>OY744520.1:204385340-204430340 GCA_963556195.1 Sepiola atlantica | reverse complement strand
ATGGTGGAAGAAGAAAAAAGGACTCAAAGTTCGCAAAAAGAGACGAATAGAGGAAAGGTGGAATTGGGGGGGGGGGGAGGGGGATAGAAATCGGAAACAAGTCGGAACTCGACAAAACAATAAGACCGATTTAGAATCAGACTTTGTCATTGTTAAGCATCTTTTGTGAATGCCGTCTATGAAAAAAGCTTTCCTATGAAATAAAAAAAGAAAAGAAATTAATGCTAAAATAAAAAGAAATCGTATTGACAAGCAGATATTTTCACTCTAAGAATACACGGCACACGGAAAAAGAAGACGGTTTCGTGATAGATATAGAACCTTACCCTGAACCTTAACCCTTACCCTAACCCTAACTCTACAAGTAGAGTTGGAAATAAAATGATCTGTAACAGCGATCGCTGTCTCATAGTTATATGGGACAAGAGGGAGAGAGTAGCAACCCTACTTGACTGCTAAAGATCAAACCCTGATGACCAATGCTTTTCAGAAGATGAGTGGTTTGAGTAACGGCACACAGAAATGGAAAGTGCGAGCGACCTGAAATCTGGTTATAAGGTTCTGTTGGGGGGGGGATACTATACAATGAGACATAACTGAGTGTGTAAATATCTCCACTTGAATATCAAGTGTACCAGCAAGTCATAGTAATATATACCAAAAATAACTGTTGGAAATCAGTCATACACCCTCCACCATTTCTATGCAATTCCTACAGCTATATACAGAGGAAACGAATTAAACCTGAAATAGTTATATGGAACAAGGAGGATAGAGTAGTAACCCTAGGTGAAGTCAGAGCTGAGAAGAAGAAGAAGAAGAAGAAGAAGAAGAAGAAGAAGAAGAAGAAGAAGAAGAAGAAGAAGAAGAAGAAGAAGAGAATCAAATGCCAAAGTCTCATGTACGATATGAAAAAAATGCACTGAGGAAGATTTCAATCATTCCAGTAATTATAGGAACTATTGGGTTTATGAAAAAAGAACTTTAAAAAGAACTAGCGAATATACCCGGTGAACCAAGTGAAAGAGTTGGAAATAAAATGATATGTAACAACAACACGAACAAATGCACGCTTTTTCTTTTTTTGGCTGCTATCGGGAAATCTATATGAAATGACAGCTCTAACACCATAATCAGAAGCATCACAAACGACAATAATACTCATCGATAGGTTGTAGTGTTTGAGCAACATATCTGAAGAAAGTAAAGATTTAACCTTATTAAAGACAGATTGACACCCAGTAGATTACTTCCATGTTACATCCTTTCTTCAAATATTGTTGAGGGTGCACGAACTCGATGAAGTTATGGCAAAAATGCACTGTAGTGGCTAAGCATGCCAAGGAAAGAGCCGACATTTTTTTCTATGGCTGAAATATGTTTGTTCGAAAAAATTAAAATTTGTTCACCTTTACATGGAATCCATATTTCTGCTGAATTCTTTCAAATGTAAAAATCAAACGTTGTAGAAGTTCTTGTTGTTTAGAACCTGTAACGATGATATCGTCGATGAATGCTGCAACTCCTGTCAATGCGATAACCATTGCATCCATTGTTTGCTGAAATATGGCTGGGGTAGGTTTGACTACCAATGGAAAGTGGTTTAATCTAAACAGTCCCTTGTGAGTGTTGACTGTAAGAAGCTCTTTTGACTCCTTATCAACCTCCAACTGCGGGAAAGAATCTGAAAAAATATTTTTTGTAAAACAAATTTCACCATTTAATTTTAAGAAAAAATAATCTGGCATAGGTAAAGTTACTAGTTTGCATTTACACAATTGTTTAATCCTGTTGAATAATCAGCAAATATTAGTACCCTATCATTCGCCTTTTTAACCACAACAATTGAAGATGACTATAAGGAGTAATTAGTTGGTTGTACTACTCCTGCTTGTTGAAGACGTTCAAACTCCTTGTTCACTATGTACATAGGGTACATGACGTTAGGTCTAAGAATAGGTTTTGAATCAAACTTTAATTTAAGAGTTGCTTTTGATTGAGTATTTATGTATATCGTTTATCAGTGTCAGAAACCGATGAAATATTTAGAATGTTAAAAACACGCTCGAAAGAAATATCAAAAGGTCCTAAATTCTCTATCCAGTCCAAAAGAAACAAATCCAAACCATAATTATTAGAGAGATAGCATGTTCCAGTAAATGTTTTTATTAAAAGAGACATTGCAACTGAACTCACTCGTCAGCTTAATATTGTCGCCTGACGTACTTCCAGCTATATGCTGCGTTTCTATTAACCCCGGCTTCACAATGTGTTCCCACGTTGATCGCGAGATGAGGGTAATATCTGAAGCCGTGTCGAATTGAATTTAACTGAGGTGATGAATTTTCTGTGAGATTGAAAATCGATATTAAACGTTTCAGAAACAGATTTTGAATTTGATTTGTTCCAGTTTTTTTTTAATTTTTGTCAAATTTGCGTGACTTGTGTGTGGGTTTTTACTTTTTGAGGATTACAACATTTTTCTTAGTGTCCGAAATCGAAGCATTCCTGACATATATGTTTTGTAATTAACAATAACGTGAAACATGCATTTCACCACAATTCCAGCAAACACGTGGAACGATATTACTTTCTGGAGGTGTATTAGTCTTTGTTTCGACACTGTTTGTTGTGGACGGATTATTGGATTGTTAAACCATCATTCTGTCGCCTTTTAGGCTTAATAAACGTTGTATTCCGTAGTGAGAACTTTAATGGTGACATATTTATCTTGGTCCAGTATTGAGGGTAAACATGTTCGAATGTCAGAATGATGTGGAGACTGAAGTCCAGCAATAGATATAAGACATTTAAATTGAAATCTTCGGCATTCAAGATTTACTTGACCGACAATCGTCATTAATGTTTTTGTCATCTTTAAGCAATTATAGAAGACGTTGAATAATAATTGCTGAATGCTGAAAATACCCTTAAGTTGGTGATATGTCTCAGAGAAGGACAAATATTTCGGATATTTAGGAAGAATAAAATATATGTAACGATTATATTCGTGTGCTCCTAATTTTTTTAATAATAGCCGTACATTTATATATAAGAATCGGGTTTAAATGTGTCTTTCCAACGTAACAACCATGCAATAAAATGTAATCATCTAAGGTTCATCATAGACGAAGTATTTAGTGTCTGCAAAATCATTGATTATTTTGCTGCTATCATAGCTTTTGGTTGGACGTTGTAAAAAGTGTAAGACTCAGAGTTTTTAAAATCTTGATTTGTGATTCCTCAAAAAACTTCTGTTGATTCGGTAATTTTTCCAATAAGTTTGTGGAAATTTTTTAATGATTTTCCTTCAAACAATTTCTTTAATTTTTTTTCAATTTTCGTACAGTTGAAAAAACAAGTTCGGTTCTTTGTTTATCTCATAATCTCGTCGCCATTGTAGTGATGCTGAGTGGGTGTGAATTTAAATATGTGAATGTGAGTTAATAAACAAATATATGAGATTTAATTTGAATGAGAAAACTTAGTATGGTTAAGAATTAATTATTTATTTACTTTATACAATTAAAAGAAAAGGATTTATTAATTAATTTGAACATTTATGTCGGAACTTGATACGTCAACATCTTTCTAACATGACCGTCTGTAATTGAACGCAAGAGAAGTAACTCTAACGAGTTTATCTCCCTTTAATATGTCTAATTTGAATGTCTCATTATTTTCTTAGGTACAAATGCTTCTACTTAACAGTTGGTCAGACAATTTTTTTACTTCGTATTTAAGCTACCTATTTCTATTCATTCTTTATTTCAGCTTCATTCAAAATTAAATATTAAAATATTTACCGAATTACATTTCCTGGGGGTTGGTCATAGTAGAGAGAAAGAAGAAAAGGAAGAAAAACAAAGCAAAACGCAGTACAAATGAATTAATAAATAATTAGGTCCCTGGAGATCTGATCAATATCTTATCAATATAGTACATTTAAGTTGTACGACTATTATTTATATCACTAAAATTACTATTACTAGAAAGAAAGAAAACTTAATAGAAGACTTGCTTGTTGTGAGCCTTCAATTCTTAGTATCTAGTTGTCAGTAGGTTCGTTTAGCTTAACATCCACCTTATTCTCTCTCTCTCTCTCTCTCTCTCGCTCATTGCTCGCTCGCTATCAGAAGCCATTTTGAATTACAACATTGCATTTAGGCTTTTTTTCGATTATTTTACATGAATATTTATTTAATAGAAATTATTAAAGAAAACGTTATAATTAAGTAATTTTGAACTTCAAATTATTTTAATTCAAATGCCTTACGTTTTTAATACTTTAGAGGGAGTTTTTAGTATAAAATTTATAAATAATTGATAGAAATTGTAGTTTTCTCATCTTTTTATTTTTATTAATATTGAATAAATAAATAAATAAAATATGTATTTATGAAGGCTTTGTCCAACACAGTGATATATATTGTGTCCATGAGAAAGTTGACTATGATTTTGAGGCCTTTAAACTGTATATTCGAAAGTTTGAAATTTGGCAAGAAGAAAAAACAAAGCTAAAACAATTATTCTTTTTAATTAAAGTGGGAATCTGTTTCACATATAAATTAAACGTAAAATGATTCCGCATTTCTGGATCATTCTAGCTTTTTGGGGCCGTTTATTTTTTTTGCTATGGGTGATAATTTTTTTCGTTTTGGAGAATTATGTTAAAAGTTATCTAAAAATTACTTTTCATCATTAAAAAAAAATTATTATTGACAAAATATACTTTTATCTGGCCCTAAGTCCGAGTGTTAAGCCTTAACCCTACAACCAATCTTTCGTCCGGTGGCAAGAATCCCCTAAATCATTCATTTAACTCTACCACTAGCCCATAATCCTAGTGGCAATGACCCCCTAAATAAAACTTCCCTCATCCCAAACACTAGACGTAAAACCAAGTGGCAAGACCCCGTCCAAACAAAGCTCTTTCTTAAACCCTACCACTAACCCTGAGTCTGCGTTGAATGAACCCCCAAACAAAATCGCCGGGAAAACCAAACTTAATCGCCCCAAAACGTAAAAGGCCAACTCTAATGAAACTTATATAGAAAAACAGTTTTGGTTGACTGCCCTAAAATGCTAGAATGTCCCGGTACTGAGAGACAATTCTACGTTAAATACATATGCGAAACTCATCCCCCACTCTAAATTCTACAATATTTTTTTTTCTTCTGCCAAGTTTTTGTTAGGGCGTTGTTCACAAGAAATCGTTTATACGTTTTTTTGGGGTGGGTGGGGTTAGTTGATGATGCATATCTGCTATACTACCAAAGTTTGTTAAAGATGGTGAGTCCGACACAACAAACATTTACGGCCTACAGTCGGCAATGATATATATATATATATATATATATATATATATATATATATATATAGAGAGAGAGAGAGAGAGAGAGAGAGAGAGAGAGAGAGAGATGGGGAGAGTAACATTGGCTACACAAATTAACTAGCATTTATGTTCTAGCACACTTAAGCGGAGAGCTATCACCGCCAGCACAGAAACGCGAGTTAATTTATGTAAGCCGCATTAATGTTTTTATAATTTATTTATGAGACTCCACTATCTATTGAGCACTTTTGAAAACATATTGGTTTTAAGTTAATTTTATTAAAATATTTGAACTTAATTATATATATATATATATATATATATATATATATATATATATATATATATATATATATATATATATTAAAATAAACATAGTGTGAGTATTGATTTACTCCTCTCCAGGAGTTAGGCACAAGGCCAGTTTTAATCGTACTCCCAAAAGTAAGATGTGACCCAAGGTCGGGTCGGGAAAGTGGGGTTTGAAAAGCCAACGCCCGTGAGGTGAGCACTCTGGTTATTAAAAATTGCCTGGAAAGCCCCGTCGGAATTCCCTGTTAGGGGCGCCTCAAGCAGTAAGCAATAAACTTACTCCTCCCCAAAGAGGGAAGGCGAAGCCTGGGAGGGTGGACCTCCTAGAACTGCATAGAACAGACCCATAGACCGGCGTAAATCAAGCCCCGAAGGCCAAGACAATACCAGTCTATGGGATGGAGTATCCATCGGAACAGATACTACACTTTGATCTTAGCCAAAAGCCCAAGGAATATCCGGCAATTGTTTCAGAACCTCTTCGGCTTTTGAAACAATTGTCGGATACTCAAACTATGTTTATTTTAATATAAAAAGCCCTAGTACATATAGAGCAATTTTGAAAATATTGGTTTTGTGCATTCTGTTAATATTTGAACTTAATTTATTATATATATATATATATATATATATATATATATATATATATATATATATATATATACTTTTTCAACATTTTGAATAGAGGGTGGTATAGAAACTATAATAAAAAGGTGTGTAAGTAAAAATAAAGGAATTCGATGACAAAAAAATACTCTTATCTCATTTTACTCACACAAAGAAAGATGGTGTCTGTTCACACCTTCAATTATAAACTCTGTTTTTTTTCGTTTCAAGTAACACTAAAGTTAGATAAATATAAAGTTTTATCGCAAACGTCTTTTTTTACAGAATTTTTTCGAATGTCTGATTACAGACTTAAAACAAACAAATGATCAGTGACATTTATCTAGTATAACGATTTGAATAGTAGCTTTAACTGTTTTAATAATAGAAGTAATAGTTTGAGTGGCAGCGTGGTTGTGATAAAAAGTAGTGGGAATAGAGAGTCTCCCACTTGAAATAGTAATAAGTACTTAAACTCTAAAATGAGTAGACGTGTGTAGCTAATAGTGTTAAATATATAGTTGTTTAATATATAGTTGTTTAATATATAGTTGTTTAATATATAGTTGTTTATTATTATTTTTCTCAGTAGTAGCAGTAGTAGTAGTAATGTTATAGCTTGGCCTTGTGCCTCACTTGTATTTCATCAAAGGGCAGATAACCTATGAAATTGTCTAACCTGATTGGTGGAAGATAAAGACGGGCTATGTAGTTATTACAAGTGTTCGGTGGGAGACCGAGGGCAAAGTTACGTCACTTTCTCCCTTCCTCACCGTCGCAACGCGGCAGTGTCAGAGCTATCCGGCTAACAGGGCTCTGGTAAAAATTCAGGAGAAATCGGCATCCGGATCCGGTGTACTCTGGCCGTCTCATTCAAGCAAGCGCAGATGTGTCAGGCGCCGAACCGCAAATCAATAGAGTAAAAGAAGCAACGTTGCGTCTTCAACATTCTTCCACGACATCGCATGCAACCACTGCGACTTGCTGCTCTCGGTATCCGGGGTAAACACCTGCAATCCTACAGATTAACGAATAGCTGTGATCAACGAGAGGGGGGGGGAGGTCTTCATGCAGACCCGACAATCCTGAGGCACGAGCTTCGTGAGCTCTAAGCAGAGAAATATGTACAAAAGCATCAGTATAATGTTACAGTAGTAGTAGTAGTAGTAGTAGTAGTAGTAGTAGTAGTAGTAGTAGTAGTAGTAGTAGTAGTAGTAGACGGTGCTCCGCTCGAACAAATGATTTCTTATTGAAATCTCATCGGTACGACCACGTGACCATTGCTGAAAGTCACATGGCCATGAGGAAACCCCTTGTAACGTTAAATAATACTCTACCTCATATTAAACGCGACCTTGTGTCACGACCAGCTCTCGTCGTAATGAAGGTAAATATCACAGTAGATATCGACCCTTATATGACACATCCGGCATAGTAAAGGCTCTTCATGACAAATGTGGTGCAATATGAAGAATATTCAACGTTCTTCATATTCATCGTTCAATTTCAATCCAGTTTCAAAGCAATGTTACTAAGATTGTGACCCGGTTTACTATGCGGAAGATATAAATATCACCAATGATACGATAATTGGAAAATAATCTTTAACAAGATTTTAACCCGTTTCCGCATATGCCACAGTACAAAATATAATTAAGAATGGAAAAACCGTAATCAAAGACGACCCGAAAGCTTATTTTTCATTGGCTCCTAAACCGAGATGTGGTGGGGTGGGGGGGGGCATTCCTTTACCTGGATTTATCCACTTACCGTTCTTCCTCACCATATAATTCTGAGTGTTGAGCACAAAGTTACCACGTATCATTTTTTAGTCTTAGGTATGACTCGACCGAGGATTGAACCCAGATTAAATCCTGTTAAGACTCAGCTTCTGTCTTTCAATCGTATACGTGGATGGCACTGCTCTTGAGAGTAAATCGACTCTGAAACTTATTGGTCTTTGTCTATCATCAAATCTTTCTTGGAGTTCATACATTAGATCTATTGTCCCTTCTGCTTCTCGTAAAGTCGGTCTCTGTATCGCTCCAAATACTTTCTCACACCTGAGGCTATTCTCTATCTCTACAAATCTACCATCAGACCATGTATGGAGTACTGTTTTCATGTTTGGGCTGGTGAATTTCTGTTCCATTTGAGGGTTCTTGATAAGGTGCAGAAATGTATCTGTAATTTGATTGGCCACACCTTATCTTCTTCTCTGTGCCCTATCTCTCACAGACGTGGCGTTGCTAGTATCAGTCTTTTCTATAAATACTATTATAGCATGTGTTGTTCAGAATTGTGTGATCTATTTCCTGCTTCTTTTGTTCTAGCTCGTTTGACTCGCTCGTCTAGTGGTCGCCATCAATTCGCTGTTTTGATACTGATTGTAATACAGCTTCCTATTCCACTAGCTTCTTTCCAAGAACAGCAGGCTTGTGGAACTCTCTTCCTGCTGACTGTTATACTCCTACCTATAGCCTTGTTCGTTTTCAAGAATATGGTCAATAGGTATCTCCTGTCTTTGCAATAATCATATTTCGTTTTTGTTAGCTCCTTACATCAAGTGTATTCATGACTTTCCCGAAGCGATTCCCATAAAAAGGGACAGGTATTCCTGACCATTAGCGAACACTCTAACTGTTATACTAAACAGTTCATTTGGGTGAGAAGCAAAGATCTAATAAAAACATATATATGTAACTGTGTATTCGTCAGTACAGCATTACTTTCCTTTATTTTATTTTTAATTTTTCTTAGTTTGGTCTACCTTTCTCCTTTTTAAGAAGATGTAAAATCTTTTCTACATTTCGTTGTCGTAAATTATAAATGGAAGTAAAAATAATCCAGGGCAACGCCGAGAAGGGGCAGGTAGTAAATAATATGATTAAGAAAGCTAAATCTTCCGATGTTATACTTGTAAATATTTAGGTGTATTCCTTTTGTGCATAGTTGTCTTTTTTTAGGGATTTCCGGATTGATAAGAAGCAAGAAATGATAATCTTAAGATATTTAAATTCAGTTCTACGCGTTTAACGATAGGCAGACAACTTTTTTTTTAACTAAGACTTAAAACAACGCGAAGATACGGGTTCGGGTTAGGGTTAGGTTAGGTTTAATGAGATGAAATGGTTGTCAATATGAAGAACATTATGTGAGTATTGGAAATGATTAATGGAATGAACTCAGTTTGATTAGAGTTAGGATTAGGGTTAGTGCTAATGAGATAATATGGTTGTCAGTTGCAATATGAAGAACATTATGGGAGTATTGGAAATTATTAATGGAATTAACTGAGTTTGATTACTTACTTATGGGGATTGTCTGTGACAAGTATGTGCTGACATTGGATTTGAAGTCAACGATGTTATAATCCGTACGGAAGCATTGCTGCGGTTATGCGTTTCACGAGCGGTAAGCCATTTCAAATAAGCCTTTGAAGCGATGGAAATTTCACTTGACACCAGGTACGTGCAGGAAGAAAGAAAGTTTTTTTCCGTTGTGGTAATAAGACATGTTCGTTCTGTGAATGTCTTACAAGGCAACACCAGAGATTCAAGCCTAGCCGAGCACCTTTTATAGAGATAATGATAGAGTAGAAAGAGACTAGCAAGGTCTCTTCCGTAATAAAGAGACTGTAAGGAACAGGAAAGATCAGCCTCACGAGATTGCGAAGATTTTGTACTCTGTCAAGGTAAGAAAGAATACTGTGAGCTGCATCTTCCGAGATGCGACAGCAGTACTTCATTTTAGGACGTATCTGACTCTAATATATATATATATATAAGATTGCCTCAATTGTGCTTTCATAAGCGTCACAGACTGACCTACCGACGAGTGATAGTCCGATGCATCTAAACAACAATAATGATATTTGAAATTTAACGATAACAAGCCAACTAAACTTACAGTTCAACCGTAACCGTAATTCTTGTTATCGACTGTGTGTGGCCGTACTCGATTGACGGTATTATACCTTTATATCACTTATTGATGCTGGCAGTAATTTGATTAGCTAGGTTGTTGTGAAAACTTTGTGAGGCTAAGCTGCTGTAGAAGCTTAAATATAAATATCATTTGAAAGAATGCTTTCGTATAACTGAATAAAACTCAACCTTATTTTTAAATTAATAAAAAAAAAACTTCCATTGGAATGCTGGTCTTTGATTTTGAGTTTTATTTTACTTCAGTAAGTAAGTTCTCGGAAATCAAAGAGGCCCTTTCTGGGGCTAACACTTCATTTCTATATGAGATACATAGATATCCAAGTATTCAATCAAGATTCTCCTCTACTTCTCAAATGTTGAGTTAGAAAATAAGTGGGGACAATTCATTTTCCTTCCTCTAATTGACCACTTAACTATGTTATAGTATATCTTTCTTTTGGTCTCTTGATCTTACCGGATTCCCGGACAAGAATTAATTTTGTCTGGTGGAGTATCAAGCTAAGTTCTGTTACTTGAAGTAACATCACTAAAAGAAGGTGCACGATTCCTTGTATAAGCCAGTGTATAGCTGTGTCGAGAGTATCTTATTTGAGCTTCAAATACTATGTTATTTTGAATATTTGGTCAGTGTTTATTTGTAGGGTGAAGTATCTTCATGTCAGGTTGTCCTGCCAACCCCTTGTACAGAGACACCGACGGGAAGTCGAGGATGGTGTCTTGTAAGTAATTCAAACTCACCAGTAGGTAATTCAAACTCACCGGTAAATAATTATAACCGACACAGTGAAGAGAGAGGCCGAGACACGTTTACGTATTATGGAATACACTCAAAATTTATTGGCGGAGGTTTAAGTAAAGCGGCATTAATTGAAATAAATGTCGGTAAAGTTATAGTCTTAAAACCCTTCGAGGCACAATCGGCATTTCCTGGTAATCAATGAAGACATCTGTGCACTTCTGCTCCAAGCCCTGAACACCTTATTAACATTTCTATTTCATTTAATGGCTATAATTTTCAAGTTATAAATAAAATAAAATATGGAAAACTATTTACTTTTTATGGACCCACGATAATGTTGTAAACCATTCTATCAAAATGAAATATACTTATCCTAGTGTAGTTTCAGAAAATATGAGGTTATGGCGGTCTGTCTCATATGTGATTTCGATTGGTTGCCAAGTCGCTGATTAATCTAGAAATTCTTTTCTCACTTCTTTGAGGACGTGATTTCTCATCCTGTTTCTCCTTCTCTTTGTTTCGTTCTCACGTTTTGATAATCTGACCTTTTAACCCTGCTGGACAGTTTGTCTTTAAACAGTTATAATTACAGTCACGCGGAAAATAACGATTATTTAAAACTATTAAAGATTACCGACATAAAATATATAACAGACAAACGAACTGACGAACAGAGTCTCTGAAAATAGTAGTTGCACGCATCTAAAATAAATGCCATCCAATAACGTAGAAGATAACAGGAAACAATTCGCTTCCATATGTTTTCGGGTTCTCCTTTCTTTCATTGTTTTTAAATATTTAATTTGTTTTGTTGTATTCTTTGATTCTTCTTTGGGGGGGGTCATTTTTTTTAGTTTGAATAGCCGCAAATGAAGCGAACGGTTATTTGAGATTCATTCACAGAAGTTCTGCTTTTTCTTCTTGCCGCATTCAAAAATAACAACTTATTTTTCAGAAAGTATTTGATTGGGAAAACACATCCATCCCGCCGGCGGTTGTGTATATTGTGTATTCTATTTCAATTGTATTTTATTCATTCTTTCTACAAATCTCAGCGTCCTTTAACAATATAGATCTCCTGTTGTTTTCTCACAAAAACACCTTACATCTTATATATATATATATATATATATATATATATATATATATATATATATATATATATATATATATAGCATGCATCACAAGTTAGTTGAAAATAAACAATAAAGTGCTCGATCGGAAGTTCTACAAGAGCAAATATAAAATATTTTATTTAAAACCTATACATTACCATGTATGTGTAGTGTACCCGGGTTTCATCGATCTTGTCATGCTGGATCTGGAGCAGACACGCGCTGGTTTTGACAGATCGATTCCTCAGCACCTTTTAGTGGTCAAAACTCAGAGAAAAAGAGGCATGCATAAAACACAGGTGCAGGTCACGCGGTACTCATTTAGCGTCTCTCCATAACAGTTATTCTGTATTCGTAAAAGAAATGTATGTTGCTATTGTTTGTTGAAGGGGGATTCTTTTTAAATGTTATTTTTTTATTTTATTTAAAAGGCGTCTTTGTTAGTGTTTAGCATTTGATTAGAAAAGATTTTATACGTGTTGCTTAGAGAAGATGTGAGCACTTCACATATTTGATTGTGTAGACATCGTCGAAGTTTAGTTTCGCTTAGTATACGTGATGCATTTAGCTTACGTGTGGCGATAGTGTCTCTATTTTTCTCACGATCTCCAGTCCAGTTTGCTCGCATGCTGCAAAAACAGGTGCTTACTGACAATTGGTCCTTTTTATAATATCGACTCGGACTCACGGCTTCATTTTGCGAAATAGTTAGCATCCTTTAGGTTTATCTAGATGGCTAAATCGAGAGAGTGAGAAGCTAATCCTTTTTATTACTATAGCAGAAATATGCTTTATCTTGTCCCATTTTCTTGCTAGTATATATAACGAATGAACATATACTACATTTTACACCAAAGGAAGAGATAATATCTGGAAGGATGGTATCATGGCGAACAAACATATACTACACTAACCAAAAAAGGAGGAGGTAATTATTGTGAAGATGGTCTTATAACAACAGAGCAGAAAGTAAACTACCCTTTATCTTCATTGGAAGATAGTAAATTAGTCTGATATACTATAGTAAACTGAATTGAGTATTAGAAGATAGTAAATTAGTCTTAATTGAGTATTAGAAGATAGTAGTAGTATAGTTTAAGCATCAGACAAACAGATACCAAATCTCTATTAGTAATAGAAGTAACATCATAGTTTCGGATTTAGAAAGATACACAAATCTCCATTTAGTAATAGAAATAATAGTATAGTTTCAGCTTCAGACAGAGAGATACAAAATCTGCATTAGTAATAGAAGTTATAGTATAGTTTCGCCTTCAAAAGACGGGTACCAAATCTCTATTAGTAACATAACTAATAGTATAATTTAGGCTTAAGACAGGCAAATACCTTATCTTGATTAGTAATAAAAGTAATAGTATAGCTTAGGCTTCAGGTAGACGGATACCAAATCTCCATTAGTAATAGAATTTATAGTATAGTTTAGGCTAAAGACAGACGGATATCAAAACTCTATTTGTAAATGGAAGTAAAACTATAGTTTCGGCTTCAAAATATGGACTCCATTAGTAATAAAAGTAATAGTATAGTTTTGCTTCCGGGCAAACAGATATCATTTTTGTATTAATAGAAGTAAAAGTATAGTTTCGGCTTCAAAGTGCGGATACCAAATCTCCATTAGTAATAGAAGTAATACTATACTTTCATCTTCAGACAGACAGATAGCAAATCTCTATTATAAACAGAATAATTAGTATATTTTTCTGTTTCAGACAGACAGATAGCAAATCTTAATTAGTAAGAGATTTTATTCTGGTTTTTATTTTGAGCGACATTAGTTTTGGTATCATTCCCAATTTACCTTTTTAGGTTCTCCTTTGAAATATTCTACTTGGTTAGGGACTTGTATTTTCCACGATGATTGAAAAATTGTCCAAATCACATATTTCGTCATGAACCTTACACTTCCACGTTTTTATTCTATGAAGTTTTTTTTATAATCTGGTGTTGTTTGTTTGTCTCTTTGCTCCGCCATTTTGTATTTGTGTAGTTCAAATTTCGAAATAAAATGAATGGTTTGGGTTGGGTTTTGTATCTCCCTCTCACGACGGGATGATTAGACACAAGATCAAGAAAGTAGGATTTGAAAAACCAGCTCCCTAGAGGAAGAGCACTCTTGTCAAACTAAAATCGGCTGAGCAGCCTCGTCGGCATTCCCCAGTAGAAGCGCTTAAGTCAATTAGCAATAAACTAACCCTTATCAAAGGGCGAGAATGTAAAGCTTGGGAAGGTCGACCTCCTCGAACTGCACACCTTAACCCTAACCCTAACCCTAACCCTAACCCTAACCCTAACCCTAACCCTAACCTCAGACAGACAGAGAACAAACCATCCTCAACAATGCCCTACACTCTGATGTTTTGATTTTGATAAGAATTAACCCCCGACGGTTATTGGAGTCATTTTAATGTATGGGTTATTTCTTATTGGATGGTGTGGCAATTTCGTTGTAGAGACAAATTGTTATTGTTTTCTGTAATGATGTAGACATTGTTATTACATTCATGTTTGTTTCAAAAACGCTCTGTGCATAATCTTTTGATAATTATTTATTTCTTGTGAGGTGTTCTGCCAGTATTTTTACCTATATAACTGTGTTGTATCATTTCAACCAGGGTATAATTTTCTGATGAAACCACGCTCTACTCTCGACATATGAGAAAAACAGACGCGCACATATCCAAGTCAATGGCTGTATCTTTAGGAAATGACCTCCAGTCTGTAGTTGAATGGAGACACAAATTGATGGCAACATTTAATGCCACTAAGACAAAGCTCCTTTCCTTTAACAACTACCAGAAACCTGTTCAACCACCGATTACCATGGATAAACAACCCCATCGGTCTAACATTCACAGGTAACATGATTTGGAACAAATACACAGAAAACATTGCCAAGGCTGCTGCATAGAAAGTTGGCTCCCTCTACCGTGCGAGAAAACTTCTCACACCTGACATTATCCTATATCTCTACAAGACTATCATCTTCCCATGGATGGAATATTGTTGTCGCATCTGGGTTGGTGCATCATCCACTAGTCTCCCTCTTAAACAAAAAAAGGAGTCGATTATCTAATAGGTATCTCACTATTCGTCAAGCTCCAGCACTAGTCCGATCGCCGCAATGTTGCATCCTTGTACTTTTTTTTACAAATAATTCAATGGATTGTGCTCCGATGAACTTGCTGCTCTGGTGTTCCCTCGACGTAAATACACCCGACCAACTCGACAAACAGCTAAATCCCATCCATTCACCGTGAAGTTCCCGAGATGCCGGAGAGCTTTCTACTCTAATAGCTTCTTTTTTCGAGCTGCAAGGTTTTGGAACTCCCTCCCTAATTCCTGTTTCCCTGATTGTAATCATATGCAAAAATTTAGATGCAACGTAAACTAACATCTCGCTGCACAACATCTCTCTTGGGAGTCCCATTTAATTTCTGCCCCATAATCCACAGTATCCCCTTACGTCTCAGTGGGAGTATGCCTTGTTTGGGATGAACTCAAGTTTAAAAAAATAATAATAATAATAATAAATAAATAAATAAATGATGGTGGTGGTGGTGGTGGTGGTGGTGATGGTGATGATGATGATGATGATGATGATGATGATGATGATGATGATGATGATGATGATGATGATGATGATGATGATGATGATGATGATGATGATGATGATGATACAGATATTAGTACGATATTAATAATGCCAGAAGTAATATGGCTAATTCGGTGTTCACTCTATATATAGTAAGTCCATATAGAAAAAAAAGGGGTGTAGACTATTCTATTACAAAAAATTATATTAGGTGAATGATCTATTATATGTGTATCCTTGTTTTCCTTAAGGAATGTTCTAGTTACTTGATAAGCCACATTACCAGCTAGTCGTGTTATGGTTCAAACGCAGATAACTGTGTCCAAAAGCGAACATGACACAAGAATAAAAAAGCACAGCGAAAGCAAAGCCTCATACGAAGAAAATAAATTGAGTTTTACAACTTTATTTCGATTAATTATTTTTATTACATTCACTCCCGGTTTTTTAAGGCCTCCTTACAAACAAAACAACAACATTAAACAAGATTAAAAGTAACAGTAATGGATATTCGTAATACGCATCCATAACATATTCCGTTTCAAGCTAAGACGTGATCTTGTCACAAAGACGTGTGGACGTATCGACGAAAGATTATATGCTAAACTTAAACGTGACAGACGGACGAACAGGGCATCTTAGAGAGTAGAGGTGTTTCGACGCATCGAAATAAAACTTAAACGTGACAAACGCACAAACGCATAGCGTCTCCTGTTGAGATGCTTTGATGGCTTCATCACGTTGAAACATCGGTTCTCATTATATCACCGAAGTAAAGCGACGTTGAGCCTGGTCGGTGCCAGATGGGTGACTATTTGGGAATCCCAGGCGCTGTATGTAGGAGGACAGCGACCCCCTCCCTGCAAAAAGCTACAAAAACTAACGTCGTCATCTCCCCTAACCGGCATATGGTAGCTCCACGTACCACTATGTAGGATAAGACGCCCCGGCATATGGTAGCTCCACGTACCACTATGTAGGATAAGACGCACCGGCATATGGTAGCTCCACGTACCACTATGTAGGATAAGACGCACCGGCATATGGTAGCTCCACGTACCACTATGTAGGATAAGACGCACCGGCATATGGTAGTTCCACGTACCACTATGTAGGATAAGACGCAGCGGCATATGGTAGCTCAACATACCACTATGTAGGATAAGACGCACCATAATAATAATAAAAAAGTTTAACATGATGGAAATTCTCTTTCGAAAATCAAGCGTGACTTCCGACAGACCTACCAATGCTAAATAAAAAGAGTAAATTATAGAAAATAGAAACCAATTTTATTGAGTCATCTTTGTATCGGTGTGAGTTAAAGGGAATGAAAGAGAAGTGTTTACGTTAATAAGTCTATAAGTATAGACGAACACAACAGGGTAGAGAGTCCATGTGATCTGTGTAATAGGTGTACCTTTAGAAGAGTTTATATATGAGAAGGTTTTTTTGGGAAAGTCGGTACATACGTTGAAGTCAGACCGTGTATGTAGAGATGTGTGTGTGTTACATTATTAAGTCCACGTATGTGCGGCTGTAGCCATGTTGGATTCTTGGATATTGTTGACGGCAGAGCCCGTGGGCTCGTTGGGAAGGTTTCAGGCTAAGAGAGAAGTTTTGTGGTCAGTGAGAGCAACGTTGATGAGTTGTTGCAGTTTCGTCTCCTGACAAAAAAGAGGGAAGTAAACACTACGCGACACCTTTTCTAATCTCTGGTCAGGTGCTCAGCTAGCCTGAGAGATGACAAGCCAGAAAAGAAGTTAAATGCCTGCACAATTCTTCGAAACTAAGCATGGATTAAAAATCATTAACCGGGACATGTCCCTTCTGATGCTATTATCGCTTGTAGCACGGCTGCTACAAAATATATTGAAGCTGTTGTTTCAATATATGTTGAAGCACAGCTGCTACAAAATATATTGAAGCTGTTGTTTCAAACATAGGCGTGACTAGCAGACGTTATGAGCAAGGTGTAATATCTATTACTACACTTCATATTTTTTGTCTTCGGTCATCAAGGAAAAATCCTTCTAGACTGAGGCAATGAAAATCCAGTAGTAATTTCAAATGCAGAGAAATCAAACAGGATCTATCTATTCTCTCCTCAGTCGATGAAGGAGAAAAGTTTTCTAGACTTAGGAAAATGTTACTTATGTTTAAATCCGGAATGTCCTTCTTTGGGGAGCTGGAATTCTCCCACATTAAAACCAACTGCGTATCTAACTCTGCCCTTGTTGGAGAGCTAGTAATTAGGAACAGACCAACGGAAGAAAAAAGTATCATACATACGTTTGGGCTCATACAATGCAAATGAAAATACCATAATAAAAATTCTATTCTAAAAGTTACGCGTGACAGACGGACAGACAGAGCTCTAATAGAGGTACGTGGACGCATTTAACCGTAAAACATATTAAGTTGATTAAACACACTTTCTTCTTTTCTTTTTAAATAATCAATTCCTTTTGGGGAATAAGAAAAAAAACTTGTTTAGCGCGAAAGAAATAACTGGTGTTTCATTTTGGATAAAAATTCATAATGAAAAGTTTATTTATGTCAGATTAAAAAAGTAACAAAAAATTTGAGACAAAATTATTTTGTGCCATAGAAAAGATTAAGACATAATTGCTTTCACTTTATTTCGTTTTTCAGTTTTTTCTTATGAAAATGATGATATCGATTTTTTTTATATATTAATATATATATATATATATATTTATATATATATATATATATTTATATATATATATATTTATATATATATATATATATTTATATATATATATATGTATATATATATATATATTTATATATATATATATATTTATATATATATATATATATATTTATATATATATGTATATATTTATTTATATATATATATATATATATTTATATATATATATATATATATATATATATATATATTTATATATATATATATATATATATATATGGGAAATGAAAAAGGAAAAACCAAGAGATATTTTTTATACATTCATCAACGTTTCGTCTTTAGTTGTAAGACTTCTTCAGGATGATAATTTTAAGAAAAACAGGTAAAAATCAAAAATCAAATTGCGATTATTCCATGAAGCTAGAAATAAGCGAGGAAGTTTAATTGTGATTATTCAATATAGCAAGAAATAGGCGAGGAAGTCAAATTGTGATTATTCAAGTAATGCAAAAAATAGGCGAGGAAATCAAATTGTGATTATTCAATATAGCTAGAAATTGGAGAGTGCTTCAAATTGTGATTATTCAATATAGCTATAAATTGCGAGTGATTTAAATTGCGATTCTTCAATATAGCTAGAAATTGGCGAGTGCTCGAAATTGTGATTATTACATATATCTAGAAATAAGGGAGTTCTAAAAATGTCGATACTTTAATATTGGTAGAAATTGCGAGTGCTTAAAATTGGTATGCTTCTATATAGTTAGAAATTAACTAGTGCTCAAATAGCGATTCTTTAATATAGCTTGAAATTTGCAGGTGCTTCTAATTGCGATTCTTCAATATAACTAGTAATAGGCGAGTGCTACACATTGTGATTCTTCAATATAGCTAGAAATGTACGAGTGTTTTAAATGGCGATTCTTCAATATAGCTGGAAATTGGCGAGTGCTTAAAATTGCGATACTTCAATATTAGGAGAAAATAGCGAGTTGTAAAAATTTCAATTCTTATCTATAGCAAGAAATGGGCAAGTCTCCCAAATTGTGATTCTTCAATATAACCAGAAATTGGCGAGTGCTTTAAATGGAAATATTTCAATATAGCTAGAAATGTGCGAGTGCTTCAAATTGTGATTCTTCAATAAAGCTAGAAATTGGCGAGTGCTTCAAATTGTGTATTTTCAATATAGCTAGAAATGGGCGAGTGCTTCAAATTGCGATTATTTAATATAGCTAGAAATTGGTGAGTGTTTCAAATTGCGATTCTTCAATATAGCTAAGAATTGCAGAGTGCTATAAATTGCGATTCTTCGATATTGGTAGAAAATGAGAGTTGTTTGAATTGCGATTCTTCAATATAGCTAGAAATGGGCAAGTTCCACAAATTGTGATCTTCAATATAGCCAGAAATGTGCGAGTACTTTCAATGGCAATTTTTCAATATAGCTAGTATTGTGCGAGTGCTTCAAATTGTGATTCTTCAATATTGCTAGCAATAGGCGAGTGTTTCAAATTGGGATTCTTCAATATAGCTAGAAATTGGCGAGTGTAGAAATTGCAATTCTTCAATATAGCTAGAAATAGGCGAGTGCTAGAAATTGCGATTCTTCAATATAGCTAGAAATAGGCGAGTGGTAGAAATTGCGATTCTTCAATATAGCTAGAAATGGGTGAGTGCTTAAAATTGTGATTATTCTATAAAGCTATAAATAAACGAGTGGTTCAAATTGTGATTTTTCAATATAGCAAGATATTGGCGAGTGCTTAAAATTGTGATTCTTCAATATAGCTAGAAATTGGCGAGTGCTTCAAATTGCGATGATCTAATATAGCTAGAAATTGGCCAGTTCTAGATATTGCTATTCTTCAATATAGCTAGAAATGGGTGAGTGCTTAAGATTACGATAATTCCATTAAGCTAGAAATAGGCGAAGAAATCAAACTGTGATTATTCAATATAGCAAGAAATAGGCGAGGAAGTCTAATTGTTATTCTTCAAGAAATCTGCTAGAAATTGAAGAGTCTTCAAGTACAGATTCTTCAATATAGCTAGAAATTGGCGAGTGCTTATAATGTCGATACTTTAATTTTGGTAGAAATAGGCGAGTGCTTAAAATTGGTATACTTCTATATAGTTAGAAATTGGCGAGTGCTTCAAATAGCGATTCTTTAATATTGCTAGAAATGTGCGAGTGCTTCAAACTGTTGATCGTGCATGCTAATTGTCATCTATACTTCTTCTCTAGCTTATTCTTCGTTCTTTTGTTCAGTTTTCTGATGAGAGGGGATGGTTTTGTTTCTTGTAAATACTACCTGAATCGCCTTTGTTTAACTTCAGTTCATCAAAAAACATATGTAAAAAGATGTTTGGTTCCGAAACTATTAAATCATAAAATGAAATCATTATATATATATATATATATATATATATATAGTGAGTAAAAAATATATATTTATGTCAAGTAAGCTACACAGAGGCTTCCGTGTTTGATCCCCGGGTGGAATCTTCAGGCTAAAATGCATTTTAGCCTGGCGATTTCCTACGGGGATGAAACGCGGAAGCATCTGTGTAGCTTAATTGCCATAACTATATTTTCATAACTTACTACCTAGCTCTACTCACGTATTGAGCACTGTTGAAGTAAATACTGAAAATTGATACATAAAAGATTATATCTCCTTATAACATTTTATGTGGATACATTAAATAATATATATATATATATATATATATATATATATATATATATATATATATATATATATATATATATATATATATATATATACAGGGTGATTCATAAGTCACTTACCTATTTATTTTTGAAATTCTAAAGTTAAAAAATACGGTAATACAAAACAGAAAGTTTATTCATCAAATTCATTTATGGGAGTTTAAAATTACAGCAAATTTTCAAAATTTCCACCTTCATTCTGCATGCATAGCTCCATTCTTTTATGCAAGGAATTTACGACTCTTTGTAGCATATTTGATTGATTATGAAATAAATATATATAGAAACAAATATATAAACGAACAAATTAAAAATAACAAATAGCAGTAATTAGAGAGTGAGATAACAATTATCAAAAGTTCATAGTATGTTTGTGCTTCATATGGTAATCATTTTAAATAGCTAAGTGAAGTGACTTATGAATCACTCTGTATATATATATATATATATATATATATTGTGTTACAGAAGATATATATATATATATATATATATATATATATATATATATATATATATATATATATATATATATATTTATATATATATTGTGTTGCAGATTATCAGATTAAATCAACATGATACTATCGGTTTCGAAAATGTAACGTAAACAAACCGTCAGCTTTAATTTCCCAGGATGGACACATGACTTCCCGGACTTTCAACTATGGCTGACGATAGCTTACGCTTTGTTTACGTTACATTCTGTTCTGTTTTCTGAAGTCGCTACGTTATGAAACCTGTGATAGCATGCTTATTTAATCTGATCTTCTGTAACACAATTGATAAATAAATATTTTTCTTTTATTATTTAATAATTAAGAATTCTGTTAGATGTCGGTACCAAACTAAACCAAAGATTATACATATATAATTTTCAATTTTTTTTTTTAATATTTTTATATGTTGATATTTTTTATATTTTTAATATAAAACTAAAACTAAAATTACATTAATCACCTAAAAAGTTGTGTAATGGATTCGTCTAAACACTTTAAAATGGATAAATGACAAACGAACAACACAGGTAAGGAGGAATTTTTATTTTTTATTTATTTATTTATTTATTTTTTTAATAGCTAATATAAGTTAGCAAAACATTTATACGGAACAAAACTTAGATTTAGTATACGGAACGTTTATGTTTTTGCCTTTTAAGGGAAGTGGGGTCTGATCAACTCTGCTGGGAAGCCATGAAATTAAATACTGTCTTGTTTTTAAATTCCCGAAACAGTTTTTCGTGGTAAAGAACTGATGATCCCTTAAATAATGTTAGAAGGAAACTAATATAATAACTGTAAAAACTAAATTGACTTACATGAGTTTTTTTAATGGTTGAGAAACTTCCGAGACTATATATATATATATATATATATATATATATATATATATATATATATATATATATATATATATATATATATATAGTACTATCTGTCATATAGGACAGAAAAAAATGTTATATTCTTGGGGGGAATATTTTTTTAATTTGATAATTTTTGTTTCTTTTTATTTAATTCAATCATTCTAGAGGGCACATAGTAGTAAATGGTGGGGTAGTTAGATTGGAGATGTGGGTTGACTAATAATATAGATATATGTTAATGAAACAACAATCCCACCATGAAAAGAGTCACTCATGTGACCTGAAGAAAATATGTATAATAGAGAAAAACAGCTTTGCCAAGATCTTTGGAAACATACAGAACAATGTAGACATAGACACAACATGAAACTAAATTGATTACAAAAGTGGTTAAAAAGGGGGGGGAATACAAAGATAAATGTATACACAAATACTTTTAGAGTTTTCGCAGTATTAATTATATATATATATATATATATATATATATATATATATATATATATATATATATATATATATATATATATATGTGTGTGTGTGTGTGTGTGTGTGTGTGACAATTCCTGTGTGTCTCTTTTTTATCTATCTTTTCAAGTTTGCGGACCAACGATCTAATGTTCTGTTTAAGTGTGAACAGGAACTCGCCAAAACTGCAAACGTTTTCGATACAAATGAGTCTTCATCAGGCACGTGAGGAGTTACGCAAATTAAAATTGGTGAATTTACTAAGGAAATGTATTAAAACATTTTTTTATTTTATTTCATTGTTTTATTAAAAGCATTTTAGTGCATCTTATCTCTCCTCATATCGAGTTTGGTTGATAGTAGTTTTGTTTGCAGTTTTGGCGAGTTTCTGTTCACACTTGAACAAAACATTAGATCGTTGGTCTGCCAACTTAAAAAGATTGATAAAAAAGAAATAAACAGGAATTGTCACTGTTGTTTAATCAAACATGGATCAACAAAGAATTTCTGCAAAAGTATATATATATATATATATATATATATATATATATATATATATATATATATATATATATATATATATAATAGTGCTTAATGGGATAGTTGTTTGAGGTCCCGTTTATGTTCGTAAATACGAGATTTTATAATTACTGTCCGTTTCGCCGATATAAAACATCAGACATGTTACATATTTTATTTTGTAAATGCCGGCTAAGGAAGAAGTTTCCTTAGGGGTAGGGAGGAGCGAGTTTTGTTGTTTAATTAATCCTTAATCTTTTTTAGAAGTTGATGTTACTATTTTCATGTGAGATTGGAATTGTTTTTGTAATAAAAATTGGGAAATTGCCTCTGTGGTACCAATCTTCAAGTATTTTGGAGATAGAACTGATCCTCAGAATTATCGTCTCATCTGTCTACTCCCGCTCTTCGCTTAAATCTTTGAATCTTTAATCAATCTAGCGATAGTCCCTCACCTCGTTAATGCTAAACTTCTTTCTGACCATCTGTATGGATTCAGACAAGCACGGTCTATTTAAGATATCGCATATACCATACACTTGACAAAGCAGGTCAAACTAGAGGGGTAACACTTGATATATCCAAAGTCTTTGACAAGGTCTGACATAACGGTCTTCTCATAAAAAATAATTCATATCGTATTACTTAACGAATATTTAATATAATTACATCTTTCCTATCCATAAGAAAGATCCAGGTTGTCCTCGGTGGCCGTTCTATCCAAACAATATGACATAAACTCAAGTATACTCCAGGGATCGATCCTTGGACTTTTATTGTTCTTGATTTTCATAAACATCCTCCCTGATGACATTGTGTCTGAGATGGGTATATTTGCTGACGACACCACGCTCTACTCTCTTCATGTAAGTAAAACGGACGCGCATATATCCGAGATAAAGGCTGAATCCTTAGATAGTGACCTCCAGGGTGTAGTGCAATGGGGTCATAAATAGATAGTAACATTTAATGCTGCTAAGACAAAGCTCCTTTATTTCAACAACTACAAGGAACCTCTTCAACCACTGATTGGCATGGCAAATAACACCCTGAGAGTCCAACGTTCAAACTCCTAGCTATTACATTCACATGTAGCATGAATTAGAACAAATACGTAGAAGACATTGCCAAGGCTGCTGCAAAGAAAGTGGGCTTCCTCTATGGTGCTAGAAACTACTTAAACCTGATTGTACCTTATATATCAACAAAGCCACCATCCGTCCATGCATGGGGTATTGTTGTCACATCTGAGCTAGGGCACCATCTACTAGTCTCTCCCTCTTAGACAAGGTCCAAAACAGAGTCTCTAATCTAAAAGGTCCCTAGATGTATTCATATGTCGGAGAGTCTTCAACTATACTAGCTTATTTACCACGAGATGCCGGCCTTAGTATCTCCATCCCTGCTCCCTGTTTCCCCGATTTTATCGATATGCAGAAATTTTAAAAATAAATGTGAACAAGCATCTCACTGCACAGCTCCAAATTTAGGATGACCCCCTAAACTTGAACTCTAATTTTCAGTATCCCCTTACGTCTAGAGTGGCAACTGTCCTTGTTTGGGGTGAACTAAGTTTTATATATATATATATATATATAAGTGCGACATATCTGTTAAGAGATTCTTACATTTCTGGGAACCTTGGTACAACTCTGTTTCATATTTTGCATATCTAATTTCAGATATCATAGAATAAATAGAGCCATATCTCATTTCTAAATTATCAGCCAAATTAATTTATTGCCTTTCTCTCATCTCTAAGTTTCCTTATTTACTTGCCCCCCCCCAACAAAAGCAGAGTTAGGCATCATCATTTTTGATGTGGGGAAATCCAACTCCCTCAAAAGTGGTACTCGAAATTGAAGCAAAAGCAAAAATTACTTGAGTTTAGAACGATGGAATAGATACCACCTATTTGCATTTGATCTTTTATTTAGAACTTATACTAACTTTGCATTTGATCTTTTATTTAGAACTTATACTAACTTTGCATTTGATCTTTTATTTAGAACTTATACTAACTTTGCATTTGATCTTTTATTTAGAACTTATACTAACTTTGCATTTGATCTTTTATTTAGAACTTATACTAATTTTGCATTTGATCTTTTATTTAGAACTTATACTAACTTTGCATTTGATCTTTTATTTAGAACTTATACTAACTTTGCATTTGATCTTTTATTTAGAACTTATACTAACTTTGCATTTGATCTTTTATTTAGAACTTATACTAACTTTGCATTTGATCTTTTATTTAGAACTTATACTAACTTTGCATTTGATCTTTTATTTAGAACTTATACTAACTTTGCATTTGATCTTTTATTTAGAACTTATACTAACTTTGCATTTGATCTTTTATTTAGAACTTATACTAATTTTGCATTTGATCTTTTATTTAGAACTTATACTAACTTTGCATTTGATCTTTTATTTAGAACTTATACTAATTTTGCATTTGATCTTTTATTTAGAACTTATACTAACTTTACATTTGATCTTTTATTTAGAACTTATACTAACTTTGCATTTGATCTTTTATTTAGAACTTATACTAACTTTGCATTTGATCTTTTATTTAGAACTTATACTAACTTTGCATTTGATCTTTTATTTAGAACTTATACTAATTTTGCATTTGATCTTTTATTTAGAACTTATACTAACTTTGCATTTGATCTTTTATTTAGAACTTATACTAATTTTCCATTTGATCTTTTATTTAGAACTTATACTAACTTTACATTTGATCTTTTATTTAGAACTTATACTAACTTTGCATTTGATCTTTTATTTAGAACTTATACTAACTTTGCATTTGATCTTTTATTTAGAACTTATACTAACTTTGCATTTGATCTTTTATTTAGAACTTATACTAACTTTGCATTTGATCTTTTATTTAGAACTTATACTAACTTTGCATTTGATCTTTTATTTAGAACTTATACTAACTTTACATTTGATCTTTTATTTAGAACTTATACTAACTTTGCATTTGGTCTTTTATTTAGAACTTATACTAACTTTGCATTTGGTCTTTTATTTAGAACTTATACTAACTTTGCATTTGGTCTTTTATTTAGAACTTATACTAACTTTGCATTTGATCTTTTATTTAGAACTTATACTAACTTTGCATTTGGTCTTTTATTTAGAACTTATACTAACTTTGCATTTGGTCTTTTATTTAGAACTTATACTAACTTTGCATTTGGTCTTTTATTTAGAACTTATACTAACTTTGCATTTGGTCTTTTATTTAGAACTTATACTAACTTTGCATTTGGTCTTTTATTTAGAACTTATACTAACTTTGCATTTGGTCTTTTATTTAGAACTTATACTAACTTTGCATTTGGTCTTTTATTTAGAACTTATACTAACTTTGCATTTGGTCTTTTATTTAGAACTTATACTAACTTTGCATTTGATCTTTTATTTAGAACTTATACTAACTTTGCATTTGATCTTTTATTTAGAACTTATACTAACTTTGCATTTGATCTTTTATTTAGAACTTATACTAACTTTGCATTTGATCTTTTATTTAGAACTTATACTAACTTTTCATTATCATCAATAATTCATATCCAATCTTGTTTTATATTTTGACCCAGGAATACAGTGTCGCTTTAGATGGACACACTTGAATTACCTACTAGACACTATCCCCGAGTGTCTTCGGTCTCTCTGTACAAGGGTTTGTCAGGACAACCTGACATGAGGATACTTACCCCTACAAGTAAACCCTGACCAAATATTCAAAATTACATAGTATCCGCAGCACAAATAAGATCCCCTCATACGAGGAATAGTGCATCTTCTCCTAGTGATGTTACCTCAAGTAACACCACGTAGCTGGATACTCCACCAGACTAGATGAATTCTTGTCCTGGAATCCGGTAATACCAACAGACCAAAAGAAAGATATACTATGACATACTTGACTGGTCAGTTGGGGAGAGAAGAAATTATTCTTAACTTTTTTACTAACTCAATGTGTGAGAAATAAAGGAGAATTTTAATAGAATATTCGGGTATCTATGTATCTCATATAGAGATCAAGTGTTAGCCCCAGGAAGGGGCCTCTTGATTTCTGAGAACTTCGACTGAAGTAAAATTAAACTTCCATGTCTGTCATCGCTTCATCTGCGCTTTTTTCCAAGCATATGATACTCCATGTGATCCGATTCACAAAATGGCGACTATAAAATTGATCATAAAACAAATGTGTTTTCTTTATTAAGATTGAATTTTGTTTCAAATAAAAATTTTCTAACATTGGTACGTTATCTTCTCTTATCGAGTTTTAAAAATTATGGATCGAACAACATCAATGTTATTGGGATATAAAAATATCGCCAAATTGTTCAGTGTGTGATTATATATAAAAATCAGATACGCCCTAGTATCTGGAGCACTTAGTGCAATTGGGAAAAAGTGGTGTGTTACTTCGAAGACCTCTAAACCCTAACGTTCGGAACTTTGTTTTGTCCCAATCGAAATGAATGGCTCGCTCCTTGAGATAAAACTTGTTTTGATAATCTCCGAGGACTGACTTTCACTCCAGATCACTAAAAACGAAGGCATATATCTAATCTGTTGCTAAGGTGGCTGGAAAAAAGGTTCGAATCATTCCATCGTTCCAGAAAGTACGTAACTCCTGATGAAATCCTGTACTTATATAAGACTCAGATACGTCCCAATATGCAGTACTGTTGTCACATTTGGGGGGGGGCGCTAAGTGAACTCTTCGTTGACTTGACAGAGTACAAAATCGACTTCAAAATTTATTTGGAGATGATAGTTTCTGTTCCTTACAGCCCCTTCTCACATATCAGATGTTGCTAGTCTTTCTCTACTCATTTTTATTTTCGTTGGAGGTGACCGATTGAGCTCCGATCTCTGGCCTTTCCTTGTGAGATATTCTCAACAAGAACTTGTTACTACTCCAACGGAAAAACAAACTTTCTTAACGTCATGCGGACTTTCCAGGGGCTTCCAGTCCGTGGAAAACATTAACTCGGGACTGCTTACCTGCAGACTACACCATAGTCATCTTGAAATCCAATGTCAACAAATACTTGTGATACACCGCCCTCATAAGTCATCATTAATCATTAGTAATTTTCAATCCTCTCATAATAATCTTCATCTTTCAAGTGACAATCTATCAATCTCATTAATCTTTGTCCTCGAGTGGTTTGGGGCCTTTATATGGAGCGGCTCATTAATTATAGAAAATGCAACATTTCTCTTCATCAATTTTGATAGAACAGATTTTTCTAGTACATTTACAATCTATCCTAAAAGGTTCAAAGTGATCAAATCGATTTTGCTGACTTGGCAACGGGTCAAGTCAGCAAAATCGATTTGATCACTTTGATCGCTAGGAGCAAAGTATAGTATCTGTTCAGATACTGTACTTCATCTACTCTGTCCTCGATCGGTGAGGGGGAGGGCTCTTTCTATACTGGAGCGATTTTTATTTTTGTCTCAATCTAGTGTGTCCCTGTTTGAATAACTGGATTTTTTCCACATTAAAAACCGACCTTGTGGCTAACTCTGCCCTCGTGAGGATGCAAGTGAACATGGACTACGAATCAAAGAATAGACTTACAGTGATTTCTTAATAAGAATGTGAAACTGACCTTCTAACCAACACATGGTTATGAGATCAGTGAACCAACTCTGAATTTCGATACACTATAGCTACGGTTGGTCACTTTCATTTGCCTGGCTTGTTCTGGACTGAATTAACGAATTTATTTCTCAATGAGAAGGGGAATCAAAGCCATTGTCTGGCATTCCAAAGAAGCAATACATATCAAATATTCATTAGTTGTCGAACGAGAAATGGTTGGTTACTCGCGACGAGGTGAATATTTAGATTTGACACGGTCGATCGCAGATAACTATACGTGTTTATGCCCAACTTTGTAGTTGAACGTAAAATTAAAAAATGCTAACTTCAGATTAAAACGATGCTCAACTTCTAATTAAACAAGTGAAGCATAAGTCATCTACCCTTCGATTGCTATTACTTGAATGAATAAACCCTGAGTTGTCTCCCCCTGCAATCACTCTTAGTTGAATCAGTAATGAGAGTATTTTTAGGTATTGTGAAAAAAGTTCAATATTTGCCTATTTGGGGGGGGGGGCGCTCACTCCTCCTAAGAAGGATACTCCCTTTTGCTAGGGGTAGCACATAAATCTGTTATGTTTATAGACATAAATTATCGTAGAATTTGCGCAAAAACTAACAGAGACATTTTGGTATTTAAAGAAAATGCCGATGTTGGACATTTTAAACCTCGAATGACAATCTAGAATTTTGAAATCAAATATGGTTTTGTAAGTTTTCTGGTCATTCTTGGACATATAACTTCATGTAGAATCTACTGGAAAACTAACGAACCGATTTTTAGTAACTAAGAGTACTAACGGACGATGTCAAAATAATAATGGACTTACAGAATAACAGACAAAAGGAATAACAGACCAACAGAATAAAGGATACACGGGATAAAAGACGAACGGAATAATGGATTCGCAGAATAACAGACGAACGGAATAACGGACACACGGAATAACAGACGAACGAAAATTCAGACTCGCTGAGTAACAGACGAATGGAATAACGGACTCGCGGAATAACAGACGTATGGAATAACGAACTCGCGGAATAACAGACGAATGGAATAACGGACTCGCGGAATAACAAACAAATGGAATAACGGACTCGCGGAATAACAGACGAATGGAATAACGGACTTTCGGAATAACAAACAAATGGAATAACGGACTCGCGGAATAACAGACGAATGGAATAACGGACTCGCGGAATAACAAACAAATGGAATAACGGACTCGCGGAATAACAGACGAATGGAATAACGGACTTGCGGAACAACAGACGAATGGAATAAGTGACTCGCGGAATAACAGACGAATGGAATAACAGACAAACGGAAATACGGACTCGCGGAATAACAGACGAATTGAATAACAGACAAACGGAAATACGGACTCGCGGAATAACAGACAGACGGAATAACGGACTCGCGAAGAACAGACCAATGGAATAACGGATCCTGGCAAAAACATAAGTTCTATCCAAAAACGAAATAGCTTAACTTCAAATTAATAAAAAAAAAGTAGTAGTATGTTTAAGAAGGCTCAGTGCAATGCAGAGTGCCGGGTATGATGTAAGCTGGAAGGAACAAAAATAATAAATCGAAATGGGACTTACTATTTATTTTTTCTTAAAATCTTGCATAACATCAAGTGTGGTGTCGGCTGTGTGTGTGTTGTCCGGATGATTATTAAAAATCATTTATATAATATTTCAGGAAAATCTTCCCTTTGCCAAAAATAATAAACACCAAAGGAAAAATCCGTCTGTGTAGATAATTAACGAAAATGGATGTCAGAGAGTAGGGCTGGGGCAAACCCGTCTCGCATGGAATAAAAATTAATAAATTTTGAAATTGTTTTTATATAGGTGTAGTGTTCAAAAATATGGATGATATTAGATAAATGATAGGTATTGCATGGTGATGAATAAAAAGAAAAGATTATTAGAGCTGATTGGTTATCTTCATCATGTGATATAGAAAAGATTTGAAGTTGGATTTCAGTTGCGGCAGCAATGTAAGTGAATAAACATACAATTAAAAGTCGTGATAGCTAGGTGAAGTTAGGACCCCCCCCCCCTCCCGTGCCTCCACAGAAGATAATCAAAAACACCACGTAGTTTAAGGAATCGATATCAATTAATTAATTCTATAAAATATACTTGAAGCATAAATTGTTGTCGTCTCCTTCGCCATGAAGGTAAAATCTAGCAGGAGAATAAACATCTAGTGCATGTGTTAGTGTAAGCGGCGGCAGACTAACGTCCTGTCACTGGGATAGTTTGTGCTATCCGCTATGAATAAAAAAATCAAAAGCTTCAATAATATGTAACAGCAGTAGTAGTAGGTGTTCAAATAGTAGTAGTGATATTAGTAGAATTTTTAGTTTTAGTAGTAGTAGTAGTAGTAGTAGGAGGAGGAGGAGGAGGAGGAGGAAGAGGAAGAGGAGGAACATTTATACCTTGGTATTCTAAAGATGCTTCATACCAAATTTAGAGTTATAGCAGTAATAGAGGTACTAATAGCCGTTGTGGTTGAAGCTGTAGTAGTAGTAGTAGTAGTAGTAGTAGTAGTAGTAGTAGTAGTAGTAGCAACATGTATTCCTCGGTATGACAATATATAACAGTTGTAGTTGTAGTTGTAGTGGTACTAATAGTAGTAGTAGTCGTAGTTGTAGTAGCAGTAATAGTTATACTATTAATACTATTAATACTAGTAGTAGTTGCTGTCGTAGGAGTTCTTATATTTGTTATATTAGTAGTAGAGGTACTACTACTAGTAATAGTAGTAGTAGTAGTGTAATTGTAGTAGTAGTAGTTGTAGTTGTAGTAGTATATTTATACATTGGCATCCTAAACATACGCTTCATACCAAATTGAAATGTTGTCGAGTAGTTTTATAACATACAAAATACCAGCATGCACCATTATTATACGATTACCCTTACTCACCTGTTTCCAGTTATTCCTCGCGCTGATAACGATTAGTGCAGCCTTTCCTGGAATCTAAATGACAGTAAGTCTCCTCAATATCCCAGTACTCTCTGTACCATTCCAGCCGTGGTTTGGGTGGTGCTCTCCCACATTGTTCTTTCTATTCTTTCTCATATCGTTTGCGGCCACTTTCAAATTGATAATGTGTGTCGCTTTATTATGAGAGCGGCAAGTTATTGGTTATAGTCCCTATTTACATGCCTCTCCTAGAGGGCAAAGTTAGATAAAAATCGTTTTTTTTTATGAGGAGGCGATAGTCAGCCTCGTTAAAGTGTTCACTCTGAATGGAACAAGAAAATAGTCTTCTTCTTACATACCGTCAGACTTTACGCAGATTGATTCAGTTTGATTGAGTTTGTCTTAATATGAACCACATTTCTATCGAGCTGTGTTTGATTTTAGTTCAGTAGTCATTTTAAGTTACTTTTAGTTGGTGAGCATTATTTGGTTGTATGGGTTAGGGTTAGGGTTAAGGTTAGGGTTATGGTTAGGGTTAGGGTTAGGGTTAGGGTTAGGGTTAGGGTTAGGATTATGGTTAGGGTTAGGGTTAGGGTTAGGATTAGGGTTAGGGTTAGGGTTAGGGTTAGGGTAAAGGTTAGGGTTAGGGTTAGGGTTAGGGTTAGGGTTAAGGTTAGGGTTAGGGTTAAACGTGGCCAAAAAATATGCTTACATATACAGGGTGTTTCAAAAGTCTTGGGAACATTACAAATGCGTATATCTCATGAACTATTCCAGGTAGAAAAATGAAACTGGTGCTATTTTTAAGCTTGCTTAATCAAGTTTTTGGTCATACTAATGATTTTCGTGTTATCTTTCCAGGTGCAGTAATGGCGTTCTCTAAACAAGACAAGGCATTTTGCGTCCTCCAATTTGCAAAGACTGAATCGTGGACATGTGTTCAGCGTGCATTTCGCAGGAAATTTAAAAAAGAAGCCCCTGAAAGGAAATCCATTGTCAGATGGCATGCTAAATTTGTGAAAGATGGGTGTTTGTGCCCAAGTAAGCGAACAGGTCGCCCTTCAACTTCAGAAGATGCAGTTGAGCAAGTTCGGACAGCCTTTCAGCGGAGCCCCCGTAAATCAGTGAGAAGAGCCAGCAAGGAACTAGCGTGTCTTAAGGAAACGACTGCAAATGGTACCTTACAAGCTCAAGTTGGTCCAAAAGTTGAAGGACACTGATAAGCCACTTCGCCGTGACTTTTGCATTGCAATGCAAGAGAAGTTGGAAGATAACGGCTTTGATGACCGGCTTGTTTTTAGCGATGAGGCGACCTTCCATCTGAATGGCAAAGTTAACAAGCATAACACTCGCATATGGGGTACTGAGAATCCTCATGAACTTCTTGAGCACGAGCGAGATTCACCAAAAGTGAACGTGTTTTGTGCAATTTCCAAGAAAGGTGTCTATGGACCGTTCTTCTTTGAAGAGGCAACTATCACTGGTGAATCCTATCTCAACATGCTGGAAGACTGGTTAATGGCTCAATTGGAACAAGCAGAATCTGATGACTTCATTTTTCAACAAGATGGTGCACCACCACACTGGAGTCTTAGAGTAAGGCAGTTTCTTAACACAAGGCTGCCTGGTAGATGGATTGGGAGATCTGGGCGAGGTGATGACGTTCTCATGCCCTGGCCTCCTAGGTCTCCAGATCTTACCCCGTGTGACTTTTTCCTTTGGGGTTTTGTCAAGCAACAAGTCTATGTGCCGCCCCTTCCAAGAGATATTGACGAACTAAAGGCTCGAGTAACGGCAGTTGTGGGAACCATTGACGTCAAGATGCTGGAACGCGTTTTGGCAGGAAATGGACTATCGACTAGATGTCTGCCGTGTGACGAATGGTGCTCATATTGAGCAACTTTGAAGATTCCCCACAAAACGTGAAACTTTAACCTTTCCAACGGTACCAATTTCATTTTTCAACTCCTAATAGTTTTTGAGTTATTAAAAATCGTTATGTTCCCAAGACTTTTGAAACACCCAGCAAACAATTGTGATCTGTTGGGTCATCCATTCAAGTAGGATCAGAAAAAATTAGTTTGCAAAACCAGTTAAATATTTTTAAAGTCAAAAGATCAAATCCCAAATTGATCGCTTTCTGCTCTCTCTCTCTCTCTCTCTCTCTCTCTCTCTCTCTCTCTCTCTCTCTCTCTCTCTCTCTCTCTATCTTTCCTTTTCTCTTTCTCTTTCTCTCTCTCTTTCTCTTTCTCTCTTTCTCTCTCTTTCTCTCGGATCCGAAAAAGTGAGTTTGTAAAGCCAGTTAAATTCTTTTTCAATCAAAAGATCCCAAATTAGTCGCGTTTCTGCTCTCTCTCTCTCTCTCTCTCTCTCTCTCTCTCTCTCTCTCTCTCTCTCTCTCTCTCTCTCTCTCTCTCTCTCTCTGCCACAGGTTCAATATGTTTACTACTTGTGGTTTTATTTACTTTTGTTTTAAATGGGCGATTCTAATGTCTTTATTATTTCCTTTCTTTATTAGATTCGACCGATAATAAACAGAGAGAGTCACGGAAACGACTATAGAATAAGAAGCGGGTGTGGTCGAGTAAGATATAGTGAGAGGGTGAAAATAATAGATAGAAACTTAGTAAAAGATGGTGAGTTATTGCAAATTAAGGTTTATTAAGACAATTAAAATTGATTTTTTTTTCAAGCATAACATTAAATTCCCAAAACTGAGGAATATTTTATCTTGTATTTTGTGTGACTGAAGTATGTAGGAAAAACGACTTATGGAAACAAACGTTGATTAACTCAGATTGTATATAATGATAGATTGATTAGAGACGCGTGTGCAAAATCCGTGGAGATTTTAAAATAAACAGTGTCCATAACTCAAGCAGGTGGCTGAAACTTTTTTTTTATCTGAGATGTCTCAATTCCTTTTTTTGCTAAATACATGAAAGCCAGATTTTATCAGTCACTACCCCCCCCCCAAAAAAAAAAAATATATATATATATATATCATTTTAAGAGTTAGTGATTAATTTAGAGAAAAACGTAATAAAAAAAAACATCGCATACACCTGTAAGTTTCCCACATGTCCACCGGCATTTGAGATGTTCCTTCTCCTTTTACGTCCAGTTTTTTATTTTAAAAGTATAAAACTGCTTAACCGCGATGAATTGGCTTTTAAAATTGAACAGATGCTCATTAAACATCTGCTTTAAAGTATTACGAGCTTAAATGCCGTAGCAAATGCGGACTTTAAGTATTACTCAAACGGAAAATTACTTCCGTCTTTGACCTATATAATTAATGAGTATAGTTTATTATTGTTTATTATAGTTAAGTATAGTTAATTACTATCGTAATTGTGCTAATCTTAATTAGTAAACAATGTATTCATGTTTATATTAAAACAATAAAATGTAGTTATCACTTAATATATATATATATAGTCACCCACAATCAGATTATCGTCATATTACGGTTCTTCAGTGTGGCGAGACAAACGAGTCCTTCTCGCTGAGATTCGAAAGTTTTGTCAACAGCGGCATATCTGTCAAGACATTCTTCTTGTAGAACTAAAAATAATAAGTCTGTTTACTTCTGGTTTTCCTTATGGGTAACATAGAAATAAAGAGACGCAGTTTGCTATCTAATTTACATACGTGTTTATGGTGTGTACGAACACACTATATAAATTAAATGACAAAATAAAGCGATTCAAAGGCAACGCTTAAAAATAGCATAACTCTTTCTCTAAATGCTCAGAGACATTAAAAGTATTAAAGGAATAGTTGACTTAACATGCATAAAGAGAGAAGGGAGAGGGGAGGAAAATACATAGAAATCTCAGTGAGAGATGAGGAACCTGTTCAGTTACTGACAAATTACGGCTGAATAGAATGAATTAAGATAGATGGGTTTTTTTTTAGACTTTGGGAAACAAACAACGATCCACTCAGCTTTAGTATAATAACTAGTAGAATATGGTACAGTTTCGGTAGCACCACCCAAATGGATAGTTTTTTTAAGTACATAAATAATGTACCCCCGTTACCCACCCTGCTGCCTAGAATACATATTCCATAATTCAAAACGATAGGTTTAAGAGATCAGAATTTTACTAAGCAAATCCATAATTTTTACGCTAATGATGGCGCATCGATTCTTTTAAAAATGTATCACTTAATATGCCTCGAAATTTGTATGTGGAGCAATTATTTTCTTTGATAATTTCTTTGTATCTAACTAATTTTAAACATTTTTTATGGTAGGTGCTTGTTTGGGTGTGCGCACGCCCTAAATGATAAAGTTTACAAAAAAATAATGTGCCCATATTACTCACCGTGTTTCTGAGAATATATATTCCAACATTTATAATGATCGGTTCATTTAAAATAAATAAATAAAAAATTTTAAAAACTTTGTATATTTACAAACTTCAATGATAACATTTACAAAAAAATAATCCATGCATTGTTACCTACGGTACGTTTTAGAATATATATTCCAAACTTCATAATGATCCGTACATTCGTTTAGGAGATTACCCTTTACATATATATATATATATATACAGAGGCTCCCGCGTTTCATCCCCGGGTGGAATCTTCAGGCTAAAATGCATTTTAGCCTGGCGATTCCCAGGCTAAAATGCCCCGGGATGAAACGCGGAAGCCTCTGTGTAGCTTAATTGGCATAAATATATTTCCATAGCTTACTACATAGCTCTACTTACGTATCGAGCACTCTTGAAGTAAATACTGAAAATTGATTCCTAAAAAAATATATTGCCTTATAAAATGTATGTGGATACATAAAATAGTAATATATATATGTATAATTATTTTCACAATCAGACAGCGCCACATCCCACACAAACCATGAAAGCAACAGACCGGAAACCCTAAACTCCATTTTCGCCCTTCTTTGGGTTCATTAGTAGGACAAATCCGAACCCAGCTTTCGAAACCCGAGTCACTTGCATTCGAGGCGAGTACCCTGCCACCTGAGACACCACGCCGCATAAAAAAGTCTATAGACTAACACAGATCAAGCAAACCGCGACGAATATGTATACATACCTAACTTTATAAATATAGAGATAATATACATACTAGAAGAATACCCGTTCCAGAATAGCATTTGGAGCTACACATTTTTATACTTAGAGATATGTAAGAGATACATGTGTTTTCTATGGATCCCATAAGTGACGAACCGTAATTTATTTTGTAACTGACTGTAATTTATTTTTCTCTGCTTACATGAATAAACACATTTTTATTTTGTCTTCTTACGTAAAAGAAAGTAATTTATTTTGGAAGCTTAAGTAAATGAATGTCATTTATTATTGTCTGCTTGCGTAAATAAACGTAATTTATTTTATCGACATACGTAAGTAAACGTAATCAATTTTTATCTGCTTACATAAATAAATGTAATTTATTTTATCGACATACGTAAGTAAACGTAATCAATTTTTATCTGCTTACATAAATAAACGTAATTTATTTTATCGACATACGTAAGTAAACGTAATCAATTTTTGTCTGCTTACATAAATAAACGTAATTTATTTTATCGACATACGTAAGTAAACGTAATCAATTTTTGTCTGCTTACATAAATAAATGTAATTTATTTTATCGACATACGTAAGTAAACGTAATCAATTTTTGTCTGCTTACATAAATAAATGTAATTTATTTTATCGACATACGTAAGTAAACGTAATCAATTTTTGTCTGCTTACATAAATAAACGTAATTTATTTTATCGACATACGTAAGTAAACGTAATCAATTTTTATCTGCAATTTTTTTAATCTTAAGTAAATCAATGTAATTTATTTTTATTTGCTCAGTTCATTAATTATAATTAAGTTTTTCATCTTAAGTAAATCAACGTAATTTATTTTTATTTGCTCAGTTCATTAATTATAATTAATTTTTTTATCTTAAGTAAATCAACGTAATTTATTTTTATTTGCTCAGTTCAATAATTATAATTAATTTTTTTATCTTAAGTAAATCAACGTAATTTATTTTTATTTGCTCAGTTCAATAATTATAATTAATTTTTTCATCTTAAGTAAATCAACGTAATTTATTTTTATTTGCTCAGTTTAATAAACATAATTTACTTTTTTCATCAACGTAATTTTTTTTTTACTCAGTTTAGTAAATATACTTTATTTATTCATCAACGTAATTTATTTTTCCCCAGTTAGATAAACATGATTAATTTTTCATCTTCAGTAAATCAACTTAATTTATTTTCATGTGATCACTTAAATCAACATAATTAATTTTGTTCATCAACGTAATTTATTTTTATTTGCTCAGTTAAATAAACATAATTTAATTTTTTCATCAATGTAATTAATTTTTATTTGCTCAGTTTAATAAACATAATTAATTTTTTCATCTGAAGTAAATCAACGTAATTTATTTTTATTTGCCTAATTGAATAAACATAATTATTTTTTTTCATCAACGTAATTTATTTTTATTTGCTCAGTTTAATAAACATAATTTATTTTTTCATCTTAAGTAAATCAACGTAATTTATTTTTATTTCCCCAGTTAGATAAACATGATTTATTTTTCATCTTCAGTAAATCAACTTAAATTATTTTCATGTGATCACTTAAATTAACATAATTAATTTTGTTCATCAACGTAATTTATTTTTATTTGCTCAGTTAAATAAACATAATTTACTTTTTTTATCAATGTAATTTATTTTTATTTGCTCAGTTAAATAAACATAATTTAATTTTTTCATCTGAAGTAAATCAACGTAATTTATTTTTATTTGCTCAGTTAAATAAACATAATTTATTTTTTCATTTGAAGTAAATCAACGTAATTTATTTTTATTTGCTCAGTTAAATAAACATAATTTATTTTTTTCATCTGAAGTAAACCAACGTCATTTATTTTTATTTGCCTAATTGAATAAACATAATTATTTTTTTTCATCAACGTAATTTATTTTTATTTGCTCAGTTGAATAAACATAATTTATTTTTTCATCTTAAGTAAATTAACGTAATTTATTTTTGTCTGCTTCTGATAAATGATGGTGAACATATATTTATCATTTATTTCATTTGCCTTATGAAATATTTGTTAAATTCGCTTGAAGCCTTTCACAATATATACCAATTTTCTCATAAACGACACTTGACAAAAACAACGAAAAAAGGGCAAAAATGTATATGCATACAAGAACGTTTATTTAACAACAGTTAGATTTACATACTACATAATTTTCTAATGTAATCGTTGTCGACGGAGACAACCATCTCAAGATGCGCGCGAAATGAGTCACACGCTTTGGCGACCATGCTCTTCTCTATAGCGGTAGACGCCTCCACGATAGCAGCCTTAAAGAATCGACTGTGTTGAGTGCGTGCTTGTTTGTTGTGGCTTCTATGACGGCCCAGAAGAAATAGTGAATCGGGTTGAACTGCGGAACATTGTTGAGCAGCCAAGGTTTGGTCGTCTTGTCTTTATGTACAGGAGCGGAGTCCTGCTGGAAAACATAAGTGCGATATCGTCCATCCGGGGCTTGGCAACGCTCCTGGGCACCTAGTATTTCGTTTGCTTTTTGTCAAATGTCGGATTTCTGCTTCATCATTATATCTATCTATCTATCTATATATATATATATATATATATATATATATATATATATATATATATATATATATATATTAGTACTTCATGTATCCACATAAAATATTATAAGGAGATATAATTTTTTATGTATCAGTTTTCAGTATTTACTTCAACAGTGCTCGATACGTAAGTAGAGCTAGGTAGTAATATATATATATATATATATATATATATATATATATATATATATATATATATATATATATATATAAATTATGAAACTAAAGTATACTTTTACAGAATTGAACCTATAGTGAAATGGTTTAAGCTCAATATACGAAATAGAGCAATTATAAAGATAAATGAAAGAAAAGAGATAAAGATGTACGGATGACAAATCTATTTCATGTTCGATTGTTCAATGCAAGGTGTACTCGATAAAAACATGTTTATTTTTCTTTCCTTAAGCCAGGCTTTTCAAAGATTCAAATCTTATCACCAGAGGAATTATATAGATGGATAAGTTGGATTCGATCGAAATCACTACTGAAATTCCCGACTGCCTACGGATAATATACACGTTTTAAAACTATTTTCATTCTCGGTCCACGTAAGTATTTTAAAATGGCCCTAATTCTCAAAATTACGTTCGAATCGGTGCTTCCTATCTACGATGGAACTAAACACCTTTCTCTTGGATTTACTTCATTTTGAACATTTCTAACGCTGTCTCCACGAAACCCTTTTTCCACCTTTAAAACTTTCCTTCATCGGACATTTGTTAACGGACATTCACCAACTGGACAGACTGGACAGACTCCATATTTTGTATTTTTTTTACACGCACACTCTTCCTTTTCATCACTTTATATTTTTTTACAAATTTTGAATTTTGGCTATTCCACTGCAGACTTATCCATCTATATAATTCCTCTGATGATAATATTTTAATCTTTGAAAAGCCTGGCTTAAGGAAAGAAAAATAAAATGTTTTTTGTCGAGTACACCTTCATTGAACAATCGAAGATGAAATAGATTTGTCATATGTACATCTTTATCTCGATTCTTTCATTTATCTTTATATATATATATATATATATATATATATATATATATATATATATATATATATATATATATATATATATATATATATGGGAAATGAAAAAGGAAAAACCAAAAGATTATTATTTTTGTTTTTTTTAATGTATTCATCAACGTTTCGTCTTTATTTGTAAGACTTCCTCAGGCTGATAATTTTAAGAAAATGTCATGCAAGTACATAGAAATATTGGGTTGACATGATGGGTTAATGAGAAGAAGTAGTAGCCACTACTGGGAGCGCAGAACCAAGGTCCAGGCTGAGAGAAGTCGGTGTCAGGGAGTGAAATGAATGTGGATGAGTGTGAGTGAAAAAGGGGAGGGTGGGGGTGTTAGTGATTTTGTCTTAGGGTGGAAGAGAGGGGAGAGGGTGCTGAGGTTTTCGTTGTGGTGAGGTGTAGCATGGATGTTAAGAGGCTGAGGAAAGAGGAGTGAGGGGGAGGTTCTGTGTTTTTGGTGTGTAGGTAGTGTCATAGTTTTAGAAAAAGATTTGAAGAAATGAAGATGCTATATATATATATATTCGTAACTAAAAGCACACACACACAGACGTATGTATCTTTGACAACGTTTATAGTCATGTAATACACAGTTTCGCAAGGATAGTTCGTATGTGCAGAACTATTTCCCTTTTATGAAGAAGATGACTATTGAAAAGTGTTAACTTGTCCATTCCGTATAATTGTCTGTGCACGTCTTTACATTGTGACGTCAATTTCTACGGTTTCTCGAATCGACCACCAAAAGGATTTCTCTCGTTTGATTCAATAACCTGCCGCTTTGGGCATTTACGGAAGCCATTCTCTGTCTTCTTACCAACACAACTTTCTTCTGTTTGACATTCCACTGACCAGAATTAAGCACATTTAACACAAGGCCAACCGAGAATTAAGATTATATCTCCAACTGAAACGCCTTGTGCAGTTTCGCGCTTACTTGATTATAATAGACCATTTACAGTCTCATTATACTGAAACCAGGTTACACACTCAATCGGTAGTTCGTTATCGGCCAAATAGATACCCTAATGTGCTATGGAATCGGCAATACCGATTTCAAGTTTTATCGATTCTATAGTGACATATGTTAAAGAAAGAAAAATTCCAACGAGACGAATACGGAAAATATCTCAACAATACGATTTTTTATAATCATAGAATAATGACACAAATCAGTCCGACAGTAACTTGGTGGCTGTTAGGCTGAAGTATGTCTCTGTTCAGTCCTAGGAGGTCCATCTTCTCAAGCATGGCCTACTCCCTGTGAAAAGGCTAGATTATTGCTAATCGCTCGAGGCGCTCTTACCGGGGAATACCGACGGGGCTGCTCAGACATTTTTGTAGGCCACAGTGCGCTTATACTAGTGCGCTGATACTAGTGCGCTGGCTTATCAAAATCACACCTGGCCCTGTGTCTAACCTTCTGGAAAGGATTTAAATTATTATTATTATTATTATTATTATTATTATTATTATTATTATTATTATTATTATTATTTGTACTCACTAGGAGTTCTCACACAGATCATCGTCAGTGATTGCTCACCGACAACAACCAGTGGTATTTCCTGGAGTCAGAGTGACAACAAGCCTCCCCCGATTTCCAGTATTCTTCACCTCTTTTCGATAACGAAACGGTATCGCAACAGCCTCTTACCATTATTATTATCATTATTATTATTATTATTATTATTATTATTATTATTATTTAAAAATACATTGAGACAACGATATTTTACGTTTATTCCATCTAAGTTAATTGCCTTTTAGTCATTTAAACAATGTTAAATTATCATCATCATCATCATGATAATCATTATCAGGATCATTATATTCGGTGTCACATGTTGAGTTGACATATGTTGGACGACTTTAAAAAATTGACTTCCAAAGTAACCTATCTCTGCTCGGGTCTTTATTTATCCCTCTTTCTCTAAAATCCATTTTTATCACTGCTTCTCTATACTTTCATTGTGAACTTCACCCGTTAACTGGTCCTGATACATTAACTGTTCTACATCTACTAATCCAAGAACTCTCATCCATTCTTTCAACGTCGCCATACCATCGAACCTTACTCTTCTGCATACATAAACGTATATTGTCCAGATGTAATCTTCATCTGAGCTTATCAGAACTAAGCACGTGTTTAAGACTCGAATGCCACAATCCATCGTATCATTCTCATATCATTTGGGTCCATGCAACGCATGTCCCCAACCCTCATTAACCAGATTGCATTTTTATACAGCGTACAGATGCTTACCTTGATCGACAGTGGTAACGCTTTGCTGGTTAGTAATGGAAGACGTTCTCTGAACTTACTCCATCCACTCCTAACTCGTGTCCATACAATAGCACCTGCTCCACCCTGTGCTCTAATGGTATCACCAAGGCAACAAAACTTCCCGACAACCTCAATAGCTTTGTCATCTAGATAGGAGAGTAGAAAGTGGACCTTGGGTTTACTTTCGACAGTCTCGTAACTATTGCTTCCTTTATTCTGTCCTTTGGTCCTCATATTCCGTGTGCGATGTTTCTGACAAAGGGGGAAGAATTGCTGCTTTCTAGGTCGGAATCTATCCATCTAGCACTTATCGTTGGATATTTCTGACCTTGAAGCAGTATTTTTTAATCCTTACATCAAGTGGTTTCATGCCTTGTCTGGAGCAATTTCCATAAAACATCTTATAAAATACATATATACTTTGGCCACATCTGAGTTCGCATCAATCTCTATTGTCTTACACATCTTATGAACGTCAAAATATTCCAGATACGTACAAATAAGCTAATCTAGTTAAGAAAAGGCCAAGTCTGATATACAACTGGTGAAATCAATTTCATTTACATTATACTAGCTGTATCTATCCGGTCTTGACCGGGGGTTCATTGATGTCAGTTTGGTATACATGTTTTAGTGAACACACGAAGTAGTAACATAATGTTATTAACATAAAGATTTTAAAAATGATCACGTAAAGGGATATAGCTCCTTCAAGTAAAAATAAGAGATAGCTCCCTTGCATCTTATAAAACTGTAAATATTTACTTTGTTTGCGGTTTGCTGCTTTCTTTGTAAAACAAATACATCATTCTCGATAATTTATCGCAAGCAAATAATATCCGCCTATTATGATATGCTAGACATAATAATAAATACATAATTTAAACAAATGTAATTGTTTCAGAATGTTGTGAAAGATAAAGCGATGTTTATTTAGTATTTTTATTTAAAATGTAAGTAGAAGCCGTTGATGATTTCTATCTGAATTTTCAAATTAAAATAATAGTTATCTCCCTTACATGTTGATAGACTCGAGACATTATATTATTGGTTTGTGAGTAAAAGGCGAAACTAAATACGGACGTTTTATTTTAGTTCTGCTCCAAGTAGAATTTAACACCATTACGCTTGCGCTAGTCCCGTTGGAATTTTTGAAAAACAAATATTTATAGTATACAGTAAATACCTGTCACAAAGCGCTTGATGTGCGAAAATAATATAAATTTTCTCATTTCTGAAGCAGAATTCACTAAATAAGTTTACAATGAGTTTTCAATATGCAGTCAAATTGACACTTTTGTTTCGGAAGAATTTGTGCGTGACAATGAATATCCTATCAGCATTTGGAAGCTGGAGCACAACGAGAAAAATCCACTATTTGCTTTTTTTAATTCCCCCATCGTAGCGAAGATTCTGTATTTTTCACAACACTCAGACGCCATTTTCTTGCAGCCTTCACCAAGACCAACAAACATCATAAACGCATTGTGTACTTCTATTAAGACGACGTTTGTGGTAACATTTTCTTTTGTCGGGAAAAAACAAAAAATGACTTATATTGTGATCAACCCAGACAAACAGTCAAACATGTGGTTTACAACAAACCACAATGAACCCTTCCAAGAAGCTCTCAACTTTTTAAGTTCGAACCATGAAAGGCCCACACCAAAACCTTTTCATCAGTATAATGGGACTTTTTGTAAGATCTTCTTTTTACAAAGTAATTTGGCTCGTTTTATTTGGTTTTGAACAAAACTTTCCCCGTGCATATTTTTTTAGAGAATTTTAAAGTACGCGTGTTGTCTTTTATTTTCCAACTCTTGGTTGAAACAGTTAGGGCAATACTATCGAGAAGTCATCTTGTTAACGGGAGCTAGACATTACTGTCACGTGTGATTTGTTCCATAAACAGTCACGCAACAGAAACTGTCTAAAGAAAAACAACTTTTCTCTCAGAGTACCTGGCACG
>OY744520.1:204357840-204380340 GCA_963556195.1 Sepiola atlantica | reverse complement strand
ACACTTGAACAGAAAAACGGAATCCTACTGACAGCTGCATAAAACAATGCAGTTAGGACTAACTACATTAAAGCTAAAATAGATAAAACCCAGGACAACAGTAAATGCAGATTGTGCGGACAAAGAGACGAAACAGTAAATCACATAATAAGTGAATGCCAAAAACTATCCCCAAAAGAATACAACAATAGGCATGACTGCGTGGGGAAAGCAGTACACTGGTAGCTATGCATTTCCAACACTCGAACAAATTGTACAAACATAAACCAGAGACAGTAGTCGAAAACGAAAAAACACAAAATCCTCTGGGATATGGAAGTAAAAACAGATAAACTCATTCACTCAATGGGATCGGATGTCATAATAGTCAAGAAGAAAAAAGATCCTGCCAAATCATAGATTTTGCCGTCACAGCTGACCACAGGGTAAAGAACAAGGAGACAGAAAAACGAAGCAAATACACGGAACTTGCTAGAGAATTGAAAGGGATATGGAGTATGAAGAAAGTAAATATAATACCAATAATCGTAGGAGCACAAGGAACTGTTTTGAAGAACCTGGATAAAGGACTTGGAGAATTTGGAATCAAAGGGAAGACTGAGACCATACACGGACGGCAAATATAAAAACAGCTGACATCTTAAGGAAAATCCTTGAATACGGAAAGCAATCTACATAAGCTACGAAGACTAACCAATCACATGCAAGGTGCAATAGGAAGAAAATAAAATCACATAAAGAGCACCACAAGAACCCAAGGAACAGAAACTGCAATAAAATTCATAAACTAACCCCCTTCCCCGCAAAATAAAATTATGGCACGAGCCCCAGCTGATACCACACACAATATACATCTCGCTGCTCAGATCCCAATTCAGGCTGACCCCCAACCTTCTCCCCTTTTCTTTTTTCTACAGTGGCGGCCTGCTTGTTTGGGGTAAATCATGTTAAATATATATATATATATATATATATATATATATATATATATATATATATATATATATATAGTCATCCACATACAGCCTGTTTCGCTGTTTCACAGCTAATCAGTGCGGCTAGACCAGTTAGTGTCTCAAGCCGAGCTGACAGTCGGCGATGCTAACCCCTACGCCATCATGCGACACTGACTGAATGTAAGTGATACCTCAATGTAACGAAATGTAAACATTGCAAATGACCGGAGCTCGAAATTAGTTTTACCTAATGAGCATTTGCCTTAAAGCTAATGGCCGTTGACGATACCCTTACAAAAATAAGCTCTACCCAGAGGGAGCTTTTTATAGTCATCCACATACAGCCTGTTTCGCTGTTTCACAGCTCATCAGTGAATATATATCAGTGAATATATATATATATATATATTGTGTGTGGTATCAGCCGGGGCTAGTGCCATAATTTTTGGGGGTAGTTTATGAATTGTGTTGCAGTTTCTCTTCCTTAGGTTCTTTATATGATTTTGTTCAGCGTACTGAATGAGATAAAAACACGATGAGAAAATGGCGTCATATCGAAAACAAATACGATACAATGAGTTCCTGAAAAATCCCTCTGGAAAAAATATTGGTTGAGAATTAATTAAGTTTTATTTTATTTATTATCTATAGTTTAGTGTTTTACGAAAATTTTCATTTTTTTCTACTAAGTCTTTTATTTAATTATTAATTTGTAGTTTTGTAGTTTTATTACAAAGTGTCGTATTTGAAGTGGCGTTTATAGATCGTAGGAGAATTTTCGTTGTCTTGAAAAAAAATTTGAATTCGTCGTTTAAAAAGTTGTAATACTGTAGTCTCCTTTTGAAGGTAATTCATTTATTGGATTTATTATGTATTTTATTTATGGTTTTGTTTTTAAAGGTTTTATTTTGTTTGATGTTTAATTTACTTATGTATTAGTAGTTTCGAATTTTAAATGGTCGTCCCGAAAAAAAAACAAAAGCAAACGGTGATGCTGTTATGATTTATCGTTTAAAAACCGGTGCATTGTTGACGTGTCCCTTTTGAAGTAAGTACGGGTCCAGGTAAAATATAATGGGCCATACAGGGAATAAGGACCCCGGAAATTGGAAAGATGAAAAGAGAAGAAATTCCGTCTACACCGGTTTACCTTATCGGTTATTGTAAACAATGCTTCTTTGGGTTTACGTCAATATAGGGAAAGAATTTATTTATGTTTTCGTGTCACTATTTACTTACCTCCCCACGAGGACAAAATGCATTATAAAGTAAAAAAAAAAAACTCTTATAGGATGCGTCTTCTTTTTATATGTTTTAATAAATACAGAAGATTCTATTAAATAAATAAACGAAATATATACATTTTTTAAAAGATCGGTCGACTTGAGTAATCTTCCATTTTGCCTCTCCATGAGGGTGGAGTAAGGGCAAGTAAGTAGTGATACGAACACATTTTAGAACGAGAATTCTGCAGTGTTTCGTTTGATTGTTAATTTTTTTTGTAAATAAAAAAGCATCCTACATTGAAAATAAATATTTACTAAATATTTTTTTAATAAATCTTTCCCTATATTAAAAAGCGAGCTTTTGACGAAAACCAAAGAACACAGCGTTAAGATTCGTTTGTTTATAAAAACCGGTAAGGTCAACCGGTGTAGACCAAATTTCGTCTCTTTTCATCTTTCCAATATCCGGGGTCCTTATTTTTTATTTGGTTAAATATAATATATGTCTTTGCTGCAGCCTTGGCAATGTCTTCAATGTATTTGTTCCGATTTATCTTACCTGTGAAGGTTAGGCCGAGGAGTTTAAATGCTGAACTCTCAGGTAGGGTGTTATTTGGCATGACAATCGGTGGTTGGAGAGGTTTCTTGTAGTCATTGAAGGAAGGGGTTTTGTCTTTGCGGCATTAAAAGTTATCAACCATTTATGACTCCATTCAACTACAGCCTGGAGGTCATTTTCTAAGGATTCAATCATTGCCTCGGATATGTGCGCGTCGGTTTTGCCCACATGACGAGAGTAAAGGGTGGTGTCGTCAGCAAATATACTAATCTCAGACTCAATGTCATCAAAGAGATCGTTTATGAAGATCAGGAACAATAAAGGTCCAAGGATAGATCCCTGAGGTACACCAGCATGTATGTCATGTTGCTTAGATGAACGACCATCGAGGACTACCCAGATCTTTATTTTGGTTAGGAAGGATCTACTTATATTAAGTAATTGCCCAGTAATACCGTATGAGCGTATTTTCAGGAGAAGCCCTTTATGCCATACCTTGTCAAAGGCTTAGATATATCAAGCGCTACTGCTCTAGCTTCACCTGCCTTGTCGAGTGTATGATACATGCGTTCAGAGATGACCGTTAGGATGTCTGCGCTAGTTCATGACCTTTTGGGGAGCTAAGTACTCCCCATTACATTCGTAATCATTATGCCAGACTTATTTCAAAAACAGGAATTGTCTGCGTTTTGAGATCACTGAGTGCAGTCAGATTTGGAGGACTGAAGGTCGGTGTCAAACCAATTAAATGATATGTGTATGCGATGGGTTCAGAGATCAGACTGTCATCGTTCGAGAAAATCAGTTATCAAAACAAAACATTTGACAAGGCGTACAACGATGACGGCTGTATTCTTCTCTCTCTTTCTCTCCCTCTATCTCTCTGTTGCTGTCTCTGTCTGTCTGTCTGTCTGTCTCTGTCTCTCTCTCTCTCTCTCTCTCTCTCTCTCTCTCTCTCTATATATATATATATATATATATATATATATATATATACATACATATATATATATATATATATACATACATATATATATATATATATATATATATATATATATATATATATATATATATATATCTAGTAAAGATATTGAACATTGAGTAACTGGTTTGAAATCCGAACGAGAAAGACGCTCTGAGATGTTTATTTTCGAAATATAATAAATTATATTTTTATATAAAAAGTAAAATGGTTTGTTCCATTATTAAATCACGTTTGATTTGCAGCACGGTTATCCCGACAAAACAGCCAGCCAGCCAGCCAGTCTCAGAAGCAGACGACAGTGACTATCGTCAAACGATGATTGCTCACTGGCCATAACAAGACGAGACATTACACATACGTACACATGTCGTTACACATCGTTCCGTCGTCAACAAAGGTTCTGCAAAGATCCCAACTGTCCCGGAAACGATGGTATTACAGTTGTCTAAATCCATACTGGCGGTTAGAAAGAAGTTCAGCATTAACTAAGTGGCGGACTATCGCTAGATTGATTAAGGATTCAAAGATTTTAGCAAAGATCGAGAGTAGGCTGATTGGGCGGTAGTTCTGAGGATCAGTTCTATCCCCAGAATTCTTGTAGACTGGTACCATAGAGAAAATTTTCCAGCTATCGGGGAAGCAAAATTCCGCTAGGCATTTATTGTAGAGTTTTGAGAGTACAGGGGCCAGTACAGCAGAGTATTTCGTTATTACTATTACAGGTATAAGATCAGGCCCACAAGCTTTGGAGGTGTCAAGGCTTTTTATGATGTCTCTGACCTGGGATGGGGTTATGACCAGGTTATCAAGTGTGGCTTCGGTCCGCAATTTGAATTTAGGGAGGGGTGGTTTTCTGAGTCAAAAGTTTAAAGTTAAAGTGGCCTATAGAGCCCTATAAAAACTAATTTCTCATCCATTTTTGTGGGGGAAAAATTGAGTGCTATTGAAACACACGAATGTAATTACGGTGGCCTGCAGAGTTATAATAAACGATGTATGTTCGAATAGAAATGATGATATTCACAATAGTTACAGTACTACGTATTACATTCTTGTAAAATTACTACATAATAACGATGAATTTCAAAACCGGGCCCATGATCCTCACTATCCACCTTCTCCCGCGTTGGAAAAAATTTATCAATGATAAAAAAAGTTGTGTGAGTCGACTGGGATCGAACACTAAACCACTGGGTTCGAAAGAAAGTAGAAAATCTATTGAAAAATAGGTCCTTTAAACGAAGCCTGTAAACTGGCATGTGTTTTATGTTACGATCCGCCAGAAGGCGATTAAATGTAGAGGCCACCGGTCACACGTTTTTGATTATTTTTATACGAAGTAATCGAAGGTTGTTTTTTTTCATTTTTCGGATACTATGCGTGTGAAAGGTGTAGAATTCAGAAAATGTCAACTTTATGATCATCATCGAGTATCTTGACGTATATTGACTGAATTCGGAAGTCAAGTCGTTGAAGATATTGTATCTGCCATGATGAATTAAGAAATACTGCAAGAAACTATGCCTGTTAATAGCATTCTGTAAAAACCGGAATTAGTATAACTGTATACGTAATAGGTAGAAATAATCCGATATTCTCGAAAGTCAGCGGAATTAGCGGGAGCGTCCATTAAATGTGTACGTAATGTTTTGTATTATGTAGTAAATTTATAGCAGACAAATAGGAAATAATAATGGACAATTTTTTGAAAAGTAGACGTTGTTTATTAGTTCTAAAGTGTTAGGGGGAAACGTTTTAGCTACCACCTATATTGGGTATGTTTTGAAGAGAGTTGAAGATGGTGGGCCAAAAGTAATATTTAGTGTTAGCTGGAGAAAAATAATAACAAATTTACTAAAACCACCTCGAGTGAATAAGCGTTATATAGTGGTGAGTTTAGTAGTCTGTGATGCATGTGGTTATTTTCCTATTCTTCAAGAAGGTACAAGGGAAAGATCGTCTTAACTGTATACATTAGATTATGCTAAAAAAGGTTTAACATAGGTTTCTCACACCATTAGTTTTGTAAAGTGAAATAATTTACATTCATTGGAAAAATGTTATCTTTTTCTCAGTATCCGTTTCAATTTGGAATTTTTAGCACAATACAGAAATAAACTAATGATAATTATTCTGTTATGTTTTGAAAATAGTGACAAAAACGTACCACGATTCCTAAAAGAATTAATGAATCGTATTTAGAAATAAACATCAGGAAAAAACAGCGCGAGATTCATCACACTGCACAACGAACTCAAATTTCTCGAGATTCATAGAGAAAGGGAAATCATCAGGGAACGAAGAGTCTCAGGCTAGTAACTTTAGTTTCAGTTATAGAATGCAAATACTCGGGATTGTAAAAACAAAGTTTAGAATGCACATCCCGTGAATACTCCGGATAATCAGGTAAATAAATTACCCTCTTCTATTCTCTTCTTCCCACAATGACCCTAGTGGAAATGTATATTATGTATATACTAAAAGAAAACTCATCCCATGACGAATATAATTAAATTCCTAAGCACTTTTATGTCTCCTTACGAAGATTAAAATCAATGATACTAAACCTTATGTCTAGATTCTGTATTCCAATTTTGATCAAAACCCATTACATCATTTTTATTCTATAAAAAGTGTCTAAAATTTAAGGCTTAAGCTTAGAGGTCTTGAGAAGAAATTGAAATTCGGAGAATCTTGCTTACTTGGTGTCTAATGACGATGGATCTAACTAAAGGCAAATCTGAAATATTTGAATTTTCATATGATAGGTTGATCCCATATTTGACCCCTTACAAACTATTTGAATACTACAAAGAAACTGAAATTTCGGAATATTTATTAAATATTTAGTAAAAATTTCAAAAAAATCGGATATATCTGTATTTTAACGAACGGCTTCCACCCCCGGTTTACCTTCTATGCATAAAACTATATATATATATATATATATATATATATATATATATATATATATATATATATATATATATATATATATATAATACTAAGGCCCTTTAAGAAATTAAAGTTGAGCACTCTCGGGTATGTTAAAAATAGACTGTCAAAAAGCTCTAATGCAAAGTTCCGAATACGTTCGTGAAACACTCTCGACTAGTCTTCTATCTGTGCCCGCTTCTAGGTACATATAAATCTCAATTTCCCTTTATTACGTGACAGTTGCCGTTGACCGAGTGGATATGGCGAGACTGCTTGCAGATTCTAGGCTGACTCTGTGAACCGGGTTTGGTCCTCCCGACCGTTTGAAATTGTTACTTTCCTGCACTGATGAGAGCAATAAGCTTGAAATGCTAGCGTCTGTAGGTATTAATAATAATATTCATTTATATATATATATATATATATATATATATATATATATATATATATATATAAATGAATATTATATTATTAATACCTACAGACGCTAGCATTTCAAGCTTATTGCTCTCATATATATATATATATATATATATATATATATATATATATATATATATATATATATATTATATATATATATATATATATATATATATATATATATTATACAGTATACGTATTAAAATATTTGTATTCCTATTTAGGCATATTATATGCCTTATATTTAGAAAGAGTTATTTCCCTTTAGTTTTTCTCAGTTATTTCCCTTAGATTTACATCTCAAATCTAAGGGAAATAACTCGATAGACTGTTACTGAGAATAAAATCACAGATTTCTGATTACTTTTTAGTGATTAAGAATAGGAATGTTTGCTCATTCGTAGCAGGCAAAGACGTGTAATAAACTTGATTCATGCAGATGTCACATTCATCATAAGCCTATATATATATATATATATATATATATATATATATATATATATATATATATATATATATATATATATATATATATATATAATTACATAAACAATAGTATCGTCTTATAGCCCCCTTCGAAGAGTGTTGTAAATGGCGGGAGATTCGAAAGAGAACAAAGGATTAACCACAGTGGCGAATGATGGCCGGACAAATGGTTATGCGTGAATGAATCCCCCGACCATTAGGTTGTGAGTGAGATGCCTTTGTAACGGCATGTCATCCCACTGCTTTGGACTCCACCGGACCACGTGTAGATTAAATAAAGAGATTTAGACAAAGAAAGAAAGAAAGAAAGAAGAAAACATTTTTACTTAAACTTATATTAAAAAGAAAGCGAAGGAATGAGAAAGCTAAACAACACAATAATAGGCATTTTATAAAGTTAATAAAAAGGAAAACATTTATATTTAACAGAAACAATTTATTTACTTAATATTTTATAGAGAGTTCGTAGGTTCGTACTTGTAAGCGTATATATATATGTATATATATATATATATATATATATATATATATATATATATGTGTGTGTGTGTGTGTGTGTGTGTGTGTGTGTGTGTGTGTGTGTGTGCGAGCGTGTGGAATGTCTTTTTGTGTGTGTCGAATGTAATATATATGTTTGAAGAAAGAGTTCAGTTGGATTAAAAAGAGATTCTTGGAGAAAAGGGATTACCTTTTTCCTCCTACCCCACACTGCTCGTTCGAGCTAGTGTGTGTGTGGGGGGGGGGGGTCGACGAGAGTTCTTTGCGTGCGTTTACCTCAGAACGCTGCAGGCAAAAAGAGGAAGAGGAAGGAACGCGTGCCTTTTCTTTTATAGTTTTAAAATCACGCGCGGCCAAGCCGACCTGTAGGCACCCCATTGGTCGGAATCCCTAGGCAACGTGATCTCGCGTGACTTCGCGAGGTTCAGAGACGAAGAAGGACTAAGCAAAGAAAGAAAGAAAGAAAGAAAGAAAGAAAGAAAGAAAGAGGGTACTTAGTTGTGGCGTTTGCCACAGTCTTACGTCAATCAACTAACGCTTCAATGCTATAACATATGCCATAGCATTGAAACGTTGGTTGATTGACATAAGACTGTTATTCTGGTGTGCGATCGAAGGGGGGGGGAGCTTTTTTGTCTAATCGAAATAAAAGAAAGTCATCATTTCTCTAAATGCTCACGTTCAAATATTAGGTAATTGTTGAATCAACATACAGTGTGTGTGTGTGAGAGAGAGAGAGAGTAAGAAAATACATAGATCGCTTAGTTAAAAATGAGTGACATGTGCAGTTAATTGCAAATTATGGATAATTAGAAGAATTTTTTTAAAAATTTAAACATAACTCAATCCCAGAACTAAGTGAAAATTTAGCAGTTTGTGTAAGTAAACTATAGATGTGGAAAGTATTTAGTAAGAAAACGCTGTTTTACTTAGCTTTCGTATCTATTACTAATGGAGATTTGGTATATGTTTGTTTGAAGCCGAAACTATACTAATACTTTGTATCTGAAGTCGAAATTATACCATTATTGGGTTGGCTAAAAAGTTCGTTAATTTTCAAAATGTCATCTTTCCGACCTACTAAGATCGTTTTATATTCCTATTCTTCAAATCCAATATTTGGTGTAGCGTGAATTTTGATGTCAGTCTGTAATAAGTTTCCGAGTAGAGGAGTACTAACATGTTTACTTCTATTTTAGGGCTTGGAATGGAAGATCAAGCAGAGTACTACCGACATCTGATGCGTTTTTACTACAAAAAAGGAGAAAAAATCTACATAAACCTGCATAAAGATATGTCATGTGTATGGGGAGAATGCTGTTACAGAACGGGTGTGCCAGAAATGGTTTGCTCGATTCTGAAAGGAACATTTTCAATGAGAGATGTTCTTCGCTCTGGCCGGCCAAAGATGATCGACAGTGACCAAGTGAAAGCCGTAGTTGAACAAGATTGCCGTTTGACAACCAGACACATCGTAGACATTCTCAAGATTTCCAAATCGAGACTGGAAAATGAATTGCATTAATATCCACTTAAAAAAAACGAACGAACTTTTTGTCCAACCCAATACTATCTTTTAATGTTCAATTCAGTTTACTGAAATATTTCAGACAAATGTACTATTTTGAAGTGCTAAGTTCTGGGGACGGGGTAGTGTAGGATCTGTTCTGTTATTCTGGTACCATCCTCCCAAGCATTACTGCCTTTTGATGCCCCCCATCAAGATAGTAGTATAGTATTTATTTTGTTGCCATTCGACCATACTCCCAGGTATTACCTCCTTTCGAGGGTAGTAAAGTATCTGTTCTGTTACTATGATACCATCGACGAGGTATAACCTCACCTTGAAGGATGGCAGTATAGTATCTGTTGGTTCGTCATATATATTAACTAAACTATATGACCGGAGTGAACATTATTGATACAAAAACTAATATTCTATACTTGCGCCAGCTGTCTTCATTATCCCCGGCGCGATGACAGGTGTAAGCTTGATAAAATCCAAGCCATATAGATTTCACCTACTTATAAATAATACAACAAAAAATAAATATATCTATGATTGCTACTTACGTGATATGTCAACCATATGTTTGAAACAAGTAAAACAATCCCTTAATTGGATACAATCAGGGTCCGTTAATCAAATTAAAACTAATTAAATACAATCATTTAAATTTATTAAAATAAGTTAAAGATTCTCTAACTTTAGTGTCCTAATGGTTAATAGGTTCGGACTATGGAATCGCTTATACCGAGTTCAAATCCTATCACAGCTATTGTAGTGATTTACGCATTTTTAGTGTCGGAAAATCTATGAACCCGTAAAAAGAAAGTATCGTTTAAGCGTCTACCATGAATCGTTTGCAATACATTTGTGTTTCAACATAAATAGCAGACGAAAGCGCAGCAATGTCTAATTGGATATTAGTAGGTACATCAACCAGTGTTTATTGGTTGAAAAATATAAACCGCGTTTATTATAGACAAAGGGCTCAGTAGGATACAAACGTGTGACCTTCAGATTATAAGTTATATATAAGACTAAACTGGATGTTACGTCTAATTGGGGAACGCGTAAATTCCGAGTTCAAACTGGGCCATAGCGTTACAGAAGTAACCAAAAAAAAAATTACGACAGGATTGATCACAGTGTTGAATATTCGTGGTCACATAAATCAGTGTTTATTGCGTTTCAGAATTTTACAACGACGTACACAACAACCACCACGACTAACGAAATGTGAAAATGAAAAATCCAAAGAAAATGGAAATATAATTCGATAAAAGATTTTATGCATTAAAAAGGAAAATCGATTTGTTATAAAATCGATCGGACGTTTGACGAAATGTTGAAATTTAAATCCCATAGATACTTTCGAGGTTTTTTGTGTTAGTTTTAAAATTATATATAAGAAGTTAAGAAGCAGAAGTGCATGTCGATTGTTTGCCAAATTATTATTATTTTAACTTGTTATGGTGCTGTACCTACCTACAGAGAACTAATGGACTCGTCCACCTTATAAATACGGGAAGCACGTGACACTTGTTCTCTTCTTCCCAGGCAAACCAGCAATGGCGGTTGAGAGCAACATCTCCTTGTATCTCTTTCTTTCTATTATATAATATATACCTTTGTTCATTTAAACCATGTGTTCCTGTGTCATTTATTCAGCTTTACCCAGGTCCACAACATAACTAATGCGACTATTTAAAAAAAATGCGGCCCGATGCAAGAAGATAACCCCTGGGAGGATTTTATAATGACATCACAACAGATACTATACTATCCCACCCCTGAATTGAGCCTTGAAAGATAGTGCATTAGTCTGAAATAGTATAATAAACGGAGTTGGGCATTAAAATATAGTATAATTAATAGAAGTAATTGTATAATTTCGGCTGTAGACAGACAGATACCAAATCTCCATTAGTAATAGGAGTTTGAAACTTTATTTTATTACTTTATTCATTTTTCTTCTTTTTAATTAACTATTATCAATAAATTATTAATTAATCGATATTTATCATTATTTTTTTTTCATTTTAGAAATCATGGTTATTTATTATTTATTTATTTATTTATTTATTAAATATATTTTTATTTATTTAAATAAAATATTCATTAAGAATTGGATTTATGCTCGTCGAATTAAGCAATTTTTCAAAATCAATTTAAAATGCAAACGAATTGAACAGGATTCTTAAAATTTATTCTTTCATTATTATTACTTAGACTGCATAATCGATTTAAGTACTTATATATGATACAATTTTTTAAGAAAAAAATGTTCAGAAATCCTTGCTAGAAAGAGTAGGTTAGCGCGTATTGTAAAGGGGAGATAACTCATGTTAAACATTGACTACGGTTATTTCCCTTGACCTTTTTCTTTTAAGTTTGCCTGTTTTTCCAGACGGCTGAGTGTTTACTAGCGCTTTATATACTTACCTCCCACGACAGGAAAGTGTGACACAAGGCCAGAATGTGGAGGGGGAGCCAACGCCCCAGCGGAAGAGTCATGCTGGCAACTTAAAAATAGCCTGGGCGGCCCCGTTGGAATTCCTCGGTAGGGGTACCTCAGACAATTCGCAATAAACCAACCTCTTCCTACAGAGGGAAGGCAAGGCCTGGGAGGGTGGACCTCTTCGGACTATCCAAGACATAATACCTCAATCCTACAACTAAAGGCCACTGAAATAGCCAGTCTCTATCGGACTGACTGTCGACAACGGATTCTCGACTTGTATTTAGGCGTTACACTCATAAGCCAACTTTCGTTGATTGAATCATTTTGGAATCGGCTTTGGGTTTACAAACTGAGTTCAAATTTAATCGGATCAGCAACGTTCATCTATTTACTAACACCGTTGAGAAATGTTGTTAGTTTATTTTTATGCCACCATCGACATCTCGGTCATAAATAAAGCTGCAAAATCCCATTTCAACATTTATAAAAAAAAAAACATTTTGTCTATTTTTATTTTCTTCAACTCAACTAATTCCTTTAATATATCGGCATAACATACAGTACCTTTTAAATATCTCATTCGAAAGCACTCAGTACTGTTCTTGGGGAATGTTGGTGCTGCTTTGGCTTGTTATCTACGTTGTGTTTTGTTTGTTTTTTTTCAATTTCTCGACTGTTAACTATTCTGAACTTTTACCAAGTGAGTAAATAGTTATTTTAAAATATGGAGGATGGTTCCTGTTTAAAACTGGATGTGAGAGACCCTATCCCCCCTCCCCCCCCAAAAAAAAATAATTTTAGAAGTCGATTTTATTTGCTTCAACACAGAGTAAATACTTATTTTAAAATATTGATTTTAAAATTTAAAACTAAAGGGTCCGTATCTAGCCCGCCCCCTAATCCGTCTCTCCTGAACGATCCTTATTGTCCGTTACCAAATTGTTCTTGCTTTGCGCCCTTTTTTTATATTTATTCAGTTCTGCCATTTTTCCTGTGCCATTTTCCTGTGTCATTTTTCCCTGGGCTATTTTTACAAAGGACCTAATGTTGTACTATTTTTAAGATAAATTTTAACGATTGGAACAAATACATTGAAGACATTGCCAAGGCTGCTGCAAATAAGGTGGGCTCCCTCTATCGTGCTAGTAAACTCCTCACACCTAGCATTATCCTGTATTTCTACAAAGCTACCATCCGCCTATGCATGGAGTATTGTTGCCACATCTGGGCTGATGCATCATCTACTAGTTTCTCCCTCCTTGACAAGGTCCAAAAAAGAGTCGCCAACTTAATAGGTCTCTCACTGTCAACCAAGCTCCAGCCCCTGTCCAATCGCCGCGATGTAACATCCTTGTGCTTGTTTTACAAATACTTCAATGGATTATGCTCCGATGAACTGACTACTCTGGTGCCCCCTCGACGTAAATTCACTAGACCAACTCGACAATCAGCTAAATCCCATCATTTCACTGTTGAGGTCTCCAGATGTCGGAGAGCCTTCTACTCCAATAGCTTCTTTCCTCGTGCTGCTGGCATCTGGAACTCCCTCCATGTCCCCTGTTTCCCCGACAGTAACGACATGCAGAGGTTTAAAACTAATGTAAACAGACATCTCGCTGCACAGCTCCCAACTTAGAATGACACCCTAAACCTGCTCCCTAATTCTCAGTAGCCCCTTACGTCTACAGTGGCGTCCTACCTAGTTTGGGGTGAAATATCATGAAAAAAAAAGTTCTAACCAAAATATATAAATAAAAACGTTCGATTAAAAAAACGTTACATCGCTGTTTTACGCTAATACCTTTTTAGTACATCACTGGGAAAATATTTTAAGTATACATTCAAATATACGATTTAAATAAAAGTATATCTTTAAAACAAAAAAGAATCTTGGTAATTCTCAAAATATTAGCGAGATTTTGTCAAATGTTATCTTACGCTCTTACGCGTATACTGACATCCCCGCTCATATTTACGAGATCCTTTGACGCCCACCACACCTATGCTTCGACCATACACTGGCGAAATAGAACGATGATGAAATAAGGTACTATGGGCGCTGAAAAAAGAGCGTTCATTTTTGGGGAGCTGCCTTGGCTCGCTTTTGCAAATGGGGAGCGTGATGGGATGCAGTTCAAATTTTGGGCGTGTAAGCAACAACTAGAGCAGCTTCGAAAGTAATGGAGCACGTAAAGTGTATTTCTATGTAAAATTCTCCGGCGAAGACAATGGAAGTGGCCCCGAATCTCTACGTGCTCTTCTAAGGAGGCATATGGTGTAGAACCCGCCTTAGAAATTCGACATAAAATGAACCATTTAGAAATAGAGAGAGAAAATGGGAGAAAGAGTTAAAGAGATAAAGATAGAGAGATTGTGCTTCCCCGCTTCACAACACTACGGATGCACATCATAGTAATAAACTCTCACCTTTCTTTACATTAGCTGATATGAGTTATCGATTCTTGTTTCACTAATTGGCCCACTTAAAGCAAATATCGATTATTTCATAGTTTTCATTCATTAAGCAGTTAAAAATTAAACATTAAATACGATAACACATAATATTATATGTGACATTTGATTTATATAGAATACTAGCTATGTGCATTTTTATTGGATATTTTAATTATAACATCCACTGAAACACATTCTACTGATTTTAATGTTATTCTTAGATAATTTATGCGAAATTCTAAACATTTTGAGCCCATTTTGAATCCTTTTATGACCCTCTCATAGGGCCTTAAAACCATGAAAGTGACGTGTTCTTTAAAATACCCGAATACACACTTGTCAGTTCTATTTACACATAATTAACCCCGTAACAATGCATATTTTATTTATATTGGGATATTTCGGGAAAGGGCATACATTTGCACTATCTAAAAGGCCCAACCGGGTCCTAGTATTACGAACTATCACTGAGACGGGTATAACAGCTAATAGTGTTTATATACAAATTGTCTTTCTAAATGTAAACCTTCGGAGCACATAATCGTCTCAACAACTTTGATTCTGTCATTTATACATTTTTACTTTTCAAAGCTTTGCTTATATTGTCCGCTACACCTGCTTGGCCTCAGAATGAGCTGAACTTAAACGTAAAACAGACCAGATTCAAATCTAAAAATATTCCATGAAAAATGTCAGTATACTGAAATCATATGCCCTTAATAGGGTTAAGATGAAAATTCATATACACTAAATGTATAAAAGCAAGGAAATTCCCAAAGTTTTACACTTTTATTGTCATTAAGGGTATGCGAGCACAACAGGACTATGTATTTTACTGGTAGGAATTTTTCTTCAGCGCACCTCACACACTTCATCCACTCAAGCATAGAGATGTATACTGTAGTGATGTGATTATGAAATGGTTGGGTTGATATGTAGTCATACCCTTAATGACAATAAAAGTGTAAAAATTTCGGAATTTCCTTGCTTTTGTACATTTAGTGTATATGAATTTTCATCTTAACCCTATAAAGGGCATATGATTTCAGTATACTGGCATTTTTCATGGAATGTCACTACTTTTGTAAAGGCTATGCCTCAATACAATGCCTTCTCATAACTGATATAGTTGGTAGTTTGACTAATCAAGGTATATGGTAAACTGAAATTAAAATGCCATCAACTAGACACTAGAACCTCTATCTTTGCCAAAAATCAGCTGAATCCATCAAATGGTCGATAAGATATAGAAATAAAGTGTATGAATACTGGTCATTTTTAAGGTTTTTTCAGAATTTTATGGAAAACTAAGTTATATGGTAAACTGAAATTAAAATGCCATCAACTAGACCCTAGAACCTTTATCTCTGCCAAAAATCAGCTGAATCCATCAAATAGTTGATGAGATACAGGGTGGCACATACGTACGTACGTACACACGGATAACATGATTTCATGATTGAACTTTCTAGATCTCTGGGTTGCCTTGACTAATGATGCTGAAATTCTACACACTTATAGAACCTATCAAATAAAATTTTTGTGCAATGTTTTAACTAATTTGGTTTATTGGTTTTTGAGTTGTGATTGATCAAAGAAATTAGATTTCCAGCATAGGCCATTCGTGAGGTCTATTAAGGGATAGAGCGCTATCGCGCCTCCCTTGATTACAAATCAATGTGAATGTGTGCTGTTATCATCTACTACACTTTCTCAACCTCAAATTTAAAAAAAAGCTGGGCATTTATTACTAGAACGAACAAACTAAAAAAGAGGTGAAAAAAAAACAAATATGCAACAAATAAATGTTACCAAAACCAAGACAAGTTACTCAACCTACCTTGATAAGTTTATTTGTGTTTCAACTTATTTTAAAGCATTTTATTTTCGTAAAAACAAAGTGTTTAGTTAAAACGAAAAAGAAGATTGCGTCGATGAGTAATGCACATGTACTCTTGGGCCCCTGATAATCGCTCATAAATCGAACATTAAACAAAATACTGTTATAACATTACATTTTCTGCACGATTGGTGACATTTGTTGGATTTGTTTCTATCAGTATTTTGTTTACTTTTTTTATTTTTGAGCGATTATCAGGGGCCTACGGATACATGTACATTGCTTATCGACGCTATCTTCTTTTTCGTGCTAACTAAACGCTTTAAAATAAGTTGAAACACAAATAAACTTATAGTAGGCAGAAGAGTAACTTTCTTGCCTTTGGTAACATTTATTTCTTGTTTATTTGTTTTCTCACCCCTTTTTGTTTTGTTCACTCTTGTAATAAATGCCCAAAAACCTTAATGTCAAGTTAATCTGGTTTTAATTCGAAGTTTATCTTTTTTTAATTTGACAGTAAAATCGTGCAATTGTACTAGTTTGCGTTCGAATCTCTGAAAGGAAAAAAGAAATTGAACAAAAAGTGCTTAATTAGACTTTTTTTATTGATATCACTTTACAGTGTGGCGTTGATAAGTACCTTCGTGGATAATAGGAATCGTATAGTGATTTTTTTATTGAAAACAAAGAAATCTAGTATATTTTGCATAGGTCCGTCTTTTGGAGATTCAAAATAGCCGGTGTGCAGACATCTCCGGCAACGACGCAGCCTGGAACAAATATAACTCCGGCCTTGTAACCGATTCTGTAATATACAAAACAAAAGTAAAACAAAGAATGAAAGGAAATTTTTTAAATACGTAATTGCAAACGGTTATCTATACAATAATACGCTAAGGAGTTCCATGTTCGTGCATACTTTGTCACCTTTCACACAGATTGATCGTCCTATTAGCAAAGATGGTAACTGATGGTGTTATGGTGCCGTACCTACCTACGGAGAACTAATGGACTCGTCCACCTTATAAATACGGGAAGCACGTGACACTTGTTCTCTTCTTCCCAGGCAAACCGGCAATGGCGGTTGAGAGCAACATCTCCTTGTATCTCCTTCTTTCTATTATATAATATATACATTTGTTCATTTAAACCATGTGTTCCTGTGTCATTCATTCGGCCTTACCCAGGTCCACAACAGATGGTTAATTTGATGTCGCTGAGGGCTAAAAATTCCGACTTTACTTATTTTTAAATGAATTGTTCAAAAATAAAATTATCTCGTCCCGTCGACTAAAACGGTACAATTTAAAATTAATTTATTTCAAAAAGTGACATTTGTTTTATTGATTTGAAAAATATTTAGCTGACAATGACAATTATTTCTACATAAGAAGTAATGGGTATTTTGTTTCTTGACTCTGACAGACATTTATTATTTTTAAAAGAATATTATTTCTAACAGTAAGTTATACAGATTGATATTTAAATCAACGTGACATTTTCACGGAGTTCCGCTAAATAATATTTATATGCGACAACACGATTTTTATCGCTTTTGAAAAGCTCATCAGTGCAAATCAAGGTGCTTCTGCTGTTTAGCCCCGAAATGTTAGGCTTCTCTTCAAGAAAATAGCTAAAGAAATGTATATTATTTGTTATGTATTTACGGGGTATTGATTTACTTCTCTCCAGAAGGCCAGTTTTTATCTTACTCCCACAAATAAGATGTGACCCAAGGTCGGGTCGGGAAAGTGGGGTTTAAAAATTGCCTGGGCAGCCCCGTCGGCATTCCCCGGTAGGGGCGCCTCAGGCAGTAAGCAATAAACTTACTCCTCCCCAAAGAGGGGAGGCGAAGCCTGGGAGGGTGGACCTCCTAGAACTGCACAGAACAGACCCATAGACCGGCGTAAATCAAGCCCCGAAGACCAAGACAATACCAGTCTATGGGGTGCAATATCCATCGGAACAGATACTACACTTTGATCTTAGCCAAAACCAAAAATTACACAAATTCATCCAGTATTTATTAAATTAAATATAAAAAACGAGTTTATCATTCGGTAGTCATTTTTGTTAAACCATTAAACAAAATTCGAGTTATCTCCCTTGTCTATTTCATAAATGAAAATGTCTAACGAAACTTAGATCTTAGACCGATTTTTTTTCTTTTTCTTATAATTTAATAAATACTGGATGAATTTGCGTATTTTTTTCTGTGCAATCTTATTTTCAGCTAACACGTAAGCATGTAACAAAGTTTATACATTTCAGGAGGATTAAACATATTACAGAGAACTGAAGGGTGTGACTGGGAATTGAATAACTTCATACTCACCCGCAACACGATAATCCACCGGTTGTGCAATCACAACGCATGCATCGCTTAAGATCGGTGAAGCTACTCCCATCCCCGAACATCATTCCTTCATATTCACAATAAAACGTCTTTTTATCCGACCCTGGAAACACAATTTAAAAGAAAAACACAACACAGGTGCTTGAAAAATGACACAATAGCAAAGATTGCTAAGAACTGGGGAAAGGGCTAGCTAGAAACATTCAACCTGGTTAATACAGACTCGTGCCTTTAAGTAAGAAGCAGGAATCCAGTTTCTAACGAACTTGTATTTAGCTTAACACTTCACTGCAGTTTCAGATAGACATCTGATGCGCCATCTCGCCTGACTCAAAACACATTCAAATACTGTTGGTTATAATACTTGAACTGTTGAAGTAAATACTGAAAATTGATAAATAAAATATTATATCTCCTTATAACATTTTATGTGGATACATGAAATAATATCTATATCTATCTATCTCTCTCTCTCTCTCTCTCTATATATATATATATATATATATATATATATATATATATATATATAAATATATATATAGTTTTTAGTTTTTGTTTTTTTCGAAAGCCAACTTATCCATTTGTATTTCTCCTCTGATGATAAGATTTCGATCTTTGAAAAGCCTTGGCTTAAGGAAAGAATAATAAACACTAGTTTATTACTGAATACACCTCGCATTGAACAATTGAAATTTGAAATAAATTTGGACAATCGTCGCATATTTATCACTCTTTTTTCTTCTCTCTCTCTCTCTCTCTCTCTCTCTCTCTCTCTCTCTATATATATATATATATATATATATATATATATATATATATATATATATATATATATATATATAAGAGGAAATGGTAGTTTGTTTGGAGCATTGCTAATAAACAAGTAAATATGAAGATCAGAATTCCGAGGCAAGAGCAATGCAATGTTGACAACCGGAAGACGGTAAATCTCAGACAAATTCATTTATATTTCAAATTTATTTACTTGTTTACTAGCAATGCTTCAAGCAAACATCCATTTCCTTATATATATATATATATATATATATATATATATATATATATATATATATATATATATAGAGAGAGAGAGAGAGAGAGAGAGAGAGAGAGATAGATAGATAGATAGATAGATAGATAGATAGATAGATAGATAGATAGATAGATAGATAGATAGATAGATAGATAGATAGATATTATTTCATGTATCCACATAAAATGTTATAAGGAGATATAATATTTTATTTATCAATTTTCAGTATTTACTTCAACAGTGCTCAATCCGTGAGTTGAGCTAGGTAGTAAGTTATGAAAATATATTTATGACTATTAAGCAATATATTTATATAAGTACTGTGTTGTAGGGCAGGAAAACCTCAGCAGAGTGATCGATTAATTAAGAAATCCGAGATTTCGAAGGATTAAGAGCGTAAATATTTATTTATAAAATACAGAAATTCAATGCAACATCAGTACCGTCGGTTTCAAAGCGGGAGGTTAATCCCGATTATCGTCAGCTGAAAAACATTTATTCGGTCACGCCTAAGATCACGTAAGACGTGATTTGTGTGAAATGGGGGGGGGGTCATATGTGTGCGTAAAGGGTTAAATTTAGATTCTAATATGGTAATTTTTTATATATATATAAAATGGTTATTAATTAAAATAAAGCAGAAGAAAAGGGTGGGGGTAATATATAAAAAAATTGTAAGAAATTCTGTGAGGCAGAGGTCGGGGTTTGGGGGCCAGGAAGTATAGGGGAAAGATGAAGGAGGAAGTAGGGATGTTGGTGTCGGATAAGACGCAGAAGAGAGTGGGGAGAAGGAAGGATCTAGGTACGGCGTTGTAAACATTGATAGCCGTTGACTCTAAAACTCGGTACGGGCAGTCTAACTTTTCGACCCCATATCGTAGCATAAAGTGCCAGAGTGGCAAAGGGAGGAATAATACTACTAATAATAATAATATTCATAATAATAATAGTGGCCCGGCGAATTTAAAATTTAAAATAAAAATAAAAATAAAAAAACCCTCGTGGCTGGGAAAAATACTGTTGAGATTCTGAGTGGAGTGTAGAGAGATATAAGGGAATGAATTTAAGGGGCTTAAAAGTTTTAAAGGTTAGAGGACTTAAAATGGAGGTTGTGGAAAGTAGAAGATATGGAAAGATTATAGAAAAATTATAGAACAATAAATAAGCCTCGGATTTAACTGACGGGGGAGGGGGGGGGGCTATTGACAGTCCGAGAGGGACTGCTACGAACTTGTTGATAGTAGATTTGGCTCTAAGGGTGTGTTAAAAAGATTAAATATTTAAGGGATCCGACTCGGGAGAAGTCTATTGGAAGGCAGATGTCTGTCTAACGGCTATCTACGGCATTATCTAAAGCCGATGTTTATAAAGAGGCGATGTTTACAAACCAGGCAGTTTACGGTAAACAAGCTTGCAAGTTCACACAACTGGATATTGTTGACTTTTACCCATCTATCACCAGAGACACCTTGGACAAGGCCCTTAATGTTGCACTCTCATATACAAATATCAAAGAAATAGAGAGAGACACGATCATGCAGGCAAGGCAGACCCTTCTTTTCTTCGAAGGAAGGGCTGGGGTTAAAAAATCCAACCCTGAGGACCCATTTGACGTGGCGATGGGAGCTTTTGATAGTGCGGATATCTGCGACCTAGTAGGTTTATTTATTCTAGACACCTCCAGAAGAAATTCCCTGACCACCTCTTCGGGCTATATAGAGATGACGGACTTTGCCTATCACGGAATTGTAGCGGAATCACCTTAGACAGATTAAGGAAACACCATAGCCTCGGTTTTAAGATCACCATCAAGACTAACTTGGACCAGGTGGATTTCCTGGATTCCACCTTGAACCTAGCCAATAACACCCACAGACCCTTCCACAAACCTAATGAAACCCTGCAATATATCCACAAAGGATCATGCCACCCCCCCCCCCACTGTTTTTAAGAACCTGGTGAATAACATCAGCCAGAGAATTTCTAACCTGTCATCCAGCCAAGAAATCTTCACACATGCGGTTCCTTACTACAACAAAGCACTGAGAGACGGTGGCTTCAGAGAAGGCATTAAATTCATACCCACCAGTAACCCAACACAAACCAGACGCAATAGGTGGAGATCGATTATCTGGTTCTCACCTCCATTTTCACTCAACACCAGAACGAGAGTAGGCCATGCCTTTCTCCGCTTACTCGATAAACATCCCCCCACACACACAGCCTGCACAAGCTCTTCAACAAGAACACAGTTAAAGTGAGCTATTCCACTGCCCCATCCATAAGGAAAATCATTTCTACAGAATCCAAGATACCAGATCCCACAGGATGCTCGTGCCATAACAAGAACGACTGCCCTTTAGAGGGGAATTGCAAAGTCAACTCCCTAATTTATTAGGCTAACGTCACAAGTCTCCCCAGTGGGTTAACAGAAAAATATATCGGAATGACACAAGGACCTTTTAAAAACAGACTATATGTGCACAGGCATACATTCAAATACAGAGCCAGAGCCAACACCAGCCTTGCAACCCGAATATGGCAATTAAAAACGACGGGACCCCATTGACCATCAAATGGAATTACATCGAGAGAAGACCATCTTTCTCCCCAGCCATTAACAAGTGCCCTTTTGTGCGATGCGGAAAAATACCATATATTACGAGCCATTATGGACCCGCATATCACCTGCTTAAACTCAAAAGATGAGGTCTTCCGGGGCTGCATCCACAAACGCCAAGCACTCCTCATAAACTGTACTGACCGACACAATAAT
>OY744520.1:204327840-204352840 GCA_963556195.1 Sepiola atlantica | reverse complement strand
TATATACGAACAATTTATTTATTTCATTTTATCTTTGACTCTCCCATATCAGATCATTCCCCGCTCTACTCTGACCATACCTATCATCTTACTTGTACTATATTAGACTCTGAAATTTATGTATGAACCCTATCTCCTTCAACCCTTTCAAATGATATAGCTTAAACAACTGATAACCATTGCAATCTCATATAATTAAACAAAATATAACTCACGGTAGTGTAACTAAATTAAAAATAAAACAATTTTTTATTGTTCCAGTGTGTACGATGACAAGCAAGCAGGTAAAATAAAAAGATCGTTTTATTTGTGAAACGATTTTTTTTTCAAAATCGTTACGAATAAAAGTCTGTATTCTTTTTTTTATTATTTTAAACTAATAATAATATACGTTGAAGCCTGCCGGTTGCTTGGCTTTTAAGATGGTTAAATTTGGATAAATCTTCGACCGTAATTGAAACTGTTAAAAGAATACACATTAAGGTTTTGGATACTTACATTTATGCTTCATAAACTTTGGACGACGGTTCCTGCAACTGGCCGACGCGAAGATGACGAAGAAAACAGCGTAGAGAGCGCATGCGAGCAAGACCTTCATGGTCTAATGCAATTTGGGGGGGGGGGGGGCTCGCAAAAAACAATGTGAGTTTATGAAAGTCCCCTTTACGAAAAAGGTACGTCAAACAAGTTTTTTTTGTTCTTTTTTTGGTAACGTTTTGGTAAATGTTTACTCGGCTTCGACCCTTCCTCATTTGGTCTCTAGGAATTTGTATGGCTTTATTATAGCTAGATACAATCGAAATACCCGGAAACAGCTTTCTGCCCTATCGTTAAAAGTTCTGCTGAACTTTCTTTTATTAGTCAACAGCTGAAGAAGACACGGCTGACATTACACAGATGTCGAAGCATTTTCTTCCCACGCCTTGCATATAATTTCACATTTATTTAACTATTTACAAAACAATATATATATATATATATATATATATATATATATATAGAGAGAGAGAGAGAGAGAGAGAGAGAGAGAGAGAGAGAGAGAGGAAGGGGCAGACACAGAGATAAATATATGTATGTGTATTTAAAGTTCTCTTCGCTTTGCACACAAACACACACACGCGCACACAATTATACATGTATCTACTAGTGTACACACTCCATAAAAAATAAATGGAAAATATGCTTCGCCAGTGTTCACTCCAATATTCATATAAAATTCTAGAATTACGCGATTGATGCAATTATTCATATATAAAGTATTATTATCATTTCTGAGGATCTTATTTAGTGTGGAGGATTTCTTTCCAAATTCATTTAGGGTTTGCCTGACTTGCTATTTGCTTTGTCGCTTCTCCTCACCACTTGATATATATATATATATATATATATATATATATATATATATATATTGATTGATTGATTGATTGATTGATTGATTGATTGATTGATTGCATTCCTTTGACCCTAGAAAAAACGTCGTCCACAATCGTAAATTGTTTTCAGCGAATGCTTATATTTTTCTGTCTTACGAACGTTTCACAACCCGTAAACAAAAATATAGTCTTTTATTTTCACTGGCTGCTCATCAGAGACCTTTATTTAGTAATAAATTTATTTATAAATCTATTATAAATTTATTATTACTTTATTTATTAAGACTATATTAACTTTCGTAAGACGGGAAAAATATAAGTGTTCACCGAAATAAAATAAAAACTAAATAAAAAATTATTATTGTGGACTGAAGTTTTATTTTTTGGGTAAGAGGAATGCAACCTATCAATGTTTATGCTGTGAAGCCAGAAACATAACTTCATTCAGCTGGTAATCTGAAACAATTTGAATAATATAATAAGGAATATATGCCTTTAAATATATATATATATATATATATGTATATTCTTATAATAAACAATAAACCAAGATATATATATATATATATATATATATGTATATTCTTATAATAAACAATAAACCAAGATATATATATATATATATATATATATATATATATATATATATATATATATATATATATATATATATATAATATTTATAAACAAATATTAAATTATATTTACCAATAGACGACGTCGTTTCGAACTAATTGCTCTCTTCAGTGTAGGAAATGATAATTTCAGACTGTCATGAGGCCCACACCTGGTTCACATACCCACTTTTAGATTCGCACGCTTTCACTCTAGCTTCACGGCAATTTCAACTGTACATGTGGTACGGGGAATTTAAGATATATCTATATCATTACAGCGCAAACCTTAAGACAGACTAGAGAACTCGACGACATTACTCGGAGTCTTGCTTTATAGCTAAGTGAATGTCTAAAAGAGATATGTCGAACAAATAATAATTATATGAGTGAAAGTTCGCCCGTTGCCTAGCTTTTATGTTTGTTAAATTGTGATATATATTCCATCTTTATTGTAACTGCGAAATCGATACAAATTAAACGTTGTCTTACTTATATTTATGTTTCATAAACTGTGTTTTACTTACATTTATGTTTCATAAACGTTGTCTTACTTACATTTATGTTTCATAAACGTTGTCTTACTTACATTTATGTTTCATAAACTGTGTTTTACTTACATTTATGTTTCATAAACTTTGTCTTACTTACATTTATGTTTCATAAACGTTGTCTTACTTACATTTATGTTTCATAAACTTTGTCTTACTTACATTTATGTTTCATAAACTGTGTTTTACTTACATTTATGTTTCATAAACGTTGTCTTACTTACATTTATGTTTCATAAACTTTGTCTTACTTACATTTATGTTTCATAAACTTTGTCTTACTAACATTTATGTTTCATAAACTTTGTCTTACTAACATTTATGTTTCATAAACTTTGTCTTACTTACATTTATGTTTCATAAACGTTGTCTTACTTACATTTATGTTTCATAAACTTTGTCTTACTTACATTTATGTTTCATAAACTGTGTTTTACTTACATTTATGTTTCATAAACGTTGTCTTACTTACATTTATGTTTCATAAACTTTGTCTTACTTACATTTATGTTTCATAAACTTTGTCTTACTAACATTTATGTTTCATAAACTTTGTCTTACTAACATTTATGTTTCATAAACTGTGTCTTACTAACATTTATGTTTCATAAACTTTGTCTTACTAACATTTATGTTTCATAAACTTTGTCTTACTTACATTTATGTTTCATAAACGTTGTCTTACTTACATTTATGTTTCATGAACTTTGGACCACTTCTGTTGCAAAAGGCCGATGTGAAGCCGACGAAGACAACAGCGAAGAGAACGGAGCCGAACAAGATCTTCATTGTTTATAGCAATCTTTTCAGACTTGCAGAAAACAATAGAGACTTATATAAGTTCCTCTTAAGCAAAAAATACTTTTGTTTTTGTTTTGGTTTTGGTTTTTTGGCAACGTTAAGCGTCGATGACAATAGGTTTCGTCGGCTTTGGTATTTCTTTTCATCACCCTGGACGTTTGTTTACCTTTATTTAAAACAGACACATTGTTATAGTTTTCTCAAAAATGTTATATATATATATATATATATATATATATATATATATATATATATATATATATATATATATATATATATATATATATATATATATATATATATACTCAGTTTTTAGTTAAATAATAAGTTTGTATCTTGTTGCGACACGACCAAAAATCGGCACCCCTAGAAAACAGCTTTGTATTTTTTGCTTTCAGAACCGGATAATAAAAAGCCGTTAAGTAGTGTTCGATTGTTTAACAGCTTAAGAAGATAACGTTTCCGAATTTTCCAACAATTCTATTTATATCTAAGTTCATAACAAATGGTCAGTTATCTCCCTTCCTTTTGCTTTTAAATTTTCTTGTTTTTTTTTGCCAAACACATATTCCATGAAAAATGCCAGTATACTGAAATCATAGGGTTAAGATGAAATTTCATATACACTATATGTACAAAAGCAAGGAAATTCCCAAGTTTTACACTTTTATTGTCATTAAGGGTATGACTACATATCAACTAAACCATTTCATTATCACATCACTACAGTATAAATCTCTATGCATGAGTGGATGAAGTGTGTGAGGTGCGCTGAAGAAAAATTCCTACCAGTAAAATACATAGCCCTGTTGTGCTCGCATACCCTTAATGACAATAAACGTGTAAAAATTTGTGAATTTCCTTGCTTTTGTACATTTAGTGTATATGAATTTTCATCTTAACCCTATTAAGGGTATATGATTTCAGTATACTGGCATTTTTCATGGAATGTCACTACTTTTGTAAAGGCTATGCCTCAATACAATGCCTTCTCATAACTGATATAGTTGGTAGTTTGACTAATCAAGGTATATAGTAAACTGAAATTAAAATGCCATCAACTAGACCCTAGAACCTCTATCTCTGCCAAAAGTCAGCTGAATCCATCAAATAGTTTATGAGATACAGGGTAGCACATACGTACATACGTACACACAGATAACATGATTTCATGATTGAACTTTTTGGATCTCTGGGTTGCCTTGGCTAATGATGCTGAAATTCTACACACTTATAGAACTTATCAAATAAAAATTTTGTGCCAAGTTTTAACTAATTTTGTTTATTGGTTTTTGAGTTATGATTGATCAAAGAAAGGCCATTCGTGAGGTCTATTAAGGGATAGAGCGCTCTCGCGCCTCCCTTGATTACTTGTTGTTACAATATTGATGAAAATGTTGTCAATAAGCTACCATTATTGGTTTGAAATCGAATCGCAATATATTTCCGGGGGGGGGGGCTTAGTCATTTTTATTGATACTGCCTAAGTTCAAATTATTTATCAAATTATATTAAATTTAACTAGCGAGACCCGTGTAAATTACATGAAATGATGTTTTCAATACTAATTATCCTGTTCCTAACCTATACATGTTTGAATAAAATATCATAAGATTTGACTTGTATATTTATTTTTTAAAATGAACAATACATGAAACAATTTACAAAACTTCTTTATATACAATATTTCTTGTGAAGGTAAAACTTCGACGACTAAACCTTACTTTGTAAATGTTTTAGATTAAATTAAATCTGGCTCCAATTCATGAGTAGCATACAAAGATTCGGAAGGTCGTTGCTTTTTGATGTAAGCGTGACACACAAAATAACACACGCTATCGTATTAATATGTCTTCCCGGTCGTCCCCTCCCTATCTCCCCACTTCGATGTAGAAAAAAAGTATCAGAGGTTTGTTGGGATCGAACGATAAACCAGTCGGGCCGACGTCAAAAACCGACGTTAAAATCTTACGTCGCTAACCGTTGCGCCAAAGGGAAATACTTAAAAACGTTACGAAAATTAGGTGACTTGAATGCTTTTCACAAATCTAGGTGCGGCACGCCTCAGGCGATTCTCAAAATGTTCTAGTTATTACGGCATCTTATTCCACATCTGTCCGCCACAAATTCAAAATAAAAATTAATCGCTCTTTGTTTGATTGATCTCAGTGACGTCATATCCACAGATGATTTTATATCGTTTTTAGTTTGGCACTTTAAACCCTCTTCGTTAAGTTTGATCTATGGGTCAGATCTCTTCCTGATTCACCCTGTGAAAGTTGTTTCCTTTGCATACAGGTGGTCATAGTGACCTGCGCCGATTCTCTTGTGCCAAAACTCATACTAGTGCACATATCATCCACAATTCACCACACGTGTCATCCATAATCTAACATATATCATTGCAATTATGAAGAAAAGACATATTTTTCTATTCGTGATTTTAAAGTGAAAACTAGAAAAAAAACAGCCGATAGAGCTTATCTAAGAGATTTGAACCAAACACAATATTTATATATATATATATATATATATATATAGAGAGAGAGAGAGAGAGAGAGAGAGAGAGAGAGAGAGAGATAGAGAGAGAAAGAGAGAGAGAAAAACGCTATTTTATGTAGACGATGGAAGATCAGTCTCAGATAGTAATCAAATGCAGAAAGCGAAAACCTTTAACGTTACATACAAGTTAAATTGGAGGATATCTTTTTACATCATTGTTTTTATCACACGTATATGTGATTACGTGATACTAACGAGTCTGAAAAATTACAGTAGGACTCTTAATATCCAAACTTAGTCCGAAATATTGATATAACGGATTCATCATGAAGTCCGAATATGAGTAGTTCTGCCAAATATTGTAATGAATAACATAAAAATGAAAGTTTACATTTAGTTCTTAATGATTTTGCAGTAAACAAAACTAACTTGTAATGCACAATTACACTAAATATGACAACGGAACATGATTTTAATTTCAATTCGATTTTACTAATAAATCTATCTATCAGATCGGGCTGGTTTTCTGGACCATATTGACCCAACTCCTCCATACTTCCCTGTTCATCATTGCTCTGTGAAGATCCTCCAGTTGAGAACCAGTATCTTCAGTCAACTGTTTTGTGTACGTCTTATAGGGTCAACCAACCTTAACTGTTCCGTGTGTTGACGTCCATAAAATCAGATCACTGATAACCTCTTCTTTGCTTCTATAACAATGTCCAGCGAATCTCATTCTCCTTTCTTTTATTACTGATGATATTTTAGACAAGTTGCAATACAGCCGTTTATTTGATGGCTGCGTTTTCCAGTGCATGTTTCATACAGCACGAATCATCCGTGTGTAAGTTCCATTTAGTTTCCTTTCCAGATTTGTGTTAGAGTCCAAGCTGGTGATCCATAAAGCAGTATGGATTCCACTACGGTTTTGAAAAAAGTTTTTTTTTTATTTGTTCAGGCAGTGCTGATTTCCAAATAACTCTTAGTCGATTCCATGAAAATGCCAGTATACTGAAATCATATACCCTTAATAGGGTTAAGATGAACATTCATATACACTAAACACTAAATTTACAAAAGCAAAGAAATTCCCAAATTTTTACACTTTTATTGTCATTAAGGGTATGCGAGCACAACAGGGCTATGTATTTTACTGGTAGGAATTTTTCTTATAAAATAATATAAACATTGTTACTATTTTAGCACTGTTAATATAAGCATTGCCAATAAACATTTTTACTGGTATTTTACTTACCGTCATAGTATCCTTATCAATCACGCCCGAGTGGAACTATTATTCATACGACACTAGCATCATTGTTATGTATTAAGTAAAATGAAGGTATTCTTGTTGTATATAAGTCAATTTTAAGTTTCACACTTTGATTTATTAGAATTAACAACTTTCACCATTTTTTTTATATATAAACGATTTTTACTGTATTTTTTCAACGATATAATACATTTCTTTGCTTTTGTAAATTTAGTGTTTAGTGTATATAAATGTTCATCTTAACCCTATTAAGGGCATATGATTTCAGTATACTGGCATTTTCATGGAATGTCACTACTTTTGTAAAGGCTATGCCTCAATACAATGCCTTCTCATAACTGATATAGTTGGTAGTTTGACTAATCAATGCTTCTTCCAATATTCACAGGTAAATATTTTTTTTAATTATCATGAGTGTATATTTATTCATGATACAATTCAAACTAGAACACATTTTTTCACAGTTAATATATATACTTATATTAACTGTGAGTTAATCAACATTGTTTTCTCTAAGGCCTTCGTATTCCTATGCTAAAATGTAACATAGCTATGGGATTGAGTTATGTTTAAAAAAAATGTTAGGTGTAGTTTAAAATTATGGTTTATTCTTGTAAAATCAGTACTTTTATGAGTAAGAAACAAAAAAAAAGAAATTGACAAGAAGTTGATTAATTACCTATATAAAACTGTTCTATGTGGCGCCCTGTACGAATGGTAAATCAAAATAGGATTCCCCCTCCCTGGAAACCGCCATATCTATATATTAATACGTTAATATGTACGTACGTGTATCATGCTCCTAAAGAAATTCAAAATAAACAACAAGGAAGTTGGACGGAGAGACTTGGAATCGAAACCATAACATCTAGCTGAAAAGCCGTGACTTTACCACTGAGCTAACTAAATGAAGTTGTTAAGTAGATAAAAATTAACTTAATTAAACTATTAACTGACCCCGCTCACTACTGTCGCTTCAGCGTGGAAGTAGGAAGAGACGACGTTTATTCACCTTTTCTTCGGTTAAACATTTGGACGAGAGAGTGAGAGAGAGAGAAATGTGAACTATTTTCATTTTATAATGCAACATTATCAAAAATAAAGGTAACTTCTATGAATTTCTGTGCTTCAAATATTTCTACATATATAAAAAAATCCAATATCTGTTCTTGAAATATATTTAGAATATTTACGAATAAAACTAATGAAACTAATAAAACTCCTTACGAGCTGTGCCAACGCAAACGCTGGCAGACGATAACTTTAAACGTTAAAACCATTTATTTCCTTTCTTTTGGTTCAAGAGACAGCCAGTATTATTTTTTTTTGTTTTTTTAACTCACATTAAGCACTGTTTGTTTGTTTTTTCAGTGAAACACAGAGAGCGCGTACGAAAGAAAGAGAGCGTGTATGTTCGTAAGAGAGTGATAGAGAGAAAATAGAGAGAGAGACTAAACGTAATTGAAAAGTGAAAATGCAAGGAAAACAAATAAATAAATCGCAAAAGGCTTTTAAAAATATGTAACAAAAATGGCTATTCTAACAAGCACGTCTTTTTCTGTCGAGGCGATGTGGCTGCCCAGATATTCAAAGTCATTTATCTGCTTGAGAAGTGTTCTGTTCAGTGTTTCTATTGGACCTGTTTGATGATAGCAGATATATTTTGTTTTCGTTGCATTCGTTGCAGTCCAATCATAGCAGATGACTCTTCCAAAAGATGGAGTAGCATTTGGCCATTAGTATTGTTATCAGTTAACGGTGCAATATCATCGGCGTAATCAGCATCGGTGATTTTATTTGCTGGGTGCCGTCTGCTTCTTGCTGGCGTTAATGTTAGGCCATATTCGCTATGTTGATCAATAGAGTGTTTCAGAACGTAGTCGATACAGATCACAAACAAGGACAAAGCCAGAGTATCACCCTGTAGTACACCGGACTGAATTCTAAAGAAATCGGTGTCTCCGTCGGGAGAGCGTACCATGGCCTTAGTATTCTTGTATATAATCATTACGACTGCAACGATCTCTTCAGGGATTCCATATGCCAATAAACTCTTTTCCATCTTTTTTCTGTAAACCGAATCAAAAGCTTTGGAGAAATCCACAAACAGAAATGTTGCCGGCAGTTGACTTGCTTTTACACTCTTGATTATTCTTCTCACCATTAAGATTTGACTAACTGTTGAGCGATTTCTTCTAAATCCATTTTGATTTCTTCTCAGGATCTCTTCCATTTCTGGTTGGATTCGGTTGAGCAGCATCGCATTGTAAACTTGTGCTGCTATCGGTGTTAGTGCGATGCCTCTTTAATTATTGGTTTGACTGAAGTCTCCTTTCTTCAGGAAGGGTAGTATGCAGCTTTCAGTCCAACTGCAAACTAGTGAATACTTTATTTAAAATGTTGCGATATTTCAATTTAACTCTTTATTCAATTCAAATAAATTGCATAAATGTTTTAGATCGATGTGGTGAAATGATTACTCCTCTTTCGGTGTGCCACATACTCGGAGTGCCATAAATCCGGAATGCCGCATATCCGGAATGCCGCATATCCGGAATGTCACATATCCGGAATGCCGCATATCTGGAATGTCGCATATCCGGGATGTCGCATATCCGGAATGCCGCATATACGAAGATGGATTACTACATGATTACATTAGAACTAATCTTATCACTTGCACGCTATTCTGTCCGGAAATTAGTGATAGTCAGAAAATGAGTGATCATTTTATGTTCAAATTTCATGGGAAAGTGATCCCCTATTCTAAAATCTAAATATTTGACGTCAAACAACGGAATACTCTAGCGATATAATAAGTAAGTGTTAGACAGAGACAATTGGTCAAATTGGTTATGGTCATAAATTGGGTGATCATTTTACATTAAATCTATATAGAAAAGTGATCCCTGACTCTAAAATATAAAATATATGATAATTCTGTTGTTAAACAAACTGAATTCTCTAGCAACATGATTGTACGCAGGAAAAAGGAAAAAAACAATTGGTCCGTAAAATATGCGAAAACAAGTGGTGGGTAAATACCGAAAAAGCGCGCGAAACACAAACATAACAATTAAAAATAACATTTTTATAAATGTATTTGTTTAGTTTTAAGTGCTGAATAATATATGTCAGAGCGGAAAATCTCATGAAATTTAGACAAGAGAGGTTACGTTTGGATAAACAAACTGTTCGTTGGAAAAATTTTTGAAATTTAATGATATTACGAGTTTTACTGTATATGTTAATAATTAACATCTGAGGATGTTCAAGCTTCCACTGAAACACATTTTAATTCTGATTGTAATAAAATTTAATCCGGATATAATGCACGCAAAATGTTAACAAATAAACGATTTTGATCATATTAAGACCCTCTCATAGTTGATAAAAAATTCGATCTTTTCATATATGAGGAATTTCTAAGAATGGTTATTTTGTTTATTAGACGTTGCATAATTTTATTAACGTTCGTGTTTACATTAGCAATTCACTTTGGTCTGATAGATGACACGTAAGTCTACGAGATAGGGTGATCGTAGAATAGCCAGTATAAAACGTTTTCTAGTGATAATCTAAACTAAAATGCTAACTACTTTTAGGTTATAAGACCTAGGAACATGAAATTTGAGTGGAATAATCCCCTACCAATACAGACGGTTGTAAAGCAGTCATATTCATCCATTTCCGTATAAAGTAGGGGCTGGGAAAGAATGAAAGCTTCGACTGAAACCGGTTTTACTTCTGATTTTAATGATATTTAATCTGGATATAATGTACACAAAATTGTAAAAAATTGAGCCCATTTTGAACCTTATTAAAACCCTTTCACGGGGGCTTAAAACTATAAAAGCCACTCTTCCCCTAGCCCCCAAAAATGAAATTTTGTAAGTTCTATTCACCTACAGTTCTCCCTATGGCAGTGAATATTTTATTTTTTGATTGAAGTTATTTGGGGTGGGGCGTATGCTTGCAATAATTAAAAAGCCCAACCGTATCCCAATATTACGACTCATCCCTGGGACGGATATAAAAGCTAATAGTATTGATATATAAATTATCCTACTAAATGTAAACCGTTGGAGCATATAACGCCTAGGACTCAAACAACTTATATTTTGTCACTTAAGCCTTTTTACTATTCAAGGTTTAGCTCCGATTATTTACTACATATTCTTACTCTCAAATTTAAACAAACTTAACTTCGAGTTTATCTTTTTTAATTTGAAGTTTATCTTTATTAATTTGACAGTAAAATGGTGCAGTTGTACTAGCTTCCACATCTTGTGTTGGAATCTCGTAAAGGAAAAACAAATTGAACAAAAAGTGCTTAATTAAGTATGTCTATTAAAATCTCGGAAAGGAAAAACAAATTGAACAAAAGTGCTGAATTAAGTATGTCTATTAATATCATTGTACAACGTAACGTCGATGAGTATCTTCGTAGGGAATAGGGACTGCGTAGTTATTTATTTATTTCAAACAATGAAATCTAGATTGTGTACACAAGACCGTCTTTTCCGGATTCAAAATAGCCGGTTCGCCGCCATCAGCGACACCTACGCATCCTGGAACAAGCATGACTCCGGCCTCGTAACCGATTCTGTAATATATAAAAAGAAACAAAGAAACCAAGAATAAAATGAAGTAAAATATACACATCGGGGGGGGGGGGGTATTACTGAATAAACATTTAATATAATAATATATAATTATCCAAAAGAAAGATCCAGGTGGCCGTTTATCTAAGCAACAGGACATAAATCCAGGTGTACCCCAGGGATCCATCCTTGGACCTTTATTGTTCCTGATCTTCATAAGCGACCTTTCTAGTGACATTGTGTCTGAGATGGGTATATTTGCTGACGACACCACGCTCTATTCTCGTCATGTGTGTAAAACGGGCGCACACATATCCAAGGAAATGGCTGAATCCTTGAAAAGTGATCTCCACTGTAGTGAAATGGGGTCATAAATGTGACAGTATCATATATTTCTACAAAGCTATGTAGCATTGTTGTCACATCTGGGTTGGTGCACCATCTACTATTCTCCCCCTCTTAAACAAATTCCCAAAAAGAGTCGCTTATCTAATAAGTCCCTCACTATCCACCAAGCTCTAGCCCCTTGTTCCATCGCCGCAATGTTGTATCTTTGTGCTTGTTTTACAAGTCCTCCAATTGAATGTGTTCCGATGAACTTGCTGCTCTAGTGTCCCCTCGACGTAAATACACTCGACCAATCCGACAATCAGCTAAATCCCATCCATTCACTGTGGAGGTCCCCAGATGCCGGAGAGCCTTCTACTCCAATAGCTTCTTTCCTCGAGTTGCCGGCCTTTGGAACTCCCTCCCTGCTCCCTGTTTCCCCGACTGTACCGACATACAGAAATTCAAAACTAATGTGAACAAGCATCTCGCTGCAGAGCTCCCAATTTAGGATGACCTCCTTAACTTTTACCCTAATTCTCAGTAGCCCCTTACGTCTACAGTGACAACTTGCCGTGTTCGAGGTGAACTAAGTTTTTTAAAAATTGCAAACGTTTATAAATATTTCAATACGCCAACACAATTAAAAGACACTTTCTTAATCTCTTCTCGACATTAAACCAGTCTAACACTAACAGACCGCTACACACATTTATTTTTAAAATCAGCCATTTATAGTTACGGATGTCCCAAACAACCTATATTTCTCCATCTCTCCTGAACAGTAGTCCAATCTAATAATACTAGAAAAGATATAAGCGTAGGATATGACAGTGATGCTAAGACAGTGGTTCTTGCTTTTAAATATACTAAAAGTTTATAGAATGAGAATGTATTCATATAAGCAGATTTTAAACAAAGTTTTTCTGACTTTTAGTACGTACCTTTTAGTTTTAAAAAAATGGAATCTTGCATTGTTTGCACAGGGCTGTCTTTTCCGTATTTAAAATAGCTATTTCGCACACATCTGCGACAGTTTCGCAGCCGTCCACCAAATATTTACCGGCATAGTAACCGATTGTATAATATACAAAGAAAAAACATTAAAAAAGAACAAAAATTAAGAAAACCTCAAAATAGAAATAGATTTCGCCAGGACAAACGTAATTTCAAACGTTTATAATATTTAAATACGATAACAGGATCTTAAAATATTTTCTCCATCTCTTTAGGGAATAAGACAAGTCCAATAATAACCAACGGCTACAAGCATTTATTTTTTTAAATATACTTTTCATAGTTACGGGTGGCCCAAATAACCTATGTTTGCAGCTAACTTTAAAAATAGCCACTATACGATTGTATTTATGAAAATACGGCTTTTATCGTAACAGATGGCTCAAATAATCTCTGGTTCCTGCCCAGTCTAATAATATCAACTGTAAGCTTTTATTTTCGAAGATTCGACTTTTATAGTTGTTGTTTTTTATAAATAATACAATTTATTTAAAAATAATTATCAGTAAATACCTTATTAGTCACTTGGACATTGTTTACTTCAGTAGCAAAGAAATCCAGATCTTTTATATATAATCGTGTCACAGTCAATAGTTTTTTTTCAAATGTCCACCTGGCTTGGCAGGACGAAAGCAGACGCAAGGCGTTTCCATGAAAAATGGCGATAGAGAGGCGCTAATGGGCCAAATAAGCTGCGTTTCAAGCCGAGTCTAATAATAGCCACTTCAAGCTTTTATTTTTGAAGATTCGACTTTTATAGTTAAGGATTGCCCAAATAAGCTACGTTTCAAACCGAGTCTAATAATATCCACTTCAAGCTTTTACTTTTGAAGATTCGACTTTTATAGTTAAGGATGGCCCAAATAAGCTACGTTTCAAACCCAGTCTCATAGTGGCCACTTCAAGCTTTGATTTTTAAAGATTCGACTTTTATAGTTAAGGAGGGCCCAAATAAGCTACGTTTCAAGCTGAGTCTAATAATGGCCACTTCAAGCTTTTATTTTTAAAGATTCGACTTTTATAGTTAAGGAGGGCCCAAATAAGCTCCGTTTCAAGCCAAGTCTCATAATAGCCACTTCAAGCTTTTATTTTTGAAGATTCGACTTTTATAGTTAAGGATTGCCCAAATAAGCTCCGTTTCAAACCGAGTCTAATAATAGCCACTTCAAGCTTTTATTTTTGAAGATTCGACTTTTATAGTTATAGATGGCCCAAATAAGCTACGTTTCAAACCCAGTCTCATAGTGGCCACTTCAAGCTTTTATTTTTGAAGATTGGACTTTTATAGATAAGGATGGCCCAAATAAGCTACGTTTCAAGCCGAGTCTCATAATAGCCACTTCAAGCTTTTATTTTTGAAGATTCGACTTTTATAGTTAATCATGGCCCAAATGATCTACGACAAGCTTTTATTTGTTTTAATCAGACTTTTATATTTATGGATGGCTTAAATAACCTGTTATGTTTATCCATACTTCCTTAACTGTAGTTCAGTCTCAGAATACTAAAAAAGATTTAGAATTAGAATTAGAATTTAAAATTAAATGTATTAAAATAAGTGACACCAAGACAAACGTTCAGGATTTAAAATCTCCGCTTTGCACCCACCACCGTCAACTTGACCGTTGTTAGTAGATCTAACGCTCGCATACTACCCGATTCTGTAATATACGCAGAATACCCAAAGAAAATGAGAATTTAGGAAAATAAAGATGGGGTTAGACGGTGCAGATCTTGTTTGAAACGTCTATATATTTTTTAATACAACTCGATCAAAAAAAACAAACGAATTCTCCATCTCTCCTGAACATTACCCCAGTCTAACAAGCATGCATTCATGGAAATAAGACTTAGCAAAGCCGAGAATGTATGATGGATCTTATGTCGCTAATGTAAAAAATACAATTTTGCCTATTTTATAAAGGAATTGTTTCAAAATCAAATTATGTCGTCTTGTCGACTCAAACATTATAATTTTAAATGAATACATTTAAAAAAAGATACACTTGTTTTATTGATTTGAAGAATATCTGTCTGACAATTATTTTTTACGGTAAGAAGACATAGAATAGTTATTATTTTGAATGAAATAAATTGCTACAATTTTAGATGAATAAACTAATGAATAAGATACTTTTTCGTTTTAATTATTTAAAGAATATTTAGCTGATAATGACAATTATTTTTACGGAAGAAGAAAGAATTATTTCATCTTAATAGTATTAACCCTGGCAGACATTTTTTATTTCAAAAGAAATGTTATTGGTAAAAGTGAATTATACAGATGGAATTTCTATGTGGTTCTACTAGTAAATATTTAAATACAATCAAAAGAAAGATTCTTCATCTCTCCTGGTACATATCCCAGTCTGATACAAGTATTTATTGTTGAAAATCAGACTTCTATAGTTACGGATGGACCAAATAAGCTGTATAATGTTTCTCCATCTCTCCTAAACATTGGCCCAGTCTTATAATACGAAACCAGCGATGGCAACAGAGGATATAAGTGTAAATTATGACATTAATTTAAATAAGTGACGCCATGATAGGCGTTTATAAACGCGTTAAAGATAAAAGCAGAAAATAACGGTGAGTGTCGAGAACAAGCTAGCAGAAGAACGAACGCGTAGAAAACATGTGCGGTAGGTCATGAGGTAACAGGGCCGGAATTGCACATTAAAAATACACGTACATGCTATTTTCACTGTTGATTTCGTATTATTAAACTGGAATACTGTTCGGGAGAGCTGGAGAAACGTTGAAAATTATAGGTTATTATTAAACATCGATGGATAAAAATGCGAAAGGTCTTATCGCTATCTTCATGTTGTTTGTAACGTTAGGGTTAGGGTTAGAATTAGGGTTAGTAGGGTTGAATTGTTTTTTTCTGTGTTAGGTTTTAGGTTGTAATCTTCTTTTATTTCGGGCCTCTTTTTAAATAGACTTTAATTTTGTTTCATCTCAGGTACAAAAGCTTTTTCCGGTATATTTAAGGTTGAAACACAATAAAAGGCGAGCGCTGTTCCATTTACGGCCCATCAGCCTTTATTTGGTGTATTTAATGCAGAAACACAATAAAAGCTGTTTTCGTCCCTTTTTTCATATAGACTTTTTTGCAAAAGCACAATCAAAACATTGTCTTGCCCATTTACGGTATATTAAACTATTTTAGTTTATTTGATACAGGAATGTATTTATGATGTTCGGGGTAGTAGTTGTTGTAGATCTGAGTGTGATAGTGTGAAATCCTTCGACTTCAAACGGTATGTAAGACTTATTATAAAACATATCGAACACAACTAAATATCAAAAACGATTGCAAATAACATCTCTCTTTTTAAAAACACGGACCAATAAATGACCTAAGGTACTAACGAAATCGCTATACAGGTCAAGGAAATAGGAGAAAATCGGACGTTACTTCATATATAGTTTGCAGTTGAATGATTTGTGGATTGAGAGAGAGGATAAACAGTTTTTGTGCAAGAAATGTAAGACAATTGAGATGGATGAGGACTCATTTGTAGGCAGAGCATATCTGAATGGCGAAGCTATTAAAGTTGGCAAGAATTTTTGACTTTGATGATACCATTTGAGCACTGGGTAGAGCAGGTGCTAGTGTGATTAAAAGGGTCAAGAGTCGATGGAGTAAGTTTAGAGAATTTCTGCCATGACTAATCAGCAGAGCGTTACTACTGCCAAACAAGGGAATAGTCTATCAGGCATACATACCTAGTATGGTTGTGTATGAACGCGAAACCTAGTCAGTGATGGATCATGACATGCGTTGCATGGGGAGAAATGATATGAGAATGATACGATGGATGTGTGACGTGGGTCTTAAAGGCAGGCTTTATTCTGATGACATTAGGATAAGATTTAATCTGAACAGCATAGGGAGATGTGTACGGAACAGGAGACTTCGATTGTATGGCCACATTGAAAGAATAGATGAGAGTTATTGGGTCAATAAATGTAGAACAGTTGAGGTAGCAGGTCCAGTTCATAAGGGAAGACCAAGGAAAACATATGATGATGTGATAAAAATTTAGTTGAGAGAAATAGGGATAAATTACGTCCTGGCCATATATATAGGTTAGTTTAGAAGTTAAATTCTTAAAACCGCCTACCGCATGTTAGCATGTAAAACGGGTGTTAAACCGATGATGATGATGATGATGATGATGATGATGATGATGATGATGATGATGATGATGATGATGATGATGATGATGATGATGATGATGATGACGACGACGACGACGACACAATAAACGTCTTAATTTGACCCGTGTAATGCTAGTCGTAGACGGAGGTCAAAGCAAAAATAACAAAATCTACTATATTTTTTTTACTTCGGAGATGGTTTACGTGTTAGGGATTCGAGGGGGGGGGTAATGTCTCCTCAGAAACGTAAGAGGTAGTAAGCATATTACAGAGTATTGAAAGCGTTGCTTGGATTTCGGTTATAATATATATCACTGCAATACGAATGCAATGAAATTCGTCGAAAAACTGCAAAAATGTATCTAGACATTGGCGAGAGAGATGTGTCAACTGAAGAGTTATAGGCATAACCTGTTTACAGAGTGTTGGCGTGCGGCCTTATATGATTATGCTTTGTAAGTTGTATCGAAATTTTCTATCGAAACAAACCAACTCTTTTATTAAAGCATTTTAACTATGTGTTGAATTATTTTATTCTATTCGTTTCAGAACATCGTTCGACGGATTGCTGTCTTCCGTGATCTAAAAGCACAGTTCGGCAGAATAATGTGAATAGTATGACTCGCCTAGAGGAATCAACGACGAAACATAAGCGTCAACTAACGGGGATCTTGATGAGAGCGTTACAGGCATAGCAAGCGTTTTCATACCGAAACAAAAAAAGACGCATCGCATTTGTTTTACAGCACATCAAGCCTTTTGGAAACAAACAAAAGAAATGAAGTTGCAAACATGATCATCGATTCAAGGGGCGGGGGCTACTTTGCTGTTGCTTATTCAGTTATTTATGAAGGCTTTATAATTGAGTTTACTAACGTCTGGTCTGAATACCTGATGTCATCTAGATATTGTCGCCCGAGGATAACGCTCTGTAGTGGCGATTGTACACATGTTTCAGATCTTAAACAGGAAAATCTCTTTCGGAAATTTTATTTTCAGGAAGATTTACTCATCGAGGGCGTCGTTTGTGTTCCAGTCATGTCGTACTTACCCGCAACACGTTAAGCCATTTTCTGTGCATTTACAATGCTGGCATCGCTTGAGATCGGTGAAGCTACTCCCATTCCCGAACCTCATCCATCGGAATTTACAGTAAAGCGTCTTGTTATCCAACCCTGGAAACAAAATTTAAGAACATATACGTACTAAATAGTTACAGAATAACAAAGAAAGAAATTGGGCAAATGAGTTAGGGTCAGAGTTATTGTTAAGAAATTGGGCAAATGAGTTAGGGTCAGAGTTATTGTTAAGGAATTGGTCAAATGAGTTAAGGTCAGAGTTATTGTTAAGAAATTGGTCAAATGAGTTAGGGTCAGAGTTATTGTTAAGAAATTGGGCAAATGAGTTAGGGTCAGAGTTATTGTTAAGAAATTGGGCAAATGAGTTAGGGTTAGAGTTATTGTTAAGAAATTGGGCAAATGAGTTAGGGTTAGAGTTATTGTTAAGAAATTGGGCGAATGAGTTAGGGTCAGAGTTATTGTTAAGAAATTGGGCAAATGAGTTAGGGTCAGAGTTATTGTTAAGAAATTGGGCAAATGAGTTAGGGTCAGAGTTATTGTTAAGGAATTGGTCAAATGAGTTAGGGTCAGAGTTATTGTTAAGAAATTGGGCAAATGAGTTAGGGTCAGAGTTATTGTTAAGAAATTGGGCAAATGAGTTAGGGTCAGAGTTATTGTTAAGAAATTGGGCAAATGAGTTAGGGTCAGAGTTATTGTTAAGAAATTGGGCAAATGAGTTAGGGTCAGAGTTCTTGTTAAGGAATTGGTCAAATGAGTTAGGGTCAGAGTTATTGTTAAGGAATTGGGCAAATGAGTTAGGATCAGAGTTATTGTAAAGAAATTGGGCAAATGAGTTAGGGTCAGAGTTATTGTTAAGAAATTGGGCAAATGAGTTAGGGTCAGAGTTATTGTTAAGAAATTGGGCAAATGAGTTAGGGTCAGAGTTATTGTTAAGAAATTGGGCAAATGAGTTAGGGTCAGAGTTATTGTTAAGGAATTGGGCAAATGAGTTAGGGTCAGAGTTATTGTTAAGAAATTGGGCAAATGAGTTAGGGTCAGAGTTATTGTTAAGAAATTGGGCAAATGAGTTAGGGTCAGAGTTATTGTTAAGAAATTGGGCAAATGAGTTAGGGTCAGAGTTATTGTTAAGAAATTGGGCAAATGAGTTAGGGTCAGAGTTATTGTTAAGAAATTGGGCAAATGAGTTAGGGTCAGAGTTATTGTTAAGAAATTGGTCAAATGAGTTAGGGTCAGAGTTATTGTTAAGAAATTGGGCAAATGAGTTAGGGTAAGAGTTATTGTTAAGAAATTGGGCAAATGAGTTAGGGTCAGAGTTATTGTTAAGAAATTGGGCAAATGAGTTAGGGTCAGAGTTATTGTTAAGGAATTGGTCAAATGAGTTAAGGTCAGAGTTATTGTTAAGAAATTGGTCAAATGAGTTAGGGTCAGAGTTATTGTTAAGAAATTGGGCAAATGAGTTAGGGTCAGAGTTATTGTTAAGAAATTGGGCAAATGAGTTAGGGTTAGAGTTATTGTTAAGAAATTGGGCAAATGAGTTAGGGTTAGAGTTATTGTTAAGAAATTGGGCGAATGAGTTAGGGTCAGAGTTATTGTTAAGAAATTGGGCAAATGAGTTAGGGTTAGAGTTATTGTTAAGAAATTGGGCGAATGAGTTAGGGTTAGAGTTATTGTTAAGAAATTGGGCAAATGAGTTAGGGTCAGAGTTATTGTTAAGGAATTGGTCAAATGAGTTAGAGTCAGAGTTATTGTTAAGAAATTGGTCAAATGAGTTAGGGTCAGAGTTATTGTTAAGAAATTGGGCAAATGAGTTAGGGTCAGAGTTATTGTTAAGAAATTGGGCAAATGAGTTAGGGTCAGAGTTATTGTTAAGAAATTGGGCAAATGAGTTAGGGTCAGAGTTATTGTTAAGGAATTGGTCAAATGAGTTAGGGTCAGAGTTATTGTTAAGGAATTGGGCAAATGAGTTAGGGTCAGAGTTATTGTAAAGAAATTGGGCAAATGAGTTAGGGTCAGAGTTATTGTAAAGAAATTGGGCAAATGAGTTAGGGTCAGAGTTATTGTTAAGAAATTGGGCAAATGAGTTAGGGTCAGAGTTATTGTTAAGAAATTGGGCAAATGAGTTAGGGTCAGAGTTATTGTTAAGAAATTGGGCAAATGAGTTAGGGTCAGAGTTATTGTTAAGAAATTGGGCAAATGAGTTAGGGTCAGAGTTATTGTTAAGAAATTGGGCAAATGAGTTAGGGTCAGAGTTATTGTTAAGAAATTGGTCAAATGAGTTAGGGTCAGAGTTATTGTTAAGAAATTGGGCAAATGAGTTAGGGTCAGAGTTATTGTTAAGAAATTGGGCAAATGAGTTAGGGTCAGAGTTATTGTTAAGAAATTGGGCAAATGAGTTAGGGTCAGAGTTATTGTTAAGAAATTGGGCAAATGAGTTAGGGTCAGAGTTATTGTTAAGAAATTGGGCAAATGAGTTAGGGTCAGAGTTATTGTTAAGAAATTGGGCAAATGAGTAAGGGTCAGAGTTATTGTTAAGAAATTGGGCAAATGAGTTAGGGTCAGAGTTATTGTTAAGAAATTGGGCAAATGAGTTAGGGTCAGAGTTATTGTCAAGAAATTGGGCAAATGAGTTAGGGTCAGAGTTATTGTTAAGAAATTGGTCAAATGAGTTAGGGTCAGAGTTATTGTTAAGAAATTAGGCAAATGAGTTAGGGTCAGAGTTATTGTTAAGACATTGGTCAAATGAGTTAGGGTCAGAGTTATTGTTAAGAAATTGGGCAAATGAGTTAGGGTCAGAGTTATTGTTAAGAAATTGGGCAAATGAGTTAGGGTCAGAGTTATTGTTAAGAAATTGGGCAAATGAGTTAGGGTCAGAGTTATTGTTAAGAAATTGGGCAAATGAGTTAGGGTCAGAGTTATTGTTAAGAAATTGGGCAAATGAGTTAGGGTCAGAGTTATTGTTAAGAAATTGGGCAAATGAGTTAGGGTCAGAGTTATTGTTAAGAAATTGGGCAAATGAGTTAGGGTCAGAGTTATTGTTAAGAAATTGGGCAAATGAGTTAGGGTCAGAGTTATTGTTAAGAAATTGGGCAAATGAGTTAGGGTCAGAGTTATTGTTAAGAAATTGGGCAAATGAGTTAGGGTCAGAGTTATTGTTAAGAAATTGGGCAAATGAGTTAGGGTCAGAGTTATTGTTAAGAAATTGGTCAAATGAGTTAGGGTCAGAGTTATTGTTAAGAAATTGGGCAAATGAGTTGAGGTCAGAGTTATTGTTAAGAAATTGGGCAAATAAGTTAGGGTCAGAGTTATTGTTAAGAAATTGTTCAAATGAGTTAGGGTCAGTGTTATTGTGTAGAAATTGGGAAAATGACTTAGGGTGAGAGTTATTGTTAAGAAATTGGGCGAATGAGTTAGGGTTAGAGTTATTGTTAAGAAATTGGGCAAATGAGTTAGGGTTAGAGTTATTGTTAAGAAATTGGGCGAATGAGTTAGGGTCAGAGTTATTGTTAAGAAATTGGGCAAATGAGTTAGGGTCAGAGTTATTGTTAAGGAATTGGTCAAATGAGTTAAGGTCAGAGTTATTGTTAAGAAATTGGTCAAATGAGTTAGGGTCAGAGTTATTGTTAAGAAATTGGGCAAATGAGTTAGGGTCAGAGTTATTGTTAAGAAATTGGGCAAATGAGTTAGGGTTAGAGTTATTGTTAAGAAATTGGGCAAATGAGTTAGGGTTAGAGTTATTGTTAAGAAATTGGGCGAATGAGTTAGGGTCAGAGTTATTGTTAAGAAATTGGGCAAATGAGTTAGGGTTAGAGTTATTGTTAAGAAATTGGGCGAATGAGTTAGGGTTAGAGTTATTGTTAAGAAATTGGGCAAATGAGTTAGGGTCAGAGTTATTGTTAAGGAATTGGTCAAATGAGTTAGGGTCAGAGTTATTGTTAAGAAATTGGGCAAATGAGTTAGGGTCAGAGTTATTGTTAAGAAATTGGGCAAATGAGTTAGGGTCAGAGTTATTGTTAAGAAATTGGGCAAATGAGTTAGGGTCAGAGTTATTGTTAAGAAATTGGGCAAATGAGTTAGGGTCAGAGTTATTGTTAAGAAATTGGGCAAATGAGTTAGGGTCAGAGTTATTGTTAAGAAATTGGGCAAATGAGTAAGGGTCAGAGTTATTGTTAAGAAATTGGGCAAATGAGTTAGGGTCAGAGTTATTGTTAAGAAATTGGGCAAATGAGTTAGGGTCAGAGTTATTGTCAAGAAATTGGGCAAATGAGTTAGGGTCAGAGTTATTGTTAAGAAATTGGTCAAATGAGTTAGGGTCAGAGTTATTGTTAAGAAATTAGGCAAATGAGTTAGGGTCAGAGTTATTGTTAAGACATTGGTCAAATGAGTTAGGGTCAGAGTTATTGTTAAGAAATTGGGCAAATGAGTTAGGGTCAGAGTTATTGTTAAGAAATTGGGCAAATGAGTTAGGGTCAGAGTTATTGTTAAGAAATTGGGCAAATGAGTTAGGGTCAGAGTTATTGTTAAGAAATTGGGCAAATGAGTTAGGGTCAGAGTTATTGTTAAGAAATTGGGCAAATGAGTTAGGGTCAGAGTTATTGTTAAGAAATTGGGCAAATGAGTTAGGGTCAGAGTTATTGTTAAGAAATTGGGCAAATGAGTTAGGGTCAGAGTTATTGTTAAGAAATTGGGCAAATGAGTTAGGGTCAGAGTTATTGTTAAGAAATTGGGCAAATGAGTTAGGGTCAGAGTTATTGTTAAGAAATTGGGCAAATGAGTTAGGGTCAGAGTTATTGTTAAGAAATTGGGCAAATGAGTTAGGGTCAGAGTTATTGTTAAGAAATTGGGCAAATGAGTTAGGGTCAGAGTTATTGTTAAGAAATTGGGCAAATGAGTTAGGGTCAGAGTTATTGTTAAGAAATTGGGCAAATGAGTAAGGGTCAGAGTTATTGTTAAGAAATTGGGCAAATGAGTTAGGGTCAGAGTTATTGTTAAGAAATTGGGCAAATGAGTTAGGGTCAGAGTTATTGTCAAGAAATTGGGCAAATGAGTTAGGGTCAGAGTTATTGTTAAGAAATTGGTCAAATGAGTTAGGGTCAGAGTTATTGTTAAGAAATTAGGCAAATGAGTTAGGGTCAGAGTTATTGTTAAGACATTGGTCAAATGAGTTAGGGTCAGAGTTATTGTTAAGAAATTGGGCAAATGAGTTAGGGTCAGAGTTATTGTTAAGAAATTGGGCAAATGAGTTAGGGTCAGAGTTATTGTTAAGAAATTGGGCAAATGAGTTAGGGTCAGAGTTATTGTTAAGAAATTGGGCAAATGAGTTAGGGTCAGAGTTATTGTTAAGAAATTGGGCAAATGAGTTAGGGTCAGAGTTATTGTTAAGAAATTGGGCAAATGAGTTAGGGTCAGAGTTATTGTTAAGAAATTGGGCAAATGAGTTAGGGTCAGAGTTATTGTTAAGAAATTGGGCAAATGAGTTAGGGTCAGAGTTATTGTTAAGAAATTGGGCAAATGAGTTAGGGTCAGAGTTATTGTTAAGAAATTGGGCAAATGAGTTAGGGTCAGAGTTATTGTTAAGAAATTGGGCAAATGAGTTAGGGTCAGAGTTATTGTTAAGAAATTGGTCAAATGAGTTAGGGTCAGAGTTATTGTTAAGAAATTGGGCAAATGAGTTAGGGTCAGAGTTATTGTTAAGAAATTGGGCAAATAAGTTAGGGTCAGAGTTATTGTTAAGAAATTGGTCAAATGAGTTAGGGTCAGTGTTATTGTGTAGAAATTGGGAAAATGACTTAGGGTGAGAGTTATTGTTAAGAAATTGGGCGAATGAGTTAGGGTTAGAGTTATTGTTAAGAAATTGGGCAAATGAGTTAGGGTTAGAGTTATTGTTAAGAAATTGGGCGAATGAGTTAGGGTCAGAGTTATTGTTAAGAAATTGGGCAAATGAGTTAGGGTCAGAGTTATTGTTAAGGAATTGGTCAAATGAGTTAAGGTCAGAGTTATTGTTAAGAAATTGGTCAAATGAGTTAGGGTCAGAGTTATTGTTAAGAAATTGGGCAAATGAGTTAGGGTCAGAGTTATTGTTAAGAAATTGGGCAAATGAGTTAGGGTTAGAGTTATTGTTAAGAAATTGGGCAAATGAGTTAGGGTTAGAGTTATTGTTAAGAAATTGGGCGAATGAGTTAGGGTCAGAGTTATTGTTAAGAAATTGGGCAAATGAGTTAGGGTTAGAGTTATTGTTAAGAAATTGGGCGAATGAGTTAGGGTTAGAGTTATTGTTAAGAAATTGGGCAAATGAGTTAGGGTCAGAGTTATTGTTAAGGAATTGGTCAAATGAGTTAGGGTCAGAGTTATTGTTAAGAAATTGGGCAAATGAGTTAGGGTCAGAGTTATTGTTAAGAAATTGGGCAAATGAGTTAGGGTCAGAGTTATTGTTAAGAAATTGGGCAAATGAGTTAGGGTCAGAGTTATTGTTAAGAAATTGGGCAAATGAGTTAGGGTCAGAGTTATTGTTAAGGAATTGGTCAAATGAGTTAGGGTCCAAGTTATTGTTAAGGAATTGGGCAAATGAGTTAGGGTCAGAGTTATTGTAAAGAAATTGGGCAAATGAGTTAGGGTCAGAGTTATTGTAAAGAAATTGGGCAAATGAGTTAGGGTCAGAATTATTGTTAAGAAATTGGGCAAATGAGTTAGGG
>OY744520.1:204070340-204320340 GCA_963556195.1 Sepiola atlantica | reverse complement strand
GTAACAATTATTTTGTTTTGTTCGCGCTTGGCTTACATTATAAAATAAAAACCAAAAATAAAAACCAAACTAAAAATGAACATTTGACAAGTGCTGTGGTTCGTCAATTAAAAATAAATGCGACCATTTCAAACTGAAAATAAGTTTTAAGTCACGTCGAATTTTCGCCGAATAAAATAAAATAAGAAATAAAATTTTGAATGTATACGCCTTAAATTCGAAAAAAGAAAAACGATAACAAATATATAATACTCACTTTTATCGTAAAGACAGAGTTACTTTTCCAGCTTAAAGAATGTAAGCAACAAAAAACCTCGTAATGATAAGATAAACACACGTGCGTTTGCAAAAGCGATAACTTTCTCGAGTTGACGTTAATGAAGTCTATTATGGTCTTCCATAGTTTTACAATGTCAGGAATTCAACAAACTCGATAAAATAAACATTCTCTAAAAAGGTATAAATTAATCGGTCAAATTAGATGTCAGTCTTCAACGGTTAATAACAGTTAGGTGTATATTATACTAGCGGGGCTACCCGGTGTTGCTCGGGGTCATAAAAACATAGGTTTATATTATATTAAAATTTATTGGGAAATTATATTTTTAAAATAGATGTTAAAACTTTGAAAATATCTAAATGATGTCATTTAAATGAATTTAAATATCTGGAAACTTAATTATTGTTAAAAACATTTCTTTTTCTTTGCAATTCACCAGATCAGAGTGTATATTTACGAGAAAATGAAGTAAAAAATTTCAAAACATAATAATATCATATTTATTACCACTTTCTATTTATGAATTCACGGATACTTTACCAAACAGTAGTACCAATAATACAAAAATACTAAAAAATAATTCCAAGACTCTTTCTCTTTATATAACATTAAAATATCGATAGATTCCAATATATTGTTTTCAGATTTCATAAAATGAAATAAGCGGGGGTGATCACGTAGAAAAAATATATTCCCATGATATATTTTACGAAAAAAAAGCATTTTAAAGATAATTAGTCCAATATTGAATATGTATCGAAAGTTTTGTGAAAATCTGACCATGAGTTGATTTTTGCTAGATTTATTAAACACACGAGTGTTAGCGCGTAGAAATTAGTCACTACATAGGAACGTTGTTTTAAGGTGTAAATAAAGTACACACGTTTCTTATTTCTCATTGTTATTATTTTCGTACACTAAATATTTTTTTAAAATCATCAGCAGTTTATTTTATGTTTCTTCTTTTTAATGGTAAAAAGGTTATGATGATAATATGACCTATATTAAAGATACATCGTGTTACATCGGGTAAATTATATCGTTAGCTTTGGAGATCCCTACAGTACAGATATTGAGTCATTATGTTTTTGAATTTTTTTAGATTAGGATTGATAATTTGTATTATTTGGATTTTTCGGACTACTGTTCTCATTTTGAACTTGTGGTGTAAAGGATATAAGTGGTAAAACATAATCAGTTCTAAGTTACAGTTTTCTAGCGGTTGAAGGTTCAATCCTCATTGTGGGCGATACTAAGAATACAATTACGAATTACTTAATACTTCTACCCGGTCATGGCTGACAGAACGAATGCTAGCTACCCCGGTGGATTAAATAAAGGGTTCAGTTTGAAAATGTCGGAACACATTCCAGCGTTCAACAGAAAGATTCTCAAGTTCGGAAAAATGTTTCTGAAGAAGGCCGGAGGTTTTATCGGCTTTATATTTCGTTTGAAATATCTGTTTTATATCAGGTTTAAAATATCGGCTTCATATTTAGTTTGATTTTAATATTGGTTTCATTTCGGTTTGATATTAATGTGAAAATATTACAGGACGGTAAAGTGTTGATCGAACTCGGACGCTAGTTTTCATAAAAAAAGCCTTAGAATTATTTTGCTTCAAAAGGAAAAACAAGTAAAATTTATAAGACAAAAGGAAAATGTTCATTTTCTTTTTTCAATATTTTGGGAGATAAAAAGAATCTTACGTGCCCAGGATGACAACAGCTGACATTTCTTAATGCCAGTGTTTTGTCAACAAATCCACCGACGATGGCAGAGTGTGTGTGGTCTATGACCATCTGTTATATATATTTGGCAAAAACCAACAGATTTTCTTGCCGATAGTAACGAAAAAGGATTAAAATAGGTTGTCATGTTTCCCTGTCTGGGTAAGCAGAGACGGGTCAATTGATAAGAGCGATAGAATTGTACTTTCCTTTCAATATTTTTGGAATGTGTATTCCTAATGCCAAGGGTAGGAAGAAGACGATAACGGTTGTCAACGTCAAGTCGTGGCATCGGCAGGCCCGTCTGAGGTGTTACAGAAACGAGGTAGGGTTCTTGCTGATGCGGACAAATATTGTCGCATCGAGAAAAAGGGATTAAAATAAGAATAATGCGGTTTACTAAGATTATGAATACGAAAGAGAATTGCAAAGAATTTTGGCATTTGGAGATAATGGCCCGCCATGTGGTCATTGTATCGCAGATGGAAACACAGGGTTGTTGACTCTCTCGGCATTGAATGGGCGTGTGTTAGGATGAGATACGTCCATGGTAGAAGATACATTTTTCTTTTTCTCTGTGAACGTGAATTTTAGGGGGTTCCTGAGGTAACAGTAGGGGATAGTAACAGATGAAGAAGAAAAAAGAGGCGGGATGAAAATACGATTACTCATGCGCGAATTAAAATGCGGATTGGAAATCACAAATATGACAGGAAAAATAATAATAAGAAAGCATTGTTTTATTTTGTTTTCTGACTAAATTCTATTTGGATAGGGGCGGGTCCATGCCCATCTAATTCTAAATATAAACGAGCGCTAATTGAAATGCGAGGACTCTCATTTGCTCGCCACCAGAATTCACGTAGTTAAGAGACGGGCCCCCGGACTTAGGGTCGATATCGGCAAACCAAGATCGCCCAGAACGTTTAAGATTTTTGTGGTCGAAAACATGGAGTTAGAAGTTAGAAGTGCGGTATTATCCCGCCTTATAATGGAATAAGTTTTCTTTTTCTTAACCAAATAATTACTCTTCTAAAGAAAAAACCAACGGACGGAGTTTTCGAAATATTTTTTTTCATTGTTCTGCTCCAAATGACTCATTCGCTTCGCAGTGGTACCAAGTTGCTGAACAGCGCCGGACAGTTGCTCTCTGATCTTTAAATCGCAACGTGGTGGAGCGGTTGTTGTCAAATAGGACCCTTCGACATCATCGGTGCAGCAACATCTCACGAGCAGTACCAGGTTACCAACCGAACTCAAGAACGGCCAGATTAGTGACGTCACTGGATGAGGAGCAGTGGGGGTACATTAATATCGTTTTTATATTTCAGCTTATATAAGTATCGCAGAACCTAACACAAGATTATCAATTGTTTCTATATATTCTTCACATAATCTTTATTGTTATTTACCAATATTTGTGTACGTTTGCATGTGTGAAACGTCTATCGTCCGGCGGCTGCCCTCATGGTCGGATCCCAAAATTGTGTATGACAAAAGGCCTTGTGTAACTCACTGCTGACGATAATTATTAAGTGGGGCCCTTGGTTATCCTTCTACAGAAATGAAAGATTGGATTTGAAAAGAATGTTTGAGAAGAATAAGAAAACTATTAGAAACGGAATTAAATAGTACAAACCTGATAAAACGAAATGATAACTTGGGAAAAATCTTTAGTACGATATTCCAGACTATTCATAAGCTGGACCGAAGACTAGGAAACTAATGACAATGCACAATGCAGTTTTCCCGAATAATACTGACCAATTCTAAGTAAAAAGGGGAAGAAAACTGGAGAGTACAAAAGACTGTGTAAATAACACAAAATAAAAACTGGAAAATTACGTAACCTAGAACATGAAAAATGAACAAAAGAGGGTCATTTAAACTGAAAACAACGGACGAAAAAAGAAAAAAAGAAGCAAAGCAGCTATTTAGCCTATAAGACTGACCAGAGATGAGAAGCGCGAAAACAAAAAGACATGGCTACGAAAAGAAAATTTGAAAAAAGAAACAGAATTGCTACTAACAGCCGCACAGAGCAAGGACATCAGTATGAACTACACTAAAGCTAAAATTGACAAAACCTAAGAAGGTAGTAAATGTATACCTTGTGGACAGAAAGACGAAGCGATTAATCACATAATGCGTGAATGAAGCAAATTAAACCAAAGAGAATACAAAATTAGAGACGACTGAGTTGGAAAGGCAACCCACTAAGAACTATGCAAACGTCTTCACAATGAACATGCAGACAAATGGTACAGACACAAACTGGAGAGAGTACTAGAAAATAAAAAGCACAACATCTTTTGTAAAAAAAAGGACAGCGAACGTAATGATAGTCAATACAAAGGAGAACACCTACCAAATCTTATATTACGCCGTACCAGCAGTGTACAAGGTGTGGGGCAAAAAAACGAAAAAGTACACGGAACTTAGATATAAAACATGAAGAAAATCACTATGATAGCAATAATTGTTTGAGCATTAGGAACAGTTCATACAATGCACGGCAATCAAAACACCCGAAATCTTATAGAAAATCCTGAAATGTGGAAACTAACCAACGTAACCTGTAAACCATGTGCTGCCCTCCCGACGACCATCAACCCCAACGTTGTCTGTGCCGTGGTTTTCTTTTTGTCTTCATCGTCGTTCTTACCGTGTCCTCTTCTTGACGATCGCCGAGAGTACAACACTGGTTTACAAGTCATAGAAACAAAACAACGCAACTCACAAGAAAAATACAAACTCAAATACATTATGTATAGGTCCTGGAGTCCTGTGTGAGTGTGTGATACCGTGGTGAAAAAAGGGTCCTTCAAACGCTAACGTTCACATCTTAGTTAACTGATATTAAATTGTCTGTCAGGGTTATTAGTGTCGTCGCTCGTCAGCTCATCTCATCACTTGCCCAATCTTTGCCGAACTCTGCCTTCCGACCTATTCACCTCCGCTCTCCCCCAAGGTTGACTTCATAATTATCGTCTTCTCTCTGAGTCGCTAATTCGTCAACTCTCAACTCGTCACTTGCCGTAAAACTAACTTAAAATCGCCGTAAACTTACGTACTATCGTCAAATGTCGTAAAAATCTCCCACCCTAAACAACCCAACTAAATCTCATCCGGTCTTTTGTCAACATACCCTCAACCATCTGAACAATACAAACTGACCATTCCCACTTTTGTGTGCGTTGATGAGTAAATTCCTATCAGTGTCTTTGCACCCATTCTACGTCCAATGCCCCACTCACATGAATAATTTCCAGTCACCGTTTGGGACTTCGACCCCCTCGTTTATCTATAGCATCACAAACCAATCACATCCCATTTCTTATCCAACAAGTTAAAATAGAAATAAATCAAACAATATAGAAAAGACGTCACACGAGCACAAGGGAACTGAAACTGTTAGAAATCGTCGACTTAATAATAAAACTAAAGAAAAAGACACGTGTTGATTCAGCTCCTATTGATCCCATACAAAAAGACACGTGTTGATTCAGCTCCTCCTGATCCCATACAAAAAGACACGTGTTGATTCAGCTCCGCCTGATCCCATACAAAAAGACACGTGTTGATTCAGCTACTCCTGATCCCATACAAAAAGACACGTGTTGATTCAGCTCCGCCTGATCCCAACAACAATCGTGAAAGGTCAAGGAGAATGAAAAAACGATGATGGTTGGGCACCAGTTACACCTCCAACGGAAGTGTGCGGATAATACAGAGACTTATTGCCACTCAAATTCCACAGAAAACAAAGCAGCGATGTCAACGAAAAATTAATGTTAAACGGCTGTTGCGATCATGCAAAATGGGTTACAGTGGTTATTAAAAGAAGCGGAGTGAGCAGAAAATCTAGGAAGACCTGCTGTCACTCAGATTCCGGGATAAACTATCTTTTACTACGTCTGGGTCTATTAATTTCACCCTCTCTCATTGTTTTTTTTTGACAACCACACTTTTATTTTATGCATTGTCTACTCTTCTTCCTTCTATCTGTCCGTCTGTGTATCTTTCTTTCTGTCTATCTGTATGCCTGTATGCCTGTCTCTCTCTCTCTCTTTATTAAAAATGGAGAGTAATAATGAAAGAAAAAAATTTTAAATTTGAATTGTTTAATACTTATGTTTCACCAATTATCAAGGCCAAAAGCCACTCGAGGATAAGGGTTAGTAAGATTTTCAATCGGATGATGGAACCGAACTACAAAAGGAGTAAGAACTATGATTAATTCAGAGAACGACTCGAAAGATATTTGTTGACATTTGACTTGAAAACGACCGCGTTGTAGTCTGCAGGGAAACATTCCCGCTGCAACGTATTTTACAGTTAGAAAGTTATTGGAAAGAAACTTTGTTCATGGAATTTCCGTTTAATAGTCTATTATAAACAAAATTGAATATTATCGTATGCCGTGGGTGCATACATATGATGATTAAAATGAAAGCAGAATATCGCATGACGCAGTTGTGCACACGCGAAAACTGGAAGCATAAAAGAGGGATGTCATGTCCGTGAACCGTGGAAGACAAAGGAGTATTTGGCATGAAAGTAATGCTCATGATGAAGTTAAGAGATACGAAACAGGACGTTACATATCAACCAATGAAGCCATTTGGAGAATACTTAACTTTCACATACATGTACATCATCCCCCAGTTATTCACCTATCAGTTCATCTAGAAAATGGACAGCGGATATACTTTACTGAAAGTACTGCAGCAGATAGAGTTGCAAATCCACCTACAACCACTCTAACAGCTTTCTTCAAATTGTGTCAAACAGATTTTTTTGCACGTACACTTTTTTACTCGGAAGTTCCACTTTATTATACCTGGGACAGTAAAACTAAGCTCTTCAAGCGACAACTGAACTGTGTAGAACACAATAAAAATTCCAATATTCTTTTTCAGTAAGTCACCAATTTCAAACTCCTCAAGAGTTTTCAGAATTCTAAATTCATTTTAACTCCCAAAATGACTAAAGTCTAAATCGGTAAGAATCTAAAATCAACGAATAAACAAAACAAAATTGACAACTGAACTGTGTAGAACACAATAAAAATTCCAATATTCATTGCCACCATGTTCTTTTTCAGTAAGTCACCAATTTCAAACTCCCCAAGAGTTTTCAGAATTCTAAATTCATTTTAACTTCCAAAATGACCTAAAGTCTAAATCAGTAAGAATCTAAAATCAACGAATAAACAAAACAAAATTGACAACTGAATTGTGTAGAACACAATAAAAATTCCAATATTCATTGCCACCATGTTCTTTTTCAGTAAGTCACCAATTTCAAACTCCCCAAGAGTTTTGAGAATTCTTAATTCATTTTAACTTCAAAAATGACCTAAAGTCTAAATCGGTAAGAATCTAAAATCAACGAATAAACAAAACAAAATTGACAACTGAAATGTGTAGAACACAATAAAAATGTCAATATTCATTGCCACCATGTTCTTTTTCAGTAAGTCACCAATTTCAAACTCCAAAAGAGTTTTCAGAATTCTAAATTCATTTTAACTCCCAAAATGACCTAAAGTCTAAATCGGTAAGAATCTAAAATCAACGAATAAACAAAACAAAATTGAAAACTGAACTGTGTAGAACACAATAAAAATTCCAATATTCATTGCCACCATGTTCTATTTCAGTAAGTCACCAATTTCAAACTCCCCAAGAGTTTTCAGAATTCTAAATTCATTTTAACTCCCAAAATGACCTAAAGTCTAAATCGGTAAGAATCTAAAATCAACGAATAAACAAAACAAAATTGACAACTGAAATGTGTAGAACACAATAAAAATTCCAATATTCATTGTCACAATGTTCTTTTTCAGTAAGTCACCAATTTCAAACTCCAACAGTTTTCAGAATTCTAAATTCATTTTAACTCCCAACATGACCTAAAGTCTAAATCGGTAAGAATCTAAAATCAACAGATAAACAAAACAAAATTGACAACTGAAATGTGTAAAACATAATAAAAATTCAAATATTGTTTGCCACCATGTTCTTTTTCAGTAAGTCACCAATTTCAAACTCCCCAAGAGTTTTCAGAATTCTATATTCATTTTAACTTCCAAAATGACCTAAAGTCTAAATCGGTAAGAATCTAAAATCAACAGATAAACAAAACAAAATTGACAACTGAACTGTGTAGAACACAATAAAAATTCCAATATTCATTGTCACCATGTTCTTTTTCAGTAAGCCACCAATTTTAAACTCCTCAAGAGTTTTCAGAATTCTAAATTCATTTTAACTACATTTTGTTTATACAAATTACCATTTCTAAAATGACAACTCTCCCAGAGTTTAGAATAATTAAATAATGAATGATGCCCCCCCCCTGAGTTGAGAATAATTAGAAAATGAATGACACATCCACCAGAGTTGAGAATGACTTAAAAATGAATGACACCTCTCCAGAGTTGAGAATAACTTAAAAATGAATGACAACTCCTCCAGAGTTGAGAATAACTTACAAATGAATGACAGTTGAGAATTGACTAAAAGAACATGGTTTTGGTTGCTTAACATCCAAACATGCCTCCCAAAATCCAACCTCTGGTCCCCGTTCTTGGAGGTGGTAACAGGGTAAAACAGTGTAAATGCTTAGGAGGTTATGGATGTAACTTTACACCAGTTCTTATAGCCCGTTTCACTCTGTATAACCCTGGCTAACAAGGCTCTGGTAATGTATTCTTCAACTATTTTGTTTCAAACAAGTATTTTTATTTGCTTGCTATTTATTCTATTAGTTTGTCGATGTTACATTCAATAAACAGCATGTGTATTATTCTATTAATTATGCAACACCATATAAATACTGCTACATGATATAAACCAAACCATGCACACAGATGAAGCAAGGGAGACAGTCGGACAGATAGGGGAAAATAGTCATTATCAGAGAAAATATTTTTGTTTACTTTTTTGGTGCACATTCTTTTTTTATAATTATTTTCACTTTCTAACTAAATGTTTGAAAACTATTAGCACTGAAACTTAGTGAAAACAATGGCACTTTGGTGAGAAGTGAAATGACTTTATAGTCCCATTGAGACTCCCTCGTGAATATAGTAAGGCACCTCACCCAACAGGCAATAGTAAATACATCTCCTATTAGAAAGTTACACAAAGGAAAACGTCAACACAAATTTACACTAGAGTATTGATTAACTCCTCTCCAGGAGTTAGGCACAAGGCCAGTTTTTATCTTACTCCCACAAGTCGGGTTGGGAAAGTGGGGTTTAAAAATTGCCTGGGCAGCCCCGTCGGCATTCCCCGGTAGGGGCGCCTCAGGCAGTAAACAATAAACTTACTCCTCCCCAAAGAGGGGAGGCAAAGCCTGGGAAGGTGGACCTCCTAGAACTGCACAGGACAGACCCATAGACCGGCGTAAATCAAGCCCCGAAGGCCAAGACGATACCAGTTTATGGGGTGCAGTATCCATCGGAACAGATACTACACTTTGATCTTAGCCAAAAGGCGTTATTTAACCCCTACCCACAATAGGAATATGTGACACAAGGTCGGAAAGTGGGATTTGAAAAGCCAGCGCTCGAGAAGGTGAGCACTCTGGCCATTAAAAATTGCCTGGGCAGCCCCATCGGCATTCCCCGGTAGGGGCGCCTCAGGCAGTAAGCAATTAACTTACTCCTCCCCAAAGAGGGGAGGTAAAGCCTGGGAGGGTGGACCTCCTAGAACTGCACAGGACAGATCAGACCCACAGACCGGCGGAAACCAAGCCCCGAAGGCCAAGACAATACCGATCTATGAAGTGCAGTATCCATCGGAACAGATACTACACTTTGATCTTAGCCAAAAGGCGTTATTTAACCCCCACCCACAATAGGAATATGTGACACAAGGTCGGAAAGTGGGATTTGAAAAGCCAGCGCTCGAGAAGGTGAGCACTCTGGCCATTAAAAATTGCCTGGGCAGCCCTGTCGGCATTCCCCGGCAGAGGCGCCTCAGGCAGTAAGCAATTAACTTACTCCTCCCCAAAGAGGGGAGGTAAAGCCTGGGAGGGTGGACCTCCTAGAACTGCACAGGACAGATCAGACCCACAGACCGGCGGAAACCAAGCCCCGAAGGCCAAGACAACACCGATCCATGAAGTGCAGCACCCATCGGAACAGATACCACACTTTGATCTTAGCCAAAAGACCAAGCTATTTTACTACTAAACAATATCTTAGTTCTGTTTCAGTTTGGAATTGCTTAACAGCCTGAGACCCCCCAGTACCAGAAAATCTCAATTGAAGCAGCCTTTTTCAATAGAGTACAGCATTTGTTCTTTGTAATTTTATATCTTTTACTACAAAACTATCTATTTTTAAACAAACTGCATTTTATCCTTTTCTATTCACAATTCAGAATACCTTTTAAATAGATTCTTTTATGTTCTATATATTTGATGCTTTCTTTCCTTCAGATTTGATTATCAGAGTCCGGCTTTACCACAATTTTAATTAAGAGAAATTCAGACTACCCATTACCTTATGCATGGATTAATAGACACCATTTATTCTTATAAACACAGGACTCACTGCTTCAGTTATTTTTTTTGTGTGTGTGTAATCGTTATGAACAATTTCTTTTTAATACAAGACTTTAGTTTGATGTATGATTAGTAAAAAAAAAAAAAAAGAAAATCACTGATCATCACAAATGAAGGACTCTGTTCTTGCAATAATAACTACGTCATAGCTCTCATGTTTTTAATTATCTATTCCTCAAAATCATAAAAGAAAGAACATTCTTTGGGGTGGATTCTTGATGATAGCAAGTCACTAATCAGAACTTAACACAAACATTTCAGTACTTTCATATTTTGAGTTTTAAAAAGTGATTATTAATGATGTACATTTTTAGCCACATCATTTTGATTACTGTACTCATTCAATTGAATAATATATTTTCTAATTTCATCTTCCATTTCAGACAATTTGGTTGTTTTTCCCAATTACATCTTTCATTTAAGTGAATTTGCCTACTTAGTTTCATTAACCACACAATCAACCTGGAGATTTCGATGATGACAATCTAACTTGAAATTTATTTTTATATTCTTTTATATAAAATGAAGACTATAGCAAAAATCTTATTACAAATAATCAAAATGAGGACGTTAAAAAAACGTTTTATTACTAAAACATCATAGTTGAACAATGTGTTTCTGTGATTGATATCATTAAGTGCTGCAGTTCCTTTTTTAAATTTGTGTTTTTATCTTTTGACACAATTACACATTCTCAAAAGACACATTAAAATAAAAATCACCCATTTAAATATAAAATTGTTTTTGTTTTTTTTCATTATATTCTTGCTTGAAAGTGGTGAACAAACTTAAAATAAATGTGTTTCAATATATTGAGCAATAAACTAATCATTTTTCATAAATATGTTAAGCACATTTTTTGACTATTGTTTTGTTGTTCATGCCTAGGTTTATAATCTGAAACAAACTCAGGAGCAATAAATTATTACTGCACTAGGACACTTTCTAAATGTTATATTTTGTAGAAAACACTGATCAGTTCCCTAGATGCAACAGATGTGTGCAATAATGCAGTAGGACACTCAAAACATAGTAAATGCTGCATTCGGATGTACTTAATACTCTAGATAGAGCAAGTATGTGTTATAATATAGTGTGACTCTTAGTATGTCTTATGGTGAATCTAACAGTGCACAATATCATAGAGATAGCATGTGTGTAATTTACTAATGGATATATACTAAATCAGTAACTGTTCAATATGTTAGATAGAACAGTGTAACACTTGGTAAGGTGTACCTGCTTAATCTGTCAATGTTCTTTACCCTAAATACAGCAGCTTTCTGTAAATTCGGTCTATTCTACTTTTAACTAGAATGATCAGTCACCACAATACCACATTTACTCATAACCTTATATTTGCTTTTTGCTTTATTGAACAAGTTGTAAACTTTCATTCTTTTTTGTTTTTACGGACGTTAACCAAACACTTAGACTGGTACCGACTTCAGTTACCAATTAAGGGTTGTAGCATCCATCTGAACAAATACTAAACTTTGAATTATTTACTAGCAGAAAATATGAAAAAATTACATTCAAAACAAGGCTTTCAAAAGTGTTCTAAAGTAATAAAAATGTATATCCTACTATAACTAGAATGTTAGTCACCATAATACCACATTTACTCATAACACAAATTAGACACAAGACCATCAGAAGTGTGGGAAAGAGTGTCGTCGGTCATCATTGTTCTAACATATGAAAAAAATTTAATATATATATGTTAAATAACCCAGCTAAGACATTTGTTGCTGAGCAAGGTTAGTGGAAGGTTAACATAAAATAGTAAATTCTTTACAGTAAGGTAACATTGGCATTTTCCCTTAAATGTTATCAATAATTAAACACTGCTTTTAATGTTATCCAGTAAAAGAGAATAGCAAATCAGTCAGCATTTTTTTACATTGAAATTTAACAAGTTCTAGGCGCTTGATTGTGATAGTGCTCTCTTGGCCTCCTTATTTTAAAAGTGCTCATTATCCTACATAGAACGAGTGTTTAATTAAATAGAGTTCAATATCCTAGATAGAGCAGGTGTGTTTATTATACACACCATAGCACAGGATTAAAAAAAAAACTGATGTTCGGGGAGCAGTCAAACAGTGAAACAGTCAAAGCTGGAGGTTCGGGAAAAGATTCAGAGCTGGCAGTATATGAAAGAGTCACCCTGATGTTTAAGGAGTCGGAGCCAGCCATTCAGGAAGTAGTCAGGTCCTAATTGTTCGGGTAGGAGTCAGAGCCTGATGTTCAGGAAAGAGTCAAGGCCTGGAGTTCAACCCGAATGGTATATTACGGAGTCTGAGTAGAATGGTATAGGAAGGGTCCCCATTGTTAGCACTATTATTTATATTCATATAAAATAATGTCTCGATCGGTGAATTTAAAAGAAAAAATTATTCTTCCCCATTGATACCATTTATTATATTCATATAAAATATTTAATCGGTGATCAACCTAGGTTATTTAATCTAACATACACAAACATGAAAGAAGTAAATAGACACCATTATTATCATTAACAAAGACTGCTGTCAGAGGGGCCTGATCGACCTAGGTTATTTTATCTAACATACACGGACATGAAGAAGTAAATAAACAAACACCCTTATTAACATTAATAATGAAGACAAATATGGTTCTTTTAATAGAAATGTTACATTTTTACTCCAGGGAATGGAGAGGTAGTGCAGAGTTTCGGGGAGGCCGGAGATAGTGTAGCCAGGGTGAATTGGCAACCATGTACGTGACATCTTTTACTCCTGGCAACTGTGGAAGGAGGGCGACTGGAGAAGTGATCCCCGTGCAACGCCAATAGGTACGTATATAGTATGCGCACCGGGGCTGTAATAGGTAGGTATATAGCATGTGAACAGGGATGGCGATAAGTACGTACATACCATGCGCACCTGGGCGACAATAGATACGGATTTAGCATTCACACCAGAGTGGCGATAGGTACTTATATATTATGTACCTATATAGAAGGCACAGACAGATGTGGTACTTTTTATAGAAATATGTCATACTTTTGCCCTGGCCAACGTAAGAGGAATGGTGGGGAAGAAACAGCTTTCGCAAAAGGCAAAATGAGAAAGTAGCTGTGAAATTGGGCGACCAGAGAAGAGAAAAGTAGAAAGATAAAGAGACGGCTATAGAGAAAGGGAGAGAAATAGAAGTTTGAATATAAAGATGTTACACACGCGATTTTTCTTCTATTCTATAACCCGAGCAACGCCGGGTAGCCCTGCTAGTCTATATATATATAGCAAAAATCTGTGATATGTATGTAACGCTAAGGCTTTTAAAATACTAAACAAACACCTCCGAATTAGGTATTATTTTAACCGGCATAACCTCGAGAAAATAATATCGAAAAAATTTTTTAAAAGATTCATTTTTAAGGGGTCAAATAGCCATTTTTTCGTTTAATGTGATCACGATTTTTAATGTTATCTTGTGCACATGACGTCACATAGATAGGTACATGACGTCATAGTGATAGGTTCGGATATTATTTTATGCTATCGTCACGTTATTATTGTTTTTTTTGCATTTTTCTTCGGACTATTGCCCTGATAAAAGGGAGGGGAATAAGCGAGAGTTATTTTAGTATAGCTCTGGAGGCCTCCTTGTATTTGGCGATTGAAAAGAATATCATGAAAGGATTGAAAATGATGAAGAATATCATGAGAGGATTGAAAATGATGAAGAATATCATGAGAGGATTAAAAATGATGAAGAATACCATGAGAGGATTGAAAATGATGAAGAATATAATGAGAGGATTGAAAATGATGAAGAACATCATGAGAGGATTGAAAATCATGAAGTATACCATGAGAGGATTGAAAATGATGAAGAATATCATGAGAGGGTTGAAAATGATTTAGAATATCATGAGAGGATTGAAAATGATAGAAGAATACCATGAGAGGATTGAAAATGATGAAGAATATTATGAGAGGATTGAAAATGATGAAGAATATCATGAGAGGATTGAAAATGATGAAGAATATCATGAGAGGATTAAAATGATGAAGAACATCATGAGGGGAGTGAAAATGATGAAGAATATCATGAGAGGATTAAAAATGATGAAGAACATCATGAGAGGAGTGAAAATAATGAAGAATACCATGAGGGGCTTGAAAATGATTAAGAATACCATGAGAGTATTGAAAATGATGAAGAATACCATGAGAGGATTGAAAATTATAAAGAATTTCACGAGGAGATTAAAAATCATGAAGAATATCATGAGAGGATTGAACATGATGAAGAATACTATGAAGGGATTGAAAATGATGAATAACATCATGAGAGAGTTGAAAATGATGAAGAACATCATGAGGGGATTGAAAATGACGAAGAATATCATGAGGGGATTGAAAATGATGAAGAACATCATGAGGGGATTGAAAATTATGAAGAATATTATGAGGGGATTTAGAATGATTAAGAATATCATGAGAGGATTGAAAATGATGAAGAATACCATGAGGGGATTGAAAATGATGAATAACATCATGAGAGAGTTGAAAATGATGAAGAACATCATGAGGGGATTGAAAATGACGAAGAATATCATGAGGGGATTGAAAATGATGAAGAATACCATGAGGGGATTGAAAATAATGAAGAACATGATGTGGGGATTGAAAATTATGAAGAACATCATGAGAGGATTGAAAATGATGAAGATCATCATGTGGGGATTGAAAATGATGAAGAAAATCATGAGGGGATTGAAAATGATTAAGAATATCTATGATACATGATACATGATACATATATATGATACATATACATGATACATATCCATGATACATGATTCATATCTATGATACATGATACATATCTATGACACATAGTACATGATACATATCTATGATACATATCCATGATACATGATACATGTCAATGATATATATCTATGATACATGATACATATACATGATACATGATACTTATCCATTATACATGATACATATCCATGATACATTATACATATCCATGATACATATCCATGATACATTATACATATCCATGATACATGATACATATCAATGATACATATCATGATACATATCCATGATATATGATAGATATCCACGATACATATCCATAATACATATCCACGCTACATATTCACGATACATATCCATGATACATATCCATGATACATGATACATATCCATGATACATATCCATGATACATTATACATATCCATGATACATGATAAATATCCATGATACATGATAAATATCCATGATACATATTCATGATACATATCCATGATACATGATACATATCCATAATATATATCCATGATACATGATACATATCCATGATACATGTCCATGATACATGATACATATACATATCCATGATACATATCCATGATACATGATACATGTAACATATCCATGATACATATACATATACATGATACATACACATGATACATATACATTGTACATATACATATACATGATACATATCCATAATACATATCCATGATACATGATACATATCTATGATACATGTCCATGATACATGATACATATTCATGATACATGATACATGATACATATCCATGATACATATCCATGATACATGATACATATACATATCCACGATACATGATATATATACCTATACATGATACATATCCATGATACATATACGTATACATGATACATACACATGATACATATACATATACATGATACATATACATGATTCACGATATATATACATGATACATATACATGATACATATACATGATACATATACATGATACATGATACATATCCATGATACATATCCATTTTTCAACGTTAATCAGTAGTAATTTGGAAATTATCCAATGTATTTATGTAATAACTTTATAAAAATGCTGACTCACTAAACATGCTCCATAATCCCTTGCCGGATGTACCCGTCTTGCCCTAAATTGTGTCCGGATGTATCAGGTAATCTCATAACTTCTGTCCGGATGCACCAATAACAACATAGGAAGGCAACCGGTAAGAGTGATGTCACTAGTTCTCAGGAGGCCTACTTGATTTGCAAAGTAATGTAGGTGCTTCTGAAGTATAACGGTCCCTAGAAATATTGGTGCTTCTAAAGTATAATGGTCCCCAGGAATGTTGATGCTTCTAAAGTATTACGGTCAACAGGAATGTTGGTGCTTCTAAAGTATAACGGTCCCTAGAAATATTGGTGCTTCTAAAGTATAACGGTCCCTCCCCAGGAACGTTGGTTCTTCTAAAGTATAATGATCCCTAGAAATAGTGGTGCTTCTACAGTATAACGGTCCCCACAAATGTTGATGCTTCTAAAGTATGACGGTCCCCCCAGGAATGTTGGTGCTTCTAAAGTATAACGGTCCCTAGAAATATAAGTTCTTCTCCAGTATAGGGACCAGGGGTGCTTCTACAATATAGGACCCAGCACCAGGGGTTCTTCTAAATTTAGGACACGGAGGCTTCTGCAGAATAGGGACAATGGGTGCTTCTCCAGTATAGGGACTAGGGGTGCTTCTCCAGTATAGGTACCAGGGGTGTTTCTACAATATAGGACCCAGTACCGGGGGTGCTTCTACAATATAGGACCCGGAGGCCTATGAAGAATAGGGACCATGGGTGCTCTGCAGTATAGTGCCCAGGGGGTCTTCTACGGTATAGGATCCAGCACCAGGGGTGCTTCTACAATATAGGATCCGGAGGCTTCTGCAGTATGGTTCTTTGATATGACCGAGGCACCTCGGAATTTTGTTTTCTTTCTTTAACTGAAAATATTTCTATGTATGGGGAAAGGTAAAAAAAAAATTTTCTTTCGAGGGTGGTTAAATTTTTATTTTTATTTTAAATTAAAAATATTTCTAAGTATGTGGGAGAATGAAAAAAGTTTTCTTGGGTGGTGCCAAAAAAATATAGTATGCGCACTAGGGCGGCGATAGGTACGAATATAGTATGCGCACCGGGCCGGCGATAGCTATATACATAGTATGTGCACTGGAGTGGCAATAGGTATGTATATAGTAGTGCATAGGGGTGCCGATAGGTACGTATTTAGCATTCACACCGGGGTGGCGATAGGTACGTATTTAGCATTCGCACCGGGGCGGCGATATGTACATATTTAGTATTCGCACTGAAGCAGCGATATGTACATATGTAGTATGCACACTGGGTCGTCGATAGGTACGTATATAGCATGTGCACATGGACGGCAATAAGTACGTATACAGCATGTGCACCGGCCGGTGATAGGTATGTATTTTGAATGCGCTCCGGGGTGGCGCTCGGTACGTATATAGCACGCACAGTGGGGCGGGGATAGGTACGTATATAGCATGCGCAACGGGGCGGCTATAGGTACGTATATAGCACGCGCAACTGGGCGGCGATAGGTACGTATTCAGCATTCACACCGGGTGGGCGATAGGTATGTATTTAGCATTCGCACCGGGGCGGCGATAAGTACATATTAAGCATTCACACCGGGGTAGCAGTAGGTACGTATTTAGCATTCAGGGGTGGCGATAGGTACGTATATTGCATGTGCACATGGGCGGCAAAAAGTATGTATATAGCATGTGCACCGGGCCGGTGATAGGTATGTATTTAGCATGCGCTCCGGGGCGGCGATCGGTACGTATACAGCACGCGCAGCGGGGCGGCGATAGGTACATATATATAACGGGCACCAGGGCGGCGAAAGGTACGTATTTAGCATTCGCACCGGGGCAGCGATAGGTACGTATTTAGCATTCGCACCAGGGCAGCGATATGTACAATTTTAGTATTTGCATTGGGGCAGTGATAGGTACTTATGCAGTATGCACACTGGGGTGGCGATAAGTACGTATTTAGCATTTGCACCGGGGCGGGTATAGGTACGTGTTTAGCATTCGCACCGTGGCGGCGATAGGTACTTATATTGTATCTGCACCCAGGGCGGCGATAGGTACTTATATAGTATCTGCACCAGGGTTGCGAAAGGTATGTATATATTATGTGCACTGGGTCGGCGATAGGTACGTATATAGTATGCGCACCGGGGTGGCAATAGATACGTATATAGTATGAACATCGGGGCGGAGATAAGTACCTATATAGAAGGCGCAGACAGAGGTGGTACTTTTATAAAAATAAGAGAAAAGTAGAAATATAAAGAGACGGCTATAGACAGAGGGACAGAAATAGAAGTTTTAATATAAAGATGTTACACACGCGATTTTTCTTCAAGTATATGTTTTTATGACCCCGAGCAACGCCGGGTAGCCCCGTTAGTTATAATATAAACAGTATAAATTGGTGTTTTGTCTTCTGTGTAATTTTAAGATTATCTGAGGCCTGTCAAAAATGTATCCGACCTTTATTTTTTCCGTGCAATTTTTATCGGCGCATTTGTGATTTTTATCTCCGCCTTCCTGCGCATTAGTCGCTGCCTGTCAGTCTCTGAGTCAGGTCCTCCACAAAGTGTTCGTCGGATTTCCGATTTTCTAAAGATGAGTGAACGTGTTGAGCAAAGATACTGCATTAAATTTTGTCAAAAGCTTGGTGATACTCAAAGTGTAGTATCTGTTCCGATGGATACTGCACCCCATAGACTGGTATTGCTTTGGCCCTCGGGGCTTGACTTACGCCGGTCAATGGGTATGTCCTGTGCAGTTCTAGGAGGTCCACCCTCCCAGGTTTGGCCTCCCCTCTTTGGGGAGGAGTAAGTATATTGCTTACTGCATGAGGCGCTCCTACCGGTGAATGCCGACGGTGCCCAGGCAATTTTTAATGGCCAGAGTGATCACCTCTCGGGCGCTGGCTTTTCAACCCCCACTTTCCGACCCGACCTTGGGTCACATCTTACTTGTGGGAGTAAGATAAAAACTGGACGTGTGCCTAACTCCTGGAGAGGAGTAAATCAATAGTCAAAGCAACACAATTCGTAAGATTCAACAGGTGTTTGGCTAAGATGCGATGAGTGTAACAGAAATAAGGGAGTGGTTCAACCGATAACAAAATGCCGCACCTTAGCGCAGAGTGACTAGCGTTTTGGCACGCCCCAAACTGCTCAGGGTGCATCTGCTGTTGACAGGGTGCGACAGTTTGTGATGGAAGATCGTCGTTCAACCGTGCGAGAGATTGCCAAGGAGGTCGGAGTTAAAAAAGATTCTGCACATGCAATTTTGCGTGATTATTTGAACATGCACAGAGTGGCTGCGAAATTTGTGTCCAAGTTGTTGTCGCAGGAACAAAAGGACATCCGTTTTCAAGTTGCACAGGACCCTCTGAAAAGCGTCAACACTGATCCTCGGTTAATTTAGTCTGCTTATAAAAGAATTAGATAAGGCACTTATTGTGTTTGCGGTTGTATCATCTGATAACAACACATGGGAGAAAACTTTTATTGACATTCCCAAGGACAATCACTGTATTAGCAATTATATAACTCTTACATATTGTTTATATCAGTATAAGATAAGTCAATTACTCCGCTGCAGTTGTATAAACTTATAATTACACATTAGAGATCACTCTTATTTACTTAACACAGTCAATTTATTTCCAAGTTAAAAATCTTGTAATTACACAGGGGACATAACTCTAATTTACTCTTTTCATATAATAATTAAATAGGTAAATCACTGTTTGCAGGTGTATAATTTTATAACTACACAAGGGAGATAACTCTTGTTGACTTTCTTTAAGACCATCACTGTATTTGCAGTTATATACTCTAATTATTACACAGGGGACATAACTCTAATTTATTTTATTTATATAATAATTAGATTGGTCAATCAATGCTTTTCCAGTTGTATGATCTTATAATTATACAAGGGAGATAACTCTTGGTGACTTTCTTTAAGACCATCACTGTTCTATTTATCTTCCTCCCACAAGGAAAGATGTGACACAAAGTCGGGAAAGTGGGAAAGAACCAGCGCTCGAGAATTTTAGCACTCTGGCTTTTTAAAAATAGCCTGGGCAGCTCCGTCGGCATTCCCCGATAAGGGCGCCTCAGACAGTAAGCAATAAACTTACTCCTCCCCAAAGAGGGGAGGCAAAGCCTGGGAGGGTGCACCTCCTAGAACTGCACAGGACCGGCAACCCCCAATAGACCGGCGTAAATCCAAACCCAAAAGCCCCGGACAATACCGGTGGTATTAGGTGGGGTACACTGTATTTGTAGTTATATAATCTAATAATTACACAGGGGACATAACTCTAATTTTCTTTGTTTATATAATAATTAGATTGGTCAATCAATGCGTTTCCAGTTGTATGATCTTATAATTATACAAGGGAGATAACTCTTGGTGACTTTCTTTAAGACCATCACTGTATTTTTAGTTATATAATCTAATAATTGCACAGGGGATATAACTCTAATTTACTCTGTTTATACACACACACACACACACACACACACACACACACACACACACACACATATATATATATATATATATATATATATATATATATATATATATATATATATATATATATTTATTCTGGTACAGAAAAATTAGTACAACATTCGAATGTTGTACTAATTTTTCTGTACCAGAATAAATAAATATTATGTTCTTATTTTTTAACTTTAATTCTTAATTAATCGAGCACTCTGCTGGGATTTTTCCTACCATTTTACAAAGAAGTATATATATATATATATATATATATATATATATATATATATATATATATATATTACAGAAGAAACATTATTTTTTTAATGAATTAAACGTGTAGGTTTAAAAACAAAAGACAATTGCTTGGAGAGTTTGGAGAAATTAGAAATTTTAAAAAAAAATGATTCTTAAACAATTTCCTCCTCATTTCTCATTCGACATTCTGAGTCTGTTTTTAATTCATCATTCTGACCGTTTCCTCCTAGAGGGTAAGACGATAAGTTCTTAATGAAAATTTTAGTAATTTTCGTGTTTTTTTTTCACACCCCAGTTTCATTGATTAAATAAAGTAATAGTTTAAATTTAACTTCATTTTATAATTGCAGAGATTCACCAGCCCAAATATGACAACAGTACTCCACATATGGTTTGGTTGTAGATTTGTAGAGATAGAGAATAGCCTCGAGTGTGAGAAAGTGTTTGGAGCGATAGAGAGAACCGACTTTGAGAGAGAAAGACCAAGAAGTTTCAAAATCGCATTCTCCTCAAGAGCAGAGCATCCATGAAAATTTCAAGAAAAAAAGAACACGCCTGCGATTGAAAGACACGAGCTGAGTCTTAACCGGATGAAACGAAACAAACGATTTCGTACCCCAATCTACAACTGAACACAGGTCAACTTTTAGATCAGCTGCATCTTTCGACTGGTCCGAGGAAGATGGGAGAGAAGCAACACCAGAATAGAAACTGGTAATGAATTCGTAATCTTTCATGTTTGATTTATTTTTAAGTTAAAAAAATCCAAAAAATATCATTTATTATTTTTTTGAAAATGAGAGCAAATTCTTCCAAAACAAAAAAAAAACACATTTTGATTTATTTCAATAAATGTTCTATTAATTAATTATTTTTAATTATTGATATTATTAGATATTTGCAAATATTTATTTTTAAAACAAACAAGTCGTATTATTTCTGCAATTGTTATCATTGAATTCGAGAATTTAATTTTTCTTTGAGTTGTATTGATTTTATTAATACGGAATTTAGGGAGTTTTATTTCGTAATATATGACAACTATATTTTAACAAGATTTGTTAACGTCTGAAGCACACGATCAAGCGACACCATGTCGTTTAAAAAAAGGAAGAAAAAAATGTCTATTATCCTGATAAAGATTCCTGTGTGAATCGAAAATTTGAATTTAAATAAATAATATGTTTATTTTTAAAAAAAAGTCTCTGTATTTTACTGGTATAATTAAAAAAGAAAACGTTTAAATTACAAAATTTAAATGCATTCTACACAGTGGAACTCTTTACTAATACTTATAACGTGCGACCAGAGCACATATTACTTGTGGGCATTATTACACAAGATCAAGCGACACCATGTCGTTTAAAAAAGGAAGAAAAAATATTGTTTATTATCCCAATGAAGATTCATGTGCGAATCGAAAATTTTAATTTAAATAAATAATACGCTTATTTTTTTTAAGCCTCTGCATTTTACTAGTGAAAAAAAATGTTTCAATTACAACATTTAAATGCATTCAATACAGTGGAAATCTTTACTAATATTTTAAAAGATGTTTTATAGTTAACATCTACGATGCTTTATTTTCATAAAAAATACATCCATCCGTTTTGTTAGTACCCTGTGATATAACTTTAGTAAAGGTGTTTTTTGTTTTGTTTTACACAAAAAATGCATTTGCATTGGGATAATAAAGTAATGGGTTAACATATTCCGGGATCGTTAATTAATTCATATTGAAAATTTCATTAAAATTGGTTGATTTTCTGAATTTTGATGAATTGTTAAGTGAAGGAGGGATTGGTCAAAATGGCCATAGTCTGACTGTTCGACAGATCTCGTTTGTTACTTTATAGCATGACGTCATTTTCCAGTTAACAGGCCTTAGTTTACTATATTACGTAGGCCACGGTACTGGGAACTTTCGGGTGAGATATTTGAAAGAATTTGAAGTTACTGTAAGCTATATCGATGTATTAAAGAAATTGGGCGAGGTAACGAAATGAAAATTAGGTAAAAGTTAATCAAGCATTTTCTGTTTTTTCTAAATGTTGACATGGGATTGTGTTATTATTTATTTATTCAACGAGATGTCGATGGTGGCACGAAAACATGAACTAAAAATTTATTAACGATGTTATAGCGTAGATAAGCGTTTTATTACGTCTACAGTGGCAACTTGCCTTGTTTGGGGGTGAACAAAGTTATATATATTTAAAAAAAACACTCGGCCATCTAGAAAAACATGGGGTCAATATGCAACATTTTTTTAAACACGAGTTAGCTCCCTTTTTTTAATCCAAATAATAAAGGGAAATAAATGCAGTAGGATGTTTAACATGAATTATCTCTCTTGTCACAAACATTCGGTAGCTTTCACATCAGAACATTAATCGTTTAACACGAGTTAGCTCCCTTTCCGTTGACGCAAATAATCAAGGGAAATAACCTTCGTTTAAGAATCCGTTTCGATTCGTTTGTATTTTCAATCGATTGTAAAAATAATTCTTACGACAGGCAAAAATAAAATTCTAAAGATTAATTGTGATTAAAAATATAAAAACTGATATAAATAAATAAATAAATAGGTAAACTGTATAAGATATAAATGATTTTACAGCAAATACAGTTGTGAAATTAGTCAAAAACAATTTATTTTGACTACTCATTTGTGACCTATTTGCGTAAAAAGTAGTTTAATGTTTTACATAAAATAAAAGCATGTTTATTTGCCGTAAATATTGTAAAAAAAAAATAGAGACGGCCGAGTCTCTTGAGTGGGTGAGGCCTTCAGGGGGGCGGGGATATGATACCCAACAGAGCAAAGTTGGCCGAGGCCATTTTTGGTTAAGAGAGGAGAGGTAGTACACATACTTACATCTAGGTTCTGCCTTTTCTCATTAAATGCGAACTCGACGCGAACTGTGCCAACAGAGTACGAAGAGTGGCTGCCGCCGCCACCATTACCCAGACTCTTTTACGAGTCGGACATTTCAAATTCAGTGTTTTCATTATTATCTGTTACAAGTGAGATATTTAGTTATTTATCGACAGACTCTCTTACGAGTGAGATATTTAGTAGTTTATCGACAGACTCTCTTACGAGTGAGATATTTAGTAGTTTATCGACAGACTCTCTTACGAGTGAGATATTTAGTAGTTTATCGACAGACTCTCTTACGAGTGAGATATTTAGTAGTTTATCGACAGACTCTCTTACGAGTGAGATATTTAGTAGTTTATAGGCAGACTCTCTTACGAGTTAGATATTTAGTAGTTTATCGGCAGACTCTCTTACGAGTTAGATATTTAGTAGTTTATCGGCAGACTCTCTTACGAGTGAGATATTTAGTAGTTTATCGGCAGACTCTCTTACGAGTGAGATATTTAGTAGTTTATCGGCAGACTCTCTTACGAGTGAGATATTTAGTAGTTTATCGGCAGACTCTCTTACGAGTGAGATATTTAGTAGTTTATCGGCAGACTCTCTTACGAGTTAGATATTTAGTAGTTTATCGACAGACTCTCTTACGAGTGAGATATTTAGTAGTTTATCGACAGACTCTCTTACGAGTGAGATATGTAGTAATGTATCGACAGACTCTCTTACGAGTTAGATATTTAGTAGTTTATCGACAGACTCTCTTACGAGTGAGATATGTAGTAATGTATCGACAGACTCTCTTACGAGTTAGATATTTAGTAGTTTATCGACAGACTCTCTTACGAGTGAGATATGTAGTAATGTATCGAAAGACTCTCTTACGAGTTAGATATTTAGTAGTTTATCGGCAGACTCTCTTACGAGTGAGATATTTAGTAGTTTATCGGCAGACTCTCTTACGAGTGAGATATTTAGTAGTTTATCGGCAGACTCTCTTACGAGTGAGATATTTAGTAGTTTATCGACAGACTCTCTTACGAGTGAGATATTTAGTAGTTTATCGACAGACTCTCTTACGAGTGAGATATGTAGTAATGTATCGACAGACTCTCTTACGAGTTAGATATTTAGTAGTTTATCGGCAGACTCTCTTACGAGTGAGATATTTAGTAGTTTATCGACAGACTCTCTTACGAGTGAGATATTTAGTAGTTTATCGACAGACTCTCTTACGAGTGAGATATGTAGTAATGTATCGACAGACTCTCTTACGAGTTAGATATTTAGTAGTTTATCGGCAGACTCTCTTACGAGTTAGATATTTAGTAGTTTATAGGCAGACTCTCTTACGAGTTAGATTTTAGTAGTTTATCGACAGACTCTCTTACGAGTTAGATATTTAGTAGTTTATCGACAGACTCTCTTACGAGTGAGATATTTAGTAGTTTATCGACAGACTCTCTTACGAGTGAGATATTTAGTAGTTTATCGACAGACTCTCTTACGAGTTAGATATTTAGTAGTTTATCGACAGACTCTCTTACGAGTGAGATATTTAGTAGTTTATCGACAGACTCTCTTACGAGTTAGATATTTAGTAGTTTATCGACAGACTCTCTTACGAGTGAGATATGTAGTAATGTATCGAAAGACTCTCTTACGAGTTAGATATTTAGTAGTTTATCGGCAGACTCTCTTACGAGTGAGATATTTAGTAGTTTATCGACAGACTCTCTTACGAGTTAGATATTTAGTAGTTTATCGACAGACTCTCTTACGAGTTAGATATTTAGTAGTTTATCGACAGACTCTCTTACGAGTTAGATATTTAGTAGTTTATCGACAGACTCTCTTACGAGTTAGATATTTAGTAGTTTATCGACAGACTCTCTTACGAGTGAGATATTTAGTAGTTTATAGGCAGACTCTCTTACGAGTTAGATTTTAGTAGTTTATCGACAGACTCTCTTACGAGTGAGATATTTAGTAGTTTATCGGCAGACTCTCTTACGAGTTAGATATTTAGTAGTTTATCGACAGACTCTCTTACGAGTGAGATATTTAGTAGTTTATAGGCAGACTCTCTTACGAGTTAGATATTTAGTAGTTTATCGGCAGACTCTCTTACGAGTTAGATATTTAGTAGTTTATCGACAGACTCTCTTACGAGTGAGATATTTAGTAGTTTATAGGCAGACTCTCTTACGAGTTAGATATTTAGTAGTTTATCGGCAGACTCTCTTACGAGTTAGATATTTAGTAGTTTATCGACAGACTCTCTTACGAGTGAGATATTTAGTAGTTTATCGGCAGACTCTCTTACGAGTGAGATATTTAGTAGTTTATAGGCAGACTCTCTTACGAGTGAGATATTTAGTAGTTTATCGACAGACTCTCTTACGAGTGAGATATTTAGTAGTTTATCGACAGACTCTCTTACGAGTGAGATATTTAGTAGTTTATCGGCAGACTCTCTTACGAGTTAGATATTTAGTAGTTTATAGGCAGACTCTCTTACGAGTTAGATATTTAGTAGTTTATCGGCAGACTCTCTTACGAGTGAGATATTTAGTAGTTTATAGGCAGACTCTCTTACGAGTTAGATATTTAGTAGTTTATAGGCAGACTCTCTTACGAGTTAGATATTTAGTAGTTTATAGGCAGACTCTCTTACGAGTGAGATATTTAGTAGTTTATAGGCAGACTCTCTTACGAGTTAGATATTTAGTAGTTTATCGGCAGACTCTCTTACGAGTTAGATATTTAGTAGTTTATCGGCAGACTCTCTTACGAGTTAGATATTTAGTAGTTTATCGGCAGACTCTCTTACGAGTGAGATATTTAGTAGTTTATAGGCAGACTCTCTTACAAGTGAGATATTTAGTAGTTTATAGGCAGACTCTCTTACGAGTTAGATATTTAGTAGTTTATAGGCAGACTCTCTTACGAGTGAGATATTTAGTAGTTTATAGGCAGACTCTCTTACGAGTTAGATATTTAGTAGTTTATCGCCAGACTCTCTTACGAGTTAGATATTTAGTAGTTTATCGGCAGACTCTCTTACGAGTTAGATATTTAGTAGTTTATAGGCAGACTCTCTTACGAGTTAGATATTTAGTAGTTTATCGGCAGACTCTCTTACGAGTTAGATATTTAGTAGTTTATCGACAGACTCTCTTACGAGTTAGATATTTAGTAGTTTATCGGCAGACTCTCTTACGAGTTAGATATTTAGTAGTTTATCGACAGACTCTCTTACGAGTGAGATATTTAGTAGTTTATCGACAGACTCTCTTACGAGTGAGATATGTAGTAATGTATCGACAGACTCTCTTACGAGTTAGATATTTAGTAGTTTATCGGCAGACTCTCTTACGAGTTAGATATTTAGTACTTTATCGACAGACTCTCTTACGAGTGAGATATTTAGTAGTTTATCGACAGACTCTCTTACGAGTGAGATATTTAGTAGTTTATAGGCAGACTCTCTTACGAGTTAGATTTTAGTAGTTTATCGACAGACTCTCTTACGAGTGAGATATTTAGTAGTTTATCGACAGACTCTCTTACGAGTGAGATATTTAGTAGTTTATAGGCAGACTCTCTTACGAGTTAGATTTTAGTAGTTTATCGACAGACTCTCTTACGAGTGAGATATTTAGTAGTTTATCGGCAGACTCTCTTACGAGTTAGATATTTAGTAGTTTATCGACAGACTCTCTTACGAGTGAGATATGTAGTAATGTATCGACAGACTCTCTTACGAGTTAGATATTTAGTAGTTTATCGGCAGACTCTCTTACGAGTGAGATATTTAGTAGTTTATCGACAGACTCTCTTACGAGTGAGATATTTAGTAGTTTATAGGCAGACTCTCTTACGAGTTAGATTTTAGTAGTTTATCGGCAGACTCTCTTACGAGTTAGATATTTAGTAGTTTATCGGCAGACTCTCTTACGAGTTAGATATTTAGTAGTTTATCGGCAGACTCTCTTACGAGTGAGATATTTAGTAGTTTATAGGCAGACTCTCTTACGAGTTAGATATTTAGTAGTTTATCGGCAGACTCTCTTACGAGTGAGATATTTAGTAGTTTATAGGCAGACTCTCTTACGAGTGAGATATTTAGTAGTTTATCGACAGACTCTCTTACGAGTGAGATATTTAGTAGTTTATCGACAGACTCTCTTACGAGTTAGATATTTAGTAGTTTATCGGCAGACTCTCTTACGAGTTAGATATTTAGTAGTTTATCGACAGACTCTCTTACGAGTGAGATATTTAGTACTTTATCGACAGACTCTCTTACGAGTGAGATATTTAGTAGTTTATCGACAGACTCTCTTACGAGTGAGATATGTAGTAATGTATCGACAGACTCTCTTACGAGTTAGATATTTAGTAGTTTATCGGCAGACTCTCTTACGAGTTAGATATTTAGTAGTTTATCGACAGACTCTCTTACGAGTGAGATATTTAGTAGTTTATCGACAGACTCTCTTACGAGTGAGATATGTAGTAATGTATCGACAGACTCTCTTACGAGTGAGATATTTAGTAGTTTATCGACAGACTCTCTTACGAGTGAGATATTTAGTACTTTATCGACAGACTCTCTTACGAGTGAGATATTTAGTAGTTTATCGACAGACTCTCTTACGAGTGAGATATGTAGTAATGTATCGACAGACTCTCTTACGAGTTAGATATTTAGTAGTTTATCGGCAGACTCTCTTACGAGTTAGATATTTAGTAGTTTATCGACAGACTCTCTTACGAGTGAGATATTTAGTAGTTTATCGACAGACTCTCTTACGAGTGAGATATTTAGTAGTTTATCGACAGACTCTCTTACGAGTTAGATATTTAGTAGTTTATCGGCAGACTCTCCTACGAGTTAGATATTTAGTAGTTTATCGACAGACTCTCTTACGAGTGAGATATTTAGTACTTTATCGACAGACTCTCTTACGAGTGAGATATTTAGTAGTTTATCGACAGACTCTCTTACGAGTGAGATATGTAGTAATGTATCGACAGACTCTCTTACGAGTTAGATATTTAGTAGTTTATCGGCAGACTCTCTTACGAGTTAGATATTTAGTAGTTTATCGACAGACTCTCTTACGAGTGAGATATTTAGTAGTTTATCGACAGACTCTCTTACGAGTGAGATATGTAGTAATGTATCGACAGACTCTCTTACGAGTGAGATATTTAGTAGTTTATCGGCAGACTCTCTTACGAGTGAGATATTTAGTACTTTATCGACAGACTCTCTTACGAGTGAGATATTTAGTAGTTTATCGACAGACTCTCTTACGAGTGAGATATTTAGTAGTTTATCGACAGACTCTCTTACGAGTTAGATATTTAGTAGTTTATCGACAACTCTCTTACGAGTTAGATATTTAGTAGTTTATCGACAGACTCTCTTACGAGTGAGATATTTAGTACTTTATCGACAGACTCTCTTACGAGTGAGATATTTAGTAGTTTATCGACAGACTCTCTTACGAGTTAGATATTTAGTAGTTTATCGACAGACTCTCTTACGAGTTAGATATTTAGTAGTTTATCGGCAGACTCTCTTACGAGTTAGATATTTAGTAGTTTATCGGCAGACTCTCTTACGAGTTAGATATTTAGTAGTTTATCGGCAGACTCTCTTACGAGTGAGATATTTAGTAGTTTATCGACAGACTCTCTTACGAGTGAGATATTTAGTAGTTTATCGACAGACTCTCTTACGAGTGAGATATGTAGTAATGTATCGACAGACTCTCTTACGAGTGAGATATTTAGTACTTTATCGACAGACTCTCTTACGAGTGAGATATTTAGTACTTTATCGACAGACTCTCTTACGAGTGAGATATTTAGTAGTTTATCGGCAGACTCTCTTACGAGTTAGATATTTAGTAGTTTATCGGCAGACTCTCTTACGAGTTAGATATTTAGTAGTTTATCGGCAGACTCTCTTACGAGTGAGATATTTAGTAGTTTATCGACAGACTCTCTTACGAGTGAGATATTTAGTAGTTTATCGACAGACTCTCTTACGAGTGAGATATGTAGTAATGTATCGACAGACTCTCTTACGAGTTAGATATTTAGTAGTTTATCGGCAGACTCTCTTACGAGTTAGATATTTAGTAGTTTATCGACAGACTCTCTTACGAGTTAGATATTTAGTAGTTTATCGACAGACTCTCTTACGAGTTAGATATTTAGTAGTTTATCGACAGACTCTCTTACGAGTTAGATATTTAGTAGTTTATCGACAGACTCTCTTACGAGTTAGATATTTAGTAGTTTATAGGCAGACTCTCTTACGAGTGAGATATTTAGTAGTTTATCGACAGACTCTCTTACGAGTGAGATATTTAGTAGTTTATCGACAGACTCTCTTACGAGTGAGATATGTAGTAATGTATCGACAGACTCTCTTACGAGTTAGATATTTAGTAGTTTATCGGCAGACTCTCTTACGAGTTAGATATTTAGTAGTTTATCGACAGACTCTCTTACGAGTTAGATATTTAGTAGTTTATCGACAGACTCTCTTACGAGTTAGATATTTAGTAGTTTATCGACAGACTCTCTTACGAGTTAGATATTTAGTAGTTTATCGACAGACTCTCTTACGAGTTAGATATTTAGTAGTTTATAGGCAGACTCTCTTACGAGTTAGATATTTAGTAGTTTATCGGCAGACTCTCTTACGAGTTAGATATTTAGTAGTTTATCGACAGACTCTCTTACGAGTGAGATATTTAGTAGTTTATCGACAGACTCTCTTACGAGTGAGATATTTAGTAGTTTATCGACAGACTCTCTTACGAGTTAGATATTTAGTAGTTTATCGGCAGACTCTCTTACGAGTTAGATATTTAGTAGTTTATCGACAGACTCTCTTACGAGTGAGATATTTAGTACTTTATCGACAGACTCTCTTACGAGTGAGATATTTAGTAGTTTATCGACAGACTCTCTTACGAGTGAGATATGTAGTAATGTATCGACAGACTCTCTTACGAGTTAGATATTTAGTAGTTTATCGGCAGACTCTCTTACGAGTTAGATATTTAGTAGTTTATCGACAGACTCTCTTACGAGTGAGATATTTAGTAGTTTATCGACAGACTCTCTTACGAGTGAGATATGTAGTAATGTATCGACAGACTCTCTTACGAGTGAGATATTTAGTAGTTTATCGGCAGACTCTCTTACGAGTGAGATATTTAGTACTTTATCGACAGACTCTCTTACGAGTGAGATATTTAGTAGTTTATCGACAGACTCTCTTACGAGTGAGATATTTAGTAGTTTATCGACAGACTCTCTTACGAGTTAGATATTTAGTAGTTTATCGGCAACTCTCTTACGAGTTAGATATTTAGTAGTTTATCGACAGACTCTCTTACGAGTGAGATATTTAGTACTTTATCGACAGACTCTCTTACGAGTGAGATATTTAGTAGTTTATCGACAGACTCTCTTACGAGTGAGATATGTAGTAATGTATCGACAGACTCTCTTACGAGTTAGATATTTAGTAGTTTATCGGCAGACTCTCTTACGAGTTAGATATTTAGTAGTTTATCGGCAGACTCTCTTACGAGTTAGATATTTAGTAGTTTATCGGCAGACTCTCTTACGAGTGAGATATTTAGTAGTTTATCGACAGACTCTCTTACGAGTGAGATATTTAGTAGTTTATCGACAGACTCTCTTACGAGTGAGATATGTAGTAATGTATCGACAGACTCTCTTACGAGTGAGATATTTAGTACTTTATCGACAGACTCTCTTACGAGTGAGATATTTAGTACTTTATCGACAGACTCTCTTACGAGTGAGATATTTAGTAGTTTATCGGCAGACTCTCTTACGAGTTAGATATTTAGTAGTTTATCGGCAGACTCTCTTACGAGTTAGATATTTAGTAGTTTATCGGCAGACTCTCTTACGAGTGAGATATTTAGTAGTTTATCGACAGACTCTCTTACGAGTGAGATATTTAGTAGTTTATCGACAGACTCTCTTACGAGTGAGATATGTAGTAATGTATCGACAGACTCTCTTACGAGTTAGATATTTAGTAGTTTATCGGCAGACTCTCTTACGAGTTAGATATTTAGTAGTTTATCGACAGACTCTCTTACGAGTTAGATATTTAGTAGTTTATCGACAGACTCTCTTACGAGTTAGATATTTAGTACTTTATCGACAGACTCTCTTACGAGTTAGATATTTAGTAGTTTATCGACAGACTCTCTTACGAGTTAGATATTTAGTAGTTTATAGGCAGACTCTCTTACGAGTGAGATATTTAGTAGTTTATCGACAGACTCTCTTACGAGTGAGATATTTAGTAGTTTATCGACAGACTCTCTTACGAGTGAGATATGTAGTAATGTATCGACAGACTCTCTTACGAGTTAGATATTTAGTAGTTTATCGGCAGACTCTCTTACGAGTTAGATATTTAGTAGTTTATCGACAGACTCTCTTACGAGTTAGATATTTAGTAGTTTATCGACAGACTCTCTTACGAGTTAGATATTTAGTAGTTTATCGACAGACTCTCTTACGAGTTAGATATTTAGTAGTTTATCGACAGACTCTCTTACGAGTTAGATATTTAGTAGTTTATAGGCAGACTCTCTTACGAGTTAGATATTTAGTAGTTTATCGGCAGACTCTCTTACGAGTTAGATATTTAGTAGTTTATCGGCAGACTCTCTTACGAGTGAGATATTTAGTAGTTTATCGACAGACTCTCTTACGAGTGAGATATTTAGTAGTTTATCGGCAGACTCTCTTACGAGTTAGATATTTAGTAGTTTATCGACAGACTCTCTTACGAGTGAGATATTTAGTAGTTTATAGGCAGACTCTCTTACGAGTTAGATATTTAGTAGTTTATCGGCAGACTCTCTTACGAGTTAGATATTTAGTCGTTTATCGGCAGACTCTCTTACGAGTTAGATTTTAGTAGTTTATCGACAGACTCTCTTACGAGTTAGATATTTAGTAGTTTATCGGCAGACTCTCTTACGAGTTAGATATTTAGTAGTTTATCGACAGACTCTCTTACGAGTTAGATATTTAGTAGTTTATCGACAGACTCTCTTACGAGTTAGATATTTAGTAGTTTATCGACAGACTCTCTTACGAGTTAGATATTTAGTAGTTTATCGGCAGACTCTCTTACGAGTTAGATATTTAGTAGTTTATCGACAGACTCTCTTACGAGTGAGATATTTAGTAGTTTATCGACAGACTCTCTTACGAGTGAGATATTTAGTAGTTTATCGACAGACTCTCTTACGAGTGAGATATTTAGTAGTTTATCGGCATACTCTCTTACGAGTTAGATATTTAGTAGTTTATCGACAGACTCTCTTACGAGTGAGATATTTAGTAGTTTATCGACAGACTCTCTTACGAGTGAGATATGTAGTAATGTATCGACAGACTCTCTTACGAGTTAGATATTTAGTAGTTTATCGACAGACTCTCTTACGAGTGAGATATTTAGTAGTTTATCGACAGACTCTCTTACGAGTGAGATATTTAGTAGTTTATCGACAGACTGTCTTACGAGTGAGATATTTAGTAGTTTATCGGCAGACTCTCTTACGAGTTAGATATTTAGTAGTTTATCGACAGACTCTCTTACGAGTGAGATATTTAGTAGTTTATCGACAGACTCTCTTACGAGTTAGATATGTAGTAGTTTATCGGCAGACTCTCTTACGAGTTAGATATTTAGTAGTTTATCGACAGACTCTCTTACGAGTGAGATATTTAGTAGTTTATCGACAGACTCTCTTACGAGTGAGATATTTAGTAGTTTATAGGCAGACTCTCTTACGAGTTAGATATTTAGTAGTTTATCGACAGACTCTCTTACGAGTTAGATATTTAGTAGTTTATCGACAGACTCTCTTACGAGTGAGATATTTCAACTACAGTTTTTTCCACTTACAATAGTAGATATGGACAGACTTTTACGATGCCGAAGGAACTTTGACACTGAGAAGTTCATTCGGATTCACACGTCAACCCCTAAACGAGATCGACAGACATGCTTACGAGTGGGTAGCCATTTGCACGACATAGGCAGACTCTCTGTTACGAGTCGGCGTCAATGGTACAACTTTACTCCAACCATTTTTTTACCAGACTCTTTTGGGTGGGTCGCTGGAGGAGCAATTTTTTTATCAAGACCTTTCCCCTTCCGACTACTGCCTCGCCTCCCTTCAGGGTTAATCCGGGAGGATGATATTGAAGATATGTTTTATATTTCAAATATTTTCTATTTTCTGTTCTTTTTTTCCTCAACAATATTGACAGTTGGTAAAGTAATCAGGAAGGCAGGTCCTAGACCGAACCGGAAATTCGCCCTTGCCATATCAAACATTCCTAGGGACCTCAAAGCTAACCATAGAATTTACCCCCTCCCCTTTATGTAACACAATGTAACTTTAATATACCATTCAAAAGAAGAACCATAAAATAAACAGCTGATGATTTTTTGCAATTTTGTTCAGCGTACGAAAATAATTAAAATGAGAAACTAGAAACGTGTGTACATTATTGACGCCTTAAACAACGTTGCTATCAACTTCAGCCTAATAGTTTGTGCTTTTTTATAGAATATTGATTTGATCGAGGTTAGCAAGCGTTTCCTCAAATCCCTGTGACGCTGTCAAACTATGGAATGCCGAATAGACTTTATTAACGTGTCAACTCGTAAAGAGAAAGTAGTCGCTTTTGCAAATGCACGTGTGTAAATTGTATTGTTCTGTTTACTGGGGCTTTTCTTTTGCTTATATTCTTTAAGCTGAAAAATATATATATACGACAAAAGTAAAAATAATATACTTTTTATCATTTTTCTTTTTTCAAATTTAAATGCTTATCCAAACAAAATTTTTTCGAAAACATAAACCAGGAAAGAACACCCGGACTCGACAGAGACTACACACTCCTAGGGCAAAATAGGGCAAAAGCATAAAAAACACAGCAAAGATGCCAAATGACTGAAAAACATGAAAGATGAACTACAGAAAATTGTAGAAGGAACAGAAACAGAAATTAATTAAGAAACGATTAAGACAACCCTAAGAACAATGCCAAACTGGAAATCACCAGGCCATGATGGAATACATGCATACTGGTTTCAAAAATTCACGACCCTACATGAAAGGATGCATCACAAAACAGACGTACAAGAGTGGATGACCAAAGTAAGGACGACCCTAATACAAAAAGACACCAAAAGGGAACGATCTCAAGCAACTACAGACCAATAACCTGTTTACCAACAATGTGGAAAATCGTAACAGCACAACTGAGAGAAGAAATCTGCCACTCTCTGAACAATCGTGGACTGCTCCCCGAGGAACCAAAAGGATGTCGGAAATGGAAAAGAGGGTCGCATGATCTGCTATACATCGATCAAAAGATTCTGAAAGAGGCAAAAAGCAGAGAAAAGAACATATCCGTCGCGTGGATTGACTCTAGGAAAACCTCAAGCATGGATAGTTGAATGCTTAAAAGATTACAAGATACCCAACAGGATTATTAATCCAATTAAGAAAGCAATGGGAACATGGAGACTAGAACTGACAGCTTGAAGACAACACTTGACTGAGATAAAAATACAGAGAAGCATTTTCCAAAGAGACTCTTTATCACCACTACTATTTATCATATGATGCCATTCAACTACATACTCAGGAAATGTGATACCGGGTACAAGTTTACTGACTAAGAACAAAGAATAAACAAACAAAGTATAAACAGAATAAACCACCTCATGTATATGGACGACCTGAATCTATTTGCAAAAGGGAACTTGAACAGCTGATAAATACGACCAGAATCTTCAGCAATGATATTGAAATGGAATTCGGAATTGAAAAGTGTTTACTCCACGGATGAAAAGCGGAAAACTGGAGACGACAGAGGGCATGGAACTGCTCAACCAAGAGCAGCAGAGGAGGCGCTAGGCGAACATGATAGCTATCAATTTTCGAAAGATCTGGAAGCAGACACCATCAAATCTACAGAAATGAAAAGAAGATTAGAAAAGAATACCTGAGATACACAAGGAAACTCTTAGAAACGAAGTTATATAGCAAAAACCTAGTAAACGGGATAAACACCTGGGCAGTATCACTAATAAGTTATTCTGGGCCATTCATAGGCTGGACTAAAAAATAACTCATGCACCTTGACCAGAAGACTAGAAAATTAATGACCATGCGCAACACACTACACCCAAAAGACGATACTCTATGTGAAAAGAAACGAATGGGGAAAAGGACTGGTAAGTATAGACGATTGTGTCGAAGACACAAAAAAAGATCTAGAGAAATACATAACTCAGAACATAGAAAGGCTGATCACCACAGCAAGAGACATCATCCCCAATGAACAATACAGGAAACACCGTAACAGAAATAAAAAGACAAGAAAAAGAATGTCGAAAAAAAACAGCTCTATGGACGTTTTATTAGAATGACCAGAGAAGGGACCAACGAACATTCCTGGGTATGGTTAAGAAAAGGACACCTGAACAGAAAAACGGAATCTCTACTAACAGTTGCACAGAAAAATGCGATTCGGACTTACTAGATTATAGCTAAAATAGATAAAACCCAGAAAAATATTAAATGCAGATTGTGCGGACAAAGAGACAAAACAGTAAATCACATAATAAGTGAATGCAGCAAACTAGTTCCAAAAGAATACAAGAACAGACACGACTGCGTGGGGAAAGCAGTATACTGGGAACTATGCAAACGACTGCATTTCGAACACGCAGACAAAAGTTACAAATATAAACCAGAGACAGTACTGGCAAACGAAAATCACAAAATCCTTGAAGACATGGGGGTGCAATCAGATAAACTCATACAAGCAAGGAAACCGGATGTCATAATAGTCAACAAGAAGGAAAAATCCTTCCAAATCGTAGAGTTTGTCGTCCCAGCAAACAGCAGACTAAAGATCAAAGAGACCGAAATACATGAAGCTTGCCAGAAAAGTGAAAGGGGTATGGAGCATGAAGAAAGTCAATATAATACCAATAATCATAGGAGAACTAGGAACAGTCCAAAAGAAACTGGAGAAAGACTGGGAGAATTTGAAATCAAAGAGATCACTGAAACCATACAAAGGACGGCAATGATCAAAACTGTTACAATCTTAAGGAAAATCCTCGAATGCAAAAACCAACCAACCAGCTACGAACGGTAACCAGTCACATGGAAGTTACAATAGGAAGAAAACAAAACCACAGGAAGAACACCACCATACAAACTGCAAGAAATATCATAAACTGCTTCCCCCCCTAAAAAGATGATGGCACCAGCCTCGGCTAACACCACACAAAATAGTTGAGAAGGGTCAAGGACGATGGGAAGACCAGGGAAGGAGAAGACTAACCAGACCTCAACTGGAAGAATATAGAGAGTGCTGAGACACTGGGGAGGCTGATTGCCATCCAAATTCCAAGGGAGACCAATGGTCATTGCTAGTGAGAAATCAATGGTAGGCGTCTGTTGCGATACCGCAAGTCATTAGCGGTAGTGGTCGAAAAGAGATGGAGAATACTGAAAAACTGGGGAGGCTTGTTGTCACTCAGACTCCAGGAAACACCACATGTAAATGTCGGTGAGAAATCACTGATGATGACTTGTCTGATAACTCCAAGTGAGTACAAATAATAATAATAAAAACTCTCTACCCAGCCCTGCTAATACTACAAAATTGTGGTGAAGTGCCAAGGAGGATGGAAAGACCGCGGAGAAAGAGAACTAACCAGACCTGAACTGGAAAGATGAAGAGAGTAGTGGAAACGTGAGGATGGTTTATTGCCACCCAAACCCAGAGAAAACTAATGGTCGTTGCCATCGAGTAATCAATCGTGAGCGGCTGTTGCGATAACGCAAAATCATTTGTAATGGTGATAGAAAGAGGTGGAGATTACTGGAAATCAGAGGAGACTTGTTGTCACTCAGACTCCAGTGAACACCACTGGTTATTGTCAGTAAGCAATCCTGTTAGAGAACTCCCAGTGAGTTAATAATAATAATAATAATAATAATAATAATAACAACAACAACAGCTGGAATTGGTTGATCAGGGGTAATTTCAAAAGATCTACTGAGAGCACCTTAATTACAGCCTAGGAACAACCCACTCACACGAGGTCATCAACATTACATTGGCAAAACTGTGTAATGAAATAGAAGAAACCTTAGCGCATATTGTATCTGAATGCCCAATGCTAGCACAACATCAGTATAAAAAATGGAGACACGACAAAGTCACTCAGGTACTACACTGGAATATATGCAAACTTTATGAATTGACTCACAATAAGAGGTGGTATATAAGTCAGAAGTGGTACAGGAGAACGACAATGTCAAATTTCTTTGGGACATGCGCATACAAACTGATAAGGTTCTTGAACATTCAAAACCGACTTAATGTTTCTAAACAAAAACAAGAGAACCTGCTTAATCATTGATATAGAGTGCAGGAAAAAATATCAAGATCTAAAATGGGAATTAGTTAGACTATGGAAATGTAAAGAAGTAAAAGTGATTCCCGTTGTATTGGAACGCTTGGAACCATAACGAAATGCCCCCATAAATGGCTTAAACAGATTGACGAGACAATTTATTTTCCAATTCTGCATAAGGCCTGCCTGTTAGGAACAGCGAAATTGTTAAGGTACAGCTTGAATGTCTAAAGTCAAAGGAATTGACTTGATGTTACAAAAAAGAAAAATCCAACTAAAAACATCCAAAGGTTGAGACTACTATGAAATAATAATAATAATAATAAACTCGTATAAGCTATACGGAAACCAACCCGCATAAGCTACAAAGGGTAACCAGTCACAAGAAATTTACAACAGGGAAAAACAAAACCACACGAAGAACACCACAACACGAACCAAGGAACAGAAACTGCAAGAAACATCACTTCATAATCTCCCCCGAATAAATTACACCGGCCTCAGGTATCACCACACAAAAATGAATGAAGGAACAGAAATTACAAGAAACACCATAAGCTCCTCTTCCCCCCCCCCCCCAATTTTTTTTTTAATTCAAAAATTCAAAAAAATAAATAAATAAAAATAAAATTAAAAAATTAATTAAAAAATTTTTTTTAAATGGTGGCGGCCTAGGCTGACACCAGCCAAAATATTTGTAGAGGGTCGAGGAGGATGAGAAGACCGAGGAGGGACAGCACAAACCAGACCTCCACTGGAAAAATGTGGAGAATGCTGGGACTTTGAGGAGGCTTATTGCCACCTAAATCCCAGAGAAACCAACTGTTCTTACCAGCGAGAAATCAATGGTAAGAGGCTGTTGCGATACCACATCGTTATCGAAAAGAGGTGAAGAATACTGGAAATCTGAGGAGGCTTGTTGTCACTCAGACTCCAACAAATCCCACTGGTTGTTGTCAGTGAGCAATCACTGAAGATGATCTGTGTGAGAACTCCTAGTGAGTACAAATAATAATAATAATAATAATAATAATAATAATAATAATAATAATAATAATAATAGCTACTTGCAAAAAAAACCCTAAAAAAGCTGATAAATATAATCAGGATATTCGAATGAAATTTGAAATGACAAAGTATGCACTACTATAGATAAAAAAGGGAAAACTTGAGACAGCGAGGGGCATGGAACTGCCCAACATAGGAGAGATAAGGGCACTTAGCTAACATTACACCTATAAATAGCTGATACAGTAAAACTCCTACGCTATGAACTTTTGATCTTGTAGTAGTAATATTTTATGAGGATAATTAAATGAACTTCATGCAAGCAAAATGGATTTATTAGAAAAATGACTATTGATCAACGCAAATAGACATTAAATACCTAAATATTTTTTTTAATTGTTAATAGCCACTGCATGTATATCAATGCACTAAAACTATTGAATATCCTCATTATTTTCAAAATCATTCCTGTTCAATGAGTTTTGTCAAAATTTGGATGCTTTGTTCAGTTCCATTTTCTTAATGAACATTTTTCTTTGTAGAGCACAAACCATCTCAATATTGTAGTTATTAAAGCAACTCTTTTATTCCAAGAATGTGAGAAGTGATTCGATATTTCTTTCTGCGACTTTAAAAAGAGTGTACGTTTGTTAGTATATCGACAAATAAATATATTAATTTAGAGAAATATATCAATCAACTTTATAATTCACTTTTTTTATTGCTAAGCTTAGTTCATAGCATAGGAAGTTCATATTTAATTTTGTCCATAGCGTAAGGAGTTCATAGCGTATAAGTTCATACCATACCATTAAATTAACAGAAATGAAAAAGAAGATTGAAAGAGAATACATGAGAAAGAACAAGAAAACTCTTCGAAATTCAATGATATAGTAGAAACCTGATGAAAGGAATGATTACCTAGACAGTGTCACTCATAAGATATTCTGGGCCCTTCATAGGCTGAACAAGTAATACACCCTTTTGATGGAGCTGCACTTCCTCACATTTTAAAGCCTTGCATCTGATATTCTATTGCTCTATTAGTGAGACGCATAATACCGATAACATTGCACTGAAAATGTCAGCCGTATCAGGGGGTTAGGTGGTTTGGAAAATCATAGGCCGGTGACAAAGCAATCTAGTTGAAAGGTGCTATGGATGTTCCAAAGGTCGAAATAACTGTCGCATAGGGCTTGTGAACTGAGAAATGTTGGTGACTATTTTCTCTGTCTCTTTCTTTTTCATGCATATCGTCTCTCTCTTTTTCTGTCTCCCTCCACTTTCATCACCGTGAAAAAAGAGTTTTTTCAGGTTGGATTTTCGACTTGTGCGAGTCGGTCACGAAAAGCCCAACTTAACCGACTTTAAGATTTTTAATTGTTTTTATATGGAAGCTGAAATGAAATGTAATAAATTATATTTTTATAAAATGCTTGTTTGGTCCTTTATACAAGCGTTCAATTACAGCAGTTGATGGTCCCAGCAAGATAATTAATTCTCAAGAGAGAATTAATGATGCCTAATAACGCCTAAGACCCATCAAGACTACATACAGAATTAACCCCTTTTGATGTGTCTATCGTTTCTCGAGAAATTGTAGTAGTACCATGTCAGAGCGTTAACAGCTCTTCCAAAAACATACCCATGGCGCGGACTACAAAGTTACACTTCCCCGGCCAATAGTAGTTTCACAAAAATACTAGGAAACTAATGACCATACACCATATACAATGCACCTGAACTATGATACTGAGAGACTCTATGTAAAAAGGAAGGAATACTGATAAGTATACAACACTGTGTGGATTATCCAAAAAAACTTGATAAATATAGAAATCATAATACAGAAAAGTTGATCATTGCTGAAAGAGGCACCACCAAAATGAGCAGTGAAACAAACACAATAACAAGAAAAGCAAAATGTGAAGAGAAGCGGCTACATAGACGATTTATAAGAAGGGAAGAGCACATGAAAACACACAGGCATGGCTACGAAAAGGGCACTTGAACATAGAAACGGAATCACAACTGACAACCAGACAGAAAAACGCGTTCAAAACAAACTATATAAAAACTAAAATAGAAAAATGTAGACACTGTGGACAAATAGACGAAACAGTAAATCACATAATAAGTGAATGCAGCAAACAAGACAAAAAAGGAATACACGAACTGCATAGGTAAGGCAGTCCTCTGAAAACTATGCAAACGTCTCTAGTTTACAAGATGCAGAAGAATGGTTGAGCTACGAACTATAGAAAGTACTGGTAAATGAATAGTACATAATATTGCACCTCTGTCTCTATAGTAATGATAAGAGTATATTATTTAAATATTATTTATTAATAATAACTGCAATAATGTATTATTTTAGCATTCATGAATATATTATTTTATATGTACATAATGTAAAACAGGAATATATATATATATATATATATATATATATATATATATATATATATATATATATATATATATATATATATAGTCTCGGAAGTTTCTCAACCATTAAAACTATATAAAAAAAAAAATAATAAAAAAAAAATAAATAAATAAATTAAAAAAATTAAAAATAAAATAAAAAACTTATAGTCTCAAGTCTTCCAGTGGAAAATCACTCATGTAAGTCAATTTATTTTTAACAGTTATTATATTAGTTTGTTTCTAACACTATTTTAAGGGATCATCAGTTGTTTACCATGAAAAACTGTTTCGGGAATTATATAAATATATATGACGTTTAAATACTTTTATGTATTTTTATATATATTTTTTCATATATTTTCAAAGTTTAATTTTATTGCCTGCAGTAATGTCATTGCGGTAATGGTCCTCTGAGGAGAAGAATTTTCTTTGAAAACTCATGAGTTAAAGACTTTAAAGTACTTTGCCTGAACATTGAATTCAAATAAAATTTGATTCGCACCTTATTTTATTCTTTCACTTCCTCTAGTGCTATATCAATGAATTCTCTTTATGTTATTTATAATTATAATTTCTTTCCTTTGTGCTCTTTTAGTCACGTGTTCAATCTACTGCATGTAACAGAAGAAAAGGACCAAAAATAATGGCGACCTCATTAAAACCAGATCAGTCAGTTGTCAATCAGTACTGCTGAACCCTTGAGTGTAAATTACGTTTTACCGACTGTCATGGAATATTCATCGTTATCATATCAATCCTTAAGTTTTTGCATCTAAAACGATTACACTCAGCACAACGCGTTGTTCCTGTGTGTTTCTTTATTTCACTCCTATGTCATCCATTTATTTCTATTTTCTCTTATTTATCTTGTCTTTAAGATCCCTATATCATCCATTTATTTCTATTTTCTCTTATTTATCTTGTCTTTAAGATGCATATGTCATCCATTTATTTCTATTTTCTCTTATTTATCTTGTCTTTAAGATGCATATGTCATCCATTTATTTCTATTTTCTCTTATTTATCTTGTCTTTAAGATGCCTATGTCATCCATTTATTTCTATTTTCTCTTATTTATCTTGTCTTTAAGATGCCTATGTCATCCATTTATTTCTATTTTCTCTTATTTATCTTGTCTTTAAGATGCCTATGTCATCCATTTATTTCTATTTTCTCTTATTTATCTTGTCTTTAAGATCCCTATATCATCCATTTATTTCTATTTTCTCTTATTTATCTTGTCTTTAAGATGCATATGTCATCCATTTATTTCTATTTTCTCTTATTTATCTTGTCTTTAAGATGCATATGTCATCCATTTATTTCTATTTTCTCTTATTTATCTTGTCCTTAAGATGCCTATGTCATCCATTTATTTCTATTTTCTCTTATTTATCTTGTATTTAAGATCCCTATATCATCCATTTATTTCTATTTTCTCTTATTTATCTTGTCTTTAAGATGCATATGTCATCCATTTATTTCTATTTTCTCTTATTTATCTTGTCTTTAAGATGCCATTTCTATGAGAGGCTCTGTCCATCGGTCTGTCACGCTATCATATAGGTTAAAACAGACAAACTCATCCAAACAAGAAATAAGACTCAGAGAAATCGGAATGAAACATGGCACCATACAACGCATAGAACTGAGGAAAAATAGCTCAAATATTTAGGAAAATCCTCGGGTGCAGTAACCAACCCACTGGTAAAGTTTAAATAGAAATAGAACGAAAGTATAAATCGAACATTACACGAGACAAAGAGAACTGAAACTGCAAAAAACTCCATAACCTGATATCCCCCCTCACCTCTCCCCAACAAAAACACACACAAACGTACACGTGCGTGTGGGTACACCATATTTGGCTTATACTAGGCGATATAGCTGTTAAGATTCAAGTATGATAGAAAAACCGAGGATAGAGAGCACCACCGAGACCTCCACTGAAAGGGTGCAGAGAATACTGAAACCTTGAGGAGGCATATTGCCACTGAAATTCCGGATAAAAAACAAAGGTCGTTACCAGTAAGAAGTTAATGGTAAACGGCTGTTGTGATGATGCAAAATGATTTGCAATGATTATCAAAAGAGCTGGAGAATACTGAAAGTCTGAGGAGACTTGTCACTCTGAATCCAGAATGATGATAATACTAATAATAACTCAAAATAGAGAAAGGCTGATTACTGCCGCCAAAAGCATTGTCAAAATGAACCCATATAAGAAGCAGCGAAACTGGGACAAAAAAATAGCGAGAAATGAAAAAGGAGAAAATAAGCAGCTACACGGATTATTTATGAGCCTGGCCAAAGAAGAGACGCATGAAAATACATGGAAATTCTTTATGAAAGGGACATTCGAACAGAGAAGCAGAATAACTACTGACAGCTGCACAAAACAACATAATCAGAACAACTATATAAAAGGCAAGATAGACAAAACCTGGGAAAACAGTAAATGTGAACTCTGTGGACAAAGAGACAAAATGATAAATCACATCATAAGTGAATGCAGCAAACTAAGATAAAAGGAATGCAAAAACAGACATGACTGCATGGAAAAGGCTGTGCACTTGGAACTATGCAAACGTCTGAACTTTGAACTTACACACAAACTTGAGATAATAGTGGAAAACGAAAATCATAAAATCTTCTGTGACATGGAGGTACAAACAGACAAATTCATCCAAAAAAGACTGAACATGATAATAATCAACAAGAAGGGAAACAAAAACTGTCAAATCGTAGATTTAACCGTCACAGCAAATCATAGGGTGAAGATCAAGGAGGCAAAAGAACTAGACAAATACATGGAACTTACTAGAGAGCTGAAAGGAATATGGAACATGAAGAAAGTGACTGTAATACTAATAAGTGTAGGAGCACTAGGAACCGTTCCCCATAAACTGGAAGAAGATAAGAATAAATTGGAGTGAAAGGATGGATTGCCACCATACAATATATGATATTTATGAAAACAGCAGAAGTATTAAGGAAAAATCTTTGAGTGTGGAAACCAACCAACATAACCATATGACGCCAACTAACCACAGATAGGTTGAAGTAGTAATTGAAAAAACTGTGAAGGGAACGTTACACAAGACATGGGGAAGTGACATTGCCAGAAATTCCATGGTCTGACATTCCATCACCCACACATGTCTACACACTGCGGCTGACACGACACAAAGCAGAATAAATAATGGCTGTAACGTCTAATATATATATATATATATATATATATATATATATACATATATACATGTAATATTTATTTATAAATATTATACTAATCCCCTTTAAGAAATTAAAGTTGAGCCCTCTCGGGGATGTTAAAAATAGACCGTCAAAAAGCTCTAATGCAAAGTTCCGAATACGTTCGTCGAACATTCTCGACTAGTCTTCTATCTGTGCCCGCTTCTAGGTGCATATAGATCTTAATTTCCCCTTAATTACGTGACAGTTTCTGTTGACTGAGTGGATATGGTAACTGCTTGCAGATTCTAGGCTGACTCTGTGAACCGGGTTTGTGATGATTCACACCGGATTCAAAACTTCAGAAACCATAGCTGCAGCTTGGTACTCCTTTAATACGTTGAAGATTGTGAGATGTGAGCAGGAGAATTGCAACGGAGATGTGGAAGCAGCGGCTAGCAGGAAGGATCATAGCAGGCGTTATGATTCTGTCCGCACAACACAATTAGCTGGAGAATGGCAATAGAGATGTGGAAGGCATTGTTTGAAGCGGGCATTCTGATTGTGTCTGCACAACAAAATACGTCGAGAAGACACCGAAAACAAAGTGCGGCAAAATCCAGACAAGGCAATTTGGATCTTATCAAATATAGAAAAGGCGATGAATGAAGATCTTGGTTACTCCCCATAGAATCTCCACAAGGCTCAATTACTCACCGCCAAGGCCAAAGAGAAATGTCTTTCAAAAAGCAAGAAACTCCTGAACAATGAAGCGGGGAATGCTCTGGTTCTAAATTCTTCCAGGATCATGAGTTATCTGCCCCTTATTACTATACTAGCAGGGATACCCGGCATGCCCCCCCCCCCCCATAGGCAAAAGTGTAACAATCTCTCTTCCCCGGTTGCCTGGGGCAAAAGCTGTCTCTTCCCGGTGGCCCACTTATCCCGGTCGACCCCTCTCCCTCACCCCACTGTCTTCCCGCTCACGACTGGGTCGACTAGGATCGAACCATAAACCTTGCGGTCTTGGACCTTCGTCAATAACCACCGGACCACAAAAGAGAGTACAAAATCTCCCGGAAAATAAGTCACTTAAACGAAGTCTGAACCTGGCCTGTGTTTTATGCACACGCACACACATGCGTAAAGCGTACTATCCGTCAGATAACGACTGAATTTAGAGACCGCGCCGTCACACGTTTTGGGTTATTTCTGTTTTTTTCCTATTTTTTTATATTATGCGTCTGAAAGTTGGAGGATTCAGAAAATGTCAACTTTATGGTAGCTGTCGAGTATCTTGGAAACCTTTTTCAGACATACACACATACGTTTTCCCTTTATATATTAAGTAAGAAACTATGACTGCAGCCATTCTTTTTTCAGTAGTGAATAGTGACAGACGTTGGAAGGGACCATTTTCCATACTTTACAGACCGCTTTCACGATGCACAGATCAACACGTGACTAGCTTACAGTTTGTACAAAGTCCCATGCAACATGAAGACAAAGTTGCCTCAAACTGTGAAGGATCTTTGGGTGTGTTTCCAGCGAAAGCCACATCATACCACTCCACATCTTTGACAAGGGACTCGGACTCAATTCAGACGGCTATACTGAGATGTTGTCCAATATTGTCAAGTATTGGGTGGATAGGATGGCTGTGGGAAGGCCATACCCATGGAAGCAGGACACAGATACGTGTCACACCTCTGGAAAAATCAGAAGCGGTGGTTTGAGAATTCCCATGACTTCTCCTGTCACAATATCTGCCCTCCAATCTTAACTCGCCTGGTGTAACCCCATAGACTATTATGTGTGTGTGAGGCATAGTTGAGAAAGAAACCAACTATACCGGCTGCAACACCAAAGATGAGCTGATTGTAAGGATCAAATTGGTGTTACGGCGTCTCTCGAAGCACACAGTGATGGTCACATGCTTCGGCTGTGGTGAAGACTCAGGGCACCTTCTTCAAGTGAGCTGTATTCGACAAAAGATCTTCTAAGAGAATGCACTTTGAATTTGGAAAATGCATAAATTATTGGCCAAGATATGACATTTTTTTCTTTCTTTTCCAAAAGTGTCAAAATTGTTTTCAACACTTGTATAGGAATTTGTTTTTAATATCAAATTACTTTTAGCATAGAAAGTTATGTGTTTGTATAATAAATATACTACCAAAATCTTGATCTCTTGCGTCAATCATTTGAGGAAATTTCATCAAAGATCGTCTGCATAGATGGCCAAAAAAAATCCTCGCTTTTTCAACATTAGTCGAATAAATCGGTTAGAAAACTTAGCAAATTCAATATTTAAACCAGGAAATGGTGTCATTTTATTTTATTCAAATAAAATAACTATAAAATGATAACTATAAAATGATTACTATGATTAAAAATTGAAAATATGCACCCTGCCCAAAATAAAGATTGAAAGAATTTTTGTTTTTTCTGTTATAAATGAAACAAAAGATAAAACAAACAAATATGTTTGTTGCTGGACTTAAATTATGTGAACATTTTATTCATAAACAACATTTTTAATTAGAACATCTCTCAAAAAGGGAGATTTGAAAATGAAAACTAAGAAAAAATCAACTTTTCATTCTAGTCGTCAGTCTTCAAAACTTACACTTTATACAACTAGCAGGATCCGTGCCCCAGCGTTGCCCGTGGTGGAATATAAAAGGATGATTTAACTTTAAAAAAATAAATATTAGATTATCACTTCTGAAAAAAGAAATCAGTAAAGAAACCACTGTACGTTATGTAGGTGATTAAAATATGATTTAAATTGTTGTTAAATAAAATATCCCTCCCTCGTCAAAAATAATGCTCATAAATTCTATTAAATATTAATAATTTTAACGCAAGTAGGTCACAAATGGATATGTAAAGAAAAAAATATTTTGCGGCTTTATTGATGTCGGTCTGGACATACCAACAACCCTAAGTTCGTGTAGCTAAAAAACAAACGTCGATAAAAAAGAAAATAACAAATTTTAAAAATAAAAATTTCTATTTGTAACTTATTTGCATTTAATTTCTTTGGTTATTTTTTAATATCACGTTCGGTGTAGTTTACTCAAAAGTAAAACCCAGATTCTACTTTTTGAAGGCGATTACATGTAAACAGCCTGAAAAAAATATCTGCAAAAAAGGAATAAAAAAAAAGGAATTTTAGCTTTTAGAGTGAAAGATCACTTTCCTATATAAATTTAGTGTAAAATGAGCACCCACTTCCGGGCCATTTAGTGGTAATATGGAGACGTGGAACCAATTTTGTTTTTCAATATTTTAGGGAAATCAATATTTTTCCTAAATGCAGAGGGTTAACTAAGCTTATATTTTTTATAAGGGACATTTCTTTCCTACAATAAAATAAAGTGCGCGAGAAAATATTTTATATTTTAGCATACTTTTTTTATGTACTTTTTAGGAATAGTTATCCAAAAATTTGCATTCGTAACATAAGCAGTTCCAAGTCTCTGGAGAAAGTCGAATGAAGTTCCGATGTTTCTACACAATACAGAACCAAAGTAAACCAAATTTGCAACCTAAAACTAAAACTTAGTTTAGGGTTAGGTTAGGGTTTGTTTAGGGTTAAGTTAGGGTTAGTTTAGAGTTAGTTTAGGGTTACGGTAAAAACTAAAAATAAAGAAACAGTTCAGTTCGTATTGTGTAGATTGTTCGGGGAAGTTCGTTAACGTCCGTTATCATAACTTTTACTTAACTAACATGAATATTTTCCAGCATGGTCGATTTTTTTTTGGCAAGTGGTCGCTAATTTCAGAAAAAAAGGCCCCCTCCCTCCAAAAAATGTAAAAAGACTAAATTATATGAGTAAAAAAAAAAACCCACCTCAATTTTCCTGTGCAGAAATTGAGAAAGCATTCGCTTATACGTCTCGATTTACCGCTAACTGGCCAAGAAGTGGGTGCTCATTTTATGTTAAATTTATATAGGAAAGTGATCGCCGACCTTAAAATCTAACATATTAAATAATTGTTTTTAATTTCTTTTTTGGTGATATTTTTTACGGCTGGTTACATGTAATCGCAAATAAAAAGTTGAATTTGAAATCTTTGAGAGGGTAAACTACGCGAGGTGTGCGAGTAAACATTTACCGATTTTTTGGTTTATCTCTTACAAAACTGTACCTTAAACGTAAGTCTGTGTGGCAAAGAAACGTCAATTAAAAATTATAAATCAAAATTACGCTGCGAAAAATAAGGCTCATAAATTCTTTTAAATCTTAATAGTTCTAACGCAAATAGGTCACAAATATATATGCAAAGAATAAAGAAATGTTTTTGACAAATATCCCAAGTGCATTTGCTGTTTTGTATGAAACAAAATAATGAAGCAAACGCCAATAGGTTACAAATGGAAATTTTTAGTTTTGCGAATTTGTTATTTTCATTTTTATTGGAGTTTGTTTTTTGGCGACACATTTTCAAATATTGTGTTATTTAGTGTATAGAATTTTTTTTTAAAATCAACTGTGAAAAGTATGGTTGTTGTTACCACCCACAGATAAAAATATCAACCATAGAAGAGATGAAATAGTGATGGAATGTTTAAAAATAAGTAAAAATCAGATTTTCCAGAATTCTTAAAAAGAAAGAAGAATTAGAAAGTTTAATGAAAGTAAATGTAAAAGTTTAACCACGCTGAAATTGAAAAAGAAAAAAAAACTTTTGGAGAAACAACGCCAGGTCAGAACGAAGGACGAAATAACTGTTTTTCTGGTATAAATATGTTAATTAATTTTTTAACGAAAAATGTGTATACAATTTTGCAACCCAAAAATGATCCATAGATAATGTCTTGCAAAATGTGGTAATGCAAAAAGCTTAATGAAGATAAGGGTTAAAATTTAACGATGCTGAAATTGAAACATTTTCGAAGAAGCGAGAAAAGATCCCACATATGGGATCTGAACTAAGTAAGTTATTACAGATATATTGGGATGAAACGTAGATGTCGAGTTTTTCTATTGTTTTATGTTTAAAAAAAACAATGTTAATAACTGTTTTTTAAGAAAAAGTAAGTCACGAAGAGCGGAAGAAGTCAGGTTACAACGCCATTTTGAATATGATTTGAGGTATTCTGTAATCTATTCTAGCATTCTGAAAAATGATTAAACATATTATGAATAGCCAGACGGCACTGCTGAAATAAGACCATTCCGATATTCCATTTATTCTGCGAATACATTCAAGATGCTAGGTAGAATATAAGCAGAATTGACGGAGCGTTTCTTGTTTATTTTAGATATCTAGTGTAATATGTACAGAATAGTGAGAGTTAAAAAATGAAATAATAAACGGTGACTTAATAATAATTATACCGATTAAGGAAATAACAGTGAATGTGAGTGGAGTGGAAGGACTTAATGATAGGAGAGTGAAACTTTTTGCTACCTTCTTTGTGAGAGTACATATTTGAGAGAAGCAGTTTATTCGGATTAAATGTAATAATTTGTAAACGAGGACAAACGGGTTAAACACGCTTTAGTGCTGTTGGTGTTGAGTTGAAGACACAGTAGACACTACTGCGCTAAAAAACTTCTCACACCTGCCAGTATCCTATATCTTTACAAAGCCATCATTCGCCCATGCATGGAGTATTGTTGCCACATATGGGCTGGTGCACCATCCACCAGTCTCTCTCTCTTTAACAGGGTTGAAAAATAAGTCTCATATCTAATAAGTCCCACACTGTCTACCAAGCTCTAGCCCCCGTCCCATCGCTGCAATGTTGCATCCCTGTACATGTTTTACAAGTACTTTAATAAAATGTGCCTCGACGAACTTGCTGTTCTGGTTTCCCCCCCCCCCCCCTCGACGTAAATACACCTGACAATCAGCTAAATCCTGTCCCTTCCTTGTAAAAGTCTTCAGATGCCGTTAGGCTATCAACTCTAATAGCTCTTTTCATCGAACTGCTAGCCTTTGCAATTCGCTTTCTGTTTCCTTACAGTACCAACATGAAGCAATTTAATGTAATGTGAACAAACATCTCGCTGCACAACTCCCCACTTAGAATGCCCCTATGTGCACGGTCCCTAAATCATAGTAGCCCCTTACATCTCGGTGGCAATGTGCCTTGTTTGGAGTGAATTAAAGAAAAAAAAAGTGTCTTTTTAATGTCCTCCAGTAATCGCAATTAAACAAGTTTCTTTTCCACTGTTTCATCATGTTAAGGAAAGTTGGCCGACGTTTGGGTGGCATTGGCTTTCTTAATAAATGTTCAAATACAAGCATTTACAAAGAAACAACACGGTAATAATAATGTATGCAATAAACATTTATTCCTCGCAAACCCGACAATAAAGTGTGAAAAGGATTTGTTCGGGTGTGTGGAAGTTGAGGGAAATGTCTTACATATCGTGAAATGCTTATGTGAGCGCATGTGCTGGCTAGTGCGTTCATCAGTGACCAGACCGGAAGAAAGTGAGTAAATTGTTTTTGTGTATTCCTTTTTTATATCACATAATATAGCGCCCTCTACCATCACGAAAGGGGAGATAATTTGGGTCTGAAACGACCTCTGGTGAGTGTATGTATAAAAAAGGGAAAGTAATGAGCATTTGCTTTCATTCTGGTCTTTGCTCTATTTTATATTTATAAATAGGGGTGGACGTAATGGGTGAACATTTCAGATTCATGCGAGTAGTATTTTTTTGTGTTCATTTATACATAAATAACACTAAACAATCACACATTTTGAAAATTTTGCAAAATTCAGAAGGTGCAGGCCACTAGCTTTTGGCTATTTTACATTCATGAAAACCCTTTCACAGCCTGAAAATGGTCCTAAATTAACGTACTATATCAGATTTAACCATCTATATCCATTCATAGCTTTTGAGGATGTTTTAGGACCTGCAATGTCGCATGAAACCACTTTTTCACCGAAAAATGATGGATTTTGAGCCCCGTGGAGGCCTAACGGCTATTTTTGGCCTGCACCTTCTGAATTTTGCAAAATTTTCAAACTGTTTGATTATTTATACATAAATAACACTAAACAAACACAATAAATACTACTCGCATGAATCTGAAATTTTCACCCATTACGTCCCACCCCTATTTATAAATGAGATCTTTTATATCAACAATAGATTTCAGAGGGCCATCGCCTTTTTAATCTAAGAGCAAGTCTGGCTAGCTCAATAGTTTATTGATCAGACCGTAACATCTTGAGGCGAGTCTCTCTTGCTGAAACTACATTTATTCATAAATGACTGGGAGTGTAAAAGAAGATCATTGGATGTCAGCCTCATTCCTTTTTTGTCTTTCCGATCTTTGTTTCCCTTTTACATATTGCCATGGTAGATTTGTTTACGGCTCCAAGCCGTTATAATATAACGAGCAGGTTCTCTGTCTGTCTGTCTGTCTGTCTGTCTGTCGGCAAAGATTTTTGTAAACGTAAGAGAGGGGGGGGGCGGGTAATTACTATTTAATTAACTTTTTTCAAGTCAGCGTTAATAATCTTTGTATATCTTTAGAATTAGGAAACTATTAATTTATTTATTTAGATTAAATAACATTAGATAACATAAACAAAGTAGAAAGAAATTTCAAGACGAGACTGCGATTAGAACAGACAATGTGTTAAAAATCTTACTTAAACTAATACTCTTTCAACTTCTTTAGATACTGTTACAAAAATACGCTCAGACACCAGACGGGTTTTACAATTTACATAATTCATTTCTTTTAAACTTCTATTAAATTATTTTGGCAGTATGACTATGCCCTACGCTAATTCATCCAAAAAGAAAAATGTAGGCGATTACATGTAAACAGTCTAAAAGACTTGGCTTAACAAAAAAAAAATTATTTCAAACTTTGGAGCGAGGTCAATTTCGTATATACATTTAACATAAAATGATCACAACTTCTAAACCAAGTAGCTTTTTTAAGGACATGTAACCAATAATTTTTTTTTAAATTAAATTTTTGCCATTTTCTTCAATTGTGGGTATGTGGCCACAAGATCTTGTGTGGATGCTGATATGAACTGGATCAATCCTTAAATTTGTGAACACAGCCACGTATAATGTGAAGCATTGTATAATGTGAAAATATGTAAGCATAGAAGCCATTACAAAGCATTTTTTTTTTTGAAGAGGAGATTTTACTCCCGAAAATTCAGATTAAAATTTAAAAAAAAAGACAAAGACTTAAGTGTTTGTATAATTGTTTATTCTTGAAAAAAAAAAAAAAAGAAAAAAAAAAATCAAAATGATTTTATATATGACTAGTCACACAACTGATGCACCAAATATTAACAAGTGATTTTTTTAAAGAAATCATTAACATTGAATGTTTTTAAAAAAACTTCTGAAGACATATATATATAAAAAAAAAAAATTCAATATTAATACCTTCAGTTCATAAGAAAACAAAAAGGGGAGAGAACTATGTTTCACGGGAGGGAACTGTGTTTATACATATGTCGAGGTTTTACTTTCTCTCATTAACATCAGTAGTATTAGAAAGGTAATATGTACATGTGAGGGGGTCATGATTCAAAATGATTGCTCAAAGAAGAAAAAGAAAAACAGTTAAAGGAATTTTTATTATTTCATTCATTTTAAATTAAAACTAAAAGAATTTAGTCCCAAATTTGAGGAGAAAGAAGTCATGATTAGGGAATTGCTGTTGGGTTCAGTAGATATCTATAACAATAGATTTGAGGTGGAGTAAGAAAAATTAACAGACTGCTATGCTAGGGAGCCGATGATTCACATCTGAAGAAATGAATATTATCAGGAGAGAGATGGGTTATAACGAAGTAGAAAAATTTTAAAAGAAATAAAAGAATATTCAGTAGAGGTGGAGGCATATTTTTTTAAAACATTGTTTTGTAAGAGTATTATCGTTTGTTTTTTTTAGAAAACCATAACAATGTGATTTTTTTTAAATAAATAAATAAAATAAATTTTATTTTAAAAAACACTTTTTTTTTTTAGAAAAAAAAAAAAAAAAAAAAAAAAAAAAAAAAAAAATGGTGCTTCTGCTGTTTCATGACATGTATAAAAAAATAGCTAAAGAAATGCATAAACTTTGTTATGTACTTACATGGTAGCTTAATAGAAGACTGTACACAAAAAATTACGCAAATTCATCCAGTATTTATTAAATAAAAAATAAAAAACGATTTTTAGCTGTAGTTGTCTTGTATCTTTCAATCGCCCGATTTTATTCTGGGTCGCCAAGGAACATAACTCATATTTTGGGGATCTTTTGGTTTTCATCTAAATTGGTAAAAAAAATAAATTTAGTTATCTCCCTTGTTACAAAATGTCTAACAATACGTAAAATCGTTTTTTCTTTCTTTTAATTTAATAAATACTGGATGAATTTGCGTCATTTTTTCTGTACAATCTTATTTTCAGCTAACACGTAAGTACATAACAAAGTTTATACATTTCTTTAAATATTTTTTTATGTCAGGGGGAAACAGCAGAAGAATAAAAAAAACTCTTACGAAATAATGTTTTAAAAAAAAATATGTCTGCACCGCTACTGATTCAAACCAGCATAGTCGCGCTAACAGACATACCGGATTGTTCTTACTGACACAAAGAAATCCACTTAACATCGGACAATGAAAAAAGAAATAGAAAAAGCATTTTGCTTTGACAAGCAAAATTGTAATTTTCGAAAGTTTAAATTAAAACAAATTTTATTTATTTAAAAAACATGGTTTTCTAAAAAATAAATAAAAAGAATACTGAAAAGAATATTATTTAATGAAGAAAATGTTTTTTGGGTCTCAGTTTTTTTTTATGTAAAGACAAATTATTTTTTAAGTTGACGAAATAAAAGTAAAAATAAATTAATAAAACTAAAACGAGAAAAAAAGTTAAATAATTTAACAAAATACACTTAAACAATTCATTGGGTAGCATCGTTAATTATCAACAATGTTTTCTTGTGATCACAGGAAGTTTTGAGTCTTTTAAACATCAAACTTTCACTTCCATGGTACCCAGTTGAGGTACAAAGACACTGATTTGCTAACTTGTAGTGTTGCGATACTACAGTCATCACTGTTGACATTGAATCAAAATAAATTATTTAAATAATTTTTTTTTTTTAATTTTAAATTCAAATAAAAGAAAATAGAATGAAAAAAAATTAAGGACGGACATATATGGAAGCCAAAGCAATCCAGACTTTCATGAATGTATGTAAAGAAGTGATTTTTTTTTAATTAAAAAAATTTTTTTTTTTTTTTAATAAATAAAAAATAACTGAGCTTCTAATTTGTTAGAAATTAATTTTTTTTTAAATCAAATACTTTTATCTGGAAAAAAAAAAATGCTTCGAACCCATATTTGTTTTTCTTCAGAGAACCAAAGTTATAATTACTAAAGGTTAGTTTTGTAGCATACGCAGGGAGGAAAGGCAAACCTTGCAGGGGTGAGAAATTGGCAGTCCTTCAAGTGGTGAGGGGGAGGGACTGTCTGCCCAGCAAGCTTTCTTAGTTTTCAGCTGGGCTTGAACACAAAACTCTGGCACAAAAAAAGGAATTGTGTAAATACCTCAACCACAAGGCAAGTAGAAACAGAATCTAAATGATAGTTCTTTTTTTTCTCGTCTTTTAACATTTTTGAAGATAAATTTAAAAAAAAAAATGGATTATCACGAATGAATACATAAAACACTTGTGCAAAAAATGATGGTTGCGAGGCAAGGACTTTTACAGAAATACCAAAAATACTTTAGAAGCACCAAAAATACAAGCATATTTAGTTTTATTGGGGTTTTGTCTTGAGAAAAAAAACAACATACAAACAGCAAAGAACCAGATTAAACAAAAACAGAAAAAAAAGGAACTTTTTCTTTCACACCGTTTTACCATAAAGACATGTTTATTTTTGTTATGCTTTGTGCCTTATTACGTCTCAAGTTCATGGAGTCTCCATTCTATTGATTACAAAACAGCTTTTCTCCAGAGTAAAGCAATTGATAGGAATGTTTATCTTCGTCCACCAAGCGAATGTAAAACCAGTAAAGTCTGGAAACGCAAAAAGACGGTGTATGGATTAGCAGATGCCCCTAGAGTATGGTTCTTGAGATTCAAAGAAGAGATGATCAAACTCGGAACAAAAATGAGTACATATGATCAAGGTGTTTTCTCCTCCATTTTTTTTTTGTCACCACTTCATAAAAACTGAAAACATACATTAATTCGAATTTTAGGTTTTTATAACGTTATTCTATCATCGTAGGGTAGCAGACGTACCTGGAGTTAAAATATTTTGTAAATATTTGGTTGAAATTCATGCAACTACACAATGAAATTCCTCAAAATCCTACAGAATCTTGAAATTCATAAAAGAGGATTTAATTATTGCCATCTTTTAGTTTTTTTTAATTAAAATATATTTGCCGGAAAGATTGTTACTTTTATGGTGTTTAAACCCCCCCCCCTCTTTTTTTGGAGGGGGGGGGTCTTAAAAGGGTTAAAATGTTCAAAATCATCATTTTTTTTTGTTAAGATATTTCACCCCAAACAAAGCAGGTCGCCACTGTAGACGTATGGGGTTACTGAGAATTAGGGAGTAGGTTTTGGGTGTCATCCTAAGTTGGGAGCTGTGCAGTGAGATGTCTTTTACATTAGTTTTAAATCTCTGCATGTCAATACAGTTGGGGAAACAGGGAGGGAGATCCAGAGGCCGGTAGCACGAGAAAAGAAGCTGCTGGAGTAGATGGCTCTCCGGCATCTGGAAACCTCCACAGTGAATGGATGGGCCTAGCTGATTGTCGGGTTGTTCTAGTTTATTTGCGTCGAGGGGCCACTAGAGCAGCTAGTTCATTTAACTAATTTCAAATTTCATTAAAATCAATGTAAAAAAATTCAGTGAAAGGGGGTGGGGGTTCATGCCTCCTCATTGAGTTCTTCGCATCATCGATCTGTAAATCAAATCCGGTTCAAGACATTGGCCAGCTGGAAACCATTCTGAGATATGCAACCAAGTGACTATTCTCCATCGGACACCTGCTATAGTTTGAACGCCTTGCATTTATTGAAGCTCCGACATCAAGCAAACACCTGCAAAATGATTAACCATCTCCGCTGAGCCCTTTTTTGATCTCCATGTGTCCTGCCTACAAAGTCAGAAAACGGCACAGCTCCCATGACTTTCGAAAACATTTTTCCGTGCTCAGAATAGCTGTAGCATGGAACAAACTTTTTTGTTTTACGGGATATCAACCCTTTTCGAATTCTGACCGTTGTGGAATGCTTAGATTTAAAATCATTTTTATGCTCTCAAATTCAACGGAATGTTACAAAATACGGTTAACTTTAATTCCGACAGCATTTTAACATACAGCACTACTTTTCAGTAAACACAGTGGTCTGTGTAGGCAAATACCATTATTAAATGAATATCCAATATTTTTCGAGATAAATCTCTTTAAAAGTTTAAATAAGAATTGTGATTGGAATGATTCGTTTTTATTATTTTGTATATCTGTCGTTATAGAAATGTCATTTTAAATATCCAGATGTTTTGCTTTACAGACGCCATTTTTAACGGTTTGATTTCCTGAAGTAGTGTTCGAATGACATCATAAGTGTGATACTTCGATAAATATGATAATTTTGAATTTGAGTATAAATTTTTGATGAAGAAGATTTATTTTGTTGTATTTGAAAATTCTATTTAGTCTTTATCTCATATTGTCAAATCTTTCACATAATACATGTGTGTGTGTAGGCAAATACCATTATTAAATGAAATGCCTGATAATCTATGGGGCTGGGAAAATGAAAGCTGAACAAAATTTGATTTCGAGGCATACCCGGCAATGAATGAGGACACTTGTGTACTCCTGCTCCAAGCCCTGAACCCCATATTACCACTTTTTTTTTCATTTCTATAATATACTTTTCAAGTTTTAAATTAAATAAAATGAATTAAAAAGTTTAATGGATGTCTGATACGAACGCAGACCCTCCAGTATTATAGTTCTGATCAAAATGAAATGTACTTATCTAAATTATCTGGGTGATGCAGTTACCCGGCGTTGCCCGTAGTGCAGTGAAGGCATTCAATTTTGTAATCGTTTTTCTTTTTGAACATAAAAGAATCTATAAGGGAGACAACTATTCACTTAAAAATATGAGTTATTGCTCTTGCTCACTTTATCTTTTGCTGATAAGCTAAAAATGTTTCATAATAGATTGTCTCGGCCAGACTAAGTAATTCTTTTAATAAACTGTATATTGCCAATGCTACTAGTCAGAAGCAAAGTTGGATTTTTCAGCCTAAATGCTATTTAGGTCCAACTTTGAAAATCTGGCCATCATTTTAGAGATATTGATAGATATGCTTATGCCGATCTATCTCTAAAACTCCTTAGAGAAGTTTGTGAACAAACTTATATATATAGGGTGGGCAAAAATAAGGGTCCTATTTTTAAAAATTCATAACTTTTTTATTTATTGATTTAAAAATTTTTTTTTTTTAGAATAAGTAAAGGACCCCTTCCGAAGCAAGCATGAGCCGTATTAGCCCTAAGGAACGTACCCTCATTTAGAAAACATTATTTTTGCTTAAAAAACTCAAAACAGTGTAAAAAACAATACTTTAGTTTTTGTAAGTTTTAAGAAGTGTTTTTCGGCTAAAATGTGTTTTGTTTATTTCAAAAAATCTCGGAAGGGTCAGTCTACACACACATAAAGTTTGGTGAGTTTAACTTTTATTTTGTGGAAGTTATTCAAATTAAAGTTATTCAAATTTAAAGATAGGACCCTTATTTTGGCCCACCCTGTATATACATTATTGAAAAATATTTCACTGGATTAGAAGAATTGGTTGTCTATATAATATCAGCATCATCTGTACTTTATTTATCCCACTTTCTCTCAATTCCATCCTTATCATTTCATCCCATGTTTTCCTTGACTCCCCTGCTTCATTAACTGTTCTACATCTACTAACTCAAGAACGCTAACCCATTCTTTCAATATAACCAAACCAACACAGTCCCTCTTCTGCACACATCTCCCTACACTGTCCAGATTTAATCTTCCTCTGAAATCATCAGATCTAAGACACATCATACATCCATTGTATCATTCTCATATCATTTCTGTCGATGCAACACAAATCCTCAACCCTAAGTGGTGAGGTTTCACTTTCATAGAACATCACACTGCATCTACATGCCCGGTACTTTTCTTGGTCGACAGTGGTGATGCTCTGCTGGTTAGTAATGGCAAAAGTTTCCTGAACTTACTTCATCCACTCGTAATATAACATCAGTACCAGCTCCTTCCTGTGCTTCAATGATATCACTAAGGTAACAAGACTTCCGAGCAACCTCAATAGCCTTGCCATACAAATATACTTTGTCCACATCTGAATTCTCATCTGTCTCCATTGTCGTACACAAACTGGTTATCCTCTCTCAACCTACCACAAAATATTGACTTGCTCCAAACTCTCTTTCCATAAACTGAGCAGGGGAACTGTCCTCTTTCTGGTAGATTTCCAACACTACAACCACTGATCATCATTTTGGTCTTGGTAACATGCACTTTAAGACCTTTACTTCACATAACATTCCTCCAAGTGTTTAACTTCACATGTAGACACTCCATTATTTCACAGGCAAGCACTTAATCATCAGCATACAGCATCTCTTGTAAACAACCCATACGAAACTCCCTGGACAACGTTTCGAAGATACAAATGAAAAGCAACAAACTCAGTACAGACCTCTAATGTACTCCCACTTTAACATTAAACCTGCAACTAAATATGCTGTTACAATGATTTTTTGAAAACGGCTATTTTATCCATAGCTGGAAGGGGAGCAGGGATTCATACCTTTCTCCAGTAGTGAATGTTGTACATCCGAGAAAGTTTGAACAGTTTGTCATTTCAATGGTCTATATCAGTGATCAAAATGTCAATTAAAAAAAAAAAATATTCCTCAACTTTTGTCATTGATAGTTTCCATCCTACAAAATCAATATTTCATTCTGAATAGCCATTTTAATTTGTTGAACGTACGTCCATGTTGTTAAGAAAAATAAAATGCAATCAGAGTTAATTTCTTCCAGAAAATAATCGATCTGATCGGATTTATTTTCGCATAAGCGCCATTGTTCTTTTAATAAAAATACAGACTTACTTCTTAGTTTCAAAAAGATAAATAATATTTTGAAAATCAAAAAAAAAAATCTGATGTAAGTGTCCTTCTCCATTACAGACTTACTTCCCTTTTCTTTGAATAAAAATATTAAATTAAGAAAAAAAAACAAAAACGGCATAGTTTCAAAATAAGAAACGCAAAACAAATTGAAAATGAATACACTGTTGCGCAACGCCAAGTCGGGTCAGCTAGTATAGATATTTATTTAAATTTACACCTACCAAATCCCTGTTTTGATATTCAAAAGAAACTTATACAAAATGTGTAGAATTTGGTATATTCGGACTACTGTCCTCATCTTGGGTGTTTTTATCACGTTTCGGCAGATATAACCTTCGACCTTCTTCAGGTGTACTTTGTCGAACTTGGGAATCTTTCTGTCGAACTCAGGAATCTGGAAGGAATTTCGAACGGAACCCTTTATTAAATCCACGGGGGTAGCATGCTCTCGTCCACAACTGGGAAGAAGTCTGCAGTAATTCGCAATTCTTTGCCCGCACTGAGGATTGAACCTTTAACCTTCAGATGACTGTCACTTAGAACTGAATTTTACTAAGTACTATATCCACTGCGCCACGGGTCCTTGGATTTAAGGAAGGGTTCCGTTTGAAATTCTGTCCAGATTTCCGAGTTCGACAGAAAGATTCCCAAGTTCGACAAAGTACACCTGAAGAAGGTCGTAGGTTACATCGGCCGAAACGTTGTGATAAAAACACCCAAGATGAGAACAGTAGTCCAAACATACCAAATTCTACAAATTATCAACCCTCATCTCAAAAATTCCGAAACATTATAGAAAATGGTTATTATGAATTTTATTAATCATGACAAAGAACGATCTGAAATGATTGTGAGAGAAAAATCTCGGAAATCTAAAAGAATTTTTATTTTTTATATAAAACTTCCGGTGGTTCAGAAATTAAAAAAAAAATAACACCAAAAAAAGAATTGTTGTACATTGTAGTTTGTTTTTTTAACCTTCCTCACATCTTGATTCATTATTACAATTCTTAGTCTTACATTCAAGATTTTATTTATTTAAATGTTCTTTTAAAGATTTTTTTCCTGTCTTTGTATAATCTGATAAAACATCATAACAATATATGCAGACATGCACATGCAGTCATTCAAAAAAATATTGGTATATAAAAATAAAATGAAACGGTCGGAAAATAATTGATATATTTTAATAATTCATTAAAGAAATGAAAATAAGTTTGTAATTTGCATGTCACAAGGAATCGAAATATATTAAGATTTTTTTATTTCTTCTGACTGGCAACAGATCATGATCCCTCCCACAATATTAACCAACAATATTATTTTTATTTACTCACTAGGAGTTCTCACACGGGTCATTACCAGTGATTATGATTATCATTATTTTGAGTGAAGTTTTAGTAAATCAATACTAACAGCGTATACTTGGACTTTCCAAATGCTATATAAGCATTTGGAAAGTCCAAGTATATGCTCTTAGTATTGATTCACTTTGTCAGGCAAGGACAAAATTGGAATGACCAAAAGGCGGGGAAAATAAAAATAAAGGTTTCCACATTAAAATTGGAGTTTGAAGTTGAAGAATTCAATTTAGTGATGCACTTAAGATAAGTGAAACACAAAATTAAAAAGTAGAAAAAAATTAAAAAATTAATACAAATTAAAAAAAAATTGTTTTTAAAAAATATAAATACACAAAAACCCAAATACAAAAACTAGTAAAAAAAAAGTACACAAAAAGTTAAAAAAAAAAAAAAGAAAAAAAAAGGTTTTATACCGTTCCGTAATGGTATTTATTAGTGCATGTAAAATTTCCCACAGTATTTGAAATCGGATCCATTATGATATTAAGAGACCCACCCACACTTCAAAAGATCATTTTAAAAATATAAAAATATGTAAGCATAAAAAGTAGAAAACTTTTTAAAGTAAAAATTATTAAAAAAAAAAAAATTTGAAGAAAAAAAGTAAAAAACAAGTAAAAATAAGCACAAAATAAAAAAAAATTAATTATAAAAAAAAAAAAGTATTAGGCAAAAATAATAAACAAATACTCCCAGTTGACAATAAATTGAAAAGACATGAAGAGATTTGGTAAAGGACAGTAAAAATACTTGACTCCTGATGCAATCTTCTACCTATATATGAGTCAGATATGTCCTAAGATGGAGTACTGCCGTCACATCTGTGAATGAGCCGATCATAGCATTCTTTCTTGCCGTGACAGTACAAAATCAACTTGATAATCTAGTGAGAGATGATCTCGTCTCTTACCTAAAGCCGTTTTCTCAAAGAAAAGGCATTGCTAGTCTTTCTCTCCGCTTGGAAGGTGCTCAACTGAACTCCAATCTCTGGTTCCTCCTGTCTTCTATTCTTCCTCAGTGTACCTGGCATCAGGTGGAATTTCCACGAACAAATTTTCTAAGAACTTCCTGTCCGTAGACCACATTACGACAGAACTGTTTCCCTGCAGACTACAACATAGTCGTCTTCAAATCCCCATAAGTATAAGTAATTAAACTTTGTTCATTCCGTTCATCATTTTCAAGACTCCCATAATATTCTTCATCATTTAACTGATAATCCATCCATCTCGTTAACTCTTATCCTTAAGTGGCTTTTGGCCTTGATAAGTGGTTACTCGTTAGTATCAAATAAAAAAAAAAAGTAAAAATAATAATAACTCTGGTGAGAACGAAAACAATCCACAACAACGTTAATTTAGATTTGACTTGTTATGCACATTACTTACAGGATTCCGACCGTTATAGTTATTCACCATCATCATCATCGGTTCTTTTTTATTAACGTGCAGGTTGAGGGGCATCATCCACACTGCTGGGCCCTCGTCCAGTTAGCTGGCGAGCTGAACGCATGGCAAATCTTACTCCACACCGTAAAGAAACTATCATTAGGATCAACTGCAGATAGCTTCCACGCTATTCAATCTCTCTACAGCAGTTTTTTCCAAGACGACTTAGGTCAGTCTCTCTCCTGTCTACCGGAAACTTCAAAATCTCGGACTATCTTGATGGCACCACTCAAGCGTGCCATGTGTCCATACAAACGACGCCTTTCTTCGCTATTAATGACATCCAATGTCCATAAGGCCAAGCTGTCCGAGTTGTTATTATATACATAACTGTTATGCCGATTCAACTCTCTGACCTTCCGAGAGATGGTCTTCTTGTTATTTACAGTGTAGCATAGCGGCTATAACCACGTTGACGCACCGGTTCTTGCTAGATCATCAGAGTTAAGCGACGTTGGGCTTGGTCAGTACCAGATGGGTGACAACTTGGGAATATCAGTTGCTGTATGTGGGAGGAAATCGACACCTCACTAAAAAATTAACACCATTAAAATCATCTCAACTGAGACGGATACACATGCGACTGGGGACCGCTTGTGAATTTAATATTCCCTAGAAACTTACTCTTCGGAAGAAGCCGACTCAACCAACCCAGGCAAGGACATATGTTCTTCAAACACCCTTGTGAACAACTGGCTGACGTGTTGTGGACACAAAACAGCTGCCTGTCTTTCTGAAGTAGTTGGTGAAGTCTAGTTTAAAGGTAGTCGTAGTAATGATGTGGCAGTCATACAGATGTTGACCATCTTCTTCATTCTCTTCGTGGTTGGAATAATAATATCACCATATTCAGGTTAACGTTTGTTTTACATGAAACTTATTAACCTCAGCCTCGTGCAGAGCTAGTGAGCCCTCAATTAGTGAATCAACCAACCACGTAATCATGATGTAAACATGCTTAAAAATAATGTTCATGCATAATAGACCCCCACCCCAACCTCCCTAAAGAAAACACAATAAAAAAAAAATGTATATTTAGGACTAGATATATCAGCCGTTGATTAAAATTTTGGTAATTCTGCAATTTACAGACCGTGCTATTTTTTAGATAGGATTTTCATGTTAAATTCAATTTTTACCGTATCTTTTGTTTATTTAAAGTAAGTTGAAAGTACAAAATAGTTAACAAAGCCCCTCCTCCTCCTCCTTATGTTAAGAATGGGTTTCTAAATAATAACGTTATTATTTCCGCACGGTCCATAAACTGCAGAAGTACCAAAACTTGTTTTAAAAAATGAATAAATAAAATAGGATTAACCATAGTCAATGGAGGTCCGTAGGCTTTCCTTTCTTTTGGGCTACTACACCAAGATGTAGGGGAGGGCGCCACTCTTTTCCCTTGATTGCTCACCTTATAATGCTCAGTGTTTAGGAAAGGAGCATCGAGTACAATTTTTTGAGTCTTTGGTATAACTCGACCGAGGATTGAACCACGGTCTTCCAGCCAATTAGAAAACACTCTAAAAATAAAATGAAACTTTATTGTGCTTTTCTCTCTTTCAAATTGGACAAGTTAAGATATATTACTAGTATATATTACTAGTTGTCCCTACCCGACGTTGCTCAGGATAAAATGAAGTTCTTTTAGTTTTTAACTTGTTTGCACATTTTTAAACTTATACAAAAAAAAATAAATTATTTCTAAGGTAGACAACTCCTATTATATATATATACAAAATATGATTTATTCCCCTTGCTGATTTTTATGGTCTGGATTAAGTAATTTTAAAAATAAATTGTAGCTATGTAAGTTATTATATTGTCAATAACATGGTACAACAAATAACAATTGAAGCAATTTTATTTGTCAGCTAAAATGTTATTTAGGTTTGACTTTGGGAATCCGACAATATAACTTTATATGTTAGATTACACACACATGCATAAGTAATCATCAAAAATTATTTTATGTTTGGAGAAAATATGAAAAAAAAAAAACATGCTAAGCTGGAATGTAGTAATAATTATGGGGATATATTTTTCTTAAAAGAAAACAAATGTCATTTTCAGATCAAGTTGTTAAAAAAATAATTGGAAAAAAAATAATTGGAAAAAAAATAATTGGAAAAAAAAATAATTGGAAAAAATTGCCAAAACAAAAAAAAATGAAAGTGAAAATAAAAACAGTTGATTTTTTAGAATTATGACAAATTGCAGCAATCTATTGACACAACTGAAAACAGATTTTAAACAGTGTGTGTGATGTCAGAATTAAAAGAGTTGATTTATGTTATGAATCAAGGATCAATGAAGAATAACTTGACATTCAACCAATTATGATATTGGCAAAAAAAACCAAAAAAACTGAGAAATAGTCAATATACAATGTAAAGCAGAGATAGCAATATAAGTTATACACATGAGATTTAAAAAAATGACTGAGATTTTTTTTCTTTTTGTATAAACAAAATGTAGATCTTAGAAAAAACCAATTGAAATAAGTAACACTTTTTTGTAAGAAAATAAAACTAAAAATTAGAAAAGAAAAAAGATTAGAAAAGAAATAAAATCAGAAAAAAAAAATTAAAAAATAAATAAAATTTAAAAAAAAAAAAATTAAAAAAGAAAAAAGATTAGAAAAGTAATAAAATCAAAAAAAAAAACAATAAGAAAATAAATAAAATTAGAAAAGAAAATAAAATTAGAAAAGAAAAAAAAAAAAAAAAATTTCTAATTAGAAAACATGAGACAAAATGGAAAAAATTGAAAGAAATGAAAATTCTTTTTGTTTATAAATTGAAAAATATTTCAAAGAAAATATTTTGAAAAAGTATTAAAATGATAACATGCACATATTTGAAGCATTTTAGCCGATTCGATTACTTTAAATAGGCAATATATATTTTCTGAATGTTGATTTAAAGAAGATAATCAAAAATATATTGTTTAAGAAAGTTGACAAAATTTGAAACAAGGCAGAAATCAGATCTGAAAAATTTATAAATGGAAAATAAATGAGGAAATTAGAAACATTCCGTTAAAAATAATTATTTTATCATTCTTATCATGAGAGGAATTTTAGAAGTTTTACACTTGGTTCATCTGAGATTTTTATGCACAAATAAAAAAAAAGTTTTAAAAAATGAATAAAAATATTTTCTGTCCTCAGAAAAATACAAATTGTACACAAAATATGAAATGGTTATTATAATCATGAAAAATGTGTTTTAAAAATCTTCAGACAAAAAAGGAAATTCAGATTTTCACATTTAACGCAATGTTTTTTAACAGTATTTTTTTAACAGCATTTTTCACACATAGACAGAAAAAAAAATCTTAGGGTTTCCCCTCACCCAAAACAAACAAAAGCAAAAAATAAAAGCAAAAAGAAAGTAAAATATTGCACGCAAATAGGAGATAAACGTTTTTACAAAATTACCGTAAAACAAAACGGTCAAGAATCCGATTTATTTTTCCTTCTTTAGTTATAATGGAATAATAAGCTTCAAATAGGAATGAAAATGACCACAAACGTCTATATAGAACATTTAAATCAAGTTTCGATTATGAAAAGTCCCAAAGAACATGAATTTTACATGTTTCAAAACTTCCTTTTGAAACATGTGTAAAATTCAGGTTCTTTTGGACTTTTCATTTTCGAAACTTGATTTAAATGCTATTATAAATAATTAAATATGTTATGTAAATCTTTGAAATACATATTATTAAGCTCTATTTTGTGTATAATAACTATTGAGCTTACCAATGGCAACTTGGAATTGGTCTGCTTAGTTAATTCTAACTAGAATTTTCTTATAAGAATTTGAACGTAACTGTACAAATTTTGTTTTATATCATTATTATCTCTCTCTTTCTCTCTCTCTATATATATATATATGTATTAGGCTTATTACAGCGTAATAAGTTGCTATATATCCACTCTGAAAGTTCTCTATACCAAGTTGGTTGTTAGTAGAATTGGTTTATATATGTATGTAGTTTGATCAGCTTACATCGACAAGTCACGGTTTTGGTCCGTATGACCTCATTCAACTGGAGGGATCTATGTTTTGAAGAATTATGTGTGGATATGTCAGAGATACTTTTTTGGTCGATTTGACGATCTCGATTGAAGATAAAGAATAAATTTCCAAACCTAGTATCTTCAAGGCCTCATGTATTAACATAGAAAACCAACCCCCCAAAAAGTATCTCAACAACCTTCCGACCACATATATACTTCTTCAAAACATCGGTCCCTCCAGTTGAACAGAATAGCAGCTCTGAGGAGATCAGACAGATTGAAACCTTGACCTGTTGATCTAAGCTTAACAAACCATATATATATATATATATATATATATATATATATATATAGATGTGTGTGTCAAGATAAACAAATAGAAAGGTCAATAACTGCCAAATAAAGATAGATAAAACTAAATCTTTATGCAACTTAAATTTTGTCCATTTTATTCAAAGAACTTTATCAAAGTCTTTACCACTTTGATAAAGTTCTTTGAATAAAAGGAACCAAATATTAGTACAGTAAAGATCTTTTTGATTTGATGGTTATCCAATTTTCCATTTATTCTCTCTCTCCTTAATATATAACAGAAACAAATAACATTTAACACTAAAAAATGTTTATATATATATATATATATATATTAGTGATTTAATTAACAAGTTACCTTATTTATGAGATTAGAGTGCTCAATATTAGAGATATAGCATATGGGTATAACTATAGATTTGATCAGAGTAAACATTATATATAATTAAAATAACTCTCCTTCAATGAAAACTTATCTGGTTATCCGCATAATAATGCAATTTACATTTCCTCTATGTCTATTATATTTTTTCATCATGTTGGTTTAAATTTAATTTTTAATGAGAAAAAAATTTAATGGGAAGGAAAAAAATTAATGGGGAGGGGAAATTTAATGGGAAGGAAAAAAAAATAATGGGAGGGGGAAATTTAATGGGAAGGAAAAAAATTAATGGGGAGGGGAACATTTGGATGGGAGAAAAAAAATTAATGGGGAGGGGAAAATTTAATGGGAAGGAAAAAATTAATGGGGAGGGGAAAATTTGGATGGGAGAAAAAAAACTCTTTAGATGCGATAAACATTTTTCTTCTTCAATGTCATTTTTGCATCCACCAATATCTTTCCTTCTTTCGTTTCCGTTATAAATGCAAGGAATAAGAATTGTACTTGAAATGGCCAAATATTTACGCCCCTCCCCCACATTTTTCTTATCCAAAAATAATACTTATTTCCTTATATAGCAAAAGAGAAAAAAAAAAAAAATTTACAAACACCAAAACAAGGTTAAAAAAAAAAAAAGTTAACATTTCTTTGGTGCTCACCATGTACCAAACAATCATCATCATCATCATTTACCAACAATCATCATCATTAGCATCATTATTTAACAGCGGTATGGGGAAAGCATAAGACAGCGATGGTTTTCATGTCGTCCAAGTCTATTGTGTATTTTCAGCACCCATTTTTACAAACCATGACCACCGTGATAACGATTATTAAAAGGGTTCCCATCGCAAAGCTGGCGTAGACGAGCCACACCGCAAACTTACTGTCTCTTTGCATCAAGCCATACAGACCTTTCGACTGATGTTTCATCGCTTTCGACACATAGTGGTACGCAAGAGCACCTGAAGGGGGACACAAGAGCAAGCTGATGTATGAGGCAATAAGAATCCACTGCAGATGCTTCCAAGGTCTTGGAAGCATCTCTGAAGAGGGCACACGGCGTACCATATGAGGGACGGAGACGGTGGTCTCGCGGTAAGGGTTATCAAGCGTGTTCTGGAACACGGGTTCGATGGAGAAAGAGCGCATATCATCTGGTCCACCACCAGACGGCGTGTTCTGGTCGATGAGTGACGTGACATCAACAGACATCGCCCCATTGTGAATGTTTAGATCATTTGAGAAGTCCGTATCCTCGTGGATTTCCTTGTGGAGCGGTTGTCGCTCACTGGAATGATTTCCGTTGTCACCAGAAGACATGGCACCGGCAATGTTCTGGTCAGATTAATTGTAGCGGACCCCCTAAAAAATGGTGAAGAAAGGGAGAAATATAAGTGTTTTTTTTAAATTTATTATGCCCACGTGGGTATCTTAGTAAAACACTATACAAAAGAAAAACTAATAATTAATAATAATACAACTTCAACATTTGGAAAAAAAAAACAGGAGGGAAAAATAAATTATTCAAAAATAACTTTTTTAAAAGCAAACCAATTGTTTTTGAATATCACACAAAATTGTTCAAACCCAAGTTTTAATATTAATAGGTATCACAAACCAGCCTAGAGTTTCGTGTGCAAAAATGGGTAAATATAGTGAAATTTCCTTCAATTTCAACTTGTGATAACTCATTTATTTTTGGGATTATTTTGATAAAATTTGGATATAAACAAAATTTAACCTTTTCGTGTTATAAAGATACAATTCTTTCTCTTGTCTCATTAAAAGTTTTTTTTTGGGGTTATTTTGATAAAATTTGGATAGAAACAAAATTTAACCTTTTCGTGTTATAAAGATACAATTCTTTCTCTTGTCTCATTAAAAGTTTTTTTTCAGGTTACTTCAAGTTAGGTTACCAATTTCAGTGACGGGCGATTTATTTTTTTAATGCTGACATTTTTAAACTTAATGCTCATAATATTATTTTACTATGAATATAAAAACAGTCCCATCTTAAAGAAAAAAGGCCACTCATCAATATGGTGGACTCAATATAGAGTTTTAGTTGGCTTTCACAAAAAAGTAAAAGTTGAAAACTTAAGTGAATAAAATTTTTGCTCTATTATCAAATTGCATTTCCGTCAATTTTTTCGTGGTCCAAATCTGAATTCTTTTATTGATTTATTTAATAATAAAGAAAGAAAAATCTAGCTTGATCTTTAATGTGCTATGTATCATATTACGAAGATTCAATATGTTAGCTGTTGAAATGAAGTGTATATGAATAGTCAAAGTTTGCTTCTGTATCATTTCTGTTTGTTTTTTGTTTTTTTTAATTTTTGAGGTGTAATGGAATTTTACCCAATGTTTAGGGTGGTTTAATCTAATAATTATTGCTTCCATTATAAATTTTCATTTACTACAAGATGGCAATACATTTGTAAGGATTTTTCATATGTTCAAATCCTGCATTTTTAGTTACACACTGTGAAAATTGGCTTCTGGACTAATAGCACACAAAATGGCAAATTTTCTAATTTCCAATAAACTTTGAATGGTCATTATTTGGTGGCTAATTGTGCTACCAAAATAAATATGGCATCATAGTTTATATCTTGCAAAGATCTATGTGGCCACGTGAAAAGAATTTAGGTATAATGAATAAATTCTTATCATATACATATAATATATATTGCATAAATTTTTTTTTATATACATATAATATCACCATCAGGGTTTTTGATTACTCCTGGAAGAGGAACCCTCCCTGATTTCTGACACCGTATTGATGAGTCATTCAGGTTTTTTTGCCATAGTCCCCACGATAGGCACTGCGGGTTGGCGATGCTATTTGCCCATAGTGAGGTGTCCACATACAGCGCCTGGTATTCTCAAATGGTCACCCATCTGGTACTGACCAGGCTCAACGTTGTCTTAACTTTGGTGATCCATTGGGAACCGTTGTGTCAACGTGATTATGTTATATTGGTTTGGGATATCGGTGCTGTTATAGATGACACGCCTGATTTCCGTGACTTCACGTCGGCAACGATCGGGCAGGTCGCGGAAGCACCCGAGAGTTGTCGAGATGAAAACACCAAGCGTTAATGGAAGACTTGCAGGCGATAATATAAGACGAATAAATTCAAAGAAAAAATACATAGATAAAAAGATAAAAACCGAGGGTGGGAAGTTAAATGAACCATTTTCAATCAACAAATGTGTTGAAAGAAATTTTTTTTTTTGGGGGGGGGGGGGGGGGGAGGATTTTGTTAATGTTTTCTTTTTCATTTGTTTCGTTCTTTTTCTTTTTTCTTCTTGCTAACATAAAACAAAGAAAGAAAGAAAAATGGGTTAGGTTTAGGGTTTAAGTTTAGGATTAGGGTTTAGGATTCCCGTTAGGGTTCTTAGCGATAGCCAAGCCCTGCATTCAAACTGCGAAGCTCTAACTGGAAGACTGGCAGACGATAATATATAAGACGAATAAGGTCAAAGAAAAATAAATAGATTAAAATCATTTTTTTTTGTGAAAATAATGTTTTTTTTTGGGGGGGGGGGAACTAAAATTTTGTCAATGTTTTTATAAAGATAAAAGAAAGAAAAAATGATACTATTCCATCAGCGTTTGGGCGCTTCCGCAACATGCCCAATCATTGTCGACACGAAGTCACGGAAATCAGGCGCGTCATCTATAACAGTACCGGGATATTTAATATTAAATATTTAAGAAATCACTTAAATAAGAAAAAAAACAAAAAAAAAACGACCAAGATATTCTAATAAATAAATCTATTCTACAAAATTATGTTTTTGGATTTTTAAAAGTTTGATCTAAATGGCATTTAAGCTGACAAATCAAACTGATTCTCCAGCTCACATGCCATGGTCTTCAAGAACACTGAGCTGCAGATCCAGCAGAAATCATGATGATGCAGGCCACTCTCTTCCTCCAATATTCCAGTGCTTTCCAGTCGTCCATTATCTCCAGCTTTAAAACCTAAGAATAGTGCACAGAAACAGCTATCCGTTGCACTTTACTGCTATTAAGTACTTCAAATTGTTCTGAAATTAAAAAATATCGGAAAATTATCAAATTTATACTGAACACCCTGTAAAATCGCATTAAAAATGTTCTTTATGATGCCATGCAAATAAACAATTGTTTTCTTTTATTAAAATAATATTTTCTATTTTCAAAATCTTTACGTTTACAGATTTATTCTTTTCCATGTAAAGAGATTATAAAGTATATATTCAAGGGAATGTCAGCATCAACAGCAGTTGACTGAAGTATTAGTATTTGTTGTAAAGTAAACAAGAGAACAACTGTATTTTTTTCTGCTTTTTTTTTAAATTAATTTTTGCAGTTTTTTTACAGTTTTTACATATAAAACTGTAGTTTTTTTGTTTGTTAGTTTTTTATGAACTCCTTCCTAGGATTTTGGGTTGCTTGTTTTGTTTTATGGCATATGAACCTTTTCGGGTTATTTAATGCCGAATCAGGTAATTTTGGTAAAAGCTTTTATGCTTCAAGTTCTTTATATCTTCAAATATTTATTTATGGTGTTTGGTTTGGTTGTTTTGTTTTATGGCATATCAACCCTTTTCGGGTTATTTAATGCCGAATCAGGTAATTTGGGTAAAGTTTTTATGCTGCAAGTTCTTTATATCTTCAAATATTTATTCATTGTGTTTGGTTTGGTTTGGTTTGGTTGTTTTGTAGAGGAAAATTTTTGTTTGCTTTTAGCTTTGCAGAAAATGATTTAATTTTGCAAACAGAAAGGAAAAAAAACAATAGCATCAATGTTTGGTGCATTTGAAGTCAGGAGTCGGTATTTCAGACAGCCTGATCTGGTAGCAGCAGACCTAGAATTTTCGAGATAGATCCACCACCCCATAACCATATATACTCAGACATTACCCAGGGTAATTTGATAAGTATATTTCATTTTAATCAGAAGAAGATGCAACATTATCATGGGGTCTGCATTCATGCTTGACATCTATAAAAAGGAAATACTATTTTTTTTTGGGGGGGGGGGAAATTATTTAAATTTAAAATTAAGAATACAACGATTAAATAAAGGTTCTAGGCTTGGAGCAAAAGTGCATAAGGGACCTCATTGATTCCCGGGGAAATGCCGGATGTGATTTGAGGGGGTTAAAAACTGTAAATTTACTGAAAATTATGTCACTGTACTGGGGAGGGGGATATCTCTTCTGCTCTTTCTGAAGAGAAGAGACGTTGTTAGTTTCTCTCTACTCTATCTTATTTCGTTTGAAAGGTCCTCGACTGAACTCCAATCTCTAGTTCCGAATTGTAAGACATTCACAGCAAGGACTTGTTTTGCTACAATAAAAAGACCCTCTTTTCTTAGTGCGTGTGCCTAGCATCATACGTTATTTCCACCAACAGAGGTTCCTTGAAAGGGTTCCCTCTCTGCAGATCCCTGTTGAATACAACTTAGTTGTCTTCAATCCAATATCAACAGATTCTTGTCAGAAACGGTCTCCATAAATAATCATATTTTGTTCAGTCCATTAATCATTTTTAATACTCTCATAATATTCTTCATCATTCAACTGACAATCATTCCAGCTTATTAATCCTTATCCTCAAATGGCTTTTGGCCTTGAGTAGTAAAGAAAATAATACTTATTTCATGCTGTAAACTGATGTTCTCTTTCAAAACGAATCTATCTATTACTAATGGAGATTCATTATCTGTCTGAAGCCGAACTATACTATTACTTCTATTAATTGTACTATTATACTTCTATTACTAATGGAGATTCGGTATCTGTCTGAAGCTGAACTATACTATTACTTCTATTAATTGTACTATTATACTTCTATTACTAATGGAGATTCGGTATCTGTCTGAAGCTGAACTATACTATTACTTCTATTAATTGTACTATTATACTTCTATTACTAATGGAGATTCGGTATCAGTCTGAAGCCGAACTATACTATTACTTCTATTAATGTATTACTGTACAATCTTTCAATGTTCAATCGAGACCTTTGGGGGGGGGTAGTGTAATATCTGTTTTATTGTCATGAGACTATTCTCCCAGGCATTATCTCCTTTTTCTTGGGGGGGGGGGGGCGTAGTGTACGTCAACAAGAAATTATCACAATCGGCTATTAGCAAACTCAACACATCAAAATCAAACCGGCAGACGTCTCTACCATTTTTGAGGATGGCTTGTTTGCTGTCGGTCTGACATATGGTCCTGTGCAGTTCTAGAAAGTCAACCTTCCCAAGCTTTGCCTTTTTAACCTTTGAGTAGGCGTTAGTTTATTGCCAATCGCCTGAGGTACCCCTATCAAGAAATGCCGACAGGGCTGCCCAGGCAATTTTTGTTCGACCAGAGTGCTTTTCCCACTTTCCCTGAACTTATGTCACATCTTCCTGCTTTTTGAGGGAGATAAATACACTCAACACTTATATTTTGATGCCTTTTCGGAATAGGTATCCTGAGATTTGCAGTCGTGACGTAAGCAATTCCGAACATAAGCAATTCCGACTACGAACAAAGAAAGCCGAATCAAGTTCCGATGCTTATATAGAATACGTACTGAACTAAACCTAAAATTTAGGTTAGGGTTAGATTAGGGTTAGTTTAGGGTAAAAAAAACAGTTTCATTCGTATTGTGTAGAAGTACCAAAACAACATTACAGAATACACTTAAATAGAAGATAAACTCAACAGTTTGTTTCGTTAAAAAACTTCACAAAAAAATAAAATGCTAATAATACATTCAGGTTGTTTGGTAAAGTTCATTAACGTTTGTCAGTCTCGGAAGTCTCCAGTGAAACTCGGAAATGATGATCTAAGTACTGAAATTTTCTTGGATACCTATTCCTAAAAAGTTCTTATACTTTTGCTAGTGAACATAATAGAGCAATAAAAACATGTTATTTATGGTTTAACAGCCAAACACAAAAATGAAAATAACGTTTAAAAAAAAATAAATAAAAAAAGTTGTGTCCATTCAATCTACGCGTTTAGTAGCGAAAACAAACCGACTGACGGACAGAGCCTCTCATTAGACACATCCAAACTAAGATGCGCCTATGCACATAACGATGTAAATGCTGTCCCAAACGCAAGTGTGACAGATGGACAAATCGACCAACAAAATATTTCAGTGATGTGAAAACAAAAATAAGTAAAGTTTACTAGATATTAGGTGCATAAAGAAAAAAGTCAACTTGATGGCGGCTTTTCCAAATGCACAACCGTAAGCCGTAATAATTCGAAAAAAAAAAAAAAATCGATTTTTTTTTTTTTTAAATTTAATTTTTGTTAGTCTGCAATCATAAGTGTTTGAAACAATCTAAATTAAACTGTAAACGTTGTTTATGACCGTTTGGTAAAAGAGAACAGTCTACTTGACAGCAGCATACAGTCATGAATTCGGAAAAGCCACCATCAAGTAAAATGTTTCACTTTCACGAAGAAAAATAATCCATCCTAAATTCGATGTTGGTTCAGAGATATTCTAGAAATACTGAGTTCAATCCCGAGTGAAGGTGTTCATATATTGAACTGGCCTTTAGGGATAAAGATAGGAAGTGAGTTGTCAAGGAGGACAGAAGTTCCGAATTTGACATATGAGAAGCGGAAGTCAGGGACCACATAACCAAGGAGACTCAATTTTTGGAGGAACACAGGTGTTGGCATGTAACTCTTAAAAATATACATCAGGCTGAGTTTCTCTCTCTCTCTCTTTCTCTCTGCCTGGAGCATGTATCTAAGACCAAGTAAAATAAAGAAGTATAAGATTTAAGTATAAATGCAATTATGGCTATTAATTGTAATAATGACAGACCAGCCATAGGCACGATCTTATGAAGAAGTACCCAGCAGAGACATATCCAACCCAGCAAAACAGTTTTAGCGGGTCAACCAACAAGTCTTTACATTTGTATCCTTTAATCTCTAAACCTAACCCTAACCTAAACCCTAACCCTAAGATGACAAGGGTGTTAAAAGTTTGCCTGTGTTGAAGACGAACAGCGGACGTCAGTGACTATGTAACCAAAGAACGGAAGAGAGAATTCGTTTGGAGACAAGGCGAACACAGGTGTTGGCATGTAGCTCTTAAAACAACCTTTCTTTCCCTCAATTTTTCTCTCTGTGCCTGAAACATGTATCTACGATACAGTATCATAAAGAACTATATATTTTGTAGATAAATGCTATTTGCGTCAGTTAACTGTAATTAATAACCAACCGGACACAGTTACATCCCTATAAAAAAGCACCAACCAGAGAGATATCCAGCCAAGCAAAACAGTTTTAGCGGGCCCACCCCGTGAGCTTTTCAGAGTCTTCAGGTGTTAATTCCTTAATCTCTTTATCTCGTGAAATCCCCATCATTGTCATAGCGATGACAAACTAACCAGAAAATCAATAATATACAACAAAGAAACTCAGGAAAAAAATTTAGTAAATATTAAATATCTAAAAGGCACGAGATATGCAGAGACAAAGCACCAGAGTTGATAAAATAAACGGGTCAGTTTGAAATTCCTAAAAGCTTACAGACTATGAGAAAAAAACACCTGCAAAAAGTCGAAGAATACAACGGTGTGAAAATGACAGCTATCAAGACAAGTAAAAAAAATCCGAAACGCATAAATAAACAAATAAATCGTTCCGCCAGTAACATGAACATAAATAGCTAAGACGTAAGAAAACAAAAATAGTTGCAATGCTTACGGTTCAAAAGTGTTTGGTTGTTTTTTCTTGTAAAATCATAGACGGCTCGATAAAAATGAAAATCCACAACTTTTGCTCGGTTTAGGAATAAATAAAGAAGGCAACAATTAAAAAGAATATTGAAAACTAATAATGAATGAAATGACATTTCTATTGAAATTAATGTAACATGTCACCATTTTGACTCATCAGCCGTAATGAAACAGACACGTTATAGTTGAACGGGTTTTAATTAATAACTGTTTTCACATTAATTTGTTTGCGAACCGACCACTGAAACCTTGATCTAAAAATTGAGGTTTCATGCACGGACAGGATTTCAGAATTCCCTGATTATTTGAAAGTAATCCTTATTACAAAGAATAACATTTCATGACAATTTCATTAGCTTAAAATAACTAGCAGGGATATTTGGTGTTGCTCGGGTGCATGAATAGCAAAATAGAGTTTACCAAAAAAAAAAAAAAAAAGAGTCTGTGACATTTTTCTTTTCAAATCTCTTTCTCACTCGACTTCTAATGAAATTGTTCAAAAGTGTGCGTAACAATTTTATTTAAAAAATTCTCCCTCCCTCACTCCGATTATCCCCACTTTCTCGCAACTGGTTCAATATAATAGAAAGAACGAAAAAGAAAGCCGATTGACTATTTGACCTAGTTTCAGGGTTGTTTTTATACAACTACCAGTAAAAATGTTAATAAAAAAATACCCCCCCCCTCCGTACGAATTTGGTCCCTGGTAATATTAAAGGAATGAATAATACAATATTTTTTTTTTTTTTACCCTAAGCAGATTGGCGCCACACAAAATCCGATGATGTAAGGTTTATAAATGTATCTTGTGTAGTTTACGACTTTTAGCCGGACACACAGACGTCTTTGCTTTATATAATAGTTAATTTCAGACATGTAAAAATTCCGTTTGAAACAGGAGAGAACTTTTATTAATTTGTAAGTATTTGTTATTACTAGTTTATACTTTGGCCGATGGTGGTACAGTACCTGGGTATGTCAATTTCCATCTTTACCTAGCTTCTATCGCTTTATGGCTAGTACAATGAAAAATATTTATGAAATTTTGTGCAAAAAAATATGCTACTTAGCATTTGAATGAAAAAGTAACTACGACGAATGTATTTACTTACGTATTGTTTTTATTGCCGAAAAAAATAAAAACAAATTTTTTTTTTAACCTTTTATGTCTATTTTTTTTTCAGATTATTGAAGAAACAAAAAAAAAAAAAATGGTCACTAAGTTTTAAAAAAAAATATTTATGTAATTTTTTTATGTTATTTTATAATTCGTTTAAACTTATAAAACATATCCAGTTAAAAAAAAAAATCCTTTAGACCTACGTGAGATTCAAATTAGGGTATCGACATCGTTAACCCCTACAGCCTTAGTAATGCGTAATCTGCCTATTCCTTTTCTGTCAACCAATCACATGTTTCTATTTGTATACGAACAGACAAACTCCATAAAGCGCCATAACTCTCTGGTCGCATATTGTTTGCTGGTATTGACTAACAAACATACTACACTGTCACCTCCCTTTGTAAAGAAGGAGATAATGCCCAGGAGGACTGTCTCATGACAACAGAACAGATACTATACTATAAAGGAGGAGGGAATGCCTAGGAAGATGGTATCATGACAACAGAACAGATACTACAATACCCTCCCCCCCCAATTGAGCATTGAAAGATAATTATAGTCTAGTGTCAGCTTCAGACAGACAGATACCAAATCTCCATTCGTAATAGGTATAATTCCATTCAGTTTCTGGTAACAATCTAATTCTAAGAGAAACAATGAGATTGACCATCCCATCCGTCCGTGATACGAAAATATTTTGTTTATTTGAAAACAAAACAATTACGCCAAAATCTCATTTCTTCTAAAAATAATGTGTACAATGAACCTTGGGTTTAGGAATCTTTCAATTGTTCTTGTGGAGAAAAAAATAAATGATTTACATTTGCTCTAATCAATATTTAAAATAGATAAGAAATAAATAAATAAGACGTATGTTTCGAAGAGATTTAAATAAGGAGCGTGCGAAAAAGTAACTGTGTAATTATTAAATGTTCGGAATTTATTGCTGAAATCAATTCTTACAAGAAATGAATATGATATGAAAGTGCATAGCATAGGGTTTTATTTAGAATCAATACATGTGCCAGTATTCACCACCAGCTTCTCATGCCGCCTGGGAACCACATCAACTGATTTCACAAGAAATTTTCTTTTTTTTTTTTTACTAAGAGGTCGCCACTTATCAAGGCTAAGCAAACACTCGAGGATAATGAGATTCCGAATGTAAAAATTGCAGTAAACTGCATGCGAATGGAAGACGGTGCAGATGATAGATGTTCATCCAAAGAAAAAACAAGGGAGAAGGCACAGAGGAATTTGAATATGTCTTTGATTTTATAATCAGGCTACACGTAATCTCATTTCTTCTTTGAAATAAAATAAGTAAAACAACAAAAAAAAAAACTAAAAAACAGGGAGTCATGTTGAGACCCAAAAGTAATGTTCGTAGATTGTCTCCATGATAATCCTCTGTCTAGCCGTTATCTCCAGCAGATATTTCAAGTAGCCAGGTGGTGACTACTGAGAAAAACTGAATTCTAAGATTTCTGATTAGGAGGAAAGGACCCCAGGAGATGGGAGGAAGATGTCTGGGTCTCTGGGCATGACAGGAAGTTGGGGTTTCTGAAAGTGCTGGCAGTAAGTTGAAGCTGGGTGTCTCTACAGGCAAGGTGTGCCCATTTGAGGCTCTTAGGACTATTGATTGGACTTATACTTTATTTTTCCGGGGTAAAAGATCTCATTTTGCAAGTCTGCCATTCAACCTAAGAACACGACCTCCAACAAATAAACCTGGTACGTGTTGTAAACTGGAGTGATGGTTTTACTTGGGATGAGAATTCTTTGTTGCAATACTGACTGAACCGGGGGCGATCACAGTCAGTGCACGCACGCATACATGTTCAAAATAGTTGAAAGACAATGATTTTTTTTTTCAATTTAATTTAATATTTTGTATTTCATTTAATTTGTCCAAATAATATTGTTCAAACGGGTTAAAAGTTTCAGTGTATAATTCTTTCAATAAAATTTAAAAAAATATTAAAATACATCCATTTGATAGAATTATTAAATTTATGCTGCTGTAAACAACCTGAATTGTCGTCTGCTATGAAAGAACAAGTTAAAAAGCAGTCTTCCTTTCTTTTTGCAAGTTTGTAAGATGGAGAGAGGAAAGATAAGAGAAGAAAAGGAGAAGGAGGAGAGATAAGGGGAGAAGGTTGAGGATAAAGAGGAAAGGATTAGGAGGGGAGAGTGTTGAGTTGACCAAGGACAAAGAGGGAGGAGAATGAGAAGAGAGAAAGCACTGAGTTGAGCAAGGACAAAGAATTTTTTTTATTACTAATCGGCCACCATGTATCAAGGTAACTAGCCACTTGAGAATAAGGGTGAATGTCGGTTAGATCAGGGGTTCTCAACCCTGGGTGTGCGAACCCACAGGGGTTCACAACAAGATTTCTAGAGGTACTTAGATGGCTGATGAAAGAGGTATTTTAAATAGTAATAGTTACGGAGTATGAAATTCAGTGCCTGTGCCTTCATAAAATTGCTTTAATTATTGGTATAGAAAAAAACATATATCAAAATGAAAGTAATAATTCAAAAATAAAAAAAGTAAATATAGAACTAGATGTGGTGTAGCTTGTGAAATCACATCTTACTTCTTTGCGGATGGAGTCGCAGTCTTACTTTCCCAAATTAAGTGAAATGGAATCAAAATTGACTAGAAACGCATTCAGTGTGAATGTGCACCTTCTTCCAGATAGTATGCAAGAAGAATTCTAAGAGTTGGTAAACGATTCTGTTGCAAAAGATGCATTTGAAACTCTTTCCCTCACCAAATTCTGGTCTAAAATGAGTGAAATTTAACCTGTTGTATTTGGAAGTTTTGAACTCTTTACTGACGTTCCCTGGTACTTACCTGTGTGAGCAAGGATTGTCAACGCTGTTGAATATGAAAACTAAACATCGATCACGACTGAATGTCGAGCATGACCTACGAGTGTGCCTGTCTAATACTGCTCCTCAAATTGAGGAACTTGCTTGTAACAAACAGGCACAGCCCTCACACTGCAGTTCATGATTGATTGATACTTGAGAAAATATTGTTTCACTCCTGCTTGTGTAGCATCATTGTAAAATATTTGTAACACTGATGTTTCTTCGGAATAAGGTCATCAAAATTTGAATAATTTTATAATATCTTTTGCAGAATTATTGTAGTAGAATGAGTTAGTCAATAAATTACCATTATATTCATTGTCACATTATTGGGGGGTCGGGAAGATGGTTTTATAACTCAGGGGGTACTTAACAAGAAAAAGGTTGAGAACCCCTGGGTTAGATGATGAACAATACTATGAGAGGATTGGAAATGATGGGTGGATTTCGCAGGATTTGATTACTTAAGAGGACGGCTCGACAACAAATATTTGTTGACATTGGACTTGAAGATGAACATGTTGTAGTCAGCAATAAAGCAGTCCTGTTGGGAAGAAACTGTTGATAGAAATATTGTTTGGTTTTAGGTACACAGAGGAAGAATCGAAAGTTCTTCGCAATATTGGTAGTTAAACAAGTTCTTGCTGTGAATGTTTTACAAGAAGGGGAGTTGAGATTGGGACCCAGCTGAGTATTAAAATAATAGACTAGAGAAAGTGGAGAGAGGCTAACAACGTCTCTTCTATGATAAAGAGACTGTAGGAAGAGATGGGATCATCCCCTACTGGATTGCGAAGACAGTTTTGTACTCTTTTTCTTGCCATGACAAAGTGCTCTGAGCAGCAGGCAGACTGTTTTGTACTCTATCAAGGCAAGAAAAAGTGCTTGGAACCCCCCCCCCCCACGATGCTGCAGCAGTATGCCGTCATAAGATGTATCCGACTTTTAGAGGATTTTGTCAGGAGTCCGGTACTTCCTGGAATTGTGGAATGATCCAACAATTTTCCCCGCAACCCTAGCAACAGATTTAACGTGACATTTCCATTTCAGGTCAGGAGTGAAAGTCAGTTCTAAGAAATACTCCTGCCGTATCTGGTGCAGCACACATCCTGGGCAGGTTGATCCAGCTTCTGAAGGAGGAAGTTTCTAGGGAATATTAAATTCACAAGCGGTTCCGAGTCACATGTGCGTCTCACTCAGGTGAGATAATTTTAAAAACTTTAGTTTTTGTAGTTTATTTGGCAGAGAGGTGTCACTGTCCTCCCACATACAACGCCTGGTATTCCCAAATGGTCACCCATCTGTACTGACCAGGCTCAATGTCGCTTAACTTTGGTGATCTAACGAGAACTGGTGTGTCAACGTGATTATAGCCGTATAGTCCGAGGAGAAAGAAAGAGACAGAAGGAGAGGGAGGGGGAGAGAGCATAGAGGATAAAAGAAAGATGTTGCACACATTTTTTTTATTATTCTATTTTCTTTTCCACGACCCGGGGAGTGTCCGGTAGCCTTTAAAGCAAACGATAAATAAATAAAAAATGCACAATATTAAATCACTGTCCTTGCACAAAACTTATGCATCATGGATATAAAACCCAGCCGGAGATTTCAAAGAAAATTGATAGTGTGACTCATCAAGTCAGGTGATATATTGCTGCAATCTGCACAAAATACAAGCCGACCCGTTTTCATTTGGAAGGTTGGCGTAAGAAACCTTCTCTGACCTGCATTCCTTTTATATTTGTTGACTTTCAACCGCATTCTGCTAAACTTAACAAAAATGTGTCTGCTATTATGTCTATGCTTTCTTTGTCAACCTGAAGTTTGCCTATTTGATTTGAGGGCAAGAGAAACTAGAACTTTAGTTGGGGGCGTTTTTTTTGTTTTACTATTGTTACTTTATTCTACTGATAAATTTTACAATTTATCAGGGGGGGGGGGGTATTTTCTCTTTATAACCGGAGACTTTTCATAGAATGGCTTCCACGTTGCATAGAAATAAATTAAAGTAAATATAGCCTACATTTAGACAACTTACGCCTCGCAGCTGTCTGCGCTAAACTATCACATGTCTCTCTCTCTCTCTCTCTCCCATCTACCTCTGTGTGTGTGTGTGTATGCATGTGTGTTTCTCTCTATGTCCTCTACTCTATAATAAAAACCAATGTGTATTTATTTGTGTATCTATGTACACAAATAAATACACATTACGTTTTTATTTATTTATTGTAACAATTTAAATCTTTTAAAAAATAGTCACTTTCTTCTCACTGTAAAAATAATTGACAGCTAAATATCCTTTCAATAAGTAAAACAAATTTCACTTTTAAATCAACTTTGGAACAATTCATTTTGAAATAGTCTTAAAGTTTTTGGCACTTAGCAACACAGTCTGCAATTACTTTTTTTTTTCATCTTTGGTGATTGGACCATCTCATTTTTAAAAATGGGTGTGGAAGGTTATCACGCATGTAGAAATGTATTATTATACGGAGACAAAAGTTGAGTATTATGGTTCATTTGTGCTCTTTAACCAAAGAAAAACAGAAGTATTTATTGAGAGGGTCACTTTTCTAGAATTGAACATTATGTAAGAAAGGGAGGTAAAATAAACATTTTCTTTACTTCTCCAAACGCTCGGATTGGCAATACACCCACCTGTCTGGCACAGTTTCAATGTTGTTTTATTGTTTCAATGTTTGCTTAAGGTATACAAAACACAACCTGGGTGGGGAGCTGGGCAACAAAATGCTTGTTCACATTTAAATTTCTGAAGGTTGGTACGGTCGGGGAAACAGGAGGCAGGGAGGGAATTACAAAGGAAAGCCAAGGAAAGAAGTTATCAGAGTAGAAAATCATCCTGCATCTCGGAACCTCTACAGTGAAGGGGTGGGATTTTGCTGCTACTTGGGTGGGTTAGGGTATTTACGTTGGGGGGGGGTACAGTTGCAGTAAGTTCATCAGAACACATTCCACGGAAGTACTTGTAAAACAAGCACTGTGGTGATGATGCGACAAGGGCTGGAGCTTGGCAGATAGTGCAGGACCTATTAGGTTAGAAATTCTTCTAAAGTGAACCCGCACTCAAAGATATTTGAACCTTTCTGCACCTAATTGCTGGTAGACTGCAAAAACACCAAAAGATGCACAGGGATCATGCCTTTCATTGTCTTCACTGAGCACAGCAGACAGACAAGCTCAGCTTTTTCAATCCCTTCAATAATGGATTTACTAGGATCCGTACCATTAAACTTCAGTATCAGTTTCATATCAATGTTTTCTGCTATCACGACACCAAGATAGCTTGTAGTGTGAAAGTTTGAACAGGATACTGCTCAACACTTCATTATCCCTGGCACTACCTGTCGTGCCAACCCTGTTTATGATCCGTCACTCCTAACAAAACCGTCACTGAAACTAACCAATCAGATCCCAATAAAAGTGTTGTATCAGCAGCAGTATAAAAATGGTGCGTCTCTTCATTCAGTTACTCATTCAGGGGGGGGGGGGAAGAGGCAGAACAGGAGACTTTGATGGTATGGTCACGTTGAAAGAATGGATGAGAGTTCTTGGGTTGGTAGATGTAGAACAGTTGAGGTAGCAGGGTCAGTTTGCAGGGAAAGCACCTTGCTTCACAAATCTTTGCTAGACATTACAGCGTTGTTTCACCACTGCAACGACGACATCCAGCAGCACCAGCCTTTTCTCTTTGAATCCCTGCCAGACGGACAGCATTTTCTCACTACCACAACGAACGCAGTCATCCGCAGTTTCTCCACTTCCTCTTACAGCATGTTAACATTGACGTATCATCATTGGTATCGTCACAACAATTACAGCAGCCATCAAACAATTCATGCATCATCATCAAACGCTTGTTTCTTCTGTCAGCCAAAGTTCTGCAGCAGTTACGTCAAAAATCAACAGCTTCCAGTGAAAAGACCAAAGAATACTCTGGAATAGGATTCATCATCGCAGCAGCCATCAACCGATCCATGCACCAGCATCATCACCCAAAGGACCCTCAAGCCAGAATAATGATGATCATCATCACCATCCTAAGGTAACAATCCAGATCTTTCTTGTCGACTCACTGAATCATGAACTCTAACGGTCACATATTTATCTTTGAAATAAATGCCACCTTTATATTTTGCGGCACCTACGAGTTGTTTTTCCCATATTTTATGTGTGTGCTTCCGTAGTTGTAAGACCGATCGACCAACATCGGGACCCTGTGACACACTTATATTGAGAGCGTCATGTGGTTTGCTGTAAACATTCCTGCAAACCTTCTTTATGTATATTGTCCCATGTTAACATTTCTTATAATCAATTTTGATCAGGAACATTTACTTTCCGATGAAATTTTTTAAGACTGTTAACAGTCAACTTGGCCAAAATAAATACGTATGTACATGCATCGAAAATATACTAATATGAAAAGAGACTTTTTGGTGCTTTTACAGATCAACCCCCATGGCTACCCACATTTGTTCAGTAAAAAACAGTAATTAGTTACAACCGTAGAAAAGCGACCACAGGGCTCCCTAAAACTGCAAACGAAAAAACACTTACTGATTTATTTGCATTTTATTCTTTTTTTATATATTTACATTGGGTACTTTTAATGAACGAGTATTCAGAGGATTTCGGCACTTTCAAGAATCCCAGACATGGCCGAAGCAGTTTATGATTTGACAGCTGTGACAAAATAAGTAAAATGGCAGACAAAACTAAGCATGCAAAGGGTTAGGTTAGGGTTAAAGATTTTTTGGCCCCTAAAAGAAAAAAAAAAATTGGCTTTCAAAACGTAAACTATTTCAACCATTTTCTGGATTGACTTCAAACCAAACTAATTTTATTGGCAAAAAATGGCAAAGTGCAACAAGTCATGTAAAAAGACAATTAGAAGATGTGTACATCTATATACCATCTGAATATTTTTTCCAAGGCGACTTTTATCCTGGATGTGAGACATCGTCACTATTTTTTGTAGGCTGTTCTACGAAGCAGAATCACAGACAGAGAATGCTGCATTTCTTTTAAGGAGGAAAGCGACTATGGTACATCCTTTGCTGGGTTCCATGGAGACCATGACTTTGCTCTGCGGTGAAAAACTTCTCGAAAGGTATATTTAAATTCTGGTTGATGTTTTATGCCAGAATCACGTACACACACATCCCTTGCTGCTCAAGTGAGGGGTAATTTTCCAAAAATCAGCAGTCATGATGCATCTAACGCTGCCTTGAACCGTTTGATCATCTGTAGGTTCACCACAGCAGCTGGTGTGAAGGGGAGGTCATGAGGTACATTGTAGTTGCCGCGTATGATGTTAAAGACGAGGATGAGATCTCTACACACCCAACTACGCTCCAACGAATACAGATCGAGGGCCTCCAATTGTTATCAATCGGACTTCATATGGAGCCCACAGTTCATCTGTGTCGCAAGTCTCTGAACCCGCTTCAGGTGCTGAATATCTCGAGCAAAATAGGGGGATGAAGCTTGGATGCCATTTTCCAGAATGGGTCGCACCAGAGATATATATAGCGGTAGAAAGATGTCAGCTGTCACGATGGCAAAGGAACAGTAAGTGAGAAAGAGCACACTGCGGGCCTTATTTGCCAATTGAATTCATTGGACAGTGGAGTAAAAGAGGAATCGATCACAACACTTAAGTCCTTAGACTGCATCGTCTCGTCCAGCATCAATCGGCCAGGTTAAAAATCAATTAGCATGTTGGGTGAAGAACCGACTTGAAGGTAGTTGCATTTGTTGACATTGAGAGACAAATCCAATAGGTTTGACCCTTTCCAGACTTGATGGAGGCATCTACAGAGATATTCAAGGTCACTTATTGGAGCAATTACCTTGACGTCATCGGCAAACAGAAGAACCTTTTAGGAGATGCTCTCTAGCAGACTAGGAACAGCAAGGGACCCAGTACCGAGCCTTGGGGAAACCCACTACCCGCATTAGAAACACCAGACAGAGAGCCATTGACCTGCACCCAAAAGGTACGGCCAGCAAAGAAGTCTCCGATCCATCTTACCACACATGGTTGAATGAAAGCCATCGACCTGGAGTTTGTAGAGAAGCAGTTTATGATCCACCGAGTCGAAGGCGTTGGCAAAATCAAGGAAAACTATATCTGCTGCATCACCATGATTTTAGTGACCCACTCCTCAATAATCAAGGAATTTGTTAAGCAGGATTTCTTCAGTACAAAGTCACGTTAGACTTGAGAGATTCATGCTGTGGTCTGGAAATGGGATATTATGACAGACTTGAGAAGAGTCTCAAAGACTTTGCAGACAACAGAAGTGAGACTGACTGGTCTGTAGTTGACGGGATCCTCTCTGTCACCCTTCTTAAAGATGGGACAAATAGTCACCATTTGCCAATCTTCTGGGATGTCACCAGTTTGAAGGGGTAAGGGTTAAGGGTTAAAGAGCCGGCTGAGGGAACCAGCGATGAATAGAAAGTGCTTGGAATATTTTTGGATGCAGACCATCTGGACCAGCGCTCTTTATTTCCATTAAGTGATTGAAAAATTTGCTGACGTCGTCTCGTGAGATAAAAGTTGTGCAGTGGTTGAGTTTCTCTAAAGAAAGGTGGGGCATCATGGCCATCGTCATTTTTGTAGATTTTGGAGAAGACATCAGAAAAAAATACTGCATTGTTGGCTGGCTTCGTCTACATAAGAGCCCCTTTGGTCCTTAAGTTTACATATTTGGTTATTCAAACGACTTGCAATTCTTCATCAAAGTACTGGAATCCTCTGGATACCCATTCATTACAAGTACCTTACATTGTTGTATTGCATTTTTTTTTTCTGTAAATGATTGATTTTTTTGTAATTTTTGTTTTCTAGTATTTTTTTTTAGTCAAGCGGAGTTTAATTGTTGGTTTTCTGTAGCAGTCATAAAAACAATCAAAACAGAATGCAACGATGCAAATATATCAATAAAAATAAAGGTGCTTCTCCAGAAAGGACCCGAGATAACTTTGACTCCGTCGTTAAGGTTAGAGTTAGGGTCAAAGTTAGCTCGGATTCTAATCTGAAGAAGTACCTAAATAAAATGCAATTTAAATAAATCAGTGTTTTTCTGTTTTCGTTTCAGGAACCCAGGTTTAATTTTGTACGGATTTTACCGAGACAATATTGATAGCCATGGGGGCTGATCTATATATGCCCCTTATTCTTTTCTTTTTTTAAAAATAATAATTTGGCATAGTTTGTTTCCTTAAAAAATAATGTAATCATTACTCGACGTCTGTTCTTGGCCTTTTGGCTAAGATCAAAGTGTAGTATCTGTTCCGATGGATACTGCACCCCATAGACTGGTATTGTCTTGGCCTTCGGGGTTTGATTTACGCCGGTCTATGGGATTGTCCTGTGCAGTTCTAGGAGGTCCACCCTCCCAGGCCTCTTTGGGGAGGAGTAAGTTAATTGCTTACTGCTTGAGGCGCCCCTACCGGGGAATGCCGACGGGGCTGCCCAGGCAATTTTTGATGGTCAGAGTGCTCACCTCTCGGGCGCTGGCTTTTCAACCCCCACTTTCCGACCCGACCTTGGGTCACATCTTACTTGTGGGAGTAGGATAAAATTGGCCTTGTGCCTAACTCCTGGAGAGGAGTAAATAAAACTCTGAACGACATAAGTTATTTTAAAGAAAACACCGTTGTAAATTAGTCAAAAAATAATTGATTTCGCTTTACTTTTCTTGCATTTAAGAACATTTGAAGTTATAAGCATTTTAAGTTCCGTAAATATCGGATCTGAGCAACATAGCCATCTTTTTTTAGTCAGTTAGTAGTGTTAGTAGTCAGTTAGTAGTGTAAACAAACATGGCTACTTTGGTCAGATCTGATATTTACGGAACTTAAAAATACTTATAATATCAATTAAATATTAAATTTTGTGACGCAAATAGGTCACAAATGAGTAAATAAACAAAAACAAATTGATTTTGCCTAATTTGGCAACAGTATTTCCTTTGAAATGTGTGGTTCACCATAAAATAATTCATGTCGGTAATAGTAATGATTACCAATAATAAAATCAATAAATAAAAATGAAAATAAAACTCCAGGGCAACGCAGAGTGTGTAGAGCGTATACATACCGAAATTATATTTACGCTAAAAAAATAAAACGGACTTTTTATTATTATTACTATTCATAAATAAAAGAGTGCACACGTCAGCGTTTTTTAAATTTTATTTCATGAGAGAACGTATTTAGTAGTCAAAATATGAAAGAGCGAATGTGAACTACGTCGGATTTTCGCGTTTGAACGGAGGGTCAAAATGGACTGGGAACCTGTCGACTTAATAGGGCAGTTGAATAATTACAAATGGCAACAATGGTTCAAAACTAAGATAAAAAATAAAATAAAAAAACTTACCTGTCTTTTTTATTATTATTATTTTAGTTTTTAGGAATTTGTTTTATAAAAGTATAGAAATGTCGATGTTGGACTGAAAATCGGAAACGGAAGCGAAAAGAACTCTTTTTACCGAGGAGAGTTGAAATGGTGGTCGTCCTTCTCCGGCTTAAAAAAAAAAAAAGCAGCCGAATCTTTTAAAAGAAAGTCAATGTCCTCTAAATATCCCGAGGATGGAGCAAATAAAATAGAATAAAACAACGATTTATTTATTTTAAAACAAGCTGTTTTTACCCGGTGTTGCCAGGGTGGACGGTTTAGTAAAAAATAATATCCAAACTATAATCATGTTTACAATTCTTGTTCTAGGTTTCGCTTATTTTATTTTTGATTTCAATAATTATTCGATAATCTGGCAGCATAGTTAACAGCCAAGAAATCGAAAATAAAAAAAATTACAACCAATAACTTTCACCAAACGAATTAAAATTTAATTTCTACCGACCTGTATACTTTTAAAGTGTGGAAACTGATTGTAAGATGTATTATCTCTGGGTTTGTTATCGTTAAGTTGACTTATCGAAACATAATATAAAATTTAAAAAAAGTTTTTAAAGGTGGTCCCAGTAAAAGAAATTACGTGCCTTACCACTAAACCTAACTTCGGGTGGAGGCTTACCACTCGAACTTAGGATTAGTGGTAGTGTAAATCATTTTCCCCTCCACTATTTTTAAAGCCATTGTGCTTATCATGTGTCGAAAAAAAGGTCTTCGAACGAAATCTAATTTTGAAATCAAAATACAAAAATGAAACAGTTTCACAACGCTAAAAGTATACAGTTCGGTAGAAAATTAAATTTTAATGTGTTTGGTTAAAGTTATTTGTTATATGTTTTTTTAATTTTTATTTTTTTTTATTTCTCGGCTGTTACCTGTACCGCAAGATTACAAAATATTCGATTAATATCTATCTTAGTAAAATATGTTTCATCACTTCTCGTGTTTGTGCGTGTTTTTCTCGCAAACTTATTTATTTTATTTATTTATTATTAATCGATTATTTATTTAAATGAAAATGCTGAAACAAACTTTCTAAAAAGTCCTAGTTAAAAAAAAAATTAATTACGAAATGTAATCCACCTCAATGCATTTCCGTTTCTCCGTAAACAAGTCAGCTATTTTAATCTTTTTTTAATAATTGAAAAAAAAACAATTACTTTGTGACCCTTTGAAATTTGAAAGGAATTTGGAAGCATTTAAACTGTCGAATTTAGAAAATCTGGCTTGAAAATTCTAAACAAATACTCAAAGATTGAAAGTTTTTAAAACTATTTAAATCCAATAATTATAAATTGAAACAAATTCACCTTAACAAACAATTAGTTAGAGTCGGATAACAATTTGGCTCAATTAAGAATTTAACGAACAAACGATACCGTATTAATTTAATTTCATTTTGAAAATCATTATTAAAAAGAAAAAAAATTGGTTAACAAAAAAAAGTAAAAACGCTCCCGGACAACACCGGGTGGGTAGAACTTGTACTAAAAGAAAATTGTACTTCTATGGAATTTGAACCAAACCAAACCAAACCAAACTGACTTTTGCCGAACTATACCTTAAACTTAGGTTAGAGTACAGATTAAAAAAACAACAGTACGGTTCAAATTCTGTAGAAGTACCAAAAAAATAATTACATGTGTATTTTTTTTTACTGATGTGCCACCACTTATCAAGGCCAAAAGCCACTTGAGAATGAGGGTTAAAAAAATGGATGGATTGTCAATTGAATGATGAAGAATATCATGACCTATAGAAACATTTATATTTCTGAATTTTTGAGATGAGGATTGATAATTTGTATATTTTTGGTTATTCGGACTACATTTCTCATCTTGAGTGTTATCATCAAAATGTTTCAGCCGCTGTAACCTCCTCAGATGTGGCAGCAATAAGGTATCTGACTCTTATATAGATAGAGCACTGCATCTTTCTGTTTCTTGTAAAATCGGTTCTCTCTATCGCGCCAAACACTTTCTCACATCTGAGGCTATTCTCTATCTTTACAAATCTACAATCAGACAATGTATGGAATACTGTTGTCATATTTGGGTTGGTGAATCTCTGTTCCATTTGAGGGTTCTTGATAAGGTGCAGAAACGTGTCTGTAATTTGATTGGCCCTACCCTTTCTTCTTCTCTGCACCCTCTCTCTCACAGACGTGATGTTGCTAGTCTCAGTCTTTTTTATAAATACTATTATGGCATGTGTTCTTCAGAATTGTGTGCTGCTTTTGTTTCAGCTCGTTTGACTCGTTGGTCTAGTGGTTTCCATCAATTTGCTATTTTTTTGTAATACAGCTTCCTATTCTACTAGCTTCTTTCCAAGAACTGCAGGTCTGTTGAAACTCTCTTCCTGCTGACTGTTTCCCTCCTACATATAGCCTTGGACTTTTCAAGATTAAGACCAATAGGCAACTCCTATCTTTACAATAATCATCTTTCGTTCTTGTTAGCTCCCTACATCAAGTGGCTTCATGCCTTGTCTGGAGCGATTTCCATTAAAAAAAAAGAATTAACAAATCTGGAGTTTGGTACTTTCTGGAGTGATAGAATAATCCAACCATTTTTTTCAGCAACCTTAGCAGCAGATTGGCTGTAAGTCTTGAATTTTAGATCTGAAGTAAAGTAAGTTCAGGGAAATTACCAAAGCAAGGGCCTACCTCAAAGAGAGAGAGAGAGAGAGAGAGAGAGACATTCATTTCAGCTGGAATGAGACAGGGATCCGAGCATTGATAGTGCAAACAGAGAGGCTTGGTTTTAGAGGTGCTAAAAGTAAGAAGCCATTTTTCCCCCATTGCACCACGTGCTCAAGATCGAAAGAGAGGCAACCAGCAAAATTACCAATGCTCTTCAAAGTGCTGCCATAGGCAGTAGTGTCGTCTGCATAGATGTCAACAAATGATTTCAAAATATGATTTGGAAGATCATTAATGAAGATTAGGATTTTGTCTGATAGTTTTATTAAATAAAAACGATCCATGAATCTCTTGTTAGGTCAACCTAACAAAACAAAATCGAGTTATTTCACTTGGATCAAAAAGTAAGAGTTATCGCCCTTGGATTAAAGAAGTCGTCTGCTGAACAGTGGAAAGTAAACAGAACGGCCCCACAATCAAACAAGCATCTCGTGTTCAGCGGTTTTTCTACATTGTAATTTTATCAGTGTGTTTGTTAAATAAATCTGTTAAAGGTTCTACTTCAACTTCCTTCATTTTTCTGAGTTATAATTGAACCGAATCGTATAAATATCAAGACGTAACCTCTCTCTGCATAAGTTTCTATCTTTTGATCTTGCTTTCATATTATCTTGCTTGCTTGTCAGTTCATCTGGAGTAGTTAGAAAATTCCTTTATTATGTCATTCACTGATGATATCATCAAGGGGAAGCAAGAGAGGCGGTCTATCCTAACATCACAACAGAGTTTCATAAATATTTGTGTATGTCAGCTGTAATGTGTATGTTTGATCTATATAATATTGTATGTTTGAAAGCAACAGCAGCCATAACTGCTTGTTACTGTTTATCTACATCTATTATACTACTACTAAAACTCTGTTGATTTTCAGGGCTTTACGGAGCCCTCTAAAAATGAGCGTGCTCTAGGAGCACGCTCCTTTTTGCTGGAGCGAAGGAGAGGAGGGCTCATTTTATATTCAGCGGGAGTGGAGCAGGTGCAACTCCATTTGGGACTAAAGAGCGTGGTTTTATGGCTCCGTGCTCCTCGCTCCAAAATTATTTGATTTTTTTTTAAACATTAGTTTTTTATTCAGCAATAAAAAGGAAAAGAAAAGACAGTCTCCCCCTTCCTCTCCTCCTCTTTCTCCCTATCTCATATACATTTACCAGAGATATAATTTAAAAAAATAAACGATAATTTTTAACTCCCAAGGTCTAAGCCAGATATTTTGTATGAAATTTTAAGGCATTAAATGGATCTCTGAATTGTTTATTGACAATTTAGTGATATTTTTTGGCCAACTTATGAAAAATATGTTTTTTTATTCAATCTTTAAAAAATAAACTTCATTGGGTTTTATTTTTCGCCCCAAATTTTTACTATTGAAAAAAAACCCGGATAAATCGATTTGTTTGAAAGTACTTGTGCGTTTCTCTGTTGTAAATAATAATATACATTATACAATATAGTTACGTTCGTAAAACAAACAAATATTAAACAACAACATGACGATCAATGTTGACCTGGCTGTCTCTTCTTCTCCCAGAAGAAAATAATCACTAATAATGTTTAAAAGTAAAACTTGATTTACTTAAAACAAATCTAAATATATCGGGTCAAATTTTCCTTTCCTGAAAAAATGGGTTGTTAATGTAATGAATATTAAAATTGTTTTAAAATACTTCAGGGATTTTTCTATTTCTATTTTATACCTCAGGAAAGAAAAAATTGCGTATAATCCTATATTTCGTCTGACATGTTCTCCTATAACTCTCAAAATATTAGCGAGATTTTGTCTAATATTATCTTACGGTCTTACACTTAAAGTGACATCCCAACCTATACTGACGAGATCCTTTGACGGCCACCCCAACCTTCGACCACTCATTGCCAGAATAGAACGTTTATGAAAGAAGGTATATTTTCATTATGGAGCGCTGAAAAAGGGGCGCTCCTTTTTTGTAGGAGTTGGAGTAGGAGCGGCTCCTTTTTGAAAATGGGGAGCGTGAGAGGAGCCAGCTTCAATTTTGGGCATTGGAGCAGGAGCGGGAGCAGCTCCAAAAGTAGTGGAGTGCGTAAAGCCCTGTTGATTTTTGTTATTTTGTTGATGGAAACAAAATACATCGAGACTTAGTGAGAGAAGGCGACAGAATTTTGTGTAATGTGCTGGGAGCTATCTAATAAATATTTAAGTCAAGCCTAGTGAATCTCTGTCCCATTTGAGAGTTCTTGATAAGGTACAGAAATGTATCTGTAATTTGATTGGCTCCCCCCAATAGGCATCTCCAGTCTTTGCAATAATCATATGTCGTTCTTGTATGCTCCTTATATCAAGTTGCTTCATGCCTTGTCTGGAGCGATTTCCATGAAAAATATTTGTTTTTTAATTATGCCAAATGGACAAATCTGTGTTGTTTAAAGTTTATACCATTTTTATAAAATCAAAACTTAGGTTTCTAATTCATTTCTCAAAAATTGTATGGCAAAATTTACCCGTTAAAATATTAGGATTGACATTCTAATATTTTATCATTAAACAGAAAAACAGAAACAACTCCCAAATTCACTTCAACAACAAACGCTCAAACTTGAGCCATAAAAACCAGTTCCCAGAGACAGTCTAACAAAAATGCGCAAAAAGCCAAAAATGTTGATCACGTGGGTTGCTTACAACTACATTGGGCAAACTACTGGTCAAATATATAAAACGCATCAAGCAGCGCCAAACTTTCTCTTTTTTCTTTCGCCTCATTCCAGTGAGCAGGCAACGGCGTTTTCGCTCCAACTACTTCCTCCCCCTTTCAGGTGCGGCGAGACTGCTAGATATTTCGACTCATGCACACACAGCGCCTACTTTCAACTCTCACACACACACACGCACATACTTACACACACTGCTGACAAAGGCATATACACGCCCTATCATTTTCAAATCGTGCACGCACACACATGCGTACCACCACACATTGCTGACAAAGGCACACACACACACATACCAATGCCTAAACGACTTATCAACTCACGTGCACGCACATATAAATAACAATCCTGCCACAGAAATAGCTCGCAAAAGCTGCCAGAAATACACCAAGACCTTCCATTCCAGAAAACTGGAAAAATGGGCCAACCAACAACGTGCTAAGTATTTCCTAGGTGAATTATCACAGGAATATATAAATAAGGAAGGCTCTGTAGACTGGCTGAAAAGAGGATTTCTCCATTATGATCATCATAATAATGGCTGCTCAAGATCAAGGCTTGATGACCAATGCCTTTAAATGATGAGTGGTGTCAGCAAAAATAACAAGTGCAGGTTCTGCCACACAGAAGTTAAGAGTGTGAGCCATCTGACATCCAGTTGTAAGGTTTTCCTGGGGGATGGCTATTATACAATGCGACACAACGGAGTGTGTAAATATCTTCACTGGACTATTTGTAAAAAGTTGAATATCCAATGTAGCAGCAAGTCCTGGGAGCATATACCAGAAAGAACAGTTGGAAATAAGTTATACACGATCCACTATGACTATGCAATCCCTACAGCTACATATCTAGAAAACAGAGCTGTTAAACCTAACATCGTAAAATGGGACAAAAGGGTGAACGTAGCAACCCTAGTTGAAGTCAGTGTCCCTAATGATGCAGGATTAAACAGAGCTGAAAGGGAAAAGATTACGAAATACCAAGGTCTTATGTACGACATGAAAAGAAACTGGAATCCTAGGAAAATCTCCATCATACCAGTAATTATAGGAGCAACAAGACTAATGAAAAAGAATTTCAAAAGCTATCTGGCGAGTATACCCGTTGAACCGAGTGCAAGAGAAATACAAACAATTGCACTTAAAGGGACGGTTAGAATCTTAAAAAGATCTCTAGGCTGGAGTGTCTGAAATAGCTGATGAATGTCTGGCATCCGGTAAGATGCCCCATCTCCAGCAAAAACGGAAAGATAAGAAAAATTTAAAAAACAACTGCACTCAAAGGAACAGCCAGAATCGGGAAAAGAGCTCTTGGTTGGAGTCTGTAAATAATGGGTGATCGTATGGCATTTGGAAGAATGCCCCGTCCCCAGCAAATGAATGAAAATGAAAAGCAAAAAAAAGAGAGAAACATACACACTTATAAATGACAGGCATAAACATTTATGTCTTCTCGAACTGAACATTGAAATGAACAATTACTGCTTTGTATTTTGTACATATATAAATATTTTGTGTTGCTTTTAAACTACGTTTTATTCTTCCTTCAACTATATGCATGCCTTATCTTTTATTCAACCATTTCATGTTTTTCTCTGTTTTTTCACCAGTTTAAACATTTCTTCAACAACCTAAATGTAAGTGTGGATCTTAGCACATTCTCTAAGACACAATATCTTAATAAGCTAAGGTCCTCGCCTCTACAATCTCTATCCCTATAAAGTTAGGTATGTTTATATCTTCATCTCAATCTCATCTCATCTCATCTCATCTCATCTCAATATATATAAGGCAAAAATCTGTGATATGTATGTAACGCTAAGGCTTTTAAAATACTAAACAAACACCTCCGAATTAGGTATTATTATAAACCGGAATAACCTCAGGAAAATAATATCGAAAAATTTAAAAAAAGATTCATTTTTAAGTGGGCAAATAGCCATTTTGTCGTTTAATGTGATCACGATTTTTAATGTTATCTTGTGCACATGACGTCACATAGATAGGTACATGACGTCATAGTGATAGGTTCGGATATTATTTTATGCTATCGTCACGTTATTATTTTTTTTTGTTGCATTTTTCTTTGGACTATTGCCCTGATAAAAGGGAGGGGAATAAGCGAGAGTTATTTTAGTATAGCTCTATTTTGGCGATTGAAAATGAGGAAAAATATAATGATGGGATTGAAAATGATGAAGAATACCATGTGAGGATTGAAAATGATTAATAATATTATAAGAAGATTAAAAATGATGAAGAATATCATGAAGTGATTGAAAATGATGAATAATAGGGTGAGAGGATTGAAAATGATGAAGAATATCATGAGTGGATTGAAAATGATGAAGAATATCCTGAGTGGATTGAAAATGATAAAGAATATCATGAGAGGATTGAAACTGATGAAGAATATCATGAGAGGATTGAAACTGATGAAGAATATCATGAGAGGATTGAAAATGATGAAGAATAAAATGATGGGATTGAAAATGATGAAGAATACCATGAGCGGGTTGAAAATGATGAAGAATACGATGAGAAGATTGAAAATGCTGAAGAATATAATGAGGGGATTGAAAATGATGAAGAATATCATGAGAGGATTGAAAATGATGAAGACCATCATGAGAGGATTGAAAATGATTAAGAACATCATGAGAGGATTGAAAATGATGAAGAATATCATGAGGGGGTTGAAAATGATGAAGAATACAATGAGAGGATTGATAATGCTGAAGAATATCATGAAAGGATTGAAAATGCATAAGAATACCATGAGGGGATTGAAAATGATGAAGAACATCATGAGAGGATTGAAAATGATGTAGAACATCATGAGAGGATTAAAAATGATGAAGAATATCATGAGAGGATTGAAAATGATGAATACAATTAGAGGATTGAAAATGATAAAGAATACAATGAGAGGATTGAAAATGATGAAGAATACCATGAGGTGATTGAAAATGATGAATAACATCATGATGGGATTGAAAATGATGAATAACATCATGAAGGGATTGAAAATGATGAAGAACATCATGAGAGGATTGAAAATGATCAAGATCATCATGTGGAGATTGAAAATGATGAAGAAAATCATGAGTGGAATTGAAAATGATCAAGAATATCTATGATACATGATACATATCTATGATACATAATACATATCTATGATACATATACATGATACATATCTTTGATACATGATACATATCTATGACACATGATACATGATACATATCCATGATACATGATACGTATCCATTATACATGATACATATCCATGATACATATCGATGATACATTATACATATCCATGATACATATCCATGATACATTATACATATCCATGATACATGATATGTATCCATTATACATGATACATATCCATGATACATATCGATGATACATTATACATATCCATGATACATATCCATGATACATTATACATATCCATGATACATGATACATATCCATGATACATATCATGATACATATCCATGATACATGTTAGATATCCATGATACATATCCATGATACATATCCATGATACATATTCACGATACATATCCATGATACATGATACATATCCATAAACAATATCAATGACAAATGATACATATCCATGATACATATCCGTGATACATGATACATATCGATGATATATATACATGATACATATCTATGATACATGATACATGATACATATCTATGATACATGATACATATCTATGATACATGATACATATCCAGGATACATATCTATGATACATTATACATATCCATGATACATGATACATATCCATGATACATGATACATATCCATCATACATATCATGATACATATCCATGATACATGATACATATCCATGATACATATCCTTGATACATGATACATATCCATGATACATATCCTTGATACATGATAAATATCCATGATACATATCCTTGATACATGATACATATCCATGATACCTATCCATGGTATATGATTCATGTCAATGATACATATACATATCAGTGATACATGATACATATCAATAATACATATCCATGATACATATCAAAGATACTTGATACATATCCATGATACATGATACATATCCATGATATATATCCATGATACATATCCATGACACATATCCATGATACATATCCATGATACATGATACATGATAATATCTATGGTACATAACACATATCTATGATTAATGAAAAATATATATGATACATATCCATGATCCCCGATACATGATACATATCTATGATACACGATACATTATACATATTAATAATACATGATACATATTTATGATACATGATACATATATATGATATATGTTACATGATACATATATATATGATACATGATACATACACATGATACATATACATGATACATATCCATGATACATATCAATGATACATATACATATCCATGATACATATCCATGATACATATCCATGATACATGATACATGATACATATCTATGATACATAACACATATCTATGATACATGATACATGATACATATGTATGATACATGATACATATACATGATACATATCCATGAAACATATATATATCATGATACATATACATATCCATGATACATATACATGATACATATACATGATACATATCCATGATACATATCAAGGATAGATGTTACACATCCATAATATATATCCATGATACATACCCATGATACATATACATACCCATGATACATATACATATACATGATACATATCGATGAGACATAACACATATCTATGATACAGTATACATGATACATACCTATGATACATGATACATATCTATGATACATATCCATGATTCATGATACATATCCATGATACATATCCATGATGCATGATACATGTCCATGATACATTTCCATGATTCATATCCATGATACATGATAGATATCAATGATACATGTCCATGATACATGATAAATATCCATGATACATATACATATCCATGATACATATCCATGATACATGATACATGATACATATCCATGATACATGATACATATACATATCCACGATACATGATATATATATATACCTATACATGATACATATCCATGATACATATACGTATACATGATACATACACATGATACATATACATGATACATATACATATACATGATACACGATATATATACATGATACATATACATATACATGATACATATACATGATACATGATACATATCCATGATACATATCCATTTTTTCAACGTTAATCAGTAGTAATTTGGAAATTATCCAATGTAATAATTTTATAAAAATGCTGACTCACTAAAGATGCTCCATAATCCCTTGCCGGATGTACCCGTCTTGCCCTAAATTGTGTCCGGTTGTATCAGGTCATCCCATAACTTCTGTCCGGATGCATCAATAACCACATAGGAAGGCAACCGGTAAGAGTGATGTCAGTAGTTCTCAGGAGGCCTACTTGATTTGCAAAGTAATGTAGGTGGTTCAGAAGTATAACGGTCCCTAGAAATATTGGTGCTTCTAAAGTATAACGGTCCCACAGGAATGTTGCTTCTAAAGTATAATTGTCCCCAGGAATGTTAATGCTTCTAAAGTATTACAGTCAACAGGAATGTTGGTGCTTCTAAAGTATAACGGTCCCTAGAAATATTGGTGCTTCTAAAGTATAACGGTCCCTCCCAAGGAACGTTGGTGCTTCTAAAGTATAACGATCCCTAGAAATATTGGTGCTTCTACAGTATAACGGTCCCAACAAATGTTGATGCTTCTAAAGTATGACGGTCCCCCAGGAATGTTGGTGCTTCTAAAGTATAACGGTCCCTAGAAATATAAGTGCTTGTACAGTATAGGGATTAGGGGTGATTCTACAGTATAGGACCCAGCATCAGGGGTGCTTCAAAATTTAGGACCCGGAGGCTTCTGCAGAATAGGGGCAATGGGTGCTTCTCCAGTATAGGGACTAGGGGTGCTTCTCCAGTATGGGGACCAGGGGTGTTTCTACAATATAGGACCCAGTACCGGAGGTGCTTCTACAATATAGGACCCGGAGGCCTATGAAGAATAGGGACCATGGGTGCTCTGCAGTATAGCGGCCAGGGGTTCTTCTACAGTATAGGACCCAGCACCAGGGGTTCTTCTACAGTATAGGACCCAGAGGCTTCTGCAGTATGGTTCTTTGATATGACCGAGGCATCTAGGAAATTTTTTTTTCTTTCTTTAACTGAAAATATTTCTATGTATGGGAAAGGGTAAAAAAAAATTTCTTTCGAGGGGGGGTAAATTTTTTTTTCTTTTAAATTAAAAATATTTCTAAGTATGTGGGAGGATGAAAAAAAAGTTTTCTTGGGTGGTGCCAAAAAAATATAGTATGCGCACTAGGGTGGCGATAGGTACGAATATAGTATGCGCACCGGGCCAGCGATAGGTATATACATAGTATGTGCACTGGAGTGGCAATAGGTACGTATATAGTAGTGCACAGGGGTGCCGATATGTATGTATTTAGCATTCACACCGGAGTGGCGATAGGTACGTATTTAGCATTCACACCAGGGCATGGATATGTACATATTTAGTATTCGCACTGAGGCAGCGATATGTACATATGTAGTATTCACACTGGGTCGTCGATAGGTACGTATATAGCATGTGAACATGGACGGCAATAAGTACATATACAGCATGTGCACCGGGCCGGTGATAGGTATGTATTTAGAATGCGCTCCGGTACGGCGATCGGTACGTATATAGCACGCACAGTGGGGCGGGGATAGGTACGTATATAGCATGCGCAACGGGGTGGCGATAGGTACGTATATAGCACGCGCAACGCGGCAGCGATAGGTATGTATTCAGCATTTGCACCGGGTGGGCGATAGTTATGTATATATGATGTGCACTGGGGCGGCGATAGGTATGTATATAGTATGCGCACCTGGGTGGTGATAGATTCGTATATAGTATGAACACCGGGGCGAAGATAAGTACCTATATAGAAGGCGCAGACAGAGGTGGTACTTTTTATATAAATATGAATACTATTGCCCTGGGAAACGTAGGATGAAATGGTGGGGAAGAAGCAGCTTTCGCAAAAGACAAAATGAGTAAGTAGCGGTGAAATGGAGCGACCAGGGAAGAGAAAAGTAGAAAGATAATAAGACGGCTATAGAGAGAGGGAGAGAAATAGAAGTTTCAATATAAAGATGTTACACACACGATTTTTCTTGTTAGGTTACCACTTTTTATGGTTAGGTCACTACGTTTATTTGTCGCGTCACCACTTTTTATTGCTGAGTCACCACTTTTATTGTTGGTAACCACTTTTTATGGTTGAGTCACTACGTTTTATTGTTAAGTCACTACGTTTTATTGTTGGGTCACCACTTTTTTTGGTTGGGTCACTACGTTTTATTGTTGGGTCACCACTTCTTATTGCTGGGCCACCACTTTTATTGTTGGTCACCACTTTTTATGGTTGGGTCACTACTTTTTCTTGCTGGGTCACTACGTTTTATTGTTGGGTCACTACGTTTTATTGTTGGGTCACCACTTTTTATTGCTGGGTCACTACGTTTTATTGTTGATTCACCACTTTTTATGGTTGGGTCACTACGTTTTATGGTTGGGTCACTACGTTTTATTGTTAAGTCACTACGATTTATGGTTAGGTCACTACGTTTTATTGTTGGGTCACCACTTTTTATGGTTGGATAACTACGTTTTATGGTTGGGTCACTACGTTTTATTGTTGTGTCACTACGATTTATGGTTAGGTCACTACGTTTGATTGCTGGGTCACCACTTTTATTGTTGGGTCACCACTTTTTATGGTGGGTCACTACGTTTTATTGTTGGGTGATTACTTTTTATGGTTGGTCACTACGTTTTATTGTTGGGTCACCACTTCTTATTGCTGGGTCACCACTTTTATCGTTGAGCAACCATTTTGTATTGCTGGGTCACTACGTTTTATTGTTGGGTCACCACTTTTTATTGTTGGGTCACCACTTCTTATCGTTGGGTCACAACGTTTTATAGTTGGTCACCACTTTTTATGGTTGGGTCACTACGTTTTATGGTTAGGTTACTACGTTTTATTGTTGGGTCACCACTTTATAGTTGGGTCACCACTTTTTATTGTTGGGTCACTACGGTTTATGGTTAAGTCACTTCGTTTTATTGTTGGGTCACTACTTGTTTTGTTGGGTCACCACGTTTTATTGCTGGGTCACTACGTTTTATTGTTGGGTCATCACTTTTTATGGTTGGGTCACCACTTTTTTGGTTGGGTCACTACGTTTCATTGTGTGGTCACCACTTTTTATTGTTGGGTAACTACTTTTTATGGTTGAGTCACTACGTTTTATTGTTAAGTAACTACGTTTTATTGTTGGGTCACCACTTTTTTGTGTTGGGTCACTACGTTTTATTGTTGGGTCACAACTTCTTATTGCTGGGCCACCACTTTTATTGTTGGTCACCACTTTTTATGGTTGGGTCACCACTTTTTTTTGCTGGGTCACTACGTTTTATTGTTGGGTCACTACGTTTTATTGTTGGGTCACCACTTTTTATTGCTGGGTCACTACGTTTTATTGTTTGGTCACCACTTTTTATGGTTGGGTCACTACGTTTTATGGCTGGGTCACTAAGTTTTATTGTTGGGTCACCACGTTTTAATGTTGGGTCACCACTTTTTTGTTGGGTCACTACGTTTTAATGTTAGGTAACCACGTTTTATTGCTGGGTAACTATATGTTTTAATGGGTTTTAATCACCACTTTTTTGGTTGTGTCACCACTTTTTGGTTGGGTCACCACGTTTTATTGCTGGGTCACCACTTTTATCGTTGAGTCACCACTTTGTATTGCTGGGTCACTAAGTTTTATTGTTGGGTCACTAAGTTTTATTGTTGGGTCACCACGTTTTAATGTTGGGTCACCACTTTTTTGTTGGGTCACTACGTTTTAATGTTAGGTAACCACGTTTTATTGCTGGGTCACTATGTTTTAATGTGTTTTAATCACCACTTTTTTGGTTATGTCACCACTTTTTTGTTGAGTCACCACGTTTTATTGCTGGGTCACCACTTTTATCGTTGAGTCACCACTTTGTATTGCTGGGTCACTAAGTTTTATTGTTGGGTCACCACGTTTTAATGTTAGGTCACCACTTTTTATGGTTGGGTCACCACGTTTTATTGCTGGGTCACTACGATTTATGGTAAGGTCACTACGTTTGATTGTTGGGTCGCCACTTTTTATTGTTGGGTCACAACCTTTTATTGTTGGGTCACCACTACGTTTTATGGTTGGGTCACCACTTCTTATTGCTAGGTAACCACTTTTATCGTTGAGTCACCATTTTATATTGCTGGGTCACTACGTTTTATTGTTGGGTCACCACGTTTTAATGTTGGGTTACTACGTTTAAATGTTAGGTCACCAGGTTGTATTGCTGGGTCACTACGTTTTAATGTTGGGTCACCACTTTTTATAGTTGGGTCACTACGTTTTATGCGTAAGTCACTTCGTTTTATTGTTGGGTCACCACTTTTTTGGTTGAGTCAGCACTTTTTATTGCTGGTCATTACGTTTTGTTGTTGGGTCACTACGTTTTATTGTTGGGTCACTACGATTTATGGTTAGGTCACTACATTTTATTGTTGGGTCACCACTTTTTTTTATTGCTGGGTCACCACTTTTTATTGTTGGGTCACCAATTTTTATGGTTGGTACTACATTTTATTGCTAGGTCACCACTTTATTGTTGGGTCACTACTTTTTATTGTTGGGTCACTACGTTTTATGGTTAAGTCACGTCGTTTTATTGTTGGGCCACAACTTGTTTGTTGGGTCACTACGTTTTATTGCTAGGTCACCACTTTTTATTGCTGGGTCACAACGTTTTTTTGGTTGGTCACCACTTTTTAGTTTGGGTCACCACGTTTTATTGCTGGGTCACCACTTTTTGTTGCTGGGTCAATACGTTTCATTGTGTGGTCACTACTTTTTATGGTTGGGTCACTACGTTTTATTGTTTGGTCCACTACATTTTATGGTTAGGTCACTACGTTTTATTGTTGGGTCACCACTTTTTATGGTTGGTCACTACGTTTTTTTGTTAAGTCACTACGTTTTATGGTAAAGTCACTACGTTTTATTGTTGGGTCACCACTTTATTGTTGGGTCACCACTTTTTATTGTTGGGTCACCACTTTTTATTGTTGGGTTACTACGTTTTATGGTTAAGTTACCTTGTTTTATTGTCGGGTAACCACTTATTTTGCTGGGTCATTACTTTTATTGTTGGGTCACCACTTTTATTGTAGGGTCACCACTGTTTAGTGTTGGGTCATCACTTTTTTGGTTGGGTCACCACGTTTTATTGCTGAGTCACCACTTTTTATTGCTGGGTCACTACGTTTTATTGTTTGGTCACCACTTTTTATGGTTGGGTAACTACGTTTTATGGTGTGGTCACTAGGTTTTATTGCTGGGTCACTACGATTTATGGTTAGGTCACTACGTTTGATTGCTGGGTCACCACTTTTTATTGTTGGGTCACAACTTTTTATTGCTGGGTCACCACTTTTATTGTAAGGTCACCACTTTTTATGGTTGGTCACTACGTTTTATTGTTGGGTGATTACTTCTTATTGCTGGGTCACCACTTTTTATTGCTGGGTCACTACGTTTTATTGTTGGGTCACTAAGTTTCATTGTTGGGTCACCACGTTTAAATGTTGGGTCACCACTTTTTTGTTGGCTCACTACGTTTTAATGTTAGGTCACCACGTTTTATTGCTGGGTTACTACGTTTTAATGTTGGGTGACCACTTTTTATGGTCGGGTGACTACGTTTTATGGTTGGGTAACCACTTTTTATGGTTGGGTTACTTCGTTTTATGGTTAGGTAACCACTTTTTATGGTTGGGTCACAACGTTTTATTGCTGGGTCACCACTTTTTATTGCTGGGTCACTACGTTTTATTGTTTGGTCACCACTTTTTATGGTTGGATAACTACGTTTTATGGTTGGGTCACTACGGTTTATTGTTGGGTCATTACGATTTATGGTTAGGTCACTACGTTAGATTGCTGGGTCACCACTTTTATTATTGGGTCACCACTTTTTATGGTGGGTCACTACGTTTTATTGTTGGGTGATTACTTTTTATGGTTGGTCACTTGGTTTTATTGTTGGGTAACCACTTCTTATTGCTGGGTCACCACTTTTATCCTTGAGCAACCATTTTGTATTGCTGGGTCACTACGTTTTATTGTTGGGTCACCACTTTTTATTGTTGGGTCACCACTTCTTATCGTTGGGTCACAACGTTTTATAGTTGGTCACCACTTTTTATGGTTGGGTCACTACGTTTTATGGTTAGGTTACTACGTTTTATTGTTGGGTCACCACTTTATAGTTGGGTCACCACTTTTTATTGTTGGGTCACTACGATTTATGGTTAAGTCACTTCGTTTTATTGTTGGGTCACTACTTGTTTTGTTGGGTCACCACGTTTTATTGCTGGGTCACTACGTTTTATTGTTGGGTACTCACTTTTTATGGTTGGGTCACCACTTTTTTGGTTGGGTCACTACGTTTCATTGTGTGGTCACCACTTTTTATTGTTGGGTAACTACTTTTTATGGTTGAGTCACTACGTTTTATTGTTAAGTCACTACGTTTTATTGTTGGGTCACCACTTTTTTGTGTTGGGTCACTACGTTTTATTGTTGGGTCACCACTTCTTATTGCTGGGCCACCACTTTTATTGTTAGTCACCACTTTTTATGGTTGGGTCACCACTTTTTTTTGCTGGGTAACTACGTTTTATTGTTGGGTCACTACGTTTTATTGTTGGGTCACCACTTTTTATTGCTGGGTCACTACGTTTTATTGTTTGGTCACCACTTTTTATGGTTGGGTCACTACGTTTTATGGTTGGGTAACTACGTTTTATTGTTAAGTCACTACGATTTATTTTTAGGTCACTACATTTTATTGTTTGGTCACCACTTTTTATTGTTGGGTCACGACTTTTATTGTTGGGTCACCACTGTGTAGTGTTGGGTCACCACTTTTTTGGTTGGGTCACCACTTTTTTGGTTGGGTCACCACGTTTTATTGCTGGGTCACCACTTTTATCGTTGAGTCACCACTTTTTATTGCTGGGTCACTAAGTTTTATTGTTTGGTCACCACGTTTTAATGTTGGGTCACCACTTTTTTGTTGGGTCACTACGTTTTAATGTTAGGTAACCACGTTTTATTGCTGGGTCACTATATGTTTTAATGTGTTTTAATCACCACCTTTTTGGTTGTGTCACCACTTTTTTGGTTGGGTCACCACGTTTTATTGCTGGGTCACCACTTTTATCGTTGAGTCACCACTTTTTATTGCTGGGTCACTACGTTTTATTGTTGGGTCACTAAGTTTTATTGTTGGGTCACCACGTTTTAATGTTGGGTCACCACTTTTTTGTTGGGTCACTACGTTTAATGTTAGGTAACCACGTTCTATCGCTGGGTCACTATGTTTTAATGTGTTTTAATCACCACTTTTTTGGTTGTGTCACCACTTTTTTGGTTGGGTCACCACGTTTTATTGCTGGATCACCACTTTTATCGTTGAGCAACCATTTTGTATTGCTGGGTCACTACGTTTTATTGTTGGGTCACCACTTTTTATTGTTGGGTCACCACTTCTTATCGTTGGGTCACAACGTTTTATAGTTGGTCACCACTTTTTATGGTTGGGTCACTACGTTTTATGGTTAGGTTACTACGTTTTATTGTTGGGTCACCACTTTATAGTTGGGTCACCACTTTTTATTGTTGGGTCACTACGGTTTGTGGTTAAGTCACTTTGTTTTATTGTTGGGTCACTACTTGTTTGTTGGGTCACCACGTTTTATTGATGGGTCACAACGTTTTATTGTTGGGTCATCACTTTTATGGTTGGGTCACCACTTTTTTGGTTGGGTCACTACGTTTCATTGTGTGGTCACCACTTTTTATTGTTGGGTAACTACTTTTTATGGTTGAGTCACTACGTTTTATTGTTAAGTCACTACGTTTTATTGTTGGGTCACCACTTTTTTGTGTTGGGTCACTACGTTTTATTGTTGGGTCACCACTTCTTATTGCTGGGCCACCACTTTTATTGTTGGTCACCACTTTTTATGGTTGGGTCACCACTTTTTTTTGCTGGGTCACTACGTTTTATTGTTGGGTCACTACGTTTTATTGTTATGTCACCACTTTTTATTGCTGGGTCACTACGTTTTATTGTTTGGTCACCACTTTTTATGGTTGGGTCACTACGTTTTATGGTTGGGTAACTACATTTTATTGTTAAGTCACTACGATTTATTTTTAGGTTACTACGTTTTATTGTTTGGTCACCACTTTTTATTGTTGGTCACGACTTTTATTGTTGGGTCACCACTGTGTAGTGTTGGGTCACCACTTTTTTGGTTGTGTCACCACTTTTTTGGTTGGGTCACCACTTTTTATTGCTGGGTCACTAAGTTTTATTGTTGGATCACCACGTTTTAATGTTGGGTCACCACTTTTTTGTTGGGTCACTACGTTTTAATGTTAGGTAACCACGTTTTATTGCTGGGTCACTATATGTTTTAATGTGTTTTAATCACCACTTTTTTGGTTGTATCACCACTTTTTTGGTTGGGTCACCAGGTTTTATTGCTGGGTCACCACTTTTATCGTTGAGTCACCACATTTTATTGCTGGGTCACTACGTTTTATTGTTGGGTCACCACGTTTTAATGTTAGTTCACCACTTTTTATGGTTGGGTAACCACGTTTTATTGCTGGGTCACTACGATTTATGGTAAGGTCACTACGTTTGATTGTTGGGTCGCAACTTTTTATTGTTGGGTCACAACTTTTTATTGTTGGGTCACCACTTTTATTGTCGGGTCACCACCTTTTATGGTTGGTCACTACGTTTTATGGTTGGGTCACCACTTCTTATTGCTAGGTCACCACTTTTATCGTTGAGTCACCATTTTATATTGCTGGGTCACTACGTGGTGACCCAACAGGTCACCACGTTTTAATGTTGGGTTACTACGTTTAAATGTTAGGTCACCAGGTTGTATTGCTTGGTCACTACGTTTTAATGTTGGGTCACCACTTTTTATAGTTAGGTCACTACGATTTATGGTTAGGTCACTACATTTTATTGTTGGGTCACCACTTTTTTTATTGCTGGGTCACCACTTTTTATTGTTGGGTCATCAATTTTTATGGTTGGTACTACATTTTATTGCTAGGTCACCACTTTATTGTTGGGTCACTACTTTTTATTGTTGGGTCACTACGTTTTATGGTTAAGTCACGTCGTTTTATTGTTGGGTCACAACTTGTTTGTTGGGTCACTACGTTTTATTGCTAGGTCACCACTTTTTATTGCTGGGTCGCAACGTTTTATTGTTTGGTCACCACTTTTTTGGTTGGGTCACCACGTTTTATTGCTGGGTCACCACGTTTTGTTGCTGGGTCAATACGTTTCATTGTGTGGTCACTACTTTTTATGGTTGGGTCACTACGTTTTATTGTTTGGTCCACTACGTTTTATGGTTAGGTCACTACGTTTTATTGTTGGGTCACCACTTTTTATGGTTTGTCACTACGTTTTTTTGTTAAGTCACTACGTTTTATGGTAAGGTCACTACGTTTTATTGTTGGGTCACCACTTTTTATTGTTGGGTCACCACTTTTTATTGTTGGGTCACCACTTTTTATTGTTGGGTCACCACTTTTTTGGTTGGTCAGTACGTTCAATTTTGTGGTCACCACTTTTTATTGTTGGGTCACCAGTTTTTATTGTTGGGTCATCACTTTTTATTGTTGGGTCACCACTTTTTTGGTTGGTCAGTACGTTCAATTTTGTGGTCACCACTTTTTATTGTTGGGTCACCACTTATTTTGTTGGGTCATCACGTTTTATTGCTGGGTCACCACTTTTTATTGCTGGGTCACTACGTTTTATTGTTGGGTCATCACTTTTTATTGTTGGGTCACCACTTTTTTGGTTGGTCAGTACGTTCAATTTTGTGGTCACCACTTTTTATTGTTGGGTCACCACTTTTTATCGTTCGGTCACAACGTTTTATGGTTAGTCACCACTTTTTATGTTTTGGCCACTACGTTTTATGGTTAGGTCATTACGTTTTATTGTTTGGTCACCACTTTTTATGGTTGGTCACTACGTTTTTTTGTTGAGTCACTACGTTTTATGGTAAGGTCGCTACGTTTTATTGTTGGGTCACCACTTTTTATTGTTGGGTCACTACGTTTTATGGTTAAGTCACTTCGTTTTATTGTCGGGTCACCCCTTGTTTTGTTGGGTCACTGCGTTTTATTGTTGGGTCATCACTTTTTATGGTTGGGTCACCACTTTTTTGGTTGGGTCACTACGTTTTATGGTTAGGTCACTACGTTTTATTGTTGGGTCACCACTTTATAGTTGGGTCACCACTTTCTATTGTTGGTTCACTACGGTTTATAGTTAAGTCACTTCGTTTCATTGTTGCGTCACCACTTGTTTTGTTGGGTCACCACGTTTTATTGCTGGGTCACTACGTTTTATTGTTGGGTCATCACTTTTTATGGTTGGGTCACCACTTTTTTGGTTGGGTCACTACGTTTCATTGTGTGGTCACCACTTTTTATTGTTGGGTAACTACTTTTTATGGTTGAGTCACTACGTTTTATTGTTAAGTGACTACGTTTTATTGTTGAGTCACTACGTTTTATTGTTAAGTCACTACGTTTTATTGTTGGGTCACCACTTCTTATTGCTGGGCCACCACTTTTATTGTTGGTCACCACTTTTTATGGTTGGGTCACCACTTTTTCTTGCTGGGTCACTACGTTTTATTGTTGGGTCACTACGTTTTATTGTTGGGTCACCACTTTTTATTGCTGGGTCACTACGTTTTATTGTTTGGTCACCACTTTTTATGGTTGGGTCACTACGTTTTATGGTTGCGTCACTACGATTTATGGTTAGGTCACTACGTTTTATTGTTGTGTCACCAATTTTTAATGGTTGGTCACTACTTTTTATTGTTGGGTCACTCCGTTTTATGGTAAGGTCACTACGTTTTATTGTGGGGTCACCACTTTTTATTGTTGGGTCACCACTTTATTGTTGGGTCACCACTTTTTATTGTTGGGTCACCACTTTTTATTGTTGGGTCACAACTTGTTTTGTTGGGTCACCACGTTTTATTGGTGGGTCACAACTTTTTATTGATGGGTCACTACGTTTTATTGTTGGGTCATCACTTTTTATGGTTAGGTCACCACTTTGATAGTTGGTCACTACGTTTAATTTTTTGGGCACACCTTTTTATTATTGTGTTACCACTTTTTATCGTTGGGTCACAACGTTTTATGGTTAGTCACTACTTTTTATGGTTGGGTCACTACGTCTTATGGTTTGGGCTACTACGTTTTATGGTTAGGTCACCACTTTATAGTTGGGTCACCACTTTTTATTGTTGGGTCACTACGTTTTATGGTTAAGTCACTTCGTTTTATTGTTGGGTCACCACTTGTTTTGTTGGGTCACCACGTTTTATTGCTCGGTCACCACTTTTTATTGCTGGGTCACTACGTTTTATTGTTGGGTCATCACTTTTTATGGGGTGGTCACCACTATTTCGGTTGGGTCACTACGTTTCCTTGTGTGGTCACCACTTTTTATTGTTGGGTAACCACTTTTTATGGTTGAGTCACTACGTTTTATTGTTAAGTCACTACGTTTTATTGTTGGGTCACCACTTTTTTTGGTTGGGTCACTCGTTTTATGGTTGAGTCACCACTGCTTATTGCTGGGCCACCACGTTTATTGTTGGTCACCACTTTTTATGGTTGGGTCACCACTTTTTCTTGCTGAGTCACTACGTTTTTTGTTTGGTTGGGTTACCACTTTTTATTGCTGGTAACTACGTTTTATTGTTTGGTCACCACTTTTTATGGTGGGGTCACTACGTTTTATGGTTGGGTAACTAAGTTTTATTGTTAAGTCACTACGATTTATGGTTAGGTCACTACGTTTGATTGTTGGGTCACGACTTTTTATTGTTGGTCACGACTTTTATTGTTGGGTCACCACTGTTTAGTGTTGGGTCACCACTTTTTTGGTTGGGTCACCACTTTTTTGGTTGGGTCACCACGTTTTATTGCTGGGTCACCACTTTTAACGGTGTAGTCACCACTTTTTATTGCTGGGTCACTACGTTTTATTGTTGGGTCACCACCTTTTAATGTTGAGTCACCACTTTTTTGTTGTGTCACTACGTTTTAATGTTAGGTCACCACGTTTTATTGCTGGGTCACTATGTTTTAATGTTGGGTGACCACTTTTTATGGAAGGGTCACTAGGTTTTATGGTTGGGTAACCACTTTTTATGGTTGGGTCACCACGTTTTATTGCTGGGTCCCCACCTTTTATTGCTGGGTCACTACGTTTTATTGTTTGGTCACCACTTTTTATGGTTGGGTCACTACGTTTTATTGTTGGTCACTACGATTTATGGTAAGGTCACTACGGTTTATTCTTGGGTCACCACTTTTTATTGTTGGGTCACAACTTTTAATTGCTGGGTCACCACTTTTATTGTTGGGTCACCCCTTTTTATGGTTGGTCATTACGTTTTATTGTTGCGTCACCACTTCTTATTGCTGGGTCACCACTTTTATCGTTGAGCAACCATTTTGTATTGCTAGGTAACTACGTTTTATTGTTGGGTCACCACTTTTTATTGTTGGGTCACCACTTTTTATCGTTGGGTCACAACGTTTTATAGTTGGTCATCACTTTTTATTGTTGGGTCACTACGTTTATGGTTAGGTCAATACGTTTTGTTGTTGGGTCACCACTTTATAGTTGGGTCACCACTTTTGATTGTTGGGTCACTACGGTTTATGGTTAAGTCACTTCGTTTTATTGTTGGGTCACCACTTGTTTTGTTGTGTCACCACGTTTTATTGCTGGGTCACTACGTTTTATTGTTGGGTCATCACTTTTTATGGTTGGGTCACCACTTTTTTGGTTGGGTCACTACGTTTCATTGTGTAGTCACCACTTTTTATTGTTGGGTAACTACTTTTTATGGTTGAGTCACTACGTTTTATTGTTAAGTCACTACGTTTTATTGTTAGGTCACCAATTTTTTTGGTTGGGTCACTACGTTTTATTGTTGGGTCACCACTTCTTATGGCTGGGCCACCACTTTTATTGCTGGTCACTACGTTTTATTGTTGGGTCACTTCGTTTTATTGTTGGGTCACCACTTTTTATTGCTGGGTCACTACGTTTTATTGTTTGGTCACCAATTTTTATGGTTGGGTCACTACGTTTTATAGTTGGGTAACTACGTTTTATTGTTAAGTCACTACGATTTATTTTTAAGTCAGTACGTTTTATTGTTGGGTCACCACTTTTTATTGTTGGGTCACGACTTTTATTGTTGGGTCACTACTGTGTAGTGTTGGGTCACCACTTTCTTGGTTGGGTCACCACTTTTTAGGTTGGGTCACCACGTTTTATTGCTGGGTCACCACTTTTATCGTTCAGTCACCACTTTTTATTGCTGGGTCACTACGTTTTATTGTTGGGTCACTAAGTTTTATTGTTGGGTCACCACGTTTTAATGTTGGGTCACCACTTTTTTGTTGGGTCACTACGTTTTAATGTTAGGTCACCACGTTTTATTGCTGGGTCACTATGTTTTAATGTGTTTCAATCACCACTTTTTGGGTTGGGTCACCACTTTTTTGGTTGGGTCACCACGTTTTATTGCTGGGTCACCACTTTTATCGTTGAGTCACCACTTTTTATTGCTGGGTCACTAAGTTTTATTGTTGGGTCACCACGTTTTAATGTTGGGTCACCACTTTTTATGGTTGGGTCACCAGGTTTTATTGCTGAGTTACTACGATTTATGGTAAGGTCACTACGTTTGATTGTTAGGTCACCACTTTTTATTGTTGGGTCACAACTTTTAATGTTGGGTCACCACTTTTATTGTTGGGTCACCACTTTTTATGGTTGGTCACTACGTTTTATTTTTGGGTCACCACTTCTTTTTGCTGGGTCACCACTTTTATCGTTGAGTCACCATTTTATATTGCTGGCTCACTACGTTTTATTGTTGGGTCACCACGTTTTAATGGTGGGTCACTACGTTTAAATGTTAGGTCACCACGTTTTATTGGTGGGTCACTACGTTTTAATGTTGGGTCATCACTTTTTATAGTTGGGTCACTACGTTTGTGGTTAAGTCACTACGTTTTATTGTTGGGTCACTACGTTTTGTTGTTGGGTCACTACGTTTAATTGTTGGGTCACTACTATTTATGGTTGGGTCACTACATTTTATTGTTGGGTCACCACTTTTTTTTATTGTATGGTCACCATTTTTTATTGTTGGGTCACCATTTTTTATGGTTGGTACTACATTTTATTGCTGGGTCACCACTGTATTGTTGGGTCACTACTTTTTATTGTTGGGTCACTACGTTTTATGGTTAAGTCACTTCGTTTTATTGTTGGGTCACCACTTGTTTTTTGGGTCACCACGTTTTATTGCTAGGTCACCACTTTTTATTGCTGGGTCACCACTTTTTATCGTTGGGTCACAACGTTTTATTGTTGGGTCATCACTTTTTATTGTTGGGTCACCACTTTTTTGGTTGGTCAGTACGTTTAATTTTTGGGTCACCACTTTTTATTGTTGGGTCACCACTTTTTATCGTTCGGTCACAACGTTTTATGGTTAGTCACCACTTTTTATGTTTTGGCCACTAACGTTTTATGGTTAGGTCATTACGTTTTATTGTTTGGTCACCACTTTTTATTGCTGGGTCACCACTTTTTATCGTTGGGTCACAACGTTTTATGGTTAGTCACCACTTTTTATGTTTGGGTCACTACGTTTTTTTGTTGAGTCACTACGTTTTATGGTAAGGTCACTACGTTTTATTGTTGGGTCACCACTTTTTATTGTTGGGTCACCACTTTATTGTTGGGTCACTACTTTTTATTGTTGGGTCACCACTTTTTATTGTTTGGTCACTACGTTTTATGGTTAAGTCACTTCGTTTTATTGTCGGGTCACCACTTGTTTTGTTGGGTCATCACGTTTTATTGCTAGGTCACCACTTTTTATTGCTGGGTCACTACGTTTTATTGTTGGGTCACCACTTTTTATGGTTCGGTCACCACTTATTTGATTGGGTCAGTACCTTTAATTTTTGGGTCACTACTTTTTATTGTTGGGTCACCACTTTTTATCGTTGGGTCATAACGTTTTATGGTTAGTCACCACTTTTTATGTTTGGGTTACTACGTTTTATGGTTTGAGCCACTACGTTTTATGGTTAGGTCACTACGTTTTATTGTTGGGTCACCACTTTTTATTGTTGGGTAACTACGTTTTATAGTTAAGTCACTTCGTTTTATTGTTGTGTCACCACTTGTTTTGTTGGGTCACCACGTTTTATTGCTGTGTCACCACTTTTTATTGCTGGGTCACTACGTTTAATTTTTGGGTCACCACTTTTATTGTTGGGTCACCACTTTTTTGGTTGGAGCACAACGTTTCATGGTTGGGTCACTACGTTTTATGGTTGGGTCACTACGTGTTATTGTGTGGTCACTACGATTTATGGTTAGGTCACTACGTTTTATTGTTGGGTCACCACTTTTTTTTATTGCTGGGTCACCACTTTTTCTTGTTGGGTCACCACTTTTTATCGTTGGGTCACAACATTTTATGGTTGGTCAACGATTTTTATGGTTGGTCACTACGTTTTATGGTTTGGGCAACTACGTTTTATGGTTAGGTCACCACGTTTTATTGTTGGGTCACCACTTTTTATTAATGGGTCACCACTTTAATTGTTGGGTCACCACTCTTTATGGTTGGGTCACTACGTTTTATGGTTTAGTCACTACGTTTTACTGTTGGGTCACCACGTCTTTTGTTGGGTCACTACGTTTTATTGTTGGGTCACAACTTTTTATTGTTGGGTCACTATGTCTTATGGTTGGGTCACCACTTTTTATGGTTGGGTCACTACGTTTTTATTGTAGGGTCACTACGTTTCATGGTTAGCTCACTACGTTTTATTGTTGGGTCACCAAGTTTTATTGTTGGTCACCACTAGTCATCGTTGGGTCACTACGTTTTATGGTTGGTCACCACTTTTTATGGTTGGTCACTGCGTTTGATGGTTTGGTAACTCGTTTTATTGTTAGGTCACTACGTTTTATTGTTAGGTCACCACTTTTTATGGTTGGGTCACTACGTTTTATGGTTAACTTACTACGTTTTATTGTTTAGTCACCACTTTTTATGATTGGGTCACTACGTTTTATGGTTAAGTTACTACGTTTAATAAAACGTAGTAACTAACCATAACACGTTGGGTCACCACTTTTTTTGGTTGGGCTACTACGTTTTATTGTTGGGTCACTACGTTGTATGGTAAGGTCACTACGGTTAATTGTTGGGTCACAACATTTATCGTTGAGTCACTACGTTTTATTGTTAGGTCACCACTCATTATTGTTGGGTCACTACTTTTATTGTTGAGTCACTACTTTTTATTGTTGGGTCACCACTTTTTTAGTTGTGTCACCACGTTTTATTACTGGGTCACCACTTTTTATTGCTGGGTCACTACGTTTTATTGTTGGGTCACCACGGTTTATGGTTGGGTAACTACGTCTTATGGTTGGGTCACTACGATTTATGGTTAAGTCACTACGTTTTATTGTTGGTAACCACTTTTTATTGTTGGTCACTACGTTTTATTGTCGGGTCATTACTTTTTATTGATGGGTCACAACTTTTATTGTTGGGTCACCACTTTTTATTGTTGGGTCACCACTTTTTATGGTTGGGTCACCACGTTTTATTGCTTGGTCACCACTTTTTATTGCTGGGTCACTACGTTTTATTGTTGGGTCACCACTTTTTATGGTTGGGTCACTACATTTTATGGTTGGTCACTACGTTTTATTGTTGGGTCACTACCAGTTATTGTTAGGTCACTACGTTTTATTGTTTGATCACCACTTTTTATTGTGTGGTCACCACTTTTTATGGTTGGGTAACTACGTTTTATGGTTGGGTCACCACTTTTAATGTTGGGTCACCACTTTTTATGGTTGGGTCACTACGTTTTATGGTTGGGTCACCACTTTTAATGTTGGGTCACCACTTTCTAAATTGGGGTCACTACGTTTTATGGGTAAGTCTCTACGTTTTATTGTTGGGTCACCACTTCTTTTGGTTGGGCCACTACGTTTTATTGTTTGGTCACTACGTTTTATGGTAAGGTCACTACGGTTTATTGTTGGGTCACAAAATTTATCGTTGAGTCACTACGTTTTATTGTTAGGTCACCACTCATTATTGTTGGGTCATTACTTTTATTGTTGGGTCACCACTTTTTATAGTTGGGTCAACACTTTTTTGGTTGGGTCACCACGTTTTATTGCTGGGTCACAACTTTTTATTGCTGGGTCACTACGTTTCATTGTGTGGTCAGTACTTTTTATGGTTTGGTCACTAGGTTTTATGGTTTGGTCACTAAGTTTTATTGTTCGGTCACTACGATTTATGGTTAAGTCACTACATTTTATTGTTGGGTCACTACTTTTTATTGTTATGTAACCACTTTTATTGTTGGGTCACCACTTTTATTGTTGGGTCACCACTTTTTATTGCTGGGTCACTACGTTTTATTGTTGGGTAACTACGTCTTATGGTTGGGTCACTACGAGTTATGGTTGGGTCACTACGTTTTACTGTTGGTAACCACTTTTTTTGTTGGTCACTACGTTTTATTGTCGGGTCATTACTTCTTATAGCTGGGTCACAACATTTATCGTTGAGTGACCAAGGTTTTATTCTTGGGTCACTACTTTTTATTGATGGGTCACCACTTTTATTGTTGGGTCACCACTTTTCATTGTTTGGTCACCACTTTTTATGGTTGGGTCACCACGTTTTATTGCTTGGTCACCACTTTTTATTGCTGGGTCACTACGTTTTATTGTTGGGTCACCACTTTTTATGGTTGGGTCACTACATTTTATGGTTGGTCACTACGTTTTATTGTTGGGTCACTAACAGTTATGGTCAGGTCACTACGTTTTATTGTTTGATCACAACTTTTTATTGTGTGGTCACCACTTTTTATGGTTGGGTAACTACGTTTTATGGTTGGGTCACCACTTTTAATGTTGGGTCACCACTTTTTATGGTTCGGTCACTACGTTTTATGGTTGGGTCACTACGTTTTATAGTTAGGTCACTACGTTTTATTGTTGGGTCACCACTTTCTATGGTTGGGTCACTACGTTTTATGGGTAAGTCACTACGTTTTATTGTTGGGTCAGCACTTTTTATGGTTGAATCATTACGTTATTTGTGTGGTCACTACGATTAATGGTTAGGTCACTACGTTTTATTGTTGGGTCACCACTTTTTATTGTTGGTCACTATGTTTTATTGTTGGGTCACCACTTGCTATTGCTGGGTCACAACATTTATCGTTGAGTCACCACGTTTAATTGTTGGGTCACAACTTTTTATTGTTGGGTCACCACTTTTTTGGTTGGGTCACCACTTTTTTGGTTGGGTCACTACGTTTTATTGCTGGGTCACCACTTTTTATTGCTGGGTCACCACTTTTTATTGCTGGGTCATTACTTTTTATTGCTAGGTCACTACGTTTTATTGTTGGGTCACCACTTTTTATGGTTGGGTCACTACGTTTTATGGTTGGGTAACTACGTTTTATTGTTGGGTCACTACGATTTATGGTTAGGTCACTACGTTTGATTGTTGGGTCACCACTTTTTATTGTTGGGTCACCACTTTTATTGTTGGGTCACCACTTTTTTGGTTGAGTCACCATGTTTTATTGCTTGGTCACCACTTTTTATTGCTGGGTCACTACATATTATTGTTGGGTCACCACTTTTTATGGTTGGGTCACTACGTTTTATTGTTGGTCACTATGTATATAGAATGCGCACCAGGGCGGTGATAGGTATATATTTAGCATGCGCTCCGGGGAGGCGATCTGTACGTATATAGCACGCACACAAGGTATGCGATAGGTACGTATTTAGCACGCGCACCGGGGCGGTGATAGGAACATATTTAGCATTCACATCAGGCCGGCGATAGACACCGGGACGGCGATAGAGACCGGGGCGGCGATAGGTACGTTGTAGCATTCGCAACGGGGCGGCGATAGGTACATATGCAGCATTCGCACTGGGGCAGCGATAGGTACTTATGTAGTATGCATACCGGGGCGGCAATAGGTACTTATATAGTCTCGGCCCCGGGGCGGCGATAGGTACGTATATTGTATGTGCACCGGGGTGGCGATAGATATGTATATAGTACAAACACCGGGGCGGAGATAAGTACCTATATAGAAGGCGCAGATAGATGTGGTACTTTTTATAGAAATATGTCATACTATTTCCATGGGCAACGTAGGAGAAATGGTGGGGAAGAAGCAGCTTTCACAAAAGGCAAAATTAGAAAGTAGCGGTGAAATGGTGCGACCAGGGAAGAGAAAGGTAGAAAAATAAAGAGACGGCTATAGAAGAGGGGGAGAAATAGAAGTTTGAATATAAAGATGTTACACACGCGATTTTTCTTCAATTATATGTCATTATGACCCCGAGCAACGCCTGATAGCCCCGCTAGTATATTTATATGTACAAGACTCACTTCTAAACTAATTAACCGATCATTATGAATTTTAGAACATAGCTGCTAGATGTAAAGGGCTGAAATGTGGGCTATATTTAGTTTAATATAGTTTCATGCAAAGGGAGTAAAAAGAGGGTATAAGCACTTTGTAAAAATTCAGACACCTCCGAGTGCGGTATCTTCAACATCATCATTAGCATTCAACTTTACAAATAGTTCCCTGAGTTACAGTCATGTTAAGAGATTTATATATATATATATATATATATATATATATATATATATATATATATATATATATATATATATATAATTTTATAGTAGACATATTTCTCCACCATAGTCTTATATGAAATTAATTTTGTTATTGTTTATGTTATAATGGTGACTAGAAAGTCGGGGGTGGGGAGATGCAGACTGCATGCCACCATAATAAGTAGTCCAACAAATTATAGTTTTATGCCAATACATCTGATTGGCCGATGGGCCAATAATTTGTCTATTTACATCAAAAGAAAATAGTACATCAAAATTGATGACTGCTACGATATTTCATTTATATCATTTGAATTATTCAGACTACTGTTTTCATTTTGGATGTTATTCTCATAACGTTTCAGCCGATGTAACCTCCAACCTTTTTTATTTGGAAGGACGTGGTTAAATAAAGGGTTTTGGAGCCCAACATGGGAACCCAAATATGATCTGAGGTAAAGATTGAATTCTAATTCTGCCTGATGAGATCTCAGTTCTTAACAGCTGTAGATCGATAACACCGACATGCCAGTGTCGCAGATTTTGTACATGTCTGCATGAATAAAAATAATCATATATAAAACCCCTATTTGGTATGAAGCACTTTTTATAAGCCAGGTTGAAATTCTTTGGATTCCTATTTACTTTATTTGTATTACTATATATATATATATATATATATATATATATATATATATATATATTATTTACTGTATCCACATAAAATGTTATAAATCTTTTATGTATCAATTTTCAGCATTTACTTTAACAGTGCTCAATACGTGAGTAGAGCTAGGTAGTAAAAGAGAACAGTAGAGAAGAAAAACATGATAATTAAGGCACACAATAACAAACTACTAAAAGAGAACAGCAGAGAGGAAAACATAACAAATTGCATAAAAAATATAGCAAAAATAACACTAAGAAGAACAAAAATATAAGCACTACAAATAGTAATACCCCAAATAGAAATGAAAAAACTAGAAAAGAGAGAAACTGTAACTGCATAACTCATACATTTGCCAACTACAAAATAAATGCCTAACCAAAAGTATTGTTTACCAAGCTACAATATTTTCCAAAGGAAAACTTAATAATAAGTACTATGACATCCCTATATTTAAAAACCAGATATTATGACCACAACAGCACATTTAAAAACAAAGAATGCCGAATTAAAACAGTACTAGCAAACAATTATTGGGAGCTCAAAGATAGCAAACACTCACCAATAATTGAATGGAAAATAATACGACAGGCCAGTAAATGTAGAAATTTAGATGACCTGTGTAGATTATGCCTGAATGAGAAATTTGAAATCATAAACATTAAAGACCCCCAAAACATATTAAACTGTAGAAGTGAAATAGCAAACAACTGCTTACACAGAGTAAAATTCACCTTAGGTTAACAATACATAATAAATAAATAAAAACTAAACTAAACTAAAACGTAAAATAGAAATACAAGCAAGCACTTGTTAAAATAAGGTCACCCATTATTTCGACATGACAAAGAAATGGGGATGGGCCACCCTATAGCAAACAAAACAATAGAATAGGAAATAGGAAGGAAAATCAACCGAACCATTTTTTTGTGAGAAGCCCAACGATTGGCTAAGAGAATAACAAAGAATCTGATTGATTAACTAGTTAGACTAAACACTACGTGTATATATAAAAACACCCGGTAACACAAACTACATGCATTTTAGCTTGATGATTCTCTAAGGAGATGAAACGCGGAAGTCCCTATGTAGCTTAATTACCATAAATATAATTTCATAACTTACTATATATATATATATATATATATATATATATATATATATATATATATATAGAGAGAGAGAGAGAGAGAGAGAGAGTAAGCTATGAAAAAATATATTTATAACAATTAAGCTACACAGAGGCATCCGCGTTTCATCTCCGGGGGGCGGGAATCTTCAGACTAAAATGCATTTTAGCTTAATTGCCATAAATATATGTTCATAGCTTACTACCTAGCTCTACTTACGTATCGAGCACTGTTGAAGTAAATACTGAAAATTGATACATAAAAAATTATATCTCCTTATAAAATTTCATGTGCATACATGAAATACTAATATATATATATATATATATATATATATATATATATATATATATATATATAGTCATCCACATACAAGCTGTTTCGCTGTTTCACAGCTCATCAGTGCGGCTATATATATATATATATATATATATATATATATATATATATATATATATATATATATATATAGAGAGAGAGAGAGAGAGAGAGAGAGAGAGAGAGTAATCAGTATTAATTGTCTGCAAGGACCCATGGCACAATGGATAAAAGTGCTTAGTATAATTAGTTCAAAGTGATATTTTTCTGGAAGTTGGAGGTTTAATCCTCAGTAGAGGCGAATACTACGAATACAATTACGAATTAGTTAAGACTTCCCTTTGAGGGAACGAGAACAAACTACCCCCGTTGATTAAATAAAAGGTTGAAAATTCTGTACGGATTCCCGAGTTTGACATAAAGGTTCCCAGATTTAACAAGACACACCTGAAGAAAGTCGGAGATTACATCGGCCAAAACGTTGTGAGAATAAAATCCAAGATGAAAACAGTAGTCTGAATAATTCAAATAATCGAAATTTTCACTCTTCATCTAAAAAATCCCGAAACATAATTTGATCACAGTTTCATCCACATCAGTGCTTCTTTATGCTCATGCCGTTTTCATTAAATTTATTCAAAACTTGCAACGTTTTTCAATTCTTCTTTAGCGAACGATCCCATACATATATCATTGCAGCCAGCATGCCGGTCTACAAGCTTGTATATTTTCCCAAATATTTTTTATATATTTTAAATGTAAATTTTAAAGTTAAAATGAATTATCATGTTGTTATTAAATTATTTCTTTAACAAAATTTTTATGAATCTATAATAATTTCTGGTTAATGTAAAGTTGTTTTTATTGTAGTCAGATCGCAAAACGAAATAACTGAGTTGGTTGTTAAGAACAATTGGCAACTTTCCGCAAAATTCAAGATGTCAGGCCAATTGGGAATATCTTAAGTAGGACGGCCTCTAGAGTAAATGTGGTATTGTGGTGACTGAGATGATTCTAATTAAGAGTAGAATAGACACTTTTGATGGCATTTTGCCTAATTTGTATTGAATTTAGAATTTTATATTTTATGCATATAAATAGTTGAACGTGGAGTATCTGTTCTGTCATCAGTCCTAGCAGAAGAAGTGCTTCAAAACTTAACGATTTCAGGCAATTTATTTAATCTGTGTCATCAATAATAAACTAAAACTCAGGGAAGGTTCAAGGCAGCGGAAGGAGAGGGATGGGCTCCGCCTTCCATATGCTGTGCCCTAGACACGGTGATTCTTAACAAATCACCGCCTCTACGGCCATGGGCAGTGTGCGATGTCGGCAACGACACTCGTGCGCGTCCAGGCTATGCGACCTTTACCTTTACCGTTACCAATAATAACTCTTATCTCGTTGACCAGTTCAGTGTTTCATTTCACACCTACTTGTTACCTTCAGACTAAAAATATGTGTGAATCCTTTTCACTTAGTTCGAACTTTGTGCCAAAATCTGTATGTACTTCTTTTATTAGCAAATGACCTCAGTGATCCCCTCTTCAAGAAGAAAGGAAGAAAAGAAGAGGAAATAGTAAGCAGAACGAACCTAGAACGAAAAGGGGTAATTAATGCAAGAAAGAAAAGGGGTAATTAATGCAAGAAAGAAAAGGGGTAATTAATGCAAGAAAGAAAAGGGGTAATTAATGCAAGAAAGAAAAGGGCAATTAATACAAGAAAGAAAAGGGGCAATTAATACAAGAAAGAAAAGGGCAATTAATACAAGAAAGAAAAGGGGCAATTAATACAAGAAAGAAAAGGACAATTAATACAAGAAAGAAAAGGGCAATTAATACAAGAAAGAAAAGGGGCAATTAATACAAGAAAGAAAAGGACAATTAATACAAGAAAGAAAAGGGCAATTAATACAAGAAAGAAAAGGGGCAATTAATACAAGAAAGAAAAGGGGTAATTAATGCAAGAAAGAAAAGGGGTAATTAATGCAAAAAAGAAAAGGGGTAATTAATACAAGAAAGAAAAGGGCAATTAATACAAGAAAGAAAAGGGCAATTAATACAAGAAAGAAAAGGGGCAATTAATACAAGAAAGAAAAGGGCAATTAATACAAGAAAGAAAAGGGGCAATTAATACAAGAAAGAAAAGGGCTAATTAATACAAGAAAGAAAAGGGGCAATAAATACAAACTAGCACTTTCCTTCAATGCCCGTTCGTCTCATCGATTTCTGATCTGCCATAAATCTATCAGTCATGTGTATACAGTGTGATTATGTATGGAAGTGAAACATGACCAGTCACGGTTGAGGACATGTGTTGCATGAAGAGAAATGATATGAGAATGATACGATGGATATGTAATATGAGTCTTAAAGACAGGTTTAGTTCTGATCTCAGAGGAAGATTAAATCCAGTACAGTATAGGGAGGTGTGTGCAAAACAGGAGACTTTGATGGTATGGCCATGTTGAAGAAATAGATGAGTGTTCTTGGTTTAGTAGATGTAGAACAGTTGAAGTAGCAGGTAGTTCACAGAGGAAGGCCAAGGAAAATATGAGAGAGGGATATAAAAATCGACGTGAGGAAAGAGAGATAAATGAAGACCTGGCCAGATATAGGTTAGTTTGGAAGTCAATTTCTTAAAGCCGTCCAACACATGCCAGCATGTAAAACGGACGTTAAACCGTAAACCTTATTTTGTCATTTCGTCCTCACATTCCAAAAGCGATGTTTTTGACTAAGATTGCTGTTTTCTGGATTTAAATCTATCCATCTGGTTAGTTTTTGACCTTGAAGTAGTATTTTTTTTCTGTAGCTCCTTACATCAAGTGGCTTCATGCCGAGTCTGAAGCGATTTCTATATTAAAAAATATGATGATAATGATGATGATGAAGCTATTACATTTTTTTTAATTTTAAAAATGTGTTAAAAATAATTAAATTATCATCAAAAGTAAGAGAAAGTAAAATAAGAAAAATAATTCAACAAATATATTAATAATAAGTAATTAATGAAAAATCAAATCAAATATAAATAAGAAGACGTATGTCAAGAACAGAAATCAGAAACGCAAGCTATTGATGTTTATTCTGAAGCCTTAATACCTGTGTTTATTCTGAGACACCATCATCTGAGCTTTATTTGTTTCTAAACATAATCATAATCATTAATATTTGCTAATGATGATTTGTTTATTTTTTGTTTATTAGGCGAGTCGGACTTTTACATAGATTTCACGAAAATCGTGCCTCAGGATTGTCTGGTTTGCATGAAGTCCCGCTCATTGGTCAAAGCTATTCGTTAACTTGCAAGATTACAGGTTTTACCACAGACACCAAGAACAGCAAGACTCAGCAGTGTAATTCAAAGTTAGGGAAGGTTTGGCCCAGAACACACAAAGGAATGGCGCAGAAGAAACATTGCCACTTTCACTTGATTGATTTGCAGTTGTTCGCCTGACACATTTTGGCTTGTCACATTTCAAAGTAATTTCTTTTCAGTTGTAACTTATATAATAAATAATAATTATTGTTGATTTACATAGAATCGTTTTCAGCCAATTTATTTCTTTATATTTGTGTCTTACCACTCAGAAAATAACACGTTATTTCACACATTCTGGTTTCAGTGTGAAGAAGGAATTATCCTTTATCAACTACTCAAATATATCAACACGAGGTAATTTCCAATAATAACACCCTCGACCCCGTCGCAAAGTCAACCCAAACAACATAACTATGGAGCATGCAGATATATTGTAAGTTACAACAAACCATTGGTTATGAACCTTGTTAGTGAAAACTTATTGTACTGTGAATAAAATTATTTGTTTATTTATTTATTTTACTTTCATTAATCCCAAACAAGGCACATTGCCATTGAGATGTAAGGGGCTACTATGAATTAGGAGCCAAATTTATAAGGGGCATCTTAAGTTTGGAGTTGTGCAGCAAGATGTTTGTTCATATTACATTTAAATGTTTGCATGTTGGTATAGTTGTGGAAACAAAAGCAGGAGTGGAATTGCAAAGGCCAGTTGTTTGAGGAAAGATGTGATTATAGAGTAAAAAGTTTTTCGGCATCTACTGACCTCTGCATTGAAAGGGTGGGATTTTGCTGCTTGTCAGGTTGGTCAGGGCTATTTACGTTGAGAGAGTGCAAGTGAAGTAAGTTCGTTGGATTACATTCTGTTGAAGTACTTGTAAAACAAGCACAGGTATGCAACATTGCGGTGATGGGACAGGGGCTGGAGCTTGGTAGATAGTGCGGCATCTATTAGGTTAGAGAGTCGTTTTTGCATCTTGTCCAAGAGGGAGAGACTAGTGGTTGGTGCACCAGCCCAGATGTGGCAATAATACTCAATGCATGGGAGGATGGTGGCTTTGTAGAGATATAAAATACTGATAGGTGGGAGAAGTTTTCTAGCCCAGTAGAGGGAGACAACCTTCTTTGCAGCAGACTTGACAGTATCTTTTATGTATTTATTCCAATTCACGTTAGCTGTGAATGTTAGATCAAGATGTTTGAACGTCGGACTATCAAGAAGGGTGCGATCAGCCATGTCAATCGGTGGTTGGAAAAGCTTCTTATAGGTTTCTTATGTTACTTGACTTAAAAAGAATGTTTTTATCTAATTTATTTCAAATTTGTATCATTAGGACGACTATTCTCATCCACAATGTTATTCTTCACAACGTTTAGGCCGATGTAATCTCCGACCTTCTTCAAATTCATCTTTTTTAACTCGGAAATCTGTACGGAATTTTGAACTGAACTCTTTATTTAATTCACGGAGATAGATTGTTCTTGTCCCGTCAGCTATGAGCGGGTTGAAATCTTAAGTAAGTAATGGACACATGGCGCAACGGATTAAGGTGTTAATTTACAATCAGTTCTAAGTGACAGTCTTCTGGAGGTCGAAGGTTCAATCCTCACTTCAGGTGATACTAACAAAAATAAAATAAAAGTTATTTACTTAAGACTTCTATCCAGTTATGGTCGACGGAACGTGGATTCAATAAAGGTCCAGTTCGGAATTTCGTATAGCTTCCCGAGTTCAACATAAAGATTCCCGAGTTCGACAAGGTGCACCTGAAGAAGGTCGGAGGTTATATTGGCCGAAATATTTGTGAGAATAACATTTAAGATGAGAATAGTAATCCGAAATAATCCCAATAATACAAATTATCAATCCTCATCTAAAAAATTTGGAAACATAAAATTATTTTTCTTGTATGTCTTTTCATTCCGACAGTACAAAAAACTAATTTCCGATTTTATATTATTTGGATTCTTTTCCGTCTCATGACTCAACTGTAGAAATACGAAGTTACCCCCCTTTCAACATTTCAATCTGAAAGAGTTGCTTCCCTTACAATCCCCAGACAAGAGAATTTTAATAAGAAAAAAATACTTCTGCAATTTACGGACCGTGCTGAACTTTATTACTTAGAAATCCATTCTTAACATGAGGAGGGGGAGGGGCTTTGTTAACTATTATGTACTTTTACCTAACAATTTAATAAACAAAAGATACCGTAAAAAATCGTAACTAAAAAATTGCACAGTCCGTAAACTGAAGAAGTACAAGAAAATAATCCGAGTTCGCTTTATTTTATTTTATTATTTTTGACATAAAAACAAATAATAAAGCATCTTATTAAACGCAAGAATAAATGCCAATTATTAACAAGAATTTAACACGAGAGAAAATAAATGGGTTAAAGTATATTTTAGGGTAAAAAGAAACTCATAACACTGGCAAAAATGAATATTTTTTGACCATTTTTTTCAGGAGAGGACATTTTGAAACAGTGAATCATATTCCATGAAAAAAAAAAATAATTTGTGAAAAATATTTTTTGAGCAAGATTTTAATTTTTTCTAAGATTAGCAATTAAGATTAGCATTTAATAACAGATTACAGTTTTTACATTAGATATTCTCCCCAGATAGTTACTATCAATGCCACAAATACGTCCGTACCAGGACCGGCGGCACAGTTATAAAAGTGTGTGTGTGTGTGTGTGGGGGGGGGGGCTCTCCTAAAATGTGGGGGGGGGCGGTTAAACACATGCATATATAACTTCATTATTGATGACCGTAAAGTGTGGGGACGAAGTCAAAAAGTGGGGGGGGGGGGCTTGGTGCCGCCGTCCATGCGTACCACGCATACTCCATCGGCAGGCGGGCTCGTATAGGTAGGTGTGGAACAAGACTTCACTCGTTCCGCACTGTCGTCTCAACTTTCGTTTACTCAATATAAAAACTGTAATATGTTATTGAATGTATTTTTACTTGTTCATATAAGTGTTAATCTTAGACAAAATTGTTCAAACAAATTTTTTCCCAAATTATTATTTTTTTTTTGCTAAAAAAAAAATTGTTTTCATGGAATATGATTCACTTTCCTGAAAGATTTTCAAAAAATATTAATTTTTGACATATACTTTAGTCAATAAATGCTTATGTATTCTAAGTTATATATACCTGGCCTTGGCCGGGTGTCTTCTTACTTTTATTTTCGTTTCGTTTTTTTTTTTTTATTTCTTTATTTAAATTTCATTGTTTAAGGTGCTTTTTTACATGAGGACCCGCTAAAAAGTGTCTCAGCGTTGGTACTTCCGGATGTTTACGTAAAATGCCGGACAGTGCCGAATGAAAACTCCGTTGACTTACCTGCGTCCAAAAAAGCACAAACAAGGCAGGATTTACAAGCGTGGAAAAAACAAGCAAAAAATTACAGCAAAAAATTTTGTATGAAATGAATTTTTTTTTTTAATGAAGAAATAAATGATTCAAATAAGTGTTCAGATTAAAAAGTTAATTAAGTAAGTGTTTTTTTAACTGATTATTAGTGTTGCTTTCGTTAGGATTTGCGGTTAGGGCAGGGTTAGGGATAAGGGTTAGGGTAAGGGCAGTGTTAGAGTTTTGGCAGGGTTAGGAGTTAGAGTTCGGGTTCGGGCAGGCTCGTTTGCAGACGTCAAAAATTCAATTATCAAGTTTAGATGTCGTCTGCTTATTCATTTTCAATCAGTTATTCATTTTCTCTCAGTTTCATTGACTAACCGCTTCGGGGCTTTTCGGTGTTTTACGTAAAACGCCGGAAAGCACTGACACCGAGAGACTTTTAGTGCGGGTCCCAATCTAACAAAGTATTTTTTTTTTAACTATGCTGTTTTGCTTTTTTTTTTTTTTTACCAAATTATTATTTAAAAAAAAAGAAGCGCCGTCCATAAACATACACAGGTGAAAATCGCAGTTCCAAATAAATTTACAGGAAAACTCTGATATAATTACGTATCAGGCAAAAATTAGAGAAAATTATCGAGTAGAATTTGAATTAAAAATAAAAATCAGTTTTATCGTATTTTTTTGCGATTCGCCATTTAGTATTACTTGGCGAATGACAGACTGACTTATTTCCTGTTTTATACATAGCGAATCGGAAAAATACGATGAAACTGATTTTCATTTTTAATTAAAATTCTACTCGAAAAAAGTAAAGGCTATACAAGACCTTCAACCACTCACTTCACTTTGCCAACCAAGGCACTTCCTCGGTCTGCTTAATTACTACAGACACTTTACCCCAAACAGTGCGGATCTCCTGTCTCCTCTTAGAAGTAGAAAAATGTGGACGAGTGGTTATAGCACTTGTCTTTGGGCTGGACGACCCGGGTTCGATCCCACTCACGGCATGCGAATTTTCGGGTCTGAAAACTCCAGCAGTAAATGGGTACCTGACTAAAACTTAGGGAAGGTTTAAGGCAGCGGAAGGAGAGGGATTGGCTCCGCCCTCCATATGCTGTGCCCTAGACACGGTGATTCTTAACAAATCACCGCCGCTACGGCCATGGGCAGTGTGCGATGTCAGCAACGACACTCGTGCGCGTCTAGGCTATGCGACCGTTACCTTTTACTACGTTTTTGTTGCTGCGCCCCTACAACCGTTTCGCCCTCTTATATAGTCGGAAAAAGCTAAACTGGTGAAAAACTATCTGAATTAGTGTTTCATACATGTGGTTAACATCAGGTATAGCTATTTGAAGTTTTAAGTTAGTACTGTCCCAATGGCTCATTTACTCGTGCGCGTCCAGACTATGCGACCTTTACCTTTACCTTTTATTCAGCTGAAAGCTTTCAACGAACTGAAGCCAAAACTAGTGAAGACATCCTTGCTTGCACATCCTATGTCCGATGCCCAGTTTTCTTCACGTGACACTAATCTAATGAACAAAACGCTGGAGAAAAGAAGAGAATTTTAAAAGACAGCCGAGAACGCCATGTGAAGTGTTAGGATCGAGGGTCGTGTTCCCCCGATTATAAACGTGTAAAGTTGAATCAAGCAATGTTGCATGCAAAGACAGAGTAATAATTAATAAACAAAAATGAAGTAGTTCAAATAACGTTTATTGAACGTGTGTGTACGTGGAATGGTGAAGTGTGTGATGCATGCATGTGTGTCGATTGAAAAAACAGTTCTTGAAAAGGTATAAGAAGAAATGAGTCCGGCGTAGGAAAAGTCTTTGAAAGCCGTAACACAAAGAAAACGAGTTGAGAAACTCTTACCGTTGTTTGCCCACGTGTTGACGGAAGAAACGTGTGTTGGTAGTTGTTTTGCTGAGACAAGTTCAAGAGAAAAGCGTGTGACGAAACGCTAGTGTATTAGCGTCGTTCTGTCGACCAGAGAAGAGTGAAAGACGGGGCGCAGGTGCCAGCATACGTCTGTCGAGGCTGGGTAAGAAGAGCGCTAGTGCCAGCGTTGTTCTCCGATGCTGGTCGGTGAAAAAGAGAGAGAATTTCCGTATTGCCCCGGCTTTTATAGTCCGAAGGGCAGATAACTCTGGTGTCGCTTTACAGCGCCACCTGTCGGTGAAAAAGCGACACCTACCGGCAAACCGGTGTAGTTACGTTTTGAAAGGAGGAGGTAACTGCTACAAGGACTCCCCCCCAGATTGAAAAATATTGAAAATATTATTCAATATGGACAGTTGTAGATGAGAAACATTCTTTGTGGGTATGTCTGTTTTGCTGTTGAAGATTAGAAAAAAGTAGTGTGCACGCTACTTATTTCTGTTTCTGCATCTGTATTGAATGATTGATCGCAAGTGCGTCTGCGGAATTGAGTGTTTGTAACGCATGTGGATCTGCGTGTTGTTTGGGTCTGCATCAAGTTTGAGCGCAAGTTAGTTTGCGGTCGAAAAATGTTGAGTGCAAGTGAATTTGCACTTGTTGGTGGCGTTGTCCAGGAATTTTTGGTGCTTGGGTCTGCGCGGTTGTTGATGAGTGAGCACAAGTGGGTCTGTGCGGTGTTGATGAGCGAGCACAAGTGAATCAGTGCAGTTGTTGATGAATGAGCACAAGTGAATCTGTGCAGTTGTTGATGAATGAGCACAAGTGAATCTGTGCAGTTGTTGATGAATGAGCACAAGTGAATCTGTGCAGTTGTTGATGAATGAGCACAAGTGAGTCTGTGCAGGTGTTGATGAATGAGCACAAGTGAGTCTGTGCAGGTGTTGATGAATGAGCACAAGTGAGTCTGTGCGGTGTTGATGAATGAGCACAAGTGAGTCTGTGCAGGTGTTGATGAATGAGCACAAGTGAGTCTGTGCGGTGTTGATGAATGAGCACAAGTGAGTCTGTGCAGGTGTTGATGGTGTTCATGTTAATTAGTCCGTGTTGTGGAGCTGATGAACAAACATCTAGTTGTTGAGATTGGTGGTACACTATGGTCAAAATCAGATGCACAAATGTCTGCAAGTGAGTTAGCAGGTCCAGGTACAAGTGGGTCTGTACTGGTGTTGGTGCGTGTCGTTCGAGTTGATGTGTCCCCAGTTGATCAACGGACGTCCAGTTGTTGAGTATTTAGTGGTGCTTGTGCAGTTGTACTCATTTTAAACTGGTGTGATTTCTTCCATAGTGTCGTCAGTGATGTCCGGAAATGTTTGGTGCTTGATGAATATCCGGGAAAAATGTGGTTGTTCAAGTTGATGAGTCCTCCTGTTGATCAATGAACGTCCAGTTGTTGAAGAGGGTTGGTAGCCCTTGAAGGGTGATGTTGGTGCTTGCTGAGCCTGACTTTTTACAACCAGTATTAAGTCTTGAGGCTTGGTGATGTTCGACATCGTGTGTTGTTCTGTTTTGTAGTTTTCTTTTCCTTTATATATATATTTCCACCACGTGGGTAGAAAGGAAAAGGAAAAGAAAAAAAAAAATGGAGTCATAATTTGTTTCAAACACGGAATGACGTTTTTTGTTTTCGTTTTAGTTTGTTTGAATGTTCGTTTCCACGTAGAGAAAGAATTGGCGGCTTCTCTTTTCTTTGTTGTCGAAAAGAAAGAAAAAAAAAAAAAATTCGTATTTTTTTTTTGAATTTTCATTTCCGCGTGGTCCGAGAGATAAAAATGGCGTTTTTTTTTTTTTTCATTTTTTTTTTATCAACACGTGGTCATGGCAAAGAGTGGCGGCATTCTTTTTTGTTTGTTTTTTTTTGTCAACACGTGGTTATGAAAAAGATGGGCAGCGTGTGAGCGTTTGTTTTCTTTTTATCTCCACGTGTTCAAAACAAAGGAAGTGGCGTCTTGTAAGGTCCTTTTGTTCGTAAAAAAAAGGAAAAAAAAAGGATTGGCAAAAGTTTGTCTTTTTCTTTGCATATATATTTTTCCGACACGTGGGTGGTGAAAGAGAGAAGAAAAAAAATGAAATTGTAATTTGTTTTATAGCCGGAGAAAAGCCGAGGAATGTTTTTGTTTTGTTTTGTTTGGGTATTTCCGCGTGGCCAGGAAAAAAAAAATAAAGATGGCGGCTTCTTTTCTTTTGTTTGTTTGTATATTTTTACCACGTGGGTAGAAAAAAAGGAAAAAGATGGGTGCGTAATTCGTTTCACCACGGAAGAAAAAACGAGAAATGTTTTTTTTTTTTTTGTTCTAGTACGAAATTAATTACTCCGTCAGATACAACAAAGCTTGCACGTCGGGTCACCAATTGTTACGGGGCCGAGTTGTGTTCCGCCGGACTATAAACGTGTAAAGTTGAATCAAGCAATGTTGCATGCAAAGACAGAGTAATAATTAATAAACAAAAATGAAGTAGTTCAAATAACGTTTATTGAACGTGTGTGTACGTGGAATGGTGAAGTGTGTGATGCATGCATGTGTGTCGATTGAAAAAACAGTTCTTGAAAAGGTATAAGAAGAAATGAGTCCGGCGTAGGAAAAGTCTTTGAAAGCCGTAACACAAAGAAAACGAGTTGAGAAACTCTTACCGTTGTTTGCCCACGTGTTGACGGAAGAAACGTGTGTTGGTAGTTGTTTTGCTGAGACAAGTTCAAGAGAAAAGCGTGTGACGAAACGCTAGTGTATTAGCGTCGTTCTGTCGACCAGAGAAGAGTGAAAGACGGGGCGCAGGTGCCAGCATACGTCTGTCGAGGCTGGGTAAGAAGAGCGCTAGTGCCAGCGTTGTTCTCCGATGCTGGTCGGTGAAAAAGAGAGAGAATTTCCGTATTGCCCCGGCTTTTATAGTCCGAAGGGCAGATAACTCTGGTGTCGCTTTACAGCGCCACCTGTCGGTGAAAAAGCGACACCTACCGGCAAACCGGTGTAGTTACGTTTTGAAAGGAGGAGGTAACTGCTACAGAAGTCGTTAGATATATAAAACATCAAACCGGTGCATTTACAGAAGAACGTTTACAATTTAAATATCGGGACGCCAGAATTAGCGTCACTAAATAAATTGTATTTCGTTAAAAATTATAAACTGTTGTTACTGGTTTCATACGTAATGTTATTTATTGTATGTTGTTGGGTTTTAATAAATATAGCTTCAAGTATTTTGGAATTTTTAAAATTAGTTTCAGAATTTAAGTATTATTAACAAATATATATATACAGTCACACATATGAGCTCACTGTGTAGAAGTTTTGACTAATCAAGTAAGATTTACTATGAAAAAAAATCACTTGTTTGTGTCTTTCTTTCTCAACATCGACATATTTCTATTTCTTGTATTGTGATAGACTTCTAATACTCCCCTATCTCTCTTTCTCTTTGAGTCCTAAGACAGAAGTTTGGGAGATGGTCCGAGCAATATTGAGTTGTTGTCAGTCCATACACGTGGGAACGAAAAGAGGAAGTGAAGAGGGAGCTATTGGTTTTATTATCTCTCATCATGTGCTCAGCTTGCATGAGTGATGCTCCCTGATTGGACAAACCGGAAAAGAACGTAAATGCTTTCACCAATCAGCACCAAGCTTATGAATTAAATGCAGATTCAAAATCGTAATATCGGCTGTCGTTGTAATTTGATTGCTGGTACAATACCTCCCTGCCTGCATTTATTTACATTAACAAAAAAAAGTTTATCAAAATCAAAGAAAGCTTTCCATTTTTGTTATGTGTCCATCTCTGACGGTAGTTTTGCAAGTCAGAATTTGTTTCGTCGGTAGACGAAATGTTAAGTTGTAAAAATGTTTTTATATTCGCTAGGTTTGGTAAAATGCGCATGTGAACACGAGGTATGTTGCAATGACCGTGTTCGTAGAATTATTTTAACGATTTCTTAACATTTGAACTATTTTAGGTCATTAGGTTGATGATCTTCTTTGATTTTGTTCGTAATGTTACTTCAGGATTACCTACGATGAAGTGTTTTTTTGTGGAAAAAATAGTTTATTTTCCTGTGAAAATATTTTTTTATCGGCTAGTTGCCGAGACAAAGGTTAGGCTTTCGGTCGCTCAGAATATTTACGCACGTCCGTTTAGTAATGGAGTCAGGTTGATCCATTTTTAAAATTCTACATGTACACACGTACGCAGCTGGAGTGTAACAGAAAAGGCTTTTGAAAAAAAAAACGATAATCCAGTATTAGAGCATTTTCATACGCGTTTACATTTTTAAGCTCGTATTTTTTTTATCGATCTTTGAAACTTGTTTTTCTGTGAAAAGTGTCTGGTGGAAAAATGTTTTTGCGTTTTTTAAAAAATTATTTTGCTTTTCAGTGAAAAGTGTTTTTGTTTTTGCTTTTTGAAAGAAAGAAAATATTAAACCAAAAATTGAGTTCCAACAGTCCTGAAAGTTTTTTTGTGTACTTGAAAGGATTAAGAAAAACGAAGAAGATCAATAAAGCCGTCGAAGGCTGCATACTCTAGGGGGGTCACCAGTATATAAATCAGACGAAGTCCATTTCTAATATTGGCACTACTCCAGATGAAGCGCCTAATTTCCGTGACTGCTCGGCGGCAACGATCGGGCAGGTCGCGGAAGCGCCCAAGAGCTGCCGAGACGAAAACGAGGCTGAAGCAAAACTGAAAGTCGTAAAAATGGGAGAGTGGCAGGCGACAATATAAGACGAAGAATACAAAAGAAAAAAATACATATATTTGAAAAAAAATGAAAAAAAAATATGATCAAACCATAGCTGAAGAACTATAAATAAACTTTTTTGAAAAAAAATTTTCGTGGGCCAAATGAACCATTTAAATTTTTTTTGTGTCTTTTTTTTTACATAAATCAAAGAAGTAAATGCTATTTCTTTTACGATATTTAGGCAACTTTTTTTGTCTTTTTTTTACATAAAACAAAGAAGTATGTTATTTTTCTTAAGATATTTAGGCACGTTTTTTTTTGTATATATTTTTTTTTGGGGGGGGGGGGTCAGGGTTTACGGATACGTTTGCGGCCGGTTCGAAAGGTATTTCAACCGCTAGTTTTGTTGTGCTGAGCGCAGACGATTGGCAGCAACCTGATCGGTCAGCTCTGCTTCAGCCTCGTTTTCGTTTCGGCAGCTCTCGGGCGCTTCCGCGACCGGCTCGATCGTTGCCGCCGAGCAGTCACGGAAATTAGGCGCTTTATCTGGAGTAGTACCCTAATATTTATAACAACTTTATCAGTCGTCTTCGTTAACCTGTGAATAAAAGGGAGTAATGAAAAAGAGGGGTGTTAATGAATGAATACGCCAATGAGTATGGACGAAGGCAAAAGGTTAGAGAGTTCACATGGTGCACAATAAATGTCCCGGAAGAGAAAAGAGTTCACACATGAAGACTGTTTATGTCCGTACACAGGTGTGGAACTCCGGCCGTGAGTAAGTAGTTATGTGTGTATTAAGTCCACGTGCGTGGAAGCAGAAGTAGCCATGTTCAATCCTTGGATCGAAGTCGAACCCGAGCCAAAGGCCTGAGTGGCTTTCTGTTGAGTCCCAAGAAAGAAGTTTGGGAGATGGTTTGAACAACAACGTTGAGTTGTTGTCAGTCCCTGAACGTGGGAAAGAAAAAGAGTTTTATAATCTCACATCACGTGCTAAGTTCGCATGAGAGATGGCCCCTTATTGGGCAAGCCAGAAAAGAAGTCAAATGCTTTTTCACCAATCAGCGCCGAACTTATGAATTAAGCACGTATTTAAAATCGTAATGGCGGCTGTCGCTGTAGATGTACCGCTGCTACATATTTCTTTCTGCAATTTAACTTTTACAAAAAAGAAAAGCATATAATTTTCCAAATAATTTTAAAATTTCATTCTTAACGCGGAAAATCTGTGAAGTGGGAATTTCATTTTGAAGGTAATTTATAAATTTAATTTGAATATTTTTTAAATAGAAACATTTGAATGTTTTATTTGTCTTCATTATTGTGAAAACAAGTAGTTTAATAACGCATTAATTTATGGTTTTTATCGAATGAATCAGTACAGACTAGTTCATACACGCTGCTTGATCGGTGTTCGTACAGGAGATAGGTTTGTCAATTTCCGGGTTTACCTAGCTTCTATAATAACTATATATATTCTTTTATAATAGTTCACTCCAAACAAGGTAGGCCGCCACTGTAGACGTAAGGGTGAAGATTTGGGGGGGGGGGGGACGGGGAGGTCAACCTAAATCAGGAGCTGCGCAGCGAGATGTCTGTTTAGATTAGTTTAAATTTCTGCATGTCAGGAAAGCAGGGAGCAGGGAGGGAGTATCAGAGTCTAGCAGCACGAGGAAATAAGCTTTTGGGGTAGAAAGCTCTTCGGCATCTGGGGACCTCTACAGTGTATGGATGGGATTTGGTAGATTGTCGGGTCTGTCTAGTGTATTTACGTCGTGGGAGTACCAGAGCAGCAAGCTCATCAGCACACAATCCATTGAAGTACTTGTAAAACAGGCACAAGGAAGCAACATTGCGGCGATGGGACAGGGGCTGGAGCTTGGTTGATAGTAAAGGACCTATCAAGTTTGCAACTCTTTTTTGGACCTTGTCTAAGAGGGAGAGACTAGCGGATGATGCACCAGACAAGATGTGACAGCAATACTCCATGCATGGGCGGATGGTGGCTTTGTAGAGATATAGGATAATGTCAGGTGTGAGCAGTTTACTAGCACGGTAGAGGAAGCCCACCTTCTTTGCAGCAGCCCTGACAATGTTTTCAATGTATTTATTCCAATTCATGTTATCTGTGAAAGTTAGGCCGAGGAGTTTGAATGATGAACTCTCAGGCAGGGTGCTATTTGCCCTGACAATCGGTGGTTGAAGAGGTTTCTTGTAGTTATTGAAGGAAAGTAGCTTTGTCTTTGCAGCATTAAAAGTTACCATCCATTTTTTACTCAACTCCACTACAGACTAGAGGTCTTTTCTTTGGATTCAGCCATTGCCTCAGATATGTGTGTGTCGTTTTTGCCCACATGCCGAGAGTAGAGCGTGGTGTCGTCAGCAAATATTCCTATCTCAGTCGCAATGGCATCAGGGAGGTCCTTTATGAAAATCAGGAACAGTAGATGTCCAAGGATGGATCCTTAGGGTATACCAGCATTTATGTCATGTTGCTTAGAAGAACGGCCATCGAGCACAACGTGAATTTTTCGTTTTGTTAGGAAGGATTTGATTATATGAAATATTTGTCCAGTAATACCATATGAGCGCAGTCTTATGAGAAGCCCTTGATGCCAGACCTTGTCAAAGACCTTGGATATATCGAGCGCTACCGCCCTAGTTTCACCTGCCTTGTTCAATGTATGATATATGCGTTCAGAGATGTCCGTTAAGATATCTGCAGTAGATCGTGCTTGTCTGAATCCGTATTGATGATCAGAAAGAAGTTTAGCATTAACTAGGTGCCTGACTATCGCTAGATGGATTAATGATTTAAAGATTTTGGCAAAGATCGGGAGTAGACTAATTGGGCGGTAGTTTAGAGGATCAGTTCTATCTCCAGAATTCTTGAAGACTGGTACCACAGAGGCAATTTTCTAATTATCAGGGAAACAAGATTCAGTAAGGCATGTGTTGTATAGTTTGGAGAGGACAGGGGCCAGCTCAGCAGAGCATTTCTTTATTACTATTACTGGTATAAGATCATACCCACAGGCTTTGAAGGTGTCAAGGTTTTTTATGATGTCTCTGACTTGAGACGGGGTGATGACCAGGTTCTCAAGTGTGGCTTCAGTCCGCAATGGGAATTTAGGGAGGTGGTTGTTTGCCGAGCCCAGAGTGGAGTTTAAGGCGAAACGCTGGGCAAGTAGTTCAGCCTTATCAGTTGCCGTGCAAACAACATCGTTGTGATTTCATAGCAGGGGAATTGCCCATTGTCCATTGTACATCACACTATTGTAAATTTTCCAGAAATCACGAGTACCTAGTTTCTGTGACTGAATGCGTTTTTTGGTTATCTCTGTATACCTTCCCTTTGCTTCATCTATCACGACTTTGCAATCATTTCTTGCCTCTACAGATTATTGTATGTTCGCAGTTTACTTATGGTGGCCGAATTTTCGGAATGGCTTCTGCCTCTCAGCAATAGCAGCTGCACATTCTGAAGTGAATTATTGAGGAGAGTGGGGTTTGCTGAAGAATTTTCGCGTAGGGGACATAATCATCAATGCCTGATTTGGCCCATTCGGTTAGCTCATTTGCACACTGATCAGCAGGGAGTAAGAAGGTTATATGCATATGAATAAAAATATTTCTAAATACATTACATGAACATAAATACAAATTTATTGTAACCATAATATGTATTATATATATATATATATATATATATATATATATATATATATATATATATATATATATATGAATGTTGTCAGTGTCTCTGTGTATCCTGTTAGAATTTTAAAAAACTACGCAAGACACACCTGCAAGGATGATATTTTCTTTTTTAGCATTGCCTCAGACAAAATATGAGCATATTTAAAAAAATATTCTTTTTGAGGATCAACAGGGACAGAGTTTATTAATAGAGTGAGCATTAAGAGCGAGTTCATAATGTTATTATGTAGACTTTCGTCACATATTTATTCCAGTTTTCAGAGGAAGAGAGAGAGAGAAAGTGATAGAGACAGACAGACAGAAAGAGAGAGGAAGACAAAGACAGTGAGAGAGAAAGCGAGGGTGATATATATATATATATATATATATATATATATATATATATATATATATATATATATATATATATATATATATATATAAGAGTGAGAGAAAGAGAGCGATAGATAGAAGAAGGGAACTGGAGAGAGTGAGGAGTTAGGGTTAGAGTTAGAGAGAGAAGTTTTAAAATAAATATGCTACATTCACTTAACTCTTCAACTTTGTCGTCCATGACCCCGGGGAACGCTGGGTAACAATGCTGATATATATATATATATATATATATATATATATATATATATATATATATATATATATATATATATATATATATATATAAAGTGAAATAATAGAATAAGGTGCGAATCAACTTTTATTACAGTTCAATCTTCAGGCAAAGTTCTTTAAAGTCCTTAACTCATGAGTTTTCAAAGAAAATCTTCTCCTCACATGACCATTACCGCAGTGACATTACTGCAGGTAATAAAAATTAAATTTTGAAAATATATTTTAAAAAATATATAAAAATACATAAAGTTATATGAAACATCAAATATATCGGCCCAAAACATACTTGTTTGTAAACCTATACAGTTCATCCACGTAAACAAGTTTAAAATAGCTCCAGGCAAGATATAAAAGAGGTTGATTAAGAAATAATCCAAATGGTGAATGGTGGTCCAAAAATGCAAAAAGTTATCCAGGCGGGAAATTCGTTTGCTATCGATGCAGTAGATAGCAGTGAAAAATGTATTTAAGGTGTATGTAAATTAATAAAACGATAAGAAAACGATAGGGAAAACAAATCATTGCCTCTTATATCTTTTGTTGTATACACCTTATATATATATATATATATATATATATATATATATATATATATATATATATATATATATATATATATATATATGTATTGATCTTCCAAGATTTAGTTGTTACAGAAAATGTCTAACATCTGTTCTAATGGTCATAAGAAAATCGGTGAGGAAATAATTCCATTCAAATACTTTGCTATAAAGAGCAACGCAAAACGCTCTTTCATATATATATATATATATATATATATATATATATATATATATATATATATATATATATATATATATATATGAAGAGAGAGAAAAAGAAAGAGAGAGAGATAGATAGAAAGAGGGTGATAGATAGAAGAAGGGGGGCTGTAGAGAGGGAGGGGGAGATAGATAGCGCTAGAGAGAAAAGCTTTAAAAGAAATATGCTACATTCACTTAACTCTTCAAATTTCTCGTCCATGGCCCCGGGTAACGCTGGGTAACCATGCTGATATATATATATATATATATATATATATATATATATATATATATATATATATATATATATATTATAAAATTGAAAGTAGAAGCCTTTATCAATGCAAGATTCATTTTTTTTTTACTTTAATCTTATTAATTTCGGAATAATATTCCATCATGACTAGTATTGTGTCATTTTATATATAAATATATATATATATATATATATATATATATATATTGAATGTTTATATCATATTGATCTTCCAAGATTTAGTTGTTACAGAAAATGTCTAACATCTGTTTTAATGGTCTCAATAAAATCGGTGAGGAATAATTCCATTCAAATACTACTACGCAAAACGCCCTTTCATATATATATATATATATATATATATATATATATATATATATATATATATATATATATATATATATATATATAAATTTACGTATGTGTATATGTTTATATATTTCCATGCATACGATTCACTCCTAAATTAACAAACGGATAATTATGAATTTTGAAACAGAGCTGCAAGGCCTAAGGGTGAGTAATCTGGGCCATTTTTTCTAAATTTTCCCCTCTTTGTTCCATTTGCATAAATATAGCCCACACGACTCACCCTTTACATTAGTAGCTGTGTTCCAAAATTCAGTGCGGCTAGATCAACTAGTGCTTCAAGCGGGAATTGAAACTCAACCGTCGAGCTGACAGTCGGAGCCTCTACCCCTACGCTATCATACGACACTGACTGAATGTAGGTGATATCCCAATGTAAACATTGTCAAGTGCCGGGAGCTTGAATTAGTTTTACCCAATGAGCTATGCCTTAAAGCTAATGGCAGTTGGCGATATCCTTACAAATAAGCTCTACCCAAGACAGAGGGCTAATATATATTAATTCCCTTTTAAGATTTATCAATCTTAATAGTAGAGCACTCATTTGAGTTACGAGTTTGTTGTCACCAGCGAGTATGCAAAGTTTCCGCTCGAGTGTCGTTCACTTTCAACAACAACACGCTTGCCCCGACTCTTGGGGAAGTGTACGTTAACTTCAATTACTTGGTGTGTCGATTTCTCGTGCATCGGCATAGACGTTAGCTTCTAGTCTGAAACTACGAACTTCGTTCGATCCCATGCAACCGCTTGCAACTGCCACCCATACACTGATGAGAGTAAAACATCGGAAACAATATCGTATGTAGGTATTGAAACACTTTAATTAAAAAAATATTTACAGTATATATATATATATATATATATATATATATATATATATATATATATGTATATATATATATATATATTAAACAAAAAGTTACAACAACATCCGGACCAACTTTTTGTTGTAACTTTTTGTTTAATATTAATAAATATCATGCTCTTATTAATTATCTAGTTAATTTTACTTTTGCATTAATAATTGAGCACTCTGCTGGGAAACTCTCCCAATTAAGAAATACGGTAAATATATATATATATATATATATATATATATATATATATATATATATATATATATAAATATATATATATATATTTATATATATATATATATACATATATACATATATATATATATATATATATATATATATATATATATATATATATATATATATATAACAACCACATATAAAGCAAAAATATATACTGTCCCATGCAATAGATACAATCAGATATAATTTGGTGAAACTCACTGCGAACATAAGAAAAGTATCGATGAACATAAAAGAGATATCAAAAATAACAATTTCCTAAATACTCTATTTTTCTTACACATTACAACATGATATTTTTTTTTACCTTTAAACAAGCTAGACCTATTTCATTCATTTTAAATAAATCTCGTCGGATCTTTTTTTATCAGTACATATTATAATCTCCGACACAATTACACAACATCATTTCTACAATTTGAAAAGAAAAATAATTATTTGAAAATTGAGAAACCAGATAACTTGACGTGAGATTTTGTCAAATTAAAAAGAAAAACAATCTTTTCAACAACACCCGAAGTTATCCCCTATTTCCGGCTACGCCATAAGTCATAAACGATTAAGAATAAAAAAGGAAAACAAATTGTGTGTATTACCATGATTAGGGGTTTTTAAACCGAAAATTTGGGTTAAAAAAAAATGATTTAATAAATATTTCATTTATGTGACAAAATCACACATCAAGTCATCTGGTTTCTAAGTTTTCAAATTATTATTTCAACGACGCCTCTAACTGTAGTAACACCCATCTCATTATATATATATATATATATATATATATATATATATATATATATATATATATATATATATATATATATATATATATATATATATATATGTGTGTGTGTGTGTGTGTGATTTTTTGAAGGCTTACCAAAGCATTCCGTTCAGGAGACCAATCATCACCACAAAATACTTTTTCTTTCAAAGATTATTTATTTATTATATATATTCAAATTAAAGAGTTTTTTCCTACACGTGTTTCACTACCAAGCAGGTACTTGTTTAGCAGATCATCAGGGAAATTAAGTATCTGGAATAAAGGTTTCAACAACCGACAATACACAATATGGCGTTGCCTTAATTGAATTCACTTAAGAAGAGAAGAAAAAAATAAAAATGTAAAAAGATAAAAAGGAAAAAATAGAAAATGTCTTAGAAAAGTAGCCCGTAAGATTTTCGCAGTATTGTTGCTACTAAGCCAACCAGGAAATAATCTGTCCCAAATGCATTAAAAAAAACAGGAACAATGTGCGAGAATACACCTTCTCGTCGGGCAGCACAACGATGAAAAAATATCCCCCATACAAAAGCCAAACAGTCAAAACACCGTTCACAAGTTACCATTCCAAGAGAATGGTAACTTGTGAATATATATATATATATATATATATATATATATATATATATATATATATATATATATATGTAAAACGTTCGTGAAACCTGTGAAACCTTGGAAAATGTTTTTTTTTTTTATTTTAATACAAAAAAGACCATCAGAAAAATTGGAAAATTAAAAAATGTATAATTAAACGGACGAATTCTGTTATTTTTAACAATGTTTGCATAAATGAGAAAGTGCTACCTAAATACACACACAATATATATATATATATATATATATATATATATATATATATATATATATATGTATGTATGTATGTATATATATTTGACAATTTTTGAGAAACCAGTTAACAGACGCTTGAATTTATATCAATAAATGAAAATTTATTTAATCATTTTCTTTTTTTTATATTTTATAAATCCGAATTTTCGGTTTAACAAACCATAATCACGGTAAACAGACAGAGTTTGTGTAAATTTTCAAATATATCTTCTAACGACGCTTTCAAAACTGTAGTAACACTAATATTATTATTCTCAAGCCTGCATTAAAAAATAAAAAAAATACGATGTTTGTTTACCATGATTATGGTTTTTTAAACCGAAAATTCGGATTTATAAAATATTAAAAAAAAGAAAATGATTAAATAAATTTTCATTTATTGATATAAATTCATGCGTTAGTTAACTGGTTTCTCAAAATTTTTCAAATATACCTTCTACGACGTTTTCAAAACTGTAGTAACACTTATATATATATATATATATATATATATATATATATATATATATATATATAAGAATCATATTGATTTTCTAATATTTATGTTTTGCAGAAAATATTGAAAAGTATAATCACATCTGTTCTAATTGCACAATAAAATTGGCGATAAATCTATTCAATTCGCCACACCCTATTAACTCTGTTACATGAAACGCCATGGAAAACACTCGATAGATCCTCACACGTATATCTCTCTATATAAAACTCAATGTGTGTGTTTGTGTGTACCCGATAGAAAATAAAGGATAGAGAAAGATCTAAAAGTGTATTCTTATGTAAAATTAACCGGGGAAGATAATGGAAGTGCAACCATCAGGGAGGTATGGGGCTGATTTCGTCAGGTGGGGGGGTAGCTTTTCAGCTATAATTGGGAAAGAAAACACTGTAATTTAAATGTATTCCTTCCGCTCGGCATATTCTTTCCAAATTATTTAACGTTTCTGAAGCTTCTTATCGGACTCGGGAAGGGGTTGCAAGACAATCGGAAAGAGTGTTTTTAGTAGTGCTCTGGAGGTATCCTAAATTTTATTTGGGTTGTTTTAGTAGGTAGCGCTCTGAACGAGAAAAATAAATGTAAGATAACAGTTTTACATTTGTTAAGTTTTTTTTTTTTTTTAGGTTTGCAGATTTATTTACTGGAAAAACAATAACACCATGAAGGTTATACAATGGGTTTTATTAATATTTAAAAAAAATTTTTTTAAGGTCTTTAAAAGAGGATGGTTTATTACAACGTATATCTTTTTTTTTCTGTGGAATAGTTTTTATTGCTTGAAACCGCTGTAAGGTGAAGCCGACGCTATCAGGCAGGCAACTCTATGCTGGTGACTGCTATTGTTAAGTTGTATATAGTAATCTAAAACTGCTCAACATCCTACATAGAGCAGCGTTGTCCGGGAGAAAACACTTTTTTGTCTCTTATTAACTCAGTGTTGCCAGGGGGGCATAATAGTAATAACACAGTATTATATTTGGTAAGTTGTCTAAGTTAATCCAAAGTACTCAGTATCATAAATAGAGCAGGTGTGTTTACTCAGAGATGCTCGGGAGCCATTAATATCTTATGTAGAGCAATCGTACATAGAGCAAATGTTTTTAAACACCGTGTTGTCCTGGAGAAAGATATTCACTGTATTTTGTTATACTATTGTATACCAGAAAAGGTACTCACGAGTCAGTTTTTAATATCATAGATAGAACAGATGTGTGCAATAATGCATCAGTACATTTCTTATGTGGTATATGCTTGATGGGGAAGTGGAAGATGAGCGTTACCAGGAAATACACTAAAATAAATATAGGTTTCATTATATTATTAAGGGGGAAGATAAGAAACTCGGCGTTGCCGGGGAATGAAAATTAAAACACATACAGATTTCATTATATTTTTGAGAAAGTGAGTGGGAAAGAAACTCGGTGTTGCCCGGGAGCAATAACTTTAGAACCGAAAGCTCAGGTGAATGACTTACATTATTATTATTTTCAATGCATTAAAACAAGAGAGGCATAGGCATGGGCGAAGGTGATAGAAGGGTGGGGAGAGGGATGTGGAAAAATGGGGAAAGAGAGAAAGATAGAAAGACGGATTGAGATAGGTAGAGATAACCTCTTCTATTTTGATTTTGTTATGCCCTGGGCAACGCCGGGTAGACCTGCTAGTCTCTATATATTTATAAATATATTTTTGTTTTAAATAAATCGTACACGATATTATTTTAATTTTATATGTAATTTAATTAAAAAATCTTTGTCTATATTGTTAATTATGCTCGTAGCTTTGTTTTGCTATAGAATGTGTCTTAAAATTAAAATAAACGTGTGTAATTTTTGGGTGTTTTTTTTTTGTCTTTCACGAAACGGTGAAACTTATAATTTTCCAAATAATTTTAAAAGTGAAATTTTAATTTAGAGATAATTGAAAATTTCATTTTAATATTTTTCAATGGTAACATTTGAATGTTTTATTGTTGCAGATTTAATACTAAACTAGCGGGACCCGTGTAAATTACACGAAATGATGTTTTCAATACTTATTATCTTGTTCTTAACCTATAAAAATTCCAGAAGATGTTGTCTAATAAATAAAAGCGGTTTCGTGTCCGTTCGTTTGTCCGTCCGTCAGACTTTTTCTCGATTTGATCGATCGACTAATTCCGATTTTGACGACTATACCTTACTTTGTAAATGCTTTAGATTAAATTAAATTTGGCTCCAGTTCATGAGTAGCATACAAAGATTCGGAAGGTCGTTGCTTTTGATCTAAGCGTAACACACAAAATAACACACACGCTATCGTATTAATATGTGTCTTCCCGATCGTCCCCTCCCTACCTCCCTCCTCCATTCGATGTAGAAAAAAAAACAATATTAGAGATTGGTTAGTATTGAACTATAAACCAATCAAAATCCTACGTCGCTAACCGTTGCACCAAAAATAAGCATTTGAAAATATTACGAAAATTAGGTGACTTGAATGCTTTTCCAAATCTAGGTGCGGCACGCATGCGCAGAGCTTTCGATGTAAGCGTGACACACGAACACACACGCTATCGTATTAATATATAGATAGCTTAATGAGACATTCATTGGTGGCGTTGTGTTGCATGAACCAGTAAAGATGTGGTCCGAGGAAAGAAGCTATTAGAATAGAAAGTCTCCCGGTATCTAGGGAACTCTTTAATGAAGGGGTGTGATTTTGTTTCTAATCGGATGGGTCAGGGTATTTACATTAGGGGGGTACAAGTTGAGTAAGTCCATGAAAACAAATTTCGTAGATAGTCTTGTAAAATAGGGACAGCGATGCAACACTGCGGCGATGCGACAGGGACTGAAGGGGGAGAGACAGTGTGGGAACTATTAGATTAGAGGTTCTTTCTTGTACCCTGTCTAAGAGGGAGAGACTAGTGGTTGGTGCACCGAACTGGAACTTGGCTCAAAACCAACGAAGATTAGTGTTCTGTGTTTACATTATTCAGATAGAGATAGTTCGCGGGTAGGGGTGGGGTAAAATTATCGGATTGACATCCTCTATTTAATCATTGGCGTGAACACAAAAACAGAAACAACTCCCAAATACACTTCAACAACAAAAGCTCAAACTGGGGCCATAAAAATCAGCTCCCAGAAACAGTCTAACAAAACGGCGCAAAAAGCCAAAAATGTTGATCACATGTGGTGCTTTGTACTATGTTCGCCAAACAAATTTTGAAACAATATAAAAGCAGACCGCGCAACAAAATCTGCCTCTTTCTTCTCTTTCTCTTTTCCTTCTCTCCACTCCGTCTCTCGTACATTTGACAGAGAACACAACTTCGGCGACTCTCGCCTTTTGGTGCCAACGCGTCGGCTCACTACTAAACCCACATCCATACACATACACAAAGGCTTACACTCCTATACATTCTTCAACGCATACCACCACACACTGCTGACACACACACATACAAGTGTCTAAATGAATTATCAACTCTCACTCATACACATTCGTACAACCACGAACAAAAGGCGACACGCACATTCACACACTTCGACACATAGCTACAATACGCACATACATACTCATAAATTACAGGCATGAGCATTTATCGTTTGTCTAACTAGACACTAGAAATGAACACTTAATGCTCTGTAATTTGTAAATATATAAATATTTTGTGTTACTATTGAACTACGTTTTATTCTTCCTTCAACTTATGCATGTCTTATTCTTTCCTTCAACTTTCATACATGTTTTTCATGTTTTATCTGTTTTTACTCTTTTAAAACTCTCTTTAACTATTCTAATGTAAGTGTGGATCCTAGCATTTTCTCTAAGACACAATATTTTACTTGCTAAGGTCAGCATTCACACAAAATTGTATTTATCTCCTGAAATACAAATAATATGCGCGAACAGAACAGAGGCACAAATGAAAGACAGAACACGCTTGTTATCACTCAAATTGGGGGATCATCTATTTAAGACCAACCCACAAAGTGAATGCGGTATTTTGGTGAGAGTGTCTAGCATAGGGTAAAGTAAAAAATATGACAATTTGTATGTCCAACAACCCCCTCCCATGACGATTCGGGCTTCATGCCTAAGGCAAATGTAAAAAAAATGATATGCATTGTTTTTTCTTTAAAATATTGATTTGTATTTTTTTGTTAAATTTTGTCTAAATAAAATCGCTTTCGTCGCTCGGCTGATTAAAGACACGTCTGTGTAAAACCTTTATTTTTATACACAAAATCAATGCAAAGGGGGATAACTCCGACTGCCCAGTGCAAGGGCGATAATCGCATAAACACTACAGGGACTACGCATGATTTACTTGTACATCTTCTGTTAATATTCTTATTTACTGTTGGGTCACCACTTATAAAGGTCAAGAGCCACTCGAGGATGAGGATTAATGGGATAAAAACATTGCCAACCGAAAGATGAGGAACAATCAAGGGTTCGAACTAAGTTTGATTACTTATGGAATTGTTTATGACAAGTATTTGTTGACATTAGATTTGGAGAGCACTATGTTGTAGTCTGCAAGGAAGCAATCTTGCGGTATTGTGTTACACAGACGGGAACCATTTGCAAAAAACTTCAGTCCATGCAAATTCTGAAAGTAAAGCATGTTTTCGTTGTGGTAGGAAGATGGTTTCTTGCTGTAACAGTCACACAAGGAAGAACCAGTGATTGGAGCTAAGTCGAACACCTTCTACGAAAATAATGATAGAGTAGAGAGAGACTAGCAACGTCTCTTCTGTGAGAAAGGGGACTGTAGAAAAGAGAAGAGATAATCTTCCACTAGATTTCGAAGTCCATTTTCTACGTATATGCAAACATTATTCGTACAGCGTCTGTTTTTATTTTATTTTGATTTTTTACCTTACTGTTCTGTTGCTTCATTTTTGTAATTCATAGTTTCCTTTCATTTCTGTAATTTCTTTTGCAATTTCTACGATTTATTTTCGAAAATTTCCTCCATTTATACATTGATTGTGTGGATAAAGTAGATTTTAGAAGGGAATAACGTTATTTTATACCGTTTCTGATATATAGATGCCATCCGTAAAAAAATAATTCCGAGCCTATCAAAGTATTTTCTGTAAGGAATTAAATCGAATTATATATGTTTGTCTTAATCTTAACGTGCTATAACGATCCACCAAAAGAATGTGGCGAATATAGACTTTTAAAAGGGAGCAAAGTTACGCCGTATTCCACGATGTCTGAAGAGGATACTATCTACGTCAAATGAGCATAGCAAAACTGACTCCCCCCCCGTAAAAGCTCAACATGTTTGTTGTTTTTTAATTCTAAAAATGAAATAAATAATCTGATGAATTGGAACTTAATCAATATTATTCTCAAGAAATGTTTTACTTACATTCAATTACACAAAAGTTAGATAAAATAATAGGAAACACTCCAACAAGTATTAAGTATAGAAAATAAGGTTTTCTAAACAAAAGATACAAGGTGAACAAAGTAATTCAGCAATCGCTAAATTGAGCTAGCAAGCCCCGTGTTATTTCGTTAGTTCTCGTTCTTTTTTATAGGAAAAAAAGACAATTTAATTTTCCCTCTGTAGTTTTTATATAACAATAACCAAATAATTATTTCTCAGACTTGCATATATCAACACGAGTGAATTACTCTCTCTATCTATCCCCTCTCTTCCTCTCTATCTATCCCCTCTCTTCCTCTCTATCCCTCCCCTATCTTCCTCTCTATCCCTCCCCTCTCTTCCTCTCTATCTCTCCCCTCTCTTCCTCTCTATCTCTCCCCTCTCCTCCTATCTATCTATCCCCTCTCTTCCTCTCTATCTATCCCTTCTCTTCCTCTCTATCTATCCCCTCTCTTCCTCTCTATCTATCCCCTCTCTTCCTCTCTATCTATCCCCCCTCTTCCTCTCTATCCCTCCCCTCTCTTCCTCTCTATCTCTCCCCTCCCTTCTTCTCTATCTCTCACCTTTCCTCCTATCTATCTATCTATCCCCTTTCTTGCTCTCTATCTATCCTCTCTCTTCCTCTCTATCTATCCCCTCTCTTCCTCTCTATCTATCCCCTCTCTTCCTCTCTATCTATCCCCCTCTCTTCCTCTCTATCTCTCCCCTCTCTTCCTCTCTATCTATCCCCTCTCTTCCTCTCTATCTATCCCCACTCTTCTCTCTATCTATCCTCTCTCTTCCTCTCTATCCATCCCCTCTCTTCCTCTCTATCTATCCCCCCTCTTCCTCTCTATCCCTCCCCTCTCTTCCTCTCTATCTATCCCCTCTCTTCTTCTCTATCTCTCCCCTCTCTTCCTCTCTATCTATCCCATCTCTTCCTCTCTATCTCTCCCCTCTCTTCCTCTCTATCTATCCCCTCTTTTCCTCTCTATCTCTCCCCTCTCTTCCTCTCTATCTATCCTCTCTCTTCCTCTCTATCTATCCACTCTCTGCCTCTCTATCTATCCCCTCCTCTTCCTCTTTATCTATCGCCTCTCTTCCTCTCTATCTATCCCCTCTCATCCTCTCTATCTATCCCCTCTCTCTCTCTATCTATCCCCTCCTCTTCCTCTCTATCTATCCCCTCTCTTCCTCTCTATCTCCCCCTCTCTTCCTCTCTATCTATCCTCTCTCTTCCTCTCTATCTATCCCCTCTCTTCCTCTCTATCTATCCCCTCTCTTATTCTCTATCTCTCCCCTCTCTTACTCTCTATCTATCCCCTCTCTTCCTCTCTATCTCCCCCTCTCTTCCTCTCTATCTATCCCCTCTCTTCCTCTCTATCTATCCCCTCTCTTCCTCTCTATCTATCCGCTCTCTTCCTCTCGATCTATCCCCTCTCTTCCTCTCTATCTATCCCCTCTCTTCCTCTCTATCTCTCACCTCTCTTACTCTCTATCTATCCCCTCTCTTCCTCTCTATCTATCCCCTCTCTTCCTCTCTATTTATCCCCTCTCTTCCTCTCTATCTCTCCCCTCTATCTAGCCCTTACTTACATGTATATACATATCTATATCGGGCCATTTTTCTACCTTACCCTACTCTACTTACCCCTCAATCTGTCCGCATGTATAGAGGTATTCACGTGCTTGCAAACAGGCGAATGCCTGCTTCTGGGTACCGAGCGTGACAAAGTTTTGTTTCAGTACGTACGCCGACAGAAGATAAGTAAGTATAAGTATGTAGATGGTAGCAGTTACGCGTATTACTATATATCTAACGACAAGAATACCCGTCCTAGGACGGTTAAAATTGATTTCCCAAACAGAACAGTTTGCACTAATTTTATGCCCCTTTACGAAGATTGAATTCAATATATAATGATACCAAACTTATGTCTAGAATCCTTATTCCAATTTTCATCAAAATCATTTACATGGTTTTGATTCTCGAAAATGTCTAAAATTTAAGGCGGGAGCTCAAGGGGTCTTGATAAGAAAGTGAAATTCAGGGGATGTTGTTCAATTGGCGTCTAATGATTATAGATCAAATTCAAGGCAAATCCTTGTAGGGAGGTAATAATTATGGGGTACACTACGATCTGGCAAATCGTTTCTGTGTTAATAGATTTCATCTCGTGCACACTCTTCGAAAGGAGCTTTTCCTAAAATACTAATTAATCACCGCTTACCCAGGCCCCAAATCCAGGGTAATGCATAGCGATCGAATATTTGGCATAAATAACTGATTATTTTATTGCAATTTAAAACTTTTTATTTTGACTGTAAAAAGGGAAATTCCATGTCGACACATTTGGACCCTCTTTCCAACTTGATTATATGTTCTTGAATTTCATTTGAACCAATTCGTTACATCCAATGAGACGGCCAATTATATTCTCGCCCTATTTATAAACTCAACACTTTCTATATTTCTGGGTGATGTCGAAGTCTACTACTACTACTACTACTACTCCTACTACTACTCCTACTACTACTCCTCCTCCTCCTCCTCCTCCTACTACTACTACTACTACTACTACTACGACTACGACTACGACTAATTTTTATTCTATAATTGAGCAAAAGTTTGTATGTCATCACATACGTACCGTATCAGGCTCGAATGTTAAAATGATGTATTCAAAACCTTAAACCATTTCGCTATGGCAACATATGGTTGTTGTAAAATATTTATTAAGTAATTCAATTAGAATGCATATTATTTTACTATATAAATGTTTCATGAGCCTATTACAGTATTGCGAGCGTAGCGATTCAGAAGCACTCTCACCACATAATAATAATAATAATAATAATAATAATAATAATAATAATAATAATAATAATAATAATAATAAACTTGGACTTATGTCAGATACAACATAGCCATTACTACAACTGGCGATGTTGTATTTTCGAAAAATACTAAGGAGGAATGCTTATAAAAATTGTTAATTGCAACAGTATCAGCAATAAGTTAAAAGCCATGCTAGATTTTTTAAAACACAACGTGTATCAAATGCTGCGGAATGAAAGTCTTCAACGTCAATCAATAGGATTGAAAAAAAAGTTTCGTTTTTGAGAAAGATTTCAAGTCATTGACAAATGACGTTTTGAAATCTAAATCGTTCAGCCATGGAAAAAACATAAATGCTGTGGGCATGTGAAGAGTCCTGAAAGAAAAACACGAACACGGAGTGTAGAGAAAACACGTATATTGCACAAAGTATAATACAACAGAGAACAAGAGTGGCTGTACGTCAGTCTTGACTGCCAGTATAGACTGGTGTGGGGCCAGGTATTTACTTCATTCCCACCGCAGGAAGATGGGGCACAAGGCCGGAAGGTGGGGAGAGTAAAACCAGCGCTCCTAAAGAAGGAACACTCTGGTTTCTAAAAATTGCCTGAGCAGCCCCGTCGGCATTCCCCGGTCGGGGCGTTTCAGGCAGTAAGCAATAAGCTAACTCCACCCCAAAGAGGGGAGGCAAAACCTGGGAGGGTGGACTTCCTAGGACTACCCAAAACTAATGCATTAGCCCTACAGATAAAAGGCAACCAAAATGGGCAATTTCCTGTCGGACTGGGGTGGATCCAACTCTAAAACGCAGGTGATTCCATTATTTATGGTGAGGTGAATAGTTCAAGTAGTCTATATAGGTAAGGTACCATAATACTCCCTCCCAGGTCTTACATTTTCAGGAGCCACAGTATCGTTTCCTGTTCGGATTGACGCTATTTGGAGACTGCTCTGTCAAAAATGTCGTAACTGGTAACCATAACATCTTCCTGGGGAGTGCTGTCGGTGTCCTCCGACAGTCGTTCCTTAATTTGATTTAGGTGTATCCCATGAGAGAACTAAGGCCCGTTATCAAAATAAGATTTGATATCCTCCAGTTTTTTAAATTCTAGACTTCTGATTTCAAAGCACATCTTTAAACTTGGAAAAATGTCTTCTTTGCTTCGACATTCCACTTCAAGACAAGTCACCTTATCCTTCAAAGTTTTTAGCTCTTCTAAGACATCTTTGATTTGCAATTTTAGTGATTCCAGTTCTGGAACCAGGAGTTCACTCCCTTTTCAGCTTTCAACTGATTATCCAAATAACTTGACTTAATTTATTTCAGTTTAGTGTTAGTTATTTACAGCGTGAATTTTGTGTCCTTATGTGCTTCAATTACTGCCGACAATTTATTTTGAGTCCTATTCGTACGATTTTGAATGGTTGAAACAAATTCTTTCTTTCGTTTTTCTAAGTCGTCTGTTTTTTTATTTTCTGGCCAAAAAATTTGGGTTGATAACCAACATAGGTTTAATCGCTGCATCAAGTCTGTGACAAATAAATTGTTGGTATTTTTAATACGAACATTTGTACTTTTTCAAGTAGGTCTGTTTAAAGTAATGTCAGTAATAATTTCACCCTCGAATTTAATTCTTTCACCAGTCACCGTGTTGGCTATTTTGTTGGTTCCTAGCAATCGACACGTCTGAAGCAGAACCCAATTGTAATTTAAAATTTTTATTCAGGATTTTTACCTGTACATATATTCTTATAATTCTGTTGCCATGTTCGTTCGTTTTTGTGGATTTAACCCGAGTTTTATTTCCTCTATTCGTTCTGCAATGTGAACACTGGTGTCCGACTTTATTACAAGTTATACAGGTTTTAAAACGGTATGAGAAATCCGTTACCCAATGAAGGGGTCCATAACGGAAACAGGAGCTCGGCGATAATTTATCCTGTTTCTTATTGGGCTGGCTTGTTTTTGTAGGAACGTGAAAACAATCTTTATTTCTGTTTTGAATCGTTTTTGAAAGAGAGTTGAATTGTGATTTGTAACGTACTTTTCTGATGTGCGCAATACCCGACTCTTCAATGTCTTTAGACTCTTGTTTATAATTTATAAATCTCTGGCAGTCTTCAGCTAATTTCTGTAATGTTAAATTTGGCCCACTTTCTAACTTGTTTAGAAACCTATGTCTGATTTCTGCGTCTTTTTTCGAATACATGTCTTTACAAAAAGAAATAAACATTTAAAGTCATCTGTGCTAAATTCAGCTAGTTTGAAATCGTCACAGTGTTTATTAACAATTGACGCGAAAATTGCGAAGTCTTCGCCATCTTTTTTACAAAATTCAAACACTTCCACCGTTTCTGGAAAAGAGAAGTATTAGGGCTGAATAATTCTGTTGAATGTTTAACCGCTTAAAAAGAAGTCAAGTCGCTAGTTTTTCGAATTAGTCCACGAATTTGGTATGTTCGGTGGTGCCTAATTTTCAGAGCAGTAGACGAACTATTTTAGAGTCTGTCCAATTTCCACAATCTATTTTGTATATATCTGAAATATGAAGCAAAGGTTTTATCCTCGTCTGGGGAAATAAGTAAAATTGTCAATTGCATTCCAAACGTCATTCTGCGAAAAATCATTATCGTTCTCAGTTTTTTGGCCCTATACGATACTGTTCGCATTAATGCTTCAATCTTTTCATCGGGTTCTCTTTGTTGTTCCATCAGTCTTTTCTTCGGCTTCTTGTTTTTGTTCTAGCAGTTTTTCGTCGGATTTTTGTTGTTGTTCCAATAGTTTTTAATTTTGTTCTAGTAGAAGATTTTGAAATCTTTCTTTATTTTTTAGTTACTTTTTTTTCCAGAAGTCTTTCTTCTGTTTCTTTTTTTGTTCCAGAAGAATTTCTTCTGTTTTTGTTGCTGTTGCATTTGGTATTTTACGAGTTCTCATAGGTTGCTTTAAAATCTTCCATGGTTAGATGTGCCTTTTATAGAATACGACTTTTAGAATTTCTATTTTTTATATTTCGCTGCTAACGTTATCTTTGTTGTAAAAAGAGAATGAGAGTATAAACCCTTTTTCAGTCTGTGGAACAACTTCAAAAAATGAATGTGCACTCGAAAACATTCATAACATGAATTACCAGTTTGTTTTCAGTGCTGATAAGAAGCCCCAAAATGAGCATGCACTTGGCTTCAATGCACCAGCGATTGACGAGGAAAGCGGGACATTATTATAAAGTATAGAGAGTCTATTGTTCAACCATTAAGTGATGCTCATCGCCCTTACGATACTCTGCAATTTCCATATGGTCATGATGGTTACTATTTTGGTATTCGTGATGAATGAGAAAATTAGACGAAATCCCGTATCATGTTTGGATTTTTATGAATTATTTCAATCAAACAATTTTAATATGTTGCCTCACGGTTTGTTTCAACAATTTATTGTTGACATGTGAGTCAAAACTGAATTTGAAATACTAACACACGAAAAAAGGTTGATTATTTTATTTATTTACAGAACAACATACAGCATTTTAGAAATCAGAATATTTTTAAAAACAAGACAAGTTTCCACTATAGACTAAGAAGCTACGAAGAATTATGGTGAAAGTTCAGACTGTCATCCTAAATTGGGAGCTGTGCCGCGAGATGCTTGTTCATATTAATTTTAAATTCTGCATATTTATGGTACAATCAGGGAAACAGGGAGCAGGGAGTGAGTTCCAAAGGCCGGTAGCTCGAGGAAATAAGTTATTAAAGTAGAAGGCTCTTTGGCATCAGAGGACCTCCACAGTGAATGGATGAGATTTAGCTGATTGTCGGGTTGATCGAGTGTATTTACGTTGAGGGAACACCAGAGCAGCAAGTTCATCGAAACACATTCCATTGAAGTACTTGTCAAACAAGCACAAGGATGCAACATTGCAGCGATGGAAGAGGGGCTAGAGCTTGGTGAATAGTGAGGGACCTATTAGATTAGCGACTCTTTTTTGGACTTTATCTAAGAGGGTGAAACTAGTTGATGGTGCACCAGCCCAGATGTGACAGGAATACTCTATGCATGGTCGGATGGTGGCTTTGTAGAGATATATAACTTAGCAAAGTTGCAAATTCTTCCATCCAGCTTCACAGGAAGATCACGTTATATGCACATAAATATGACAGATCCGATTTATTCATAACTTTTATATGCAACACAAGATGGTATGAAATCTAGGAAGCACTTCTTGATCAACCCTTCGGGGTTAGTTCATACCAAAATCAGACCAGCAAAGTCTGGGCCATCTTTTAGGATGGCTTGTTCTCTGTCGGTCTGAGGTATGGTCGTGTGCAGTTCTAGGAAATACACTTTCCCAGGCATTACCTTTTCTGCCCTTTCATAAGGGGTTAGTTTATTGTTAATTGCTTGAGACGTCCCTACATGGAAATGTCGACGGGGCTGCCCAGACAATTTCTGTGCTCTACCTCTCGGGTATGGATTTTAGAAATCCCATTTTGGGCTGAACTTGCATCTTATCTTCCCGCCGTGCGAGAGAGATAAATAAAAAACTCCTGGATCAAAAGTCACATCAAAGACATGATTTTTTAGCACGAGTTTTTCACTTTTTTAAATACTAACGAGTCACTTCCTTTTTTATCAAGGCCCAAAGGCCACTAGAGGATAAGGGTAAGTGATTTTGTAAGTTTGACAAAGAAATAACACCCTGGAAAACGATGGGTAAAATGGCCGTTCTTCGATTAATTAAGAGAACAGCTCGACTAGAATTTGTTAACATTGGACTTGAAAACGACCATATTTTAGTCACACCGGGAAGCACCTTCGTGGTATTGTGTTCCACAGACGGGAAGTTCTCGAAAAAAAAACTTTGTTTATAGACGTTCTGTTTAGTCTTAGAGGAGAAATAGAATTTTTTTAATGTGGTTGTAGTAGACGAGTTTTTGCTGTGAATGTATTAAATGAGGAACCATAGATTGGCGCTCAGTCGAGCACCTGTCATGAGACTAACGATAGAGTAGTGAGAGTCTAGCAACGTGTTTTCTGTTAGAAAAAGGTTGTAGAAAATAAAATAGGTCACCCCCAATAGATTTTGATTAAAAATGAGATCGCCAGATCGTCAAAGATGGAGCAATCGAAAATTTACTAAGGTACAACGATTTGGAATTTAACCATTTAAAAATGAGTTGTTCCCAAATCGAATGCTGTCATTTTAATAAAGATATAATTATTACAATTTTAAATGAATTAATTACAAAAAATGACTTTTGTTCTATTTATTTATCTCACCCAATTTCTTACAGTAAGAAGAAAGAGAATAATTATTTACAAATATTTACATTGTTACAATAAATGAACATATTGAAACGTTCGTTTCTTTAATTGAAAAGTATTGAACTGACAATCATTTTTACGGAAGAAGAGATAATCTTTCTTAAACCTTAGACACATTAATTATTTCAAGAGAAATATTATTAAGAATAAATTATACAGATAAAGGTGACAAACGACAAATAACATACATATTTTGTTTTAAAAACAAAGTGACCTTTTTTTAAAAACTAAGTGACCTTTTTTTAAGAAGTAAGTGACCTTTTTTAAAAACTAAGTTACCTTTTTTTTAAAATTAAGTGACCCTTTTTAAAAACTAAGTGACCTTTTTTTAAAACTAAGTGACCTTTTTAAAAACTAAGTGACCCTTTTTAAAAACTAAGTGACCTTTTTAAAAACTAAGTGACCCTTTTCAAAAACTAAGTGACCTTTTTTAAAAACTAAGTGACCTTTTTAATAACTAATGACCTTTTTTAAAAAACTAAGTGACCTTTTTTGATAATCCTAAAAACTGTAGACATAAAGTGTATTCGACATTAGGGTTAGGCTTAGGTTTAGGGTTTAGGTAAGTTTAATTAAGAGTAAATTATATAATTAGTACAAAACGAATTATTTTTGCTTGGAAGCATAACTTCTAATATTTTATTCGTGATTCTCCAGATTAGGACCCGAGCTAACTTTGACCACGTTGTTAGCGTTAGAGTTAGGGCAGGGTTAGCGTTAGAGTTAGGGTTAGAGTGAAGGTTAGGGTAAGGGTTTGGATCAGGGTTAGGGTCAGAGTTTAGGTCAAAGTTTTATTAAGAGTAAATTATATAATTAATACAAAGCGAATTATTTTGTGTTAAAAGCATAACTTCTAACGTTTTTTGGCGCTTCTATAGATTAAGACTCGAACTAACTTTAACCCCACCATTAGGGTTAGGGTAAGCGCTAGGGTGAGGGTTAGGGTTTGGGTAAAAGTTATCTCGGGTCCTAATCTGAACAAGTACCGTTTTTCATCAACATAATTTCTAATGATTGTTACCAATAAAAACAACACGTAAATACATTCATCGTAGTTACTTACTCTCAGAATATTTTCTTCGCATTAGCAATAAGGCTTCAACCTTGTGTCATACATGAATGAAAGTTTATAATCATACCTTCATTATCACCTTACGGAATCCTTCCCGACTGAGGTAAGGCCGCCTGCAAATATGTTCTTTTGGTACTGATACAGAATCGGACCCAATTTCCGTTAACTTTGCGTCAGCATCTTCCGGTAGTTTATGTAAGCCACTGGAAAAAGCTGACACGATAACTGACGATACAACAAGAACGTAGATGCGTCGTCGTTTTTTGTCTTTTCCAAGAAAAGTTTCAAGTAATTAAAAGTTTTAAGTAAATACATTATTTTTTTTTAGACGAAAGAACACTAAAAATAAGCAACTGGTCAAAGGTTGCTTTTATAAAACGAACAAAACATATTAATAACTGTTAATAATCAACATTTTTTTTTCAATAAAAGTTTCCAATAATTATTTTTTTTTTGTCCAGTACAATAAACATAGTCAACTGGTAAAAAGTCTGGGTTTTTTTAACATTTTTTATATACACAGAACGAAACATATTTTTTGTTCGAGAAAAGTTTAAAATAATGATTTTTTTTAAAACAAAATAAAAATAGTCAACAGGTCAAAAGTCTGTGATTTTTTTGTTTTAACTTCATTTTTATATACACAGAACAAAACATAGGTAAACATCTGCTATTAAGCATATTTTTTAATTAAAAGTTTAAAATAATGATTTTTTTTTAAACAAAATAAAAATAGTCAACAGGTCAAAAGTCTGTGATTTTTTTTGTTTTAACTTCATTTTTATATACACAGAACAAAACATAGGTAAACATCTGCTATTAAGCATATTTTTTAATTAAAAGTTTAAAATAATGATTTTTTTTAAAACAAAATAAAAATAGGCAACAGGTCAAAAGTCTGTGATTTTTTTTGTTTTAACTTCATTTTTATATACACAGAACAAAACATAGGTAAACATCTGCTATTAAGCATATTTTTTAATTAAAAGTTTAAAATAATGATTTTTTTTAAAACAAAATAAAAATAGGCAACAGGTCAAAAGTCTGTGATGTTTTTTGTTTTAACTTCATTTTTATATACACAGAACAAAACATAGGTAAACATCTGCTATTAAGCATATTTTTTAATTAAAAGTTTAAAATAATGATTTTTTTTAAAACAAAATAAAAATAGGCAACAGGTCAAAAGTCTGTGATTTTTTTTGTTTTAACTTCATTTTTATATACACAGAACAAAACATAGGTAAACATCTGCTATTAAGCATATTTTTTAATTAAAAGTTTAAAATAATGATTTTTTTTAAAACAAAATAAAAATAGGCAACAGGTCAAAAGTCTGTGATTTTTTTTGTTTTAACTTCATTTTTATATACACAGAACAAAACATAGGTAAACATCTGCTATTAAGCATATTTTTTAATTAAAAGTTTAAAATAATGATTTTTTTTAAAACAAAATAAAAATAGGCAACAGGTCAAAAGTCTGTGATTTTTTTTGTTTTAACTTCATTTTTATATACACAGAACAAAATATAGGTAAACATCTGCTATTAAGCATATTTTTTAATTAAAAGTTAAAAATAAGTATTTTTTTTAGGAAAATAAAACTAGTTAATTTGTCCAAATTTTGCCCTTTTCTGTTTTTTACTTTTTAACGGTTTCTGACAGCTGATTCGCTAATCACTTCGGCCTCTTTCGGCGACTTACGTAACCTGTCCAAAAGTTGCCGACACAAAATTGGGTCTGATTCTCTATCTGTATCGTTCTTTCATACCTAGAAAAAGTAGTAAGTCAAGACGAAGCTGTTGGAAGACAAAGGGGGTTTATTCTGGTTGATCTTCGTTCCAAATCACTGACCACTATGGTGGAGAGAGATAGAGAGAGATGTATAATAATCATATCTTAAAATTAGTACTTCCTACGAACTGATTAATTCTCTTCCCCTCACTTTCTCTTTGATCCATGTGACGTCACATCCGTTTCTATCAATTATCACTGTGTAGTAAAATCTAACTTCGAGTTCAGAAAGTTGACCCCGACTGAACCTTAATTTCCTGTTCTTGTCAACTAACCAATTTATATACTAGCGTGTCTACTCGTCCAATAGTCAACAAAAGTTGTAGAAGCTAGGTAAAGATGGACCTCAACACACCCAGGTACCATACCAACACCACTCAATCAGCGGGTAGGGGTAATAATACTGACAAAGTTTCTGCCTTTGACAAAGTATATTTTCACTTTACTTCAAAGCCTAGTACTGCTATTTAACAAGCAATCCTTTCAATTCGTAACTATATCTTGAAAGGAACGACCTATTAACATCTGTCACCGCTCTCACAAATTCCGTTAAGGGCTTGGTGAACATGTGTTGCGTTATAGAAATTCCTGTTTGTTTATCAATGTCAACTTGCATTGTTTCCACGATCGAGCCATGTGTTCGGTTTGATAATATTATTATTTATGACTATTTACTCACTAAGAGTTTTTACACATTCATTATCAGTGATCGCTCACTGGTAAAACAGATGCTGTTCCCTGTAGTCTGAGTGAAAACAAGTCTCCCCAGATGTCCAGCACCGTCCGCTTCTTTCGTTAACCACTATAAATCACTTTGCGTCCTCGTAACAGCTGTTTACCATTGTTTCCTCGCTGGCAACGACTCTTGCTTCTCTTTGGAATTTGAGTATCAATGAACCTCCCCAAGGTTCTAATACTTTCTGCACCATTTTAATGGCTGGCTGGTTGGTGCCTTTTCCCCTCCTTCACAAGTATTATTATTATTATTATTATTATTATTATTATTATTATTATTATTATTATTATTATTATTATTATTAGTAGTAGTAGTAGTAGTAGTAGTAGTAGTAGTAGTATTATTAGTATCATTATTATTGTTATTATTATTTACTCACTTGGAGTTTTCACACAAATTATCATCAGTGATTGCTTACCAACAACAACAACCTGTAGTGGTCTCTGGAGTCTGAGTGACAGCAAGTCTCCCCAGATTTCTAGTACTCTCCATCTCTTTGCGATAATCACCGAAAATGACCTTGTGATATCGCAACAGCCGCCTACTATTGAATTCTTGCTAGTAACGACCTTTCGTCTCCTATGGGAGTTGGGTGGCAATAAGCCTCCCCAATGTCTTAGTACTCCTCGCACTCTTCCAGGTGGGGTCTGATTTGTGTTCTCCCTCATCGCTCTTCTCATCTTACTTGACCCATCACGACTATTTTGTGTGGTATCAGGCGAGGCTGGTGCCATCACTTTTTTTAGGGGGGGGGGGGAACAGTTTATGACATTTCTTGCAGTTTCGGTTCCATGGTTCGTGTGGTGGTGAACTTCCTGTGGTTTTGTTTTCTTCCTATTGAAACTTCCATGTGACTGGTTACCGCTAGTAGCTTATCAAAATTGGTTTCAGCATTCAAAGATTTTCTTTAAGATTGCAGCTGTTTTGACCATTGCCGTCTTTTGTATGGTCTCAGTGATCCCTTTGATTCCTATTTCTCCTAGTTTTTTTTCCAGTTTTTTAGATACTGTTCCTAGTGCTCCTACGATTATTATTATGTACTCACTAGGAGTTCTCACACAGGTCATCAGTGATTGCTCACCGACAACCGGTGGTATTCCCTGGAGTCGGAGTGACAAAAAGTCTCCCCAGATTTCCAGTATTCTCCACCTCTTTTCGATAGCCACCGCAAATAGACTTGCAGTAACGCAACAGCTGTTTACCATTGATTTCTCGCTGGTAAAGACCATTGGTCTTCTCTGGAATTTGGGTGGCAATAAGCCTCCACAAGGTCCCAGCACTCTCTGTACTTCCAGTGGAGGTCTGGTTTGTGCTGTCCCTCCTAGGTCTTCTCATCCTCCTTGACCCTATTCAAATATTGTGTGTGGTGTCAGCCTAGGCTGGTACTATTTTTTATTTTTACTTTTTTTTTAATTTTTCAAATTTTCAAATTTTTTATTTTATTTATTTTTTGGGGGGCGGGGTAGGGAGCTGATAGTGTTTCTTGCTATTTCTGTTCATTGGTTCATTTTTATGTTTTTATGTCAGTTGAGGCCGGTGTAATTTATGGGGGGAGGGAGCTTATAAAGTGATGTTTCTTGCATTTTCTGTTTCTTTGTTTGTGATGTGTTCTTTCTGTGATTTGGTTTTCTTCGTAGCTTATGCGGGTTGGTTTCTGCATTCAATGATTTTTCTTAAGATTGTAGCTGTTTTGATCGTTGCCATCGTTTGTAAAGTTCCAATGATCACTTTGATTCCAATTTCTCCTAGTCTTTTTTCCAGTTTTTGGGGATTGTTCCTAGTGCTCCTACGATTATTGGTATTATACTGACTTTCTTCATGCTCTATATTCGTTTCAATTCTCTGGCTAGTTCCGTGTATTTGCTTCGTTTTTCCGTTCCTTTGATTTTCACTCTGTTGTCTGCTGGTACGGCAAAGTCCACGATTTTGCAAGATGTTTCCTTCTTGTTGATTATTATAACATCCGGTCTTCTTGCTTGTATGAGTTTGTCTGTTTGTATATCCATATCCCAGATGATTTTGTGTTTTTCGTTTTACAATACTGTTTCTGGTTTATGTTTGTACTATTTGTCTGCGTATTCGAAATTAAATTGTTTGCACAGTTCCCGGTGTACTGCTTTCCCCACACAGTCATGTCTGTTCTTGTATTCTTTTTGAGCGAGTTTGCTACATTCATTTATTATATAATTTACTGTTTCGTCTCTTTGTCCACACAGTCTGCATTTACTGTGGGTTTTATCTATTTTAGCTTTAATGTAGTTTGTCCTAATTGCATTGTACTGTGCAGCCATCAGTACAGATTCCGTTTCTCTGTTCAAGTGTCCTTTTCTTAGCCATGCCCAGCTATTTTCGTTGGTTTCTTCTCTTGTCAGTCTTCTGAAGCGTCCATGTAGTTGTTTTTCTTCTATTATTATTATTATTATTATTATTATTATTATTATTATTATTATTATTATTATTATTATTATTATTATTATTATTATTATTTTATTCTTCTTCTTATTATTATTATTTTATTATTAATAATATCATTATTATTATTATTATTTTATTATTAATAATATCATTATTGTTATCATTATTATAATTATTATTATTTTTAAATATTATTATTTTTTAAAAATATTATTATTATTATCATTTTTAAATTTTATTATTTTTATTATCATTATTTTTTAATTTTATTATTATTATCATTATTATTATTTTTAAATATTATTATTATTATTATTATTATTATTATTACTATTATTATTATTATTATTATTATTATTATTATTATTATTATTATTATTATTATTATTTTTAAATATCTTTTGAAAGTAGACTTATAATGCTGTGAAATTTATGTTTACATGGAGCTTACCCGGTAAGATCGAACAAGAATGACAAAGAACAGAACGTATATGGAAAACTTTGGTTTTCTTTATTTCCCATCATCGGATGGTTTACGCCGGCTACGCACACACATATAAACAAAATTCTTTTGACATACTTTTGTCGCATGAAAATCTTTTTCTTGCTGAGGTCATTGACTTGGTTTTTGCTAGAAACTCGTTCATATATACATCCGATTGGGAAGCAATTTGCTCTGCATTATCTATCCGAGAGTGAACTGATGCAATTGTACCACAAGCCCTTCCAATTTTCTGTTTGATGAAATACAAGTCAGGGGATTCCTTCACGGTACCAACTTGCTTATCAGTCGCATTTTTAGTCAGTGGACACGAAAGCCTAACAGCAAGACGGGCTTGGATACCATAGCCAATAAAGCTTCATCACTGCCATAAACATTGGTAAACTCCCATTCTTCCGGTACTTCGATACTCCAATCACCAAGCGCTCCAGCTCTTTGCGTTTCTGAAACCGCCTCCTTTCAAGTCTCGCTTGCACTGCAGAACCTTCTCCTTTTTAACAGTTCTCAAGTTGCTTTCTTTCTTTCTCGACGTCCCACCCACAATGAACTCGTCCACGATTCATTTCTGCACTCTTAATTATCTTACACATAATATACACACACACACACACACACACACACACACACACACACACACACACACACACACACACACACATATATATATATGTATGTATGTGTGTGTGTGTGTGTGTGGATGTGAAAAAAGACAAACGGAAAAACAGATTTAAATACAGGAGAAAAACAAGAAATGAGAGCTTTAAGTAAGCCATGCTGATGAGCTGCAGTAACGGTCAAATACGTGTTCGTTGATAACTATTTCATATATATATATATATATATATATATATATATATATATATATCGTTTTGTTTTATTTTACTTCAGTCGAAGTTCTCAAAAATCAAGGAGTCCTTTCCTGGTGCAAACACTTGATCTACTTATGAGATACATAGATATTCGAGTTTTTCTCTACCTCTCACATGTCCAGCCAGTAAAGAAATTACGAACATCAATTTTCCCCACCATAATTGACCAGTTAACTATGCTATAGTATATATTTATTGTGGTCTCTTAGTTTTACCGGACTCCAGGACAATTATTCATCTAGTCTGGTGGAGTATCCAGCTTAATGCTGTTATCAGAGGTAACGTCACTTGGAGAAGGTGCACCATTCATTGTATTAATCAACGTGCGGTAGCCATACAGAGGAGATCTTATTTGGGTTTGTATGCTATGTTATTTTAAATATTTGATCAGGGTTTACTTGTCGGAGGAAATATCCTCATGGAGGCTATCCTGCTAAACTCTTCTACATAGATACTTTAGACACTCGAAAACAGTGTCTAGTAAGCATTCAAGTTATCTTTATTATCTAGTAGGCATTCAAGTTCTCTCCTGTGTCTAGTTCGCATTAAACATATCTCTATTATCTAGTAAGCATTCAAGTTCTCTCCTGTGTCTAATAAGCATTCAACTTATCTCTATTATCTAGTAGGCATTCAAGTTCTCTCCTGTGTCTAGTAAGCATTCAACTTATCTCTATTATCTAGTAGGTATTCAAGTTCTCTCCTGTGTCTAGTAGACATTCAAGTTCTATATTTTTTAAATTTCTTTTTACTTCAGTAGAAGTTCTCAGAAATACAAGAGGTCCCTTCTTGGGGCTCACACTTCATCTCTATATGAGATACATAGGTATTCGAATATTTTATTGAAGTTCTCATTTACGTCTTAAACGTTGAGTAAATAAAGAAGTTAAGAACATTAATTTTCATTTTAGTGATGTTACTATAGACAACATCAATTGGAGAAAGTGCACCATTTTTCGTATAAACCAGTGTGGGTATCTATACCGAGGGGATCTTATTAGTGCTGCGAATACTATGTTATTTTAAAAAAATAGCCAGGGTTTACTGGTAGGGGAATATCCTCATACAAAGTTGCCCTGACAAACCACTATACAGAGAGACCTAAGGCATTCAAGTTCTCTCCAGTAGGCATTCAAGTTCTCTCCAGTAGACATCCAAGTTCTCTCCATATATTTTTTTTGTTTAATTTTTTTTTATTCATATGAGATACATACATATTCAAATATTTAATTAAAGTTCTCCTTTACCTCCCAAACGTTGAGTTAGTAAAGAAGTTAAGAACATTAATTTTAAGAACATTACTTTTCCTCTTCCTAATTGACCAGTTTACTATGTTATAGTATATATTTGTTGTAATCTCTTGGTCTTACCGGATTACAGGACAAAAATTCATCTAGTCTGATGGAGTATCAAGCTAAGTTCTGTAAGATTACTTGGAGAAGGTGCACCTTTCCTCGTATAAGCCAGTGTACAGCCGTGTCCAGAGGATCTTATTTGGGCTTCGAATACTATGTTATTTTGAATATTTAGTCAGGGTTTACTTGGCGGCTGAAGTATCCTCATGTCAGGTTGTCTTGACAAACCCTTGTACAGAGAGATCGAAAACACTCGAAAATAATAAACCTTTAATAGTATTTCTAAACCCTCCATATACGTTAGGTACGTTGACGACATCCTTCTATTAACGGAAAACTTAGCTAAATTGACATTAATCAAAAATACATTTGGAAAGAACCAAATATGATCTAAGGTTAAAATCGGATTCTAACTCTACCTGATGAGATCTCAGTTTATAATAGATGTTGATCGATACCATCGACATTCCAGTGTCGCAGTTTTTGTACACGTATGTGTAAATAAAAATAATCATATATATATATATATATATATATATATATATATATATATATATATATATATATATATATATATATATATATATATATATATGGGAAGAGAAGGATGAAGGTAATCCGACGTAATGGGAAAATGAAAAAGGAAAACCAAAAAAATGGATGTTTTTTATGTGTACATCAACATTTCGTCTTTATTTATAAGACTTCATCAGGATGATAATATAAAGAAAAATGTCATGCAAGTACAAACACATATAGGGTTGACATATTGGGAAAAAGGAAGAAAATAGTAGCCACTACTAGAGAAAACAGTAGGGTGGACGTCCGTGCTTTGTGGAGTCAATAATAAGGAATGAAAAATGAATGTTTATGAAAATGAGTGGGGAAGAAGTGGAAAGATGGGGGTGAGCAAGGATACTGTGGCTGGTAGTAAGAGAAAGAGGTGGGGGATGAGCAGGAATAATGTGGATGGCAATGAGTGAGGGAGTGGAGGGGTGGAGGAGAGGGAGGAAGGAGGTATTTGAACAGGTGGCTGCGGTCAAGACTGAAGGGGAAAAATAAGTTGGAATGTGTGTGTGGGGGGTGTATGCAGAGAAATTGAGGGTGGGTAGAGAAGGAGGGGGGCCTGTGATTTTGGTGGATGGGCGAAAGTTACGGTCTTAGAGAGGATTTTGAGAAAATGAGGGGATTTGAGAATGGGAGGTATGGAAGAGTGAGGGTATGAAAGAAGTAGTTGAGAGGGGGAATGGGTGAGGGGGAGAGGGGAGATTTGTTGTGATAGAGTATGAAATATTTGAAATATTTGGAAAATGAGAAAGTTTCATCGGCTTGCTGTTTTAAAAATGTGAGGGAAAAAAGGAATGAGTTAGAAAAAAGTAAAGATTCATGGAGAAAGAGGATGGGTGTGAGTAAGTGGGAGAGTGTCATTAAGGTCAGAGATAAAAATAAATGTTATCTATGATCTGGCATGAGTTTTTGTTCAGTAAGGATGATTTTGCTTATTAAGGGTGATAGGTTAAAGAAGCCATTTCGTTGCTTGATGGTGGTGGAGGCGGTGATGAGTGCAGTTTCCAACAATCTTCGCCGAGATTTGTTGTGGATGTATTAACGGTTTTCTTGAGAACCTTAAAAAGAGCCTCACAACAACTGGCGACGTGGGATTCTGAACTTAAACCGCCACAACATTAAGGTATTCTTGAGAACATTACAAAAGAAGCCACAACTGGCGACGATGTTTAAGTAAGGGATTCTTGAGAATCTTTAAATTGACGTCACAACTGGCGACGAACTATATTAAGTTTTTTTTCAGAACCTTAAAAAAACCAAACATGGAGAAATCAATGGCAAAATTCATCTGACAACCTCTTAATTCTAAAAGCTGGCTTTATCGGCGGACCAAAATGGGAGAAAAACACGTACAGGACCAACTTATTTTCTCTCAAAGAAAAAAGGTCAGTGATTTTTTATTGCTATTCCGGCATTATGTTAATTTGTAACAAGAAGGGAATAAATGATATTTTTTCTTTCTCTCTGAAAGAGAAAAGTCCTGTCGCCGAAAGAAAAAAAAAGAAAACCGTATTTTTATATCCTGAATAAAAAATGTAAAATTATAATTGGATTCTGGTTCAGACGTGTTGATTATCAACATGCATACATAGGGAAGGTTGGGAAAACCGACCATGCTAAGAACCGACCAAATAGCCAGAACGGTGACTAGCGAAACAATTAAATTCGAGGCTGAAATTATTACCGACATTACTTTTAAACAAAACTACCAAAAAAGTAAAAATGTTCGTATAAAAAAATACCAACAATTTATTTGCACAGACTTATTACAGCTGTTCAACCTATGGGGATTACCAACCAACATTTTGTCCAGAAAATAAAAATCTGACGACCGAGTCAGAAAGACGAAAGAAGGAATTTATTTCAACCATTAAAATCGTATGAAATAGACGCAAAATATATTGCCCGCAGAAATTAAAGCACACAAGTAAACACAATTCACGCTGAAAATAGCAAACACTAAACTGAAAGAAATTAAATAAAATTCTTATGATTACCAGTTGAAGATTAATGAGAGTGAACTCTTACTTAACAAGCTGAAATCGTTCAATCTGCAGCTAAAGACTACGAAAGATAAGGTGACATGTCTTGAAGTTGAATGTTGAAGCAAAAAAGACATGTTTTCAAAGTTAAAAGATATACCCCAAAATCAGAAGTTTAGAATTAAAAAACTGAAGCAAATCAAATCTAAATTTGATAGATGCCCTTAGTTTTCTCATAAGAGACACCTAAATCAGATTAGGGAACGACTATCGGAAGACACCGACATCACTCCGCAGGAAGAAGTTATGATTACCAGATACGACACTCCGGCATACAGCTACTTCAAGCAGCCTCAGAATAGCGTCAATCTAAATAGGAAACGATACTATGACTTCTGAGGAGGTAAGGCTTGGGAGGGGTTTTTAAGGTACTTTACTTATAACGGACTGCTTCGACTCTTCAACTCACCATAAATACTGGGAACACTTGCTTCTCGGTTGTTTGGTCCAGACCAGCCTTTGCGGTCTTTCTGTGACGTCAGTTGCTTAGAGACTTCGGACTGGTAAATACCAGTCGAGGATCCGTTCTCGACAATCAGTCCGAGAAAAACTTGGCCATTACGATGGCTTTTCATCTGTCGCGCTGAGGCAGTCAAGACTGGCAGTCAAGACTGACCTACAACCACTCTTGTTCTCTATTGTATCATACTTTTGTTCAATATACTTTTCTAAACTCCGAGTTCATGTCTCCATTCCGACCACTTTACGGGTTCGGAACACTTTCCATTGTTAACAAATTTATTTACCAATTCATCATAAGACGCAAATAATCTAGATTATTTCACCTACGTCGACCAAGGCAACAACAAAAAGCGTGTCTATTTACTTATATCATGTCTGTGTATATTTTCAGCGGGTGGGTATGCTTTTGAGCTAACACATGAAATATGTAAAAGGTAAAATAAAGAATACATTAACGATAAGTGATCAAGTTCACTTATTAAACGTAAACTCTAAATGTGCTGAACTTCATTCTACAGTTTAATTAATGACTTAAAATCGATATTCATTTCATTTCTCTTGACAAATAGAAATGAAATGAACAAACAATTATGCATTTATAGTTAACCAATAATTATGCATTTTAGAACACAGCTGTTAGGCTAAAGATGTCCAAATGTGGGCTATATTTAATTTTATTTATATTTATTCAAAAAAAGTAAAAAGTGGGGTGAAGCACTTCGTGAAAAATTCAGATACTCCCGATTGTTGTGAAATTTTTACAATAGGTGTTAGACATCAATTAATAAATATTCCTCAAATTTAAGTATATTTGGAGTTTGTTGAAGAGTTTTCGAGGGCATAATGTGGGCAAAACTTCCCATTTGAAAATTAAAATATTTCAGATTTGCATTGATTTTGATCCATACTTATTGGACACCAATTAAGCAAGAATCGCTTTAATTCAATTTCTTTTTTTACTCTATATGCTAAAGCCTTAAATTTAAATAAATAACTGCAACTGAAGATCGACGACCATAGGTGTGCACGCACACTCGCTCGACAGTTGCACGTTCCAATGTAAACAAAAATAAACAAGCCGCGCATGCGTGCCCCCCTCTGTATGTGACTCGATGTGGCGAGTGTAAAATGCAATAAATTTGGGAAATTTGGGGCATTTTTGACCCCCTGCGGGCGCGAACACGACTTTTCTGGGGTCAAGGATGCTCATTTTATATCCAGAACAATTGCCTCTACATTTTGGCCAAGTTTCAGAAAAATTGAATGGATGGATCAAACGTTATGGGAGAAAAGGGTCATCTTTTGCCAACTTGGGGGCTTTTGACCCCATGGGGGTGCGAACCAGATTTTTTCCAAGGTCAGCGATACATATTTTCTATTAGAAACAATTGCCTCCACATTTTGGCCAAGTTTCAGAGAAATTGTATGGATGGATGAAAAGTTATGGGGCAAAAAATGTCATTTTTTTTTGCCATTTCGGGGCCTTTTGACCCCCTGGGGGCCTAACCAGATTTTTTTTCAAAAATCGGAGAATGTCACTTTCTAACCTGACCAAAGTTACAACTTCATGCAAAATTTCAGAGAAATTCAATTGATGGTTGCGGAGAAAAATCCGGACGGACGGAAATGCCTCAAAACATAAGTCCCCCTATTTTATAAATAAGAAGACCAGGAAGGATTATAACGAAAAAAAAGTTAATACCTTTTATTTGTCTAAATCTCTGTCGAAGCTTGTTGTATCAAGCGAAATATTAGATAAAAAGTCAAGATGAAGAAAAAAAATCTTTTTATTTTTTATTTATATTTTAATAAAAATATCTGCATCTAATACATGGTTCTTTAAAGGCATTTTGCCTCTTTCTTTATGTTAAAAATTCTAAAGATGCTGAAAAAATGAACTTTCCCAAATTTGATATATATATATATATATATATATATATATATATATATATATATATATATATATATATATTGGACACATCATGTGACCGGTAGTGAATAGTCATACTTCTATGCTGATGAGTCTTGATATTTTCATATTTGTCGCTCCTCGTAAAATTAGTAGAGCACTTTAGTGGTAGTACAAACACGGCATGACGTCATTTGCTTTATAATGCATCATTCCTTAATAGTAGTAGAATGCCTGGACATCAACGCCGCTTTAAATGTGTTCAAACTACCATGGTTTATCAGCTATTCAAATATTGGCAGCACGGTTAACGACGTTGGATATATATATTAGTTTGGTATCGTTGACATAAAGGAATACAATAGAGTGCTTGAGTATTTAATCATAAAAACATAACATTTATTTATTTTTTAAAAATTTATAATGTTACCGAATTTCAGATCAACATGATATTTTAGGTTTCAAGCTGGAGGGTGTAAACCAAGATTTATTATTAACAGTTCACTGATTTTTGTCAGCCATATTTTTATCCGTCAGATTTCTTATAGGAGAAGCCGGTTGCTTTCTGAGAGAAATTCGCTGTTTTTCAAATGTGTCTTATTATTTCTCTTATCTAGATGGTGGGGATCACCCAGAAAAGCTAAAAAAAAAGAAAGGAATAATTTAAAAAAGTAAAACAAAAAATTAAAAAATTAAGGGTCTCTTCCCCGAGCGAATTAAAACAGACTGCCTATTGCATTCTGGGTAATTTGTCTGTTTTTTAAAAAACATTTTTTATTCGTAGCAGAAATTGATTTTTCTCATATTTTCTCCAGTAAACACTTAGTGTGGCTTTCCATAGAAAAGTGAGTAAACATCAGTTCGCCACCTCCGCCATTTTCACATCGACCACTCATTTATCCTCCGTGTACCGCTCTGAAAATAAAGATGATTTTAATCTGGCATTGGCATGTATTTGTTTGAATAGTAGAATCACGTGTCAATAATCACGCAACTTCAGGGTTTTGCCATGGTCGAGACTTTCTGAAGGTAAAGAATTGATCTTTACTCGAATTAGTGGCGTCGTACGGATATTTCAGTGTTCTAATTCTAAACACAACTAAGGGTTTAATTAAAGTTTCTTAGTCTGACTTATCTGACCTTATTGCATAATCGCACACTTTCTGGATAGACAATTAGAGTTTCACACCATATTTAGCCCCGGTGCAACCATATCAGGCTGCATGGAAACGCTGGCTTCCTGACCTAAAATGCACCAAACATTGATGTTATTATTTTTTCCTTTCCCTTTGCAAAACTCAATCATGTTCTACAAAGTCAAAAGCAAAAAGCAACAATTTGCTACAATTTTCCTGTATAAAACAAGCAAACCAAACAACATGAATGAATATCTTAAGATGAACTGGAAGCATAAACACGTTTACCAAGATGGCCGGACTTGCCATTAAATGACCCAAACAGAGCTAATATGCCGTCAAACAAAACAGCCAAACCATATTTAGCTGCATTCAGTGTATTCTTTTTTAAATTAGTAGATTTTATTTTTTTTAATTAGTAAATTTAAATTTTTTTTAAATTAGTAGATTTAGTTGTTTTTTTTCAGAGAGGTTCGTGAAATCCTTATTTTTAGTTTCGAAAGATTCAACTCGTTTCGTTAGAGTTGGCCTATTCTAGCTTCAGAGCTGCGAGACAATAAAAAGGTTGTGAATTATTATTTTTTGTAAACTCTATTTTGAGAACTGATTATGTTATATCAATGGCACGATCGTGGTTTTACCAAAAAAACATGACCACCGTGCAATTGAAATAACACAAATGAAAAGTAACATTACTAAATTTTATTAACTATCTTTGATTAAACAACGATTTAACTAAGGGAGATAATTCTTCGAAATGGTGATTTTTTTAAAACTTGGAAGCTCATACCTCACGTGAAATTTTAGGGTCGACATTAGTATTTTATCCGATTTTTGCGGAACGGAAAAGGTTTTGCGCCCTGAGACATTTCAAGATGGGGAATATGTCGTAGTCTTTGCTGAAGGTTTAAAGGTTATCGTATTTTAGAGTGTGTGAGCGTCATTATGTTGACTCGTTTTTTTTAAAGCAAAATACACTTATTTACAACATTTAAGAATTTGAAAATAATAAGATATGTTATCCTGATGCAGTTAGTTCAAATCTAATGATACATCTAATAAAATTACATGAAGATATAGTTTAAAGTGCCAACTGTGGCCAGCGAGTTATGGCGAGTTTGGAATACTTGATTTAGGTAGGAAATTTTAAAGATACGAAGTGACATGTGAAATTGTAATTGTGAATAAATGTGTTATAATTAAATGCATTCAATTAGAGATATAAACCACAGTTGTTATGCAATATTAATTGATATATTGCCTTATTATTATCTGCGTAATCTTCCTTGCACTCATATCCGAGTTATCTCCCTTGAACAATTCTGGCGACGTAAGAGAAATACGCTTCCTCTATCCGAAAGTAAGGAAACTTGTCCTACGAATATGCAGAAATGAGAATGACACGTATCCTCTTTTCCTAGCTGGTTCTTCTAAGCTATCGCACGTGTTGTTACTGGCTGATACCTTGGTATTTTCTTTACAAACTCTGGTATCAGCCGTATTAGACTTCCTTTGATGGAAGTTCCCAGACTCCTAGAAAACCGCAATGAAGAGAAAATGTAAGTCATACTTACTTATACACTGTTCACGTATCTTCTCTATCTACGACCCTTGCAACACAAGTGTTTTTCTTTATGTGCTGGGACATTAATGTATTCTTAGTTTGGTACTAATGCCCCTGTTTACTTGTCTATTCACGGAGGCAAATGTCACTTTTAATGTTAGAAACAATCAGCTATCCTAAAAAAAATAGGTGAAAGGCGTGTGCGCAAACTGCGCATAACTGTCGGTGCTATTTGTTTTTCAAAACTAATTTTGTCTTCAACATGAGACTCGATTATCCTTCTCTAATAAAGAAAGCAAGTATCAAGGAACATGTCTTTAAATATCTTTATTTGCATGGTTTTATGAATTTAATTTTGATATTTTAAGAAGCAACTACCTGAATACACCTAGAATGGCGAAGCGTTAGGGCTAACACGGATAGGTCGTCTTAATGTAATGGAGTTGGATTGACACAAGGTAAGCGATACTGAGCGCAACTGTATCAAGTGACTGAGTCTCAGTGTGACGCCTGTCTGCTGGTCTTAGGATACTGACGGAGTCGTAAGCACTAGGCTCCAAAGCGATAATAAAAAATACCCATTTGATTCAGAAAATTGTGTTTCTTTTAATTTCTATTTTCGTGACAGTGCAAACAGTTCGTTGGAGCACATTCATTTGTAATGCTATCTTTAATGCAAAAAATATTTCTCTCTTGTGAAAAAGTTATTTAATATACCGAAACGTCATATAGAATAAATAGCGCCTTGATCATATAAAATACCCTCTCGCCATTTTTATAATATATATAAATATATATATATATAGTTTTTTACGTACACAAAAGTAATCCATGGACCCGTGTTTCTGGTTATCAGCCGTCATCAGCATGGTTAACTTAGATAAGAGTCAAACCCACGACTATTTTGTCGGTAGTTAGAAGTTTAACCTCCGACTTACGACGCCTTGTCTGGAAATATGTACGTAAAAAAAAAGAAAAACAAAAATACGTTAATTCTTTTGTTAATATCTGAAAAAAAAGACCCAACGAATTAATTCGTGTTAAATCTCTTGTCACAATATAAATCAGTTAACAAATCCTATTTAAAAATAATTTGTAATTTTTTTATATTCATAAAGTGTGGACATTTCTCGCGTTTTAATCTGTGTTAGATTAAAACGCTGATTTTAAATTCACACAATAAAGATCAATAATTTATAATACATATCCATTTCGAGTCTGTTTCTAATATATTGATCATATGTATTTGATCGAAGTCGTAAGGTTAACTAATTTGCATATTGCCCCCCCCCCCACCCGACACACACACTTAGACCAAGCAAACAAGTCAGTGAGTATTCTTCAAGCAAATAATTGGAAACATGAGGTTTTGGGTTTCCTAAATTTTTCTGCGGGACACAGGTTGCGCTATATATATAAGTTAGAAATAAAAATAGCCCGACACATACCACGTGATATTCGTTCTCAGAAGGTTTCAAGAACATCCGGGAATTTTCAGGCACATGAATCTGTCATTGATAATCAGCTGGTTCATAGAAATATTTGTTTAAACTAGTATTCTGTTGGGTAGTTTTTTGTTTTACACAGTACTAATTCGAACAATATTATTGAGGCGTTAGTTATCAATAATTCTCGACGTAGCCTATGTAGACAGAAGGTTCTAAAACATCAGTTGGAGATTTCCACCACGGTTTTTCTCTCAACTTATTTCTTTAACTAAACATAATTTTTTCCACTCATTTCTCATTCATTTTCTTAGATTTTAATTTATCATTCTGATGTTTTTTCTCAAAGGGTCAGACGATAAGGTTTTAAGTAAAATTTTAGCAATTTTACTTCTTTTTCATCCGCCATCTTATCATTTTTGATAAAATAAATAAGGTTTATTTCTGAAATTTTTGCTACCATTTTGTTGCACTAGTAATATGCTCATATACAGAGTGGGTAAGCAAAAGTTACAATGAACGTTAAGTCGTCCTTTCTTAACAAGTAATAAGTTAATTATTTTGAAACCTAGCATATATTGATGTCATAATTAATTAACACTATTATCCTTACTTGTTCAGAAACTTTAGCTCATATGAGTAATCAGGAAAGAAAACGTCAAAGAGTGTGCGATTGGCTGAATACACTTGTCACACCAAAATACATTTCAAGAATAGTTGGACTGTCCATAAAGACTGTTTATAATGTAAATAATAGTATTATTATGAGCAAAATTATTACGAGGAAATCAAGACAAAATATATTGAAGCTTTTATTAAAGCTCTCAAATCAAAAACCCAAAGGACCCAACCAAATCCATGAGTAAAATGGCAATTGAAGTTGAAGTAGACGAATAAACTATTAGAAATGCAGTAAAATATAATTTGAAGTTAAAATCTTACACAAGAAGAGCAAAACACTTGTTGACAACAACTATGACAGAAAATAGATTTGAAAAGTGCATTAAAATTATTACATGGTTCAGGAAAAGACCTCCATTGTAACGATATTTTTAGACCGCAGAAATGACAGAATGATAGCCAAATCAGCAGCTGAGTTTAAGGCAAAAAATCACAACAAAACGCCCTGATCAAGTCTTAACTTTTGCTGTTGTGGCTTCCGATGGAAAGAAAATGCCTTTAAAATTCTACACAGCTGATGAAAAGATCAATGTAAATACTTACTACAAAACTCTGAGATACGAGGTATTGCCATACTTTAAAGCAAACTACGCAGATGGTAATTATGTATGGACACAAAATGGTGCTCCAACCCACACAGCTAGAAAAATACAAGATTTCTGCAAGTCCAACTTTAGCAATTTTTGAAATCATATTTATGGCCGCCTTCCAGCCCAGATCTAAACTCTCTGGATTATGCTATTTGGGGCGTTTTAGAACATACTACCAATAGAACATCACAGAGCAATGGCGACTCTATTTAAGATGATATTAAAGAAGAATGGGAGAAGTTCCTCTCCAAATATTTAAGCAAGACATGTGCAAGTTTCATAAAGCGTCTGAAGGCAGTTATTGAGTAAGAAGGAGGACACATAGAACAAAAAACATTTTTTATTTCGTAAATTTTCTTGTGGCAAATACATTCTTATGACTTTCAATAAACTAATTTGTCATACACTGTCATTCAATCTCTGCCTAAAATATCGTAAATTTTGCTTCCCCACCCCATATATATATATATATATATATATAAGAATGAAAAGGAATTAGAAAAGCGACGGAGGTAGATTTCTTTTCAATTCAGTTGTTCAATGCAAGGTGTATTTTGCAAAAAGCAATTTATTTAATTAATTTTTTTCTTAAGCCAGGCTTTTCAAAGATCAAAATCTTATCACCAGAGGAAATTGCTGGGATAGATAAGTAGGCGAAAAGCCAAGATTCAAAATCTGAAAAAGTAAAATAAAGATTGTTGGGGGAAAAACAAGGTAAAAGCTGTCCGAATGCAAGCGTGTGTCCGATTGTAAAAAAATCCGATGTCAAAAAGTCTAGCGGAGAAAGTGGTTTGTAGGTAGGCCGTTAGAAGGCACGAGAAATAAATTGAGAGGTTTCAAAGTTAAACTCCAGAAATCACCGTCTTCAGGTGCGGTCAAAATAGATACAATCCAGAGGGTAAAAAAAACAATAGAAGGTTCGTTCGTGGATGCAACAAGGCTCAGTGATTCGTGAGGTGGGAAATATTAGCCATATTAAAAAGTCTTCCTGGGCTGAAATTCATAAAATATGTTTAAATTGACGAAGAGACAGCGAATTAATATTTAAAAGTTAAGCCAAGTTCCCAATTGCCTGTTGATAAACAGGACCGTCAGAAGAATGGGAACAAAATAATTAAATAAATTGCTTTTTGCGGAATACACCTTGCATTGAGCAACTGAATTGAAAAGAGATCTGCCTCCGTCGCTTTTCTAATTTCTTTTCACCCTTATATCTATCTATCTGCTCTATCCGGTATATTGAGCTGTATACTTTTCACAATAGGTTTTACTTTTCCTAAAAGTTCGCTTTTAGTTCTCTACTTATATATATATATATATATATATATATATATATATATGACGAGTGTAAGGAACACGGAACATATATGTCTATGGATAGTAAAAATACGTTTTAATAAGAAAATGATTATATATATATATATATATATATATATATATATATACCTATATGTATATAGTGAACAATATTATTATTTCCAACTCATTAGTCATCACCAGTGCAAATCATTGACAAAAAAAGGTGGTGTTCCCTGGAGTACGAGTCACAAGAGATCTCCCATTTTGTGTGGCACCAACCGATGCTGATGCCATCGTGTTTTCTTGGGAGGTGAGGGCAGATTATAGGATTTTTGTTTATATACCTACCCTGACACTTTCAGTTTTCTTTGATTTTATTGTGTTTACACGGCACTATTCTAGTTTCACTTCTCTGCGATTGGTCCATGTCATCCTCCGCACTCGGCGAGCATTATTATCATATGTATAAGTGTTACACCGGCCGTTCTAACAGAAGAGAGACTACACCGGTTCTCACTATAAATAGTGCGAGTAGACAATCACCAGGGAGAAAAAGGACAGTATTGTAACTGTTTAGCCGAGTGCCAGTCAGTTTCCTTACCTTTGTACTTTTTATGTTAATACACTTGTTATCGTAACCCAACCCCGACTTGACCTCTTCTTTTTACTGTTGGACTACTTCATAACAATAAGTTAAGGCGTTTCATGTTCGTACGCACGTTATCACTGTTCACACGCATTTTTTTATGCACTGATGAGTCACTGCTTATCAAGTCGCAAAGGCCACTCGAGGATAAGAGTTAATAGATTTGTCAGGTCGACGGCGTGGCAACCATCTTGAGGATTGGAGACCATGATTGAAACTGGACAGAATTTGATTCAAGAAGACAGCCCAACAAGAATGTGTTAACATTGGATTTGAAAATGACCATGTTGTAGTCAGATTAAAAGCAGCCCCGTGATAGTGTGTTCCGCATACGAGTAATTTTAAGAAATAATCTTTTCTCACGGAAGTTCTGTTTAGCTTTAGGTTCACATCGGTAGAAAGGAAAATTATTTACAGTGGTTGTAGCTAGACGAGTTTTAGTTGTTAATGTTTTACTGGGGAAACCATAGATTGGAGTCCAATCGAGCATCTCCAATGAAAATTAAAAAAAATAGAGAAGAGGAAGACTAGCAACTTCTCTTCCGGTGAGAAAGTGGATGTAGGGAAGAGAAGAGGACATCGCCCACTTGATTTCGAAGTCGGTTTTGTACTCTGTCAAGGCAGAAAAGGGTGCTCTGAGCAGCACCCCCCCCCCCCCAGGTGTGGCAACAGTACTCCATCTTAGTACTATTTGACTCTTATACAGGAAGAGGATTGCCCCAGGAGTGAGATAATTCCTGGAGTGGTATAATGATCCAACCATTTTTTCGAGAGACCTTAGCAACACATTTGATGTAAGTCTTTTATTCAGATCTGGAGTAAAGGCAAGTCCTATAAGTTTATCAAAGAAGGAGAAAACAATTCATTTCAACTAGAGCAAATTTAGGATCCGAGCGTCGGTTGTTAAAGGAGAGAAGCTTGAATTGAATTGATGTATTAAAAGTAGCCAACAGCCCTTTTCCCCAGTGCACCACGCGCTCCTTGCCGAAAGAGTGTGTGTGTGAAGGAGAGAGAGAGAGAGAGAGAGAGAGAGAGAGAGAGAGAGAGAGAGAGAGAGAGAGAGAGAGAGAGAGAGAAACAACTTCCCAATAGATAATTGCGTTATCTGTATAAAGGTCAACGAATGATATTAGAATGTGATTTGAGAAATAATACAGACCAAGAAGATAGTTAGATGGAGAATAGATCATTGAAGTACGCTAGTGTTGGCACTATGCACTGAAGACTTCTACCCATCAACAACTACTTTTATAACCTATCAGAGAGAAAGGATTTGATGGTTGAGAAAACATTTCCAGATATTCCATAGCTAGCAAAGCAAACCTTTGTTCTAAACACTATCAACCCTGACATTATCCTATATTTCTACAAAGCAACCATCCGCCCATGCATGAAATATTGTTTCACGTCTAGGCTGGTGCATCATCCACTAGTATCTCCCTCTTAGACAAGATCCCCCAAAAAAGTCGCTAATCTAATAGGCCCGTTACTATCAACCAAGCTGCAGCCCCTGACCCATCGCCGCAATGTTGCATCCTTGTGCCTGTTTTACAAGTACTTCAATGGACTGTGCTCTGATGAACTTGCTGCTCTGGTGCTCCCACGACGTAAATACACTCGACCAACCCGACAATCAGCTAAATCCCATCCACTCACTGTGGAGGCCCCAAGATGCCGGAGAGCTTTCTACTCCAATAGTTTATTTCCTCGTGCTGCCGGCATCTGGAACTCCTTCCCTGCTCCCTGTTTCGCCGACTGTACCGACATGCAGAAATTTAAAACTAATGTAAGCAGACATCTTGCTGCACAGCTCACGACTTAAGATGACCCCCCAAACTTACACCCTAATTCTTAGTAGCCTCTTGTTTGGGGTGAACTATGATAAAAAAGACCTAAAAAAATGAGATCGTCCGATCAGTAAAGATAATGATTGTTAATTAGTCTTATCTCGCCAGGGTAAATAATTCTGACTTTACCTATTTTTAAATGAATTGTTCCAAAATCAAATGGAACAGTACAAGTTTAAATAAACGCATTAAAAAAAGTTTCATTGATTTGTAGTATATTTAGCTGACAATTATTTCTACGGTAAGAAAAGGTAGAATGTTTATTGTTTGAAAAAAAATTTAATGGCTACAATTTAAAATAAATAAAGAAAGAAGTGACGCATTCATTTGATTGATTTAAAGAATATTGAGCTGACAATAACAATTACTTTTACGGAAGGAAAAAAGCCATTTTCTCTTAATAGTATTGACACTTACAGAATTTATTATTTACAAACACAATATTATTAACACTAGCGGAACCCGTCGCCCGGCGTTGCACGGGAGAAAGTACTACCTATTGCATGACGTCGAATAAAAAAAAGAAACGGCCTATTGTTCATCTGCCGTGTTGGGGAATGTTTTAAATAATAAAAAAAAAGTCGTAGCGAAAAAGAAAAAAAGGCTTAGCGTAGATTGGAATCGAACGCTGAAACTGCCGATTATGAAGCCTAACTTCTAAACCATTGCCCCAATGTTTCCAGTTTAAAAAGCATGTGTAAATACCCCAATTAAGCTAAGCTTGTTTATCGACCGAATATAAAGTTCAACTATGACAGAGTTTACGGCATTTGGTGATGAAGTAAAGGAGTTGGCCAAGATTTCTATAATATACGTCTTGTAGGTGTATGATTTGGAAAATGTAAATATTTCGGGCTCTACCAGTATGTTGGCGCTTATTCAATTAAGTAAGAAGTCGATTCGATCAAGAAATTCTAGAGGCCATCTTGAATGATTAAATCTCACTGGAACTGTGTTCGTTAATTTCATTCGGTTAATTCCGGAATTAATGTAAATGTAGAAGTTATAGGTAGAATTACCAGTAACGTAATCTGATATTCGCGAATAATCATCGGAGTGTAAGGGAGCGGTTGTTAAGTTTTTGCGTATTGCTTAATATTATGTAGTATAATAATGCCAGACAAATACGAAATAACAATGGGTGTTTTGTTAAAATTATACTGTGTTTATTAGTTCCCGGTGTCGATGAGTGTAGTCACAGTACATAATTGTTAGGGAGAAAAGTTTTTGCTACCACCTATATGGAGTTGGTATTTCGGAGAGTCGTGGCGGCCGGGCCGAATGTAATATTCAGTGTTTGTTTGGAATAAAGAATAACAGATATACTAAAACACGCTCGAGTGAATAAGTGTAATGTAATGGTGAGTTTAGTAGCCCGTGATGCATGTGGTTATTTTCCTATTCTCCGAGAAGGTACAGGGGAAAAAACGTCTCTACTTTATATATTAGAGAAGATCACTTACTAAGAGTTTTCACACAAGTCATTATCCGTAATCAATCACTGGCAACAACAGTTGGTGTTCCTTTGAATCTGAATGAAAACAGGTCTCCCGAGATTTCGAACATTCCCCGCTTCTTTACAAATATCTATTCGTTATCACTACAGTCGTTTACCATTGGTTGATAACGATCATTGGATTTCTCTGGAATTTGAGTAGCAGAAAGCTTCCCTATGAATCCAGTACTCTCCGTTCCCTTCCAGTAGAGGGCGGGATAGTGCCTTCCATCCTCTGTCTGTCTATCCCCCTTGCTCTTGCAAGACCATTTGTTGTGGCAGATGTCACTAGTTCTGATAGAATTATTATTATTATTATTATTATTATTATTATTATTATTATTATTATTATTATTATTATTATTATTATTATTAGTGGTATTTCTAATAATGTTATGTTTACTTTTACTGTCCGGATTGAGCGACGTTTCTGTCGATAATAGAGAAAAGAATGTTCGTTTTCGTCGATTTTACTAAGATACACGTTTTATCAATTATTCATAATGTTTTAAGACATGTTATAAAAGTTTCACGCTGTATGAACGTGGGAAATTGTAGATAACAAAAACATATATACATGTAACAAAATTGTCAATGACTCTTCAGTATATATATATATATATATATATATATATATATATATATATATATATATAAACAATAGAAACTTAGATTTCAGTAAACTTGTCTGTATTGATTTTAAAAAAATAACCAGTTCCCAACGGACCGTTTCGTCATTACTTAGACAACCAAAATACAGAGTTATATGTCTTGGATTGTCTATGAGTGTACCTCATCAGAAAGAACGGCCCAACACATCAGAAAAAAAACTTACATTATTAAAGTATTTAAATATTTAGATTCATTACTTTCACGAACGCCATATTTCACACACACGCACACACACACACACAATCTCTCTCTCTCTCTCTCTCTCTCTCTCTCTCTATATATATATATATATATATATATATATATATATATATATATAGAGAGAGAGAGAGAGAGAGATTTGGATTTTTCACTTAGAAAAAAGATTATTCAGTGAAGACCGGGATTATTCCAATAAAAACAAGCTCGATGATACTCGATTACAGGGTACAGAGCATTTATATGTGATTTTTTAAAAAAACTTACCAAAGCATTCCGTTCAGGAGCCCAAACAACACCACAAAAGATTTTTTCATTTAAAAATTATTTATTTATCATTTATCAAATTAAATAGTTTTTACCTACACGTGTTTCACTACCAAGCAGGTACTTGCTTGGCAGATCATTAGGGAAAATTAAGTACCTTGAATAAGAGTTACAACAACCGGCAATACACAATGTGGTGTTGCTTTTCTTGAGGTCACTTAAGAAAGGAAGAAAGAAAAAATAAAGTAAGATAGAGAATAAAAATATATATAAAAAATATATATAATAAAATATATATTAAAAAATATATATATAAAAAAAAACAGTAATAAAAACAAAAAATATAATTTGTCCCAAATGCACTCCAGTGAAACAGTAATAATGAGCGAGAATACACCCTCTCGACGGGCGGCAAATACCCCCTCCCCCCAAAAAAAACATGAAGACCAATTAGTTTTTATTAAGAATAGTTTTTATTAAGAATAGTTTTTTTTTAAAAATAGAAACTTGATTGTTGTAAGAAACATTTTGTAGTAATACTTTACTTAAAGTATATGAATGGTTTTTTTAAGAATGATTACTGCGAGACTATTCTCTTCGATAAATAGCAAAGTAGCTACCGGCAGATAATTAAATAAAATAGAAGATATTCTCCCGGAATGAAAACAGACGTTGGATAATTAGTTCTTATAAAGAATAATTAAAAAAAAAATAGAAGCGAGATTTTTGTAAGAAGCATTTGGTAGTAATATTTTATATATAGTATATGTGTCATATCCTAAATTACATAGGACATACTAAATTAAGAATACGCCGAGTGGTTTGCTTTTAACATGGATCCGGTAGGAAGTAGAGACGTTGACTCTTCACTGCCGTCCAGATATCACTGCCCGTCTTATATACGTACTTTCGTATATAGTCAATACCTGATTACCTCCCTTTATGTTAGTTTCGTATTTATGCCAAATCATGACCTTTACAACAATATGAATGTTTTTTCAAAATGATTACTGCGGGATGAAGATTGTCCCCTCCGATAAATATCAACAAGGTAGCTATCGGCAGTAAATTATATAAAGAATATTTTCCCAGAATGATGAAAGACGTAACTGACGCTGGATAATAAGTTTTTATAGAGAATAATCTTTTTTAAATAGAAACTAGAACTTTTAGGAAATGTATTATTGATAAATATTTTATGTCTACTATTATGGGAGTTTTTTTTTCTGCGGGATCGTCATTGGTTCGCCTCGTTGCGAGTCCATCTCGGAAAGGAGCGAATTTGACCTGGAAATAGGGACAACTCGACCGCATGCTTTAAAAAGGACATTTGTATCGTTTTTTCCTTCGGATGGAATAGATCTGGAATGCCAATAATATCAGTGGCTTGGAATGGTAATTTGGAAACGGGGTTTTGATTGTTTTTTGGTCTTTATGTTTTTTTTGTGAGGGGATATTTGTCATAGTGGTGCCGCCCATCGAGAGAGTGTATCCTCGCTCATTATTACTGTTTCACTGGAGTGCGTTTGGGAAAGATTATATTTTTTGTTTTTTTATTACTGTTTTTTATATATATATATTTTTTAATATATATTTTATTATATATATTTTTTATATATAATTTTTTATTCTCTATCTTACTTTATTTTTTTCTTCCTTTCGTAAGTGACCTCAAGAAAAGCAACACCACATTGTGTATTGCCGGTTGTTGTAACTCTTATTCAAGGTACTTAATTTCCCGTGATGATCTGCCAAGCAAGTACCTGCTTGGTAGTGAAACACGTGTAGGTAAAAACTCTTTAATTTGAAACATGAGGAATAAATAATCTTTGAATGAAAAAATCTTTTGTGGTGTTGTTTGGGCTCCTGAACGGAATGCTTTGGTAAGGTTTCAAAAAATCACACACACACACATATATATATATATATATATATATATATATATATATATATATATATATATATATGTTTAAATATACATATATGTTGATATCGCTAACTTGAGATGCTAACATGGGCACAGGACCAGCATATGATAGTATCGTGGCCCGTGGAGTGTACCTTGGTGTGTCTGCGCAAAATACTCCTCGCCCGTGGATTGTCAGAAATCATTTGACAAAATCAAAGCATTCATTAACTCTGACCAACTGCTTACGCATTTTGCTCCAAATAAAAAAATAGTCGTGGCAGCGGATGCATCAAATCATGGCGTGGAAGCTGTGATCTCGCATATATTCACAGATGGAACTGAGAAAGCTATCATGCATGCAGCCAGATCCCTGACACCCGCTGAACGCAATTACAGTCAAGTGGAAATAGAAGCACTGACACTGATTTTTGCTGTGAAGAAATTCCATAAGATGTTGTCGGGCGTCACTTTACACTTCTGACAGACCACAAGCCACTACTCTCAATATTTGGCTCAAAAAAGGTATTCCAGTATATTCAGCCAGACAATTACAACGGTGGGCAATCATTCTACTGGTGTACGATTTCGATATACAGTATCGTTGGATAACAGAGTTCCGCCAAGCTGATGCCTTGTCACGACTCATCAGTGCACATTCCGTTCCAGACGACGACACTGTCATCGTTGCCATCAGCATTGAGGACGATTTTTAACGCACGCTCACAGATTGACTCTGGACAATTCCAGCGACAAGGATTGATATAAAGCGAGAAACAACAAGATCCAATGATACAAAAAGTGTACAGATTTCTCCCACATTTATGGCCTTCTAACCTTACGGGAGACCCCCAACAGTTCAAACGCCGTAGTGGCTCTCTTTCTGTTATTGATGGTTGTTTGATCTTTGAAGATCGTGTTGTTGTTACCAGTAAGCTCACACAAGCAGTCCTTAAACTACTACATTCGGGGCATCCAGGCATTAATCGAATGAAATCACTAGCCCGCAATGTGGTCTATTGGCCTAACATAGACACAGACATTGAGCGTACTGTCAAATGTTGTATCCAGTGTATGGAAGCGAAGAATCCACCTCGGATTGTTGATTCTCGCTGGACATACCCAGAGCAACAATGGTTCAGAATACACGTAGACTTTTCTACCCCTATCAATGACCTTAGTTTTCGAGTTGTTGTGGATGCCCATTCTAAATGGCCTGAAGTTTTATCAATGCAACAGACTGACACTCAGTCTACGATAACAGTACTCAGTTGGCTATTTAGAAGACACGGCTTGCCCGAGACTTTAGTCTTAGACAACGGATCACAATTCACGTCTGACTCATTCCCAAAATTCTGCAAATCGTGTTGCATAACACACTCCGGTCGCCACCCTATCATCCTCAATCCAATAGACTAGACGAAAGGTTTGTAGACACATTCAAACGGGCACTACTCAAAGCAAGGAGGAGTGAACAACAGAGGAGATACTACATGCTTTCCTCCATTCATATCGAAAATACTAAGTGGTGCTGTAAAGAATGGTATGTCACCAGCACTCATGGGACGAAAACTCCGTACCACACTGGGCGCTTTACGGCCCCAGCGACAAAGGCAATAACCAGACCCTAACAAAACAATAGAATTTTCAGTTGGCACACCAGTGTTTGCTCGGAATTAGAGACCTGGCAAGCCAAATTAGGTACCGGGCGTCATCCACAAAATAAATGGGCAATTCCTGTATGATGTTCAAGTCGGGAGGCAATTCTGGGCACGGCACAACAACCAGTTACGTCCTAAATACACTGGAGACAACTTAGTTGATAACAGAACAAGAATTCCGTTCGATCTGCTAATGGACACACTACGTATTTTGTATTGAGTTTTTTTAGGTGAATTAATATTGAGTTTTTTTAGGTAAATTAATATTGAGTTTTTTTAGGTGAATTAATATTGAGTTTTTTAGGTGAATTAATATTGAGTTTTTTAGGTGAATTAATATCGAGTTTTTTAGGTGAATTAATATTGAGTTTTTGTAGGTGAATTAATATTGATTTTTTTTAGATGAATTAATATTGAGTTTTTTTATGGGAATTAATATTGAGTTTTTTTAGGTGAATTAATATTGAGTTTTTTTTAGGTGAATTAATATTGAGTTTTTTTAGGTGAATTAATATTGAGTTTTTTTAGATGAATTAATATTGAGTTTTTTTAGGTCAATTAATATTGAGTTTTTGTAGGTGAATTAATATTGAGGGTTTTTAGGTGAAGTAATATTGAGGTTTTTTTGGTGAATTAATATAGAGGGTTTTATGGTGAATTAATATTAAGTTTTTACGGTGAATTAATATTGAGTTTTTTTAGGTAAATTAATATTGAGTTTTTAGATGAATTAATATTGAGTTTTTTAGATGAATTAATAATGAGTTTGTTTAGATGAATAAATATTGAGTTTTTTAGGTGAATTAATATTGAGTGTTTTCGGTGAATTAATATTGAGTTTTTTAGATGAATAATTATTGAGTTTTTTTAGATGAATTAATATTGAGTTTTTTTAGGTGAATTAATATTGAGTTTTTTTAGGTGAATTAATATTGAGGTTTTTTAGGTGAATTAATATTGAGTTTTTTTAGGTGAAAAAATATTTAGATTTTATGTGAATTAATATTGAGTTTTTTTTAGGTGAATTAATATTGAGTTTTTTTAGGTGAATTAATATTGAGTTTTTTTAGGTGAATTAATATTGAGGTTTTTAGGTGAATTTATATTGAGTTTTTTTTGGGTTAATTAATATTGAGTTTTAAGATGAATTAATATTGAGTTTTTTAGATGAATTAATATTGAGTTTTTTAGGTGAATTAATATTGAGTTTTTTAGGTTAATTAATATTGAGTTTTTTAGGTGAATTAATATTGAGTTTTTTTAGATGAATTAATATTGAGTTTTTTTAGGTGAATTAATATTGAGTTTTTTTAGGTGAATTAATATTGAGGTTTTTTAGGTGAATTAATATTCAGTTTTTTTAGGTGAAGAAATATTTAGTTTATTTAGGTGAATTAATATTGAGTTTTTTTTAGGTGAATTAATATTGAGTTTTTTTAGGTGAATTAATATTGAGTTTTTTAGGTGAATTAATATCGAGTTTTTTAGGTGAATTAATATTGATTTTTTTTAGGTGAATTAATATTGAGTTTTTTTAGGTGAATTAATATTGAGTTTTTTAGGTGAATTAATATTGAGTTTTTTTAGGTGAATTAATATTGAGTTTTTTTAGATGAATTAATATTGAGTTTTTTTAGGTGAATTAATATTGAGTTTTTTAAATGAATAATTATTGAGTTTTTTTAGATGAATTAATATTGAGTTTTTTTAGGTGAATTAATATTGAGTTTTTTTAGGTGAATTAATATTGAGTTTTTTTAGGTGAAGAAATATTTAGTTGAATATTTAGTTGAATATTTAGGTGAATTAATATTGAGTTTTTTTAGGTAAATTAATATTGCGTTTTTAGATGAATTAATATTGAGTTTTTTAGATGAATTAATATTGAGTTTTTTAGATGAATTAATATTGAGTTTTTTAGGTGAATTAATATTGAGTTTTTTAGGTAAATTAATATTGAGTTTTTTAAATGAATAATTATTGAGTTTTTTTAGATGAATTAATATTGAGTTTTTTTAGGTGAATTAATATTGAGTTTTTTAGGTGAATTAATATCGAGTTTTTTAGGTGAATTAATAGTGAGTTTTTTTAGGTGAAGAAATATTTAGTTTTTTTTTGTGAAGAAATATTGAGTTTTTTTAGGGGAATTAATATTGAGTTTTTTTAGGTGAATTAATATTGAGTTTTTTTTGGGTAAATTAATATTGAGTTTTTAGATGAATTAATATTGAGTTTTTTAGATGAATTAATATTGAGTTTTTTAGGTGAATTAATATTGAGTTTTTGTAGGTGAATTAATATTGATTTTTTTTAGGTGAATTAATATTGAGTTTTTTTATGGGAATTAATATTGAGTTTTTTTAGGTGAATCAATATTGAGTTTTTTTAGGTGAATTAATATTGAGTTTTTTTAGATGATTAAATATTGAGTTTTTTAGGTCAATTAATATTGAGTTTTTGTAGGTGAATTAATATTGAGGGTTTTTAGGTGAAGTAATATTGAGGTTTTTTTGGTGAATTAATATAGAGGGTTTTATGGTGAATTAATATTAAGTTTTTACGGTGAATTAATATTGAGTTTTTTTAGGTAAATTAATACTGAGTTTTTAGATGAATTAATATTGAGTTTTTTAGATGAATTAATAATGAGTTTGTTTAGATGAATTAATATTGAGTTTTTTAGGTGAATTAATATTGAGTGTTTTAGGTGAATTAATATTGAGTTTTTTAGATGAATAATTATTGAGTTTTTTTAGATGAATAAATATTGAGTTTTTTTAGGTGAATTAATATTGAGTTTTTTTAGGTGAATTAATATTGAGGTTTTTTAGGTGAATTAATATTGAGTTTTTTTAGGTAAAAATATTTAGTTTTTTTATGTGAATTAATATTGAGTTTTTTTTAGGTGAATTAATATTGAGTTTTTTAGGTGAATTAATATTGAGTTTTTTTAGGTGAATTAATATTGAGGTTTTTAGGTGAATTTATATTGAGTTTTTTTTGGGTAAATTAATATTGAGTTTTTAGATGAATTAATATTGAGTTTTTTAGATGAATTAATATTGAGTTTTTTAGGTGAATTAATATTGAGTTTTTTAGGTTAATTAATATTGAGTTTTTTAGGTGAATTAATATTGAGTTTTTTTAGATGAATTAATATTGAGTTTTTTTAGGTGAATTAATATTGAGGTTTTTTAGGTGAATTAATATTGAGGTTTTTTAGGTGAATTAATATTAAGTTTTTTTAGGTGAAGAAATATTTAGTTTTTTTAGGTGAATTAATATTGAGTTTTTTTTAGGTGAATTAATATTGAGTTTTTCTAGGTTAATTAATATTGAGTTTTTTAGGTGAATTAATATCGAGTTTTTTAGGTGAATTAATATTGATTTTTTTTAGGTGAATTAATATTGAGTTTTTTTAGGTGAATTAATATTGAGTTTTTTTAGGTGAATTAATATTGAGTTTTTTTAGATGAATTAATATTGAGTTTTTTTAGATGAATTAATATTGAGAATTTTTAGGTGAATTAATATTGAGGTTTTTTAGGTGAATTAATATAGAGGGTTTTATGGTGAATTAATATTGAGTTTTTAAGGTGAATTAATATTGAGTTTTTTAGGTGAATTAATATTGAGGTTTTTTAGGTGAATTAATATTGAGTTTTTTTAGGTGAAAAAATATTTAGTTTTTTTATGTGAATTAATATTGAGTTTTTTTTAGGTGAATTAATATTGAGTTTTTTTAGGTGAATTAATATTGAGTTTTTTAGGTGAATTAATATTGAGGTTTTTAGGTGAATTTATATTGAGTTTTTTTTGGGTTAATTAATATTGAGTTTTAAGATGAATTAATATTAGGTTTTTTAGATGAATTAATATTGAGTTTTTTAGGTGAATTAATATTGAGTTTTTTAGGTTAATTAATATTGAGTTTTTTAGGTGAATTAATATTGAGTTTTTTTAGATGAATTAATATTGAGTTTTTTTAGGTGAATTAATATTGAGTTTTTTTAGGTGAATTAATATTGAGGTTTTTTAGGTGAATTAATATTCAGTTTTTTTAGGTGAAGAAATATTTAGTTTATTTAGGTGAATTAATATTGAGTTTTTTTTAGGTGAATTAATATTGAGTTTTTTTAGGTGAATTAATATTGAGTTTTTTAGGTGAATTAATATCGAGTTTTTTAGGTGAATTAATATTGAGTTTTTTTAGGTGAATTAATATTGAGTTTTTTAGGTGAATTAATATTGAGTTTTTTTAGATGAATTAATATTGAGTTTTTTTAGATGAATTAATATTGAGTTTTTTTAGGTGAATTAATATTGAGTTTTTTTAGGTGAATTAATATTGAGGTTTTTTAGGTGAATTAATATTCAGTTTTTTTAGGTGAATTAATATTGAGTTTTTTTTAGGTGAATTAATATTGAGTTTTTTTAGGTGAATTAATATTGAGTTTTTTTAGGTGAATTAATATCGAGTTTTTTAGGTGAATTAATATCGAGTTTTTTAGGTGAATTAATATTGAGTTTTTTTAGGTGAATTAATATTGAGTTTTTTAGGTGAATTAATATTGAGTTTTTTTAGGTGAATTAATATTGAGTTTTTTTAGATGAATTAATATTGAGTTTTTTTAGATGAATTAATATTGAGTTTTTGTAGGTGAATTAATATTGAGAATTTTTAGGTGAATTAATATTGAGGTTTTTTAGGTGAATTAATATAGAGGGTTTTATGGTGAATTAATATTGAGTTTTTAAGGTGAATTTATATTGAGTTGTTTAGGTGAATTAATATTGAGTTTTTTTAGGTAAATTAATATTGCGTGTTTAGATGAATTAATATTGAGATTTTTAGATGAATTAATATTGAGTTTTTTAGATGAATTAATATTGAGTTTTTTAGGTGAATTAATATTGAGTTTTTTAGGTGAATTAATATTGAGTTTTTTAAATGAATAATTATTGAGTTTTTTTAGATGAATTAATATTGAGTTTTTTTAGGTGAATTAATATTGAGTTTTTTTAGGTGAATTAATATTGAGTTTTTTTAGGTGAAGAAATATTTAGTTGAATATTTAGTTGAATATTTAGGTGAATTAATATTGAGTTTTTTTAGGTAAATTAATATTGCGTTTTTAGATGAATTAATATTGAGTTTTTTAGATGAATTAATATTGAGTTTTTTAGATGAATTAATATTGAGTTTTTTAGGTGAATTAATATTGAGTTTTTTAGGTAAATTAATATTGAGTTTTTTAAATGAATAATTATTGAGTTTTTTTAGATGAATTAATATTGAGTTTTTTAAGTGAATTAATATTGAGTTTTTTTAGGTGAATTAATATTGAGGTTTTTTAGGTGAATTAATAGTGAGTTTTTTTAGGTGAAGAAATATTTAGTTTTTTTTTGTGAAGAAATATTGAGTTTTTTTAGGTGAATTAATATTGAGTTTTTTTAGGTGAATTAATATTGAGTTTTTTTTGGGTAAATTAATATTGAGTTTTTAGATGAATTAATATTGAGTTTTTTAGATGAATTAATATTGAGTTTTTTAGATTAATTAATATTGAGTTTTTTAGGTGAATTAATATTGAGTTTTTGTAGGTGAATTAATATTGATTTTTTTTAGGTGAATTAATATTGAGTTTTTTTTATGGGAATTAATATTGAGTTTTTTTAGGTGAATTAATATTGAGTTTTTTTAGGTGAATTAATATTGAGTTTTTTTAGATGATTAAATATTGAGTTTTTTAGGTCAATTAATATTGAGTTTTTGTAGGTGAATTAATATTGAGGGTTTTTAGGTGAAGTAATATTGAGGTTTTTTTGGTGAATTAATATAGAGGGTTTTATGGTGAATTAATATTAAGTTTTTACGGTGAATTAATATTGAGTTTTTTTAGGTAAATTAATACTGAGTTTTTAGATGAATTAATATTGAGTTTTTTAGATGAATTAATAATGAGTTTGTTTAGATGAATTAATATTGAGTTTTTTAGGTGAATTAATATTGAGTGTTTTAGGTGAATTAATATTGAGTTTTTTAGATGAATAATTATTGAGTTTTTTTAGATGAATTAATATTGAGTTTTTTTAGGTGAATTAATATTGAGTTTTTTTAGGTGAATTAATATTGAGGTTTTTTAGGTGAATTAATATTGAGTTTTTTTAGGTAAAAATATTTAGTTTTTTTATGTGAATTAATATTGAGTTTTTTTTAGGTGAATTAATATTGAGTTTTTTAGGTGAATTAATATTGAGTTTTTTTAGGTGAATTAATATTGAGGTTTTTAGGTGAATTTATATTGAGTTTTTTTTGGGTAAATTAATATTGAGTTTTTAGATGAATTAATATTGAGTTTTTTAGATGAATTAATATTGAGTTTTTTAGGTGAATTAATATTGAGTTTTTTAGGTTAATTAATATTGAGTTTTTTAGGTGAATTAATATTGAGTTTTTTTAGATGAATTAATATTGAGTTTTTTTAGGTGAATTAATATTGAGGTTTTTTAGGTGAATTAATATTGAGGTTTTTTAGGTGAATTAATATAAAGTTTTTTTAGGTGAAGAAATATTTAGTTTTTTTAGGTGAATTAATATTGAGTTTTTTTTAGGTGAATTAATATTGAGTTTTTTTAGGTGAATTAATATTGAGTTTTTTAGGTGAATTAATATCGAGTTTTTTAGGTGAATTAATATTGATTTTTTTTAGGTGAATTAATATTGAGTTTTTTTAGGTGAATTAATATTGAGTTTTTTTAGATGAATTAATATTGAGTTTTTTTAGATGAATTAATATTGAGAATTTTTAGGTGAATTAATATTGAGGTTTTTTAGGTGAATTAATATAGAGGGTTTTATGGTGAATTAATATTGAGTTTTTAAGGTGAATTAATATTGAGTTTTTTAGGTGAATTAATATTGAGTTTTTTTAGGTAAATTAATATTGCGTTTTTAGATGAATTAATATTGAGTTTTTTAGATGAATTAATATTGAGTTTTTTTAGATGAATTAATATTGAGTTTTTTAGGTGAATTAATATTGAGTTTTTTAGGTGAATTAATATTGAGTTTTATAGATGAATAATTATTGAGTTTTTTTAGATGAATTAATATTGAGTTTTTTTAGGTGAATTAATATTGAGTTTTTTTAGGTGAATTAATATTGAGGTTTTTTAGGTGAATTAATAGTGAGTTTTTTTAGGTGAAGAAATATTTAGTTTTTTTATGTGAATTAATATTGAGTTTTTTTTAGGTGAATTAATATTGAGTTTTTTTAGGTGAATTAATATTGAGTTTTTTTAGGTGAATTAATATTGAGTTTTTTTGGGGAAATTAATATTGAGTTTTTAGATGAATTAATATTGAGTTTTTTAGATGAATTAATATTGAGTTTTTTAGATGAATTAATATTGAGTTTTTTAGGTGAATTAATATTGAGTTTTTTTAGGTGAATTAATATTGAGTTTTTTTTAGATGAATAAATATTGAGTTTTTTTAGGTGAATTAATATTGAGTTTTTTTAGGTGAATTAATATTGAGGTTTTTTAGGTGAATTAATATTGAGTTTTTTTAGGTGAAGAAATATTTCGTTTTTTTAGGTGAATTAATATTGAGTTTTTTTAGGTGAATTAATATTGAGTTTTTTTAGGTGAATTAATATTGAGTTTTTTTAAGGTGAATTAATATTGAGTTTTTTTAAGTGAACTAATATTGAGTTTTTTTAGGTGAATTAATATTGAGTTTTTTAGGTGAATTAATATTGAGTTTTTTAGGTGAATTAATATTGAGTTTTTTTATGTGAATTAATATTGAGTTTTTTAGGTGAATTAATATTGAGTTTTTTTAGATGAATTAATGAGTTTTTTTCCTAACTTGGTGGAAGGGCAAAAGTATAGTGATTTTATTAGTTGATCGTTTGTCTGCACAGTGTGTCTCCATCGCTCATGTTCTATATCTATTCTTATACTAAATATGATTTTATCAACGTTTTTTCTTTAAAGATTTCTTATATGTTTTAATTACACAAAATAAATGTTTTCATATTTCTTTTGTTTTGGAATTGAGTTATGTTTTAAAAAAACTCTGTTTTAATTATTCTAATTAGCTGTAATTTGAAATTTACTCACCCTATCAATAATCTCTTACTCATTTTCTATTTATCACCGTCACCGTCTCTCCCTATATGTTTTTTTACCTCCGCTCTTATTTTATACAGTGCCTATCACTCTCGCTTTCGTCTGTCTCTCCCCATCTCTGTTTATTAACAGTCAAAAGTGGTAAAGATTACTATAAAACAGGAGATTGAAATAGTCCGTTATGAAGAGAAAGGGAATATCACAACGAGCAGTAATACTATTTAATCCAGAGCTGAAGAGAAAAAGAGATCTAAAACGAGAGCAAGAGGGATGGAGGGAGAGAGGGGAGAAAGAGGGAGATAACGAAAAGTAAGTATAAATTATGGATTTTGTTTTTAAATATTTATGTAATTGAACTGGCTTTGCAAACTCACTTTTTCCTGATTCAAACAAAAGTAAATTTACAATGTCAGTTAAACATTAAAAAATCTGCAAACATGAAATCCAGAATTAGCCTCTGCCTGATCGATACATATCTCTCCCTCTTTCTCTTTTTTTCTTCTATAACTGCGGGTTAAATAGTATTACTGACTGTGGGGATATTTCCTTTTATTTTATTATGGACTATTCAAACTTTTTAAATTTTGTCTTATCTTTATTACTTTTAGTTGTCCATAAATAAATATATATATATATATATATATATGTATATATATATATATATATATGTTCTCTCCAAATATGATCTGATAGGATTCTAACTCTGCCTGATGAGATCTATAGTAACTGTTGATCGATAACATCGACATGCCAGTGTCGCAGATTTTGTACATGTCTGTGTAAATAAAATTATCATATATATATATATATATATATATATATATATATATATATATATATATATATATATATATATATGTGTGTGTGTGTGTAGAGAGAGAGAGTGAGGGGGAGAAAAAGAAACGGAGAGAAAGAGAACAGGAGAGAAAGAGAGAGAAGGGGCGCAGAGACAGGAAGTGGGAATACAGAAAATAAGAGAGAAACCACTTTGGTCAGGCTTATAAACTTATCGAGAGGGTTTTTATTTATTTATTTATTTTATTTAACGAATGACGAATAACAAAAATCCCTGATGTATAAAAATATAATGGTATATCTTTATTGTCGGTGTTGGTGAAAGAGTGCGGATGAGTGGAGGAAGAACAGGGATTGATGGCGTGTTTTTTTCGGACCAGATCGCCAGTATACTATCGATTTCAATTTCGGCTTAGTTTATATAATAATTTATGACACCCAGTTGTAAACTCCCATTATGAGATTTCACCTTCGCTATCAATGTAGCCTTGCCCCTCAGGCGTTTATTTAAAGATTGGTATTTCCATCTGCAGCTAATCTTTGTTTGATAACATAACTATGGCAGGCGGTTTTGAATCAATCAACAATTATTTTTGTTTCCGACACTCGACCGCATTTTCTTTCTTCCGGCCAGGTGCGTATCTGTGTCAAGCACGTTTTATTCCTGCCAGGTCACATTTCCGGTACACCAGACCCAGATGTTAGACACGGTTACGACTGATTATTTATGACATGTTTTAAATATTATTTGAAATGTTCTGACTTGTTTCAATATCTTATTTGCTGTTATTACAACTTTTCGGCCGATTAGGTCGGTAGCTTCATTTTGTTTAATTTGGGAATCGTCATTAAACTTTGAACACAACTCTTTATTAGAATCCTGAAAAACATTGCCGAGACAAATACACTGGTAAACGTGTGCAGATTATTTGAAGTTCAAAGTTCGATTAAAAAAAAAAAAAGATGATCTTACAATTTAAATGAGAGAATGTCACAAGACGTAGAGAACAGAAGCTTCAATAAAAAGTTATGTCCAAAATTTGAGATTTTTGTAAGACTATGTTATAAGACTATGTTATAAGACTATGTTATAAGACTGGTTTGGAGATTTTTCGAAAACTAGAGTTCAGGTTAGTGCTAAGATTGAAGTTGAGGTTGGGGCTTACATTACGATTAGAGTTGAGATTGGGGCTAATGCGAAGGTTTGAGGCTGAAATAAGAATTGAAGTTGCGTCTGAGGTTTGAGTAAAAATTGTTGTCAGTTGAACTAAGATTGTAATTAAGGGTTAGATTAAGATCGGAGTTAAGGGTTAGACTAAGATCGGAGTTAAGGGTTAGACTAAGATCGGAGTTAAGGGTTAGACTAAGATCGGAGTTAAGGGTTAGATTAAGATCAGAGTTAAGGGTTATATTAAAATCGGAGTTAAGGGTTAGATTAAGATCGGAGTTAAGGGTTAGACAAAGATCGGAGTTAATGGTTGGACTAAGATTGCCGTTGGGTTTGAGACTAAAATTAGAATTGAAGTTACGACTGAGGTTAAAGTTAAGATCAAAGTTGACATTTAGAAATTATTAGATTTGAGAATCTGCATGACTGGAATTTAGATTAGGGCAAAGATTCAAGTTTGTCTTAGAGTTGAATTGAGTCAAGGGTTAAAGTGGAAATTGGATTTGTCGTTTTTGTTAAAGCTAGTGCATTTTTACTTGTATAATTCCCGCTTTTGAATTGTGTCATAGATTTCTGTCTATAGCCATTTCTTTTGTGTTTTAATTGGCCAGACGCTGATATCGTTTATGTCAGCAATCGATTACGTAAATTATTTATGAGTTGAACATCTGTCAGTTTCGGCTCATAAACGATTACCTAACAAAATAAAATCGCCCTGATCAAAATTATGTTGATGAAATAATGTCCTATTAAATGTGAAATAACAATATTGACGTTTATCTTGTCAATATGTTGCACCGTTTCATATGTTTACTTAAGTAAATAAAAAAATAGAAAAAAGAGAGTGTCCGCCATTTTAATATTCCACATTAGAGGAGAGAACCCAATGTTTAAGATGACATACGCTTTGATCGTTCTACAATATGTTGGAGGGCGGAGCAGCAAAACGTTTGTGATTCATCGAAAACATCACTGTAGATTGTTAAGGCGATGTTGTAAAAACAGCACCACTTATCACATTGAAAATATAAAAAAATATACATAGTGGTCCGAAAGTCTTGTTATAAAATATAAGCATGCGTTTGTCTTCGTAGAAAGTAAGCATATGTTTGTCAGCTAATTCTAAGATCAATTTATTCAAATAGTATCTTGGGTGGTCCGAAAGTGGGATTATAGAATGTAAGCATATGTTTGTCAGCTAATTCTAAGATCAATTTATTTAAATAGTATATTGGGTGGTCCGAAAGTGGGATTGTAGAATGTAAGCATATGTTTGTCAACTAATTCTAAGATCAATTTATTCAAATAGTATATTGGGTTGTCCAAAAGTGGGATTGTAGAATGTAAGCATATGTTTGTCAACTAATTCTAAGATCAATTTATTCAAATAGTATATTGGGTTGTCCGAAAGTGGGATTGTAGAATGTAAGCATATGTTTGTCAACTAATTCTAAGATCAATTTATTCAAATAGTATCTTGGGTGGTCCGAAAGTGGAATTGTAGAATGTAAGCATATGTTTGTCAACTAATTCTAAGATCAATTTATTTAAATAGTATCTTGGGTGGTCCGAAAGTGGGATTATAGAATGTAAGCATATGTTTGTCAACTAATTCTAAAATCAATTTATTGAAATAGTATCTTGGGTGGTCCGAAAGTGGGATTATAGAATGTAAGCATATGTTTATCAACTAATTCTAAGATCAATTTATTCAAATAGTATCCTGGGTGGTCCGAAAGTGGAATTGTAGAATGTAAGCATATGTTTGGCAACTAATTCTAAGATCAATTTATTCAAATAGTATCTTGGGTAGTCCGAAAGTGGGATTATAGAATGTAAGCATATGTTTGTCAACTAATTCTAAGATCAATTTATTCAAATAGTATCTTGGGTGGTCCGAAAGTGGAATTGTAGAATGTAAGCATATGTTTGGCAACTAATTCTAAGATCAATTTATTTAAATAGTATCTTGGGTGGTCCGAAAGTGGGATTATAGAATGTAAGCATATGTTTGTCAACTAATTCTAAGATCAATTTATTCAAATAGTATCCTGGGTGGTCCGAAAGTGGAATTGTAGAATGTAAGCATATGTTTGTCAACTAATTCTAAGATCAATTTATTCAAATAGTATCATGGGTGGTCCGAAAGTGAGATTATAGAATGTTAGCATATGTTTGTCAACTAATTCTAAGATCAATTTATTCAAATAGTATCTTGGGTGGTCCGAAAGTGGAATTGTAGAATGTAAGCATATGTTTGGCAACTAATTCTAAGATCAATTTATTCAAATAGTATCTTGGGTGGTCCGAAAGTGGGATTATAGAATGTAAGCATATGTTTGTCAACTAATTTAAAGATCAATTTATTCAAATAGTATCCTGGGTGGTCCGAAAGTTGAATTGTAGAATGTAAGCATATGTTTGTCAACTAATTCTAAGATCAATTTATTTAAATAGTATCTTGGGTGGTCCGAAAGTGGGATTATAGAATGTAAGCATATGTTTGTCAACTAATTCTAAGATCAATTTATTCAAATAGTATCTTGGGTGGTCCGAAAGTGGGATTATAGAATGTAAGCATATGTTTGTCAAATCATTCTAAGATCAATTTATTCAAATAGTATCTTGGGTGGTCCGAAAGTGGAATTGTAGAATGTAAGCATATGTTTGGCAACTAATTCTAAGATCAATTTATTCAAATAGTATCTTGGGTGGTCCGAAAGTGGGATTATAGAATGTAAGCATATGTTTGTCAACTAATTCTAAGATCAATTTATTCAAATAGTATCTTGGGTGGTCCGAAAGTGGGATTATAGAATGTAAGCATATGTTTGTCAGCTAATTCTAAGATCAATTTATTCAAATAGTATACACGGTGGTTCAAAAGTCTTGTTATAAAATACAAGCATGTTTTTGTCTACTTGTCGGAAACTCTACCAAAAGGTAACAACAATACAATCAAAATCACCAAAGGTCAGGTTCGTAAAATACCACACATGTCAGGGTGTCGCGTTTTATTGTGCCACAAAAATAATGGTGTTAATACAGATTTCGGTGTGTGAAAGTGAATAAACTGAACCCATTCTTAACACTTTTATCCGTTACGCCACATATCTAAGTGAAAGTCTTCAATCCTCACTACAGGCGATAGTAACTGAGAATAAACATTACGCATTTAAGACTTCCACCCGGGCATAGTTGATAGAACAAGAACAATATACTCCCATTGATTAAACACAGTTTTTCAGCTCAAAATGTCGTATTGGTTCCCGAGTTCGACATGAAGATCTCCGAGTTCAACATAATGCACATAAAGAAGGTCAAAGGTTACATTAGCCGAAACGTTGTTAGAATAACATCCAAAAATATGAATAGTAGTTCATATGATGAGAATATTACAAATGATCAATACTGTTCTTATTATGTTTTACTGTTTTTAAAAGTGAATAAACTGAAACGAACAGACATCTTTTGTATTGCTGTATCTATTTTTTTCTATTGTTGTTATTTCTTTGAGTAGCGTTGGGGTGTCGTGTGTATAATATCAACGTACCCCCTTTTTATCATGACCTACAGGTGCCGTCTCTTTCTTTTGACAAATTACAGGAACACAAGTCCTATCTATAATGGAGGTTTTATTCGAATGAGAAAGACATTCATTTACTCAATATAAAACACAGCTAAGAGAGAGAAATGCATTTAACGAAAAGAGATTGAGAGAGCGAGAGAGAAAGAGAAAGAGAGAGCCAGAGAAGAGAAAGAGACAGAGAAAAAAGAGAGGTGGGGGATACAGCGCCACCAGAATAATTTCATGATTCTACTTCCCCTACCCGCATCGGAGCTTATGGCGAGCTATCGCTTCACCTGCCAAAATGGTTGCCATATCTAGTCGGAGAAGCGATTACGTTATCCTTTGAAGGAAAAGACGTCATCCCTCGACTTCCGCCATCCACCGAGATCATACTCTGACTTTACATCTTTCAATCACCCATCGTGCTCGTCTTTCAATCACCCATCGTGCTCGTCTTTCAATCACCCATCGTGCTCGTCTTTCAATCACCCATCGTGCTCGTCTTTCAATCACCCATCGTGCTCGTCTTTCAATCACCCATCGTGCTCGTCTTTCAATCACCCATCGTGCTCGTCTTTCAATCACCCATCGTGCTCGTCTTTCAATCACCCATCGTGCTCGTCTTTCAATCACCCATCGTGCTCGTCTTTCAATCACCCATCGTGCTCGTCTTTCAATCAGTGACCCTTTTAACTAATCCTATATTTTTCTCATTCTGCAACAATAAAAAGACTTTCAAACTACTCTGTAAGTTGTTGGTAGTGTTTCTTGACAATCATACTGATTTGGAAAAGAGCCGTATTACTTTTTTGAGGGTCAAATTGGATGGATGGATAATTGATAAGTAATATAGTCTTGAAGTCTGGGTGCATTTTAATAAAAAAACGAATTCTTTTACTTTGAATTTTATCATGTTACTTAAGACATGACAATATTGCAAGCGTCATATTGTTTGACTTTGTGGGAAACTGCAACGGTCTCAAACACTCACTATGTTGATGTGTGAGTGTTAATCACCGATAAAATCATTTTTATGGCTTATCTAACTTGTGAAATTGCATTATTTTGGAAATGAGAAACTTATAATCAAAATAGTCCTAATAATCTCATATTAATAAGATATTTTCAACCACCGCCTGCCATAGCTAATTGCACAGTACCCGTGAGTCTATCATTCATCCACGGATATCCTAGCACTAAGTGAACAAACCTTCAATACTCAATCTCCTCTCACCACTTTAATGTGATTGATTACCGCCCACTCTACCGTAAGGACTCTGACAAACATATGCACGCGCTAGGAGTTTATGTTCGGAACACCCTCCGCTTGACTAGAGAACATAGGCTAGAATGAGATGACCATGCCTACATGTGCTTTAGATTTACCTTACAACACAGCATTAGTTACTTATATTTCTTTTACCGTTCTCCTTCGACTCATGACTGTATTCTGCCTAACACTGTCTCAGAAAGAATTGATACAATTATCTAACTCGACTCGAATACCTAAATACATGTATTTGTAGATTTTAATGCAAACCACCGTGACTGGCTTGGATTCTCCAACTTTACTGACGCAGCTGATAACTCTACGTAAAATTTCTCTTTAGCTTATTCAGACGGTCACTTTCCCGACCCGCCTCCCTGATCGTGTGGACCAGCACGCCTCACTTCTCAACCTATTCTTGACCTCACTGCCCGAGGCTTTTGTGACAAATACCCATAGCAGCTAGGGAATATTGATCGCATTGTGGTAATGATTGATATCATCCTAAAAACTCGCCCAAAAGCTGAAGAGCCGTTGCTCAAAACGACGAGATACAATGAGCTGATTTTGATTCCATCAGAGATTATATCAGCAACACAACATCAGTACGCTAATTAGTAACTGAATAAGTCAAAGTGAACATTGAAGCATGTCCCCGTTCGAAAATTTATCAGCAAACCCCGCTCAACTCAATGATTTACCTCGGAATTTGCAGCTGCTATTGAACTGAAGCAGCAATCATTCCGACAATTTGCCCGCCATGAGTCAACTTCGAATTGACAGAAATTTATAGAGTCAAGAAATTATTGTAAAGTAGTGATAGGTGAAGCAAAGAGACGGTATACAGAGATAACAAAAAAATGAATTCAGTCACAGAAACTAGGTACTCGCGATTTCTGGAAAGTCTACAATAGTGTGGTGCACAATGGACAATCAACAAGTCTTCTGCTATTAAACAACAATCATGTCATTTGTACGGCAACTGCTGAACTACTTGCCCAGCGTTGCGCTTTAAACCCCACTTTGGACTCAGCAAACCACTCCTTCTGAAGCCACACTTGAAAACCAGGTCATCACTCCATCTCAGGTCAAGAACATCAAAAAAAATCTTGATACCTCCAAAGCGTGTGGGCCTGATCTTATACCAGTAATAGTAATGAAGAAATGCTCTGCTGAACTGGCCCCTGTCCTCTCCAAACTCTACAACGGATGCCTCGCAGAATCTTGCTTCCCTGATAGCTGGAAAATTGCTTCTGTGGTACCAGTCTTCAAGAATTCTGGAGACAGAACTGATCCTTAGAATAACTGTCCCATCAGGCTACTTTCGATCTTTGCTAAAATCTTTGAATTCTTAATCAATCTAGCGATAGCCCGGCACCTCGTTAATGCTGAACTTCTTTCTGACCACCAGTTTACCTTTAGGCAAGCATGGACTACTGCGGACGTCCTAACGGTCATCTATGACCGCATAAAGGGCTTTTCATAAAAATTTACTCATATGGTATTACTGGCCGAATATTTAATATAATAAAATCCTTCCTAACAAAAAGAAAGATCCAGGTTGTCTTCGATGGCCGTACATCCAAGCAACATGCCATAAATGCTTGACATATCCGAGGCAATGACCAAATCTTTAGAAAGTGACCCCAGTCTGTATTAGAATGGGGTAATAAATGGATTGTAACATTTAATGCTGCAAAGACAAAGCTCATTTCCACCAATAACTACAAGAAACCATTTAAACCACCGATTGCCATGGCAAATAACACCCTACCAGAGAATTCAACGTTTAAAATTGTCAGCCTAACATTCACAGGTAACATGAATTGGAACAAATACATTAAAGATATTGCCAAGGCTGCAGCAAAGAAGGTGGGCTCTCTCTACCGTACTAGTAACCTTCTCACACCTGACAGTATTCTATATCTCTACAAAACTACCACATCCGCCCATGCATGGAATATTGTTGCCACATCTGGGATGGTGCATCATCTACTAGTCTCTCCCTCTTAGACAAGGTCCAAAAAGAGTTGCTAACTTAATAGGTTCCTTACTATCCATCAAGATCCAGCCCCTGTCCCATCGCCGCAATGTTGCAATTGTGTGTCTGTTTTAAAAGTACAATTAATTGTGCTCCGATGAACTTGGTGCGTTAGTGCGCCCTCGACGTAAATACACTCGACCAACCCGACAATCAGCTAAGTCCCATTCACTCACTGTGGAGGCTCCCAGATGCCGGAGAGCATTCTACTTCAATATATTCTTTCCTCGTGTTGCCGACATTTGGTACTCTCTCTCTCTGCTCTCTGTTTCCCCGACTGTACCGATATGCAGATGTTTAAAATATGTAAACAGACATCTCGCTGCAGAACCATCCATTGAATTTCTTTGAAATTTTGCATGAAGTTGTAACTTTGGTCAGGTTAGAGTGTGACATTCTCCGAATGTTGAAAAACATCTGGTTAGCCCTCTAGGGGGTCAAAAGGCCCCGAAATAGCAAAAAATGACATTTTTTGCCCCATAACTTTTCATCCATCCATTCAATTTCTCTGAAACTTGGCCAAAATGTAGAGGCAATTGTTCTGGATATAAAATGAGCATCCTTGACCTCAGAAAAATTCTGGTTCACGCTCCAGAGGGTCAAAGGGGGGGGGATCAAAAATGCCAAAATTGCCCATTGCATTTTACACTCGCCACATCGAGTCACATACAGAGTGGGACCACACACGCGCTGCTTATTATTATTATTATTATTATTATTATTATTATTATTAAACAAATATTTTTTTATATCCATAGACATATTATGTTTCACGTTTTTATTTTACACTCGCCAGTATGGAATTACGTAACGGCATCGCCGTTCGAACAATTCGAACCCCGGATCCAAGTTTTATGTACCCTGATCTCGAAATCATTCAGCCAACGCGACGCTCATCCTTTAAAATGCGAGAGAAATACACATTGTATTATTTTAATGTAAACACAAGTAGTTTGATTATAAAGCGAGTTCTGTCTCCAGAGGGTGAGAACTATGCAAGGTAGCTAATTTATGAATCATCAATTTATTATCCCTCAAAAGGGCTCAACTTTATAGGCCCTTAATAATTATTATTAATAAATATTTTTATATCCATATATATATATATATATTTCACGTTTTTATTTTACGCTCGTCAGTATGGAATTACGTAACCGTAAAAATTCGAACATTTTGAATATATATACATTACAGAAGATCAGAACAACACTGGTACCGTCGGTTTCAAATCTGACAACTAGTAACAACACGTGACCGTTCTTTGTGAACACTCCTCAGCCTCCGCCGTGGTATTGACTAGTGTTAGGACGATTAATTGGAATCGGGAATCGGAAAAATCAGAACTTTTTGGGGTATCGGAATCGGTATCGGAAAAATTTTAGCCTAATTTCAGATTTCAAAAACGATTCTTTTATTAAAAAAATGTTTTTTCTTTGTTTAAAACTTTATTTACTATTACTTGTACAAGTTAAAAATATAGATGAAAATCTCACAATGAGTTTTTCAAAATTTCTGATACAATACATAAAGGGAACACATAAAAAGGTTTGCCAAATTAAAAAGAAAATTATATCTACATTTCAAAGTAGATGAAAACTATCTGCCCCCCCCCCATAAAATTCTACTTTTGTAGGCGATTTTATAATCGGAATCGAAATCGATGATTGATTCGGGATCGGGAAAATATTGGAATCGTCTCATCACTTGTCTAGACCACTCTGTATGAGATAGTAGCGGTCTCAAACACTCACTATTTTGACGTATGAGTGCTAATCATCTCTATAAAAAAGTAAAAATATGTTTTAGGGTTTCTCTAACTTGTAAAATTACGCCATTTTTGTAATGTGAAACTTTAAAAATAGTTGTTATAATCTCATACGAAAAGAATAAATCTTTCAACCACATCAGGGTACACAAATAGAGGGTTACGTGATGTTCTTCTTGTGTCGAGCTTAAGAGTATTGATTTACTCCTCTCCAGGAGTTAGGCACAAGGCCAGTTTTTATCTTACTCCCACAAGTAAGATGTGACCCAAGGTCGAGTCGGGAAAGTGGGGTTTCAAAATTGCCTGGGCAGCCCCGTCGGCATTCCACGGTAGGGGCGCCTCAGGCAGTAAGCAATAAACTTACTCCTCCCCAAAGAGGGGAGGCGAAGCCTGGGAGGGTGCACTTCCTAGAACCGCATAGGACAGACCCATAGACCGGCGTAAATCAAGCCCCGAAGGCCAAGACAATACCAATCTATGGGGTGAAGTATCCATCGGAACAGATACTACACTTTGATCTTAGCCAATCGACAATATCTTACTAGTGATTCTGCCCAAATGCTTATTCTGTTTACTAGATTTCTACTATAGAATTAAGTTTCTAAGAGTTTTCTTGTTCTCAGATATTTTTTCCAATCTTCCCTTTCATTTCTGTTGATTTGTTCGTGTTATATTATTATTATTATTATTATTATTATTATTATTATTATTAGTAGTAGTAGTAGTAGTAGTAGTAGTAGTAGTATTTTTACATTCCAGATACTACTATTATATTTATTGTGGTAATAATCATCATTATTCTTTTGTTGATAATTTTAAAAATGTAAAAATTTAAATTTTTAAATGTTATATTTATTTTATTTCTCATTATTTTGAAATCATCATCATCATCATCATCATCATCATCATCATCATCATCATCATCATCATCATCATTATTATTTCTATTCTTCTTCGTATTAACTTTAATTGTGTAATAAGCAAAGGTCATAATACATTTTATTCAGAAAAAGGTTATGATTTTACCGTATTTAAATAATTTCCCTTTCCCAACTGATGAATTGCGTATTCCGGTGTTTAAATGTTGTGTGTGTGCATATTGGACGGGCAGACCATGTGTAAAAGAAATTTGCGATTTTATCAGGCTGAGATATGTTTACTGAACACGGATAAAGGCCTCCCGACAACATATCATAGACAGAGATACATTCCCCTCCCTCACAACATAATGGCATCTGATCTGCTGGTTAATAAAGATTTTAATGCAGGAATATTTAGATTAATAATTATAGCGGATGATGAATGATTAGAAATACAAATAGATAAAAGGATGAGATACATATATGTTACCATATGAATATAACGAGACCATGTGAATATATATATATATATATATATATATATATATATATATATATATATATATATATATATATATATATATATATATATAATGTAGTTAATGAGAACTGGTTATAATTTAGGCATTGTTCGTCTAGTTTTTCATGTTTTCTTTGCGTTTTTTATTTATTTTGTTAAATTAGCACTGAAGATAGTCACACCAAGAAATAAATGCAGAGGAGCATTTTACAAATATATTGGTGCTTGCCGAAACAATTGTATGCTGAATAAACATAAGTGTTATGAAATGCCGTGAATCTTTCCTTTATAACATTGAAATGTGAATCTATTACGAAATTCGATTACAAACATTTCAAAAACATTTTAATAACCCCCCTCCCCTCGTATCGAGCTTGGTTGATGGTGGGTTACGTGGTCGGATGAGTAAGGCTTCGATATCTTGGTGTTAACCGAAACAATTGTATGCTGAATAAAGAAATAAGTTTAATGAAATTACGGGAATTTGTCCTTTATAACATTAAAATGGTATAAAATTACATGAAAAATATTGAATATAGCATAGCTCTGGCCTTACACTATTGAGCTATTACTTTATGTTATGAAATTTGTATTTGAATAGAAAAATTCTAAATATAAAAAATACACATATAAGTATATATATATATATATATATGTATATATATATATATATATATATATATATGTATATATATGTATTATGTATGTATGCATGTATATATATGTATATATATATATATTTATGTATGCATATATATATATATATATATATATATATAAATATATAAGATGATTTAATGGATCAGAACATTCCAATTGTTCAAAGAATTGGAACAACAAGTCTTTTTTTAAATTAAAGTATTTCCAGAATGTTTTGGAAACGACCGTACGCCATACAAGACTTGTTCTAATTCTTTGAACAATTGGAATGTTCTGATCCATTAAATCATCTTATTATAGCTCTGGTTGACTTATATATCATCCATAGAGCTGATACCTACAGTGCTCGGTTGTGGTAATTATCCGTTCTAAGGTGTTTATACTTGACGCACCTCGACCTTTGGTCATTTACCCTACCGTTAAAGTCAAAATTTCCATTGATTTAAACTTATATATATATATATATATATATATATATATATATATATATATATATATATAGTTGTAGTCATCACAACTTTTTGACTATGTTTTCTTCCGACATTGAACATTTAAACAAAATACTTTACTGAGGGAAACTACAGGGGAAAACGGTCGAAACGTTTTGATAACAAAACCGAGAAACTAGTCTGTAAATTGTAAATAATAATAAATAAGCCCAACCTTATTAAAAGGAGATACATTGTTGTATAATAGTTCCGTTTTTTATACATCTTTTAATCATGGAGGTTAAGTGCCTGTCTGTCTGAATTCGGAACTATATTATTGCTTCTAGTAACATTTTACCATTGAAATGATACCTGGGAGGTAGGTCTCATGACAGCATAACATATATTACACTATCTCCAAAGAAAGAGGTAATGCCTGGAAGGATGGTCTCGTGACAAGAGAACAGATACTACACTACCTCGTCCTTAAAAAAAGAGTTAAACCTTGGGAGGATAGTATCATCACATCAGAACAGGTACTACCTTACGCACACTCCCCAAAAAGAAAGTAATCACTTAAGGGTCGTATAATGTCTACAGAACAGATACCACACTACCCATCCCGAAAAAAGCTAGTAATTCCTGAGAGGATGATATCATGAGGAACGGACATATATTACACTATATATCAAAAGAACAGATACTACACTACTCTCCACAGGGAGGAGCTAATGATTGGGAGATGGTCTCATGACAACGTGACATATACTACACGCTCCGTGAATTTAGTATCATAAAATAGTAGAATAGTACTAATTAATAGAAGTAATAGTATAATTACAGCTTCAGACAGACAGATTCGTAATCTCGATTTTTAATAGATGTATAAAAAAAGGGGAACTATTAAATATAATCTTCGGCCTAAATTATTGAATATTGCATGGGAGAGAAATTACGCTCTCCAAACTGTTTGGACCTACTAATGTTTAAAACAAAACAAATTAACATAACGCAACACTTTTTCCAACACAAAATAGAAAGAATCACATTTGTGAACGTGTATCACATTCGTGCGTTTACTGTACAAGCTGTTATGTTTCGCTCGTTGCTGTCTTCATCCGGCTCTCTTCAGCTTCTGTTGTCATCTGTTTCGAAAATGTGAAGTCACGTGCCACTCTCGTTTGGACGCGTTATTTGCTTAGAGTGTTATGCATGTTTATTTAAATTTAGTGTAAGGAAGTTTTAATAAGATTTGAAAAAAAGGGGAAGGGTGTGTGTGAAAAGTAACAGTTGAGATTTAAAACTTGAGAAGATTTAAAGAGATATAAAAAAAAAATTTCTATATAAATCCCGTGAGCCAATGTTTATGAGTAGGGTATATTTGGCCGTTACTGTTTTGGTATATATATATATATATATATATATATATATATATATATATATATATATATATATATATATATATATATATATATATATATATATATATAGTAATTCAGGTAAAGTAGACATCCACGGGATAAATATCTACGCAAGTGCTCAAGAGTATATATATACAGGGTGGGCCAAAATAAGGGTCCTATCTTTAAATTTGAATAACTTGAATTTGAATAACTTCCACAAAATAAAAGTTAAACTCACCAAACTTTATGTGTGTGTAGACTGACCCTTCCGAGATTTTTTGAAATAAACAAAACAAATTTTAGCCGAAAAACACTTCTTAAAACTTACAAAAACTGAAGTATTGTTTTTTACACTGTTTTGAGTTTTTTAAGCAAAAATAATGTTTTCTAAATGAGGGTACGTTCCTTAGGGCTAATACGGCTCATGCTTGCTTCGGTAGGGGTCCTTTACTTATTCTAAAAAAAAAAAAAAAAAATCAATGAATAAAAAAGTTATGAATTTTTAAAAATAGGACCCTTATTTTTGCCCACCCTATATATATATATATATATATATATATATATATATATATATATATATATATATATATATTTATGTTATAATGGGATAATTCCAGGAGGAAATCTGGGTATGAGAGCTCAATGTAGTAAACAGAGCAAGAATAACATAAAATATAATAACACGAAATCACATAATCACATAATTATGTGATTTCGTGTTATTATATTTTTCGTGTTATATATATATATATATATATATATATATATATATATATATATATATATATGCATGGAAAATGTAAACAGAAAAACAAAAATGATTTCTGTATTAAAAAAATAGCCGTTACGTGTCGTTTAAAAAACAAACAAACAAAAACATTCCAAAACAAAAGAATTACATATTTCAAATTCTAAATTCTGTTTCGTTCACATTACAAACACAGCAAATATTATTAAATATTGTACTTGTATCTTCAAATTAATCATCTTGAGGAAGTCTTGAAATAAAGACGAAATGTTGATTAATACATAAATAATTTTTTTTTTTCTTTTTCGGTTTTCTATCACGTTGAAATATTGTTTCCGATATTTTTATCATATATATATATATATATATATATATATATATATATATATATATATATATAATTTTTTCCTCTTTTGCACCCCAAACAAGGCCACTTGGACGTAACGGGCGATGCATACAATGACACTCTAAATAGAAGGTAGAACAGCGAAATGTTTCTTCGCATTACATTTAAATGTCTGCATTTTAGTACAGTCTGGGAATAAGGAAAAATGGGGTTATTCTAACGCCTGGCAGTTCAAGGGAAGAAACTATTAGAGTGAAAAGCTTTCCGGCATATGGAGAACTCTACAGTGGGATTTTGCTGCTTGTCGAGTTAGTCGAGGGTATTTACGCCGAGGAAGCATAAGTGCCACGAGTTTGTAAGAGCACATTCCATTAAAGTAATTATAAAAAAAACATCAGAGGGATGCAACATTGCGGCGATGTGACAGAGGTTTGGGCTTGATTGACAGTGCAGGACTTATTAAATTGGAGATTCTATTTTGGACACTGAAAGAAACTAGTGATAGATGCACTAGCCCCGATGTGGCAACTCCATGCATGGGCGAATGGTTGCTTTGTATTATTTACTCCTCTCCAGGAGTTAGGCACAAGGCCAGTTTTATCCTACTCCCACAAGTAAGATGTGACCCAAGGTCGGGTCGGAAAGTGGGGGTTGAAAAGCCAGCGCCCGAGAGGTGAGCACACTGGCCATCAAAAATTGCCTGGGCAGCCCCGTCGGAATTCCCCGGTAGGGGCGCCTCAGACAGTAAGTAATTAACTTACTCCTCCCCAAAGAGGGGAGGCAAAGCCTGGGAGGGTGGACCTCCTAGAACTGCACAGGACAATCCCATAGACCAGCGTAAATCAAGCCCCGAAGGCCAAGACAATACCAGTCTATAGCAGGTGTCAATAATTTTCTAGCGCGGTAGAGGGATCGAACCTTTTGTGCAGCAGCCTTGGCAATGTTTTTTATGTATTTATTCCAATTCATATTGCCTGTCAGGCCGAGGATTTTATGATGGACTCTCAGGCAGAGTGTTATTATCCATGACAATCGTTGTTTAATAAGGTTTCTTCTAATTGTTAAACGCAAGAAGCTTTGTCTTAGTAGCATTAAATGTTACACTACATTTATGTCCCCATTCCACTACAGACTAGAGGTTATTTTCTAAAGTTTTTGACGTTGACTTGGATATTTATACATTCGTTTTTTTACACCTGCCTGGTATAGAGCGTGGTTTCATCAGCAAATATAACCGTTACGGACACAATTTCATTAGAGAGGTAGTTTATGAATATCAGAAATAATAAAAGTACAACGATCGACCCGTGGGGCACACCCGCATTAATATCATGTTGTTTGGATGTACGGCCATCGACGACAATCTGAATTCTTCTCATGTCTAAGAATATATATATATATATATATATATATACTTTGAAAAGTCACACAATTTGAAGCGTTGGGTGGGTGGCAATAATAAAGATATTTTCTTTATAAAATATTTAGAAAACCTTGCACAACGCAGATTATTTGTTTTTAAAATAAATTATTTATTCATCTCAAAAAAATTTTTTTTTTAAACTTGAGTACTTTCGGTAAATCTACCATCTTCAGAAGAATATTTCTGTTTTTTCTTTTTTTTCTTTTTTCTCTTGGTTGAGACATTCTCGTGGCCAAGTTGAAAATCCGTCTAGGTGTTTTGACGAGGTGAAAAAAGTGTTGATATGGCTGTGTGTCACGTGGTCGGCGTGGAAGGATACTTTGAAAAGTCACACAGTTTGAAGCGTTGGGTGGGTGGCAATAATAAAGATATTTTCTTTATAAAATATTTAGAAAACCTTGCACAACGCAGATTATTTGTTTTAAAAATAAATTATTTATTCATCTCAAAAACATTTTCTTTTTTATAAACTTGAGTACATTCGGTAAATCTACCATCTTCAGAAGAATATTTCTTCTTTTTCTTTTTTTAATTTTTTTCTCTTGGTTGAGACATTCTCGTGGCCAAGTTGAAAATCCGTCTAGGTGTTTTGACGAAGTGAAAAAGTGTTGATATGGCTGTATGTCACGTGGTCGGCGTGGAAGGATACTTTGAAAAGTAACACAATTTGAAGCGTTGGGTGTGTGGCAATAATAAAGATATTTTTTTTATAAAATATATATATATATATATATAGATATATATATATATATATATATATATATATATATATATATATATATATATAGATATATAGATATATATAGATAGATATATAGAAGAAAAAAGAGTGAAAAATATGCGACGAATGTCCAGATTTATTTCAAATTTCAATTGTTCAATGCAAGGTGTATTCAGTAATAAACTAGTGTTTATTATTCTTTCCTTAAGCCAAGACTTTTCAAAGATCGAGATCTTATCATCAGAGGAGAAATACAGATGGATAAGTTGGCTTTCGAAAAAACCAAAGTTCAAATATTTGAAAAATATGAAAAATGTTACTAAAAAAACGCAGTGAAAAAAGAAAAGTTTCGTAAAAAACATATGCGGTTTGTCCGGGTGGTAAATTTCCGTTGAGGGGAAGTCCGATGAATTGTAGAACGCGAAAAAAATATTTGCAAAAATATTTGCGTAGGAGCAGTGTGGAGAAAAGTGTTCAGAATAATAGGTAAATCCAAACGCACTGTATTTCTCCTCTGATGATAAGATCTCGATCTTTGAAAAGCCTTGGCTTAAGGAAAGAATAATAAACACTAGTTTATTACTGAATACACCTTGCATTGAACAATTGAAATTTGAAATAAATCTGGACATTCGTCGCATATTTATCACTCGTTTTTCTTCTATCTCTACAATTGCTCTATCTCGTATATTGAGCTAAACCTCTTCACAATAGGTTCCATCTACTAAAAGTTTTACTTTTGGTTTATATATATATATATATATATATATATATATATATATATATATATATATATATATGTATTACAGAAGATTAGAACAACATTGGTACAGTCGGTTTCGAATTCGACAAAAGGAAACATCACGTGACCATCCTTTGTTGAACCTCCTCAGCCTTCGTTGTGGTTCGTAGCTTTGGAAAATTGCAACTCGCGCGCTGTGTGAAGTCGTGACGATATTTCAATCCTCTATACTATTTTCTTCTAGTTTGGCGTTTATAATCGTATATTGTACAGATATTTGCAGATTGGTAATTTAAAAATGTTTTCTTTTCCGGATCTATAAATTTAAGTCGAAGTTACGATAACCTCCGACCACTTACGCTATCGTTTCCGACGCCGGAAAAAGACTAAAAAAAGAAGTGAATCCTATGATAAACAGTGGAAGAAAACGTTTTATCTTTACAGGAGGGTCCACAAAGGAGGGTCCACAAAGGAGGGTCCACAAAAGGAAGGGTTCGCAAAGGACATGCTGTATCCCTTTGTCTTATTCAAAACCGACGGTTCCAAATTTTTTCTGATCTTCTGTAATGCATATATTACTTTCTTAATGTTGATATTTTCTTAATAATAGAACAATCTGCTGATCTTCCATATATATATATATATATATATATATATATATATATATATATATATATATAAAAAGATAGATGGACGAAGAGTGATAAACATGCACGAATGTCCAAATTTATTTCAAACTTCAAATGTTCAATGCAAGGTATATTCTGTAATAAAATTATGCTTTTTGTTCTTTCCTTAAGCCAAGGCTTTTCAAAGATCGAAATCTTATCATCAGAGGAATTATACAGATAGATAAGTTGGCAATGGAAAAGCCAAAGTTCAACATTTGAAAAAATATTAAGAAAGAGATGGGTGAAAAAAAGTTCGAGTAAGAAGATATTGGGTTTGTCCAAGTGGTAATTATTCGCCGATAAGATGTCCAATATATATATATATATATATATATATATATATATATATATATATATATATATATATATATATATATATATATATATATATATATGTGTGTGTGTGGGTGTGTGTGTGTGTGAAAACGACGAAAATCAAATACAGAAAAATATATATATACAAAGAGAGAGAGAAAGATAGATACAGGGTGATTCATAAGTCACTTCACTTAGCTATTGAAAATGATTACCATATGAAGCACAAACATACTATGAACTTTTGATAATTGTTATCTTACTCTCTAATTACTGCTATTTGTTATTTTAAATGTGTTCGTTTATATATTTGTTTCTATATATATTTATTCCATAATCAATCAAATATGCTACAAAGAGTCGTAAATTCCTGGCAAAAAAAGAATGGAGCTATACATGCAGAAAGAAGGTGGGAATTTTGAAAATTTGCTGTAATTTTAAACTCCCATAAATTACTTTGTTTAATAAACTTTCTGTATTGTATTACCGTATTTTTTAACTTTAGAATTTCAAAAATAAATAGGTAAGTGACTTATGAATCACCCTGTAGATAGATAGGTAAATAGAGAGAGAGTGTGAGAGAGAGAGTTATCCTTAATGGAACCCACCACGAGCCCAATTAAGAATCATCAGCTGACAATCACTGGAGATAAAAACTAACTGACCCACGGGAAACTACTGGACTGAACATAATTTCTGAAGATCCTCAAGTTGATCGTTTCTAAAGCATGTCCTTTTGCTTTTTACTGGTGATTACGTTTTCTTAAAGAGGCTAACCAATTTCTATTGATAGTTTCTTCTTTTAGCTAAATACGTTATTCCATCACACGTCTGCCAGTTCCTAACATGCATCACGGTGCATGTTTGCATCTTTCAGCATACCCATCCAAGAACTCCTGCCTCCTGGTTCATTTCACTCATTTATGCTGAAAAAGAACGCACGTTTGATTTTGATGTGTAAACGCATTATATTTATTCACGCATTTCTGATGATCAGTCGATCTACAAGGCTGTAGTACTTATTAAAGATAAGCGACATTTATATATGGTAATCTTTTAAGTAAAACATATAAAATTAACAAAAACTAGTCATTCATTCCAAAAATGTATATTTCTCAGTAATGAATTTAATTAAAAAATTGTCAACGATAAAAGTAATAATTTTCATGTTCTTTGTTCTTTATTGTGTCTTTCATAATGTTACTTTGATCCATGTTGGTAGGAAATAATCACTGTAGTCTTTGCTATATTGTGTTCTTAGTGAAGATCCCTCTCTTGCTGGTGGATAATAATAAGTGACCAGCCCGTTCGATAACCAGCCTGCCCACCAACTGTAAGAGCCCACAGAGGAAATCGTATGGTTACACGATGAAAGTATGGCCATATCCACTTCAGCACTATTACCCTCAACAAAATACGTATTTTCAGCCTGAAGATTGTCTTTACACCATTTTAAGTCATTTGAGCACACGATGAATAAAACATTTCTAAATAAACTCCGAAACATATTTTGAGTTCGATTAAAATATTCCCGAGGAGCCACTTGGTAGCCGTGTGGATGGTTGACCATATCTCCACGTCGAACGTGAATAGAAACAAAGGTCCAAGTTTGTTTTGTATTGATCTGTTTTTCTAAATGCTTCTTGAAAATGTTTCGGATAACTTGATCGGCTTTATTCTGGATTGGATCTCGAAACTTGAACTGACGGCGTAGCTCATCTGAGACATTCTCGAAGTACTTGTACGACTGTAGATATCCCCCCAAACCAATGTTTTTATTATTGTCAAAATGTACTGTTTCCTTGTCAAACGCGCTGGCCCGAATTTCCCATTTTGTTCTGATACCTTTGCACATGGAAGTATCATGTAAAATCCGGCTACCAAGATGAAGATGGAATATATTAACGAGACGTTGTTTCGAGGAAACAATTAAGTCCATGCCTTTTGAGCGGGCGATCCCATACGTTGCGGCGTACTGAAACATTACATTACCCAAGCGACCCATTGTTCTAAGACACATGAAATGTTTCGGCTTGATAGTTGATCCCGGACGAATGGTAGTCATTTTAACAATTTTATATGGTATAGACAATTTTCTTGCCTGTAGCGTTGTCTGTTTTATCGTTGTAGGTGGTATTTGTTTTCTTTTTATTATCATGTCTGTAAGATTAATTGTCGATTTCGTTTCATTTATCTGAGGCCCAGTAAACCAGCCTTTGTAAAACGTCCTATCCCAACGTGCGCCTCCCAGAAAAACTTTGTGGATTCGACTGAAAAGTGTGGATCTGACATGTTCCTCTCTGCTCAGGATACCGAGGCTTCCTATGACCAAAACCATAAGTACTGTGAAACAAACTGAAAAATAAAATAAAATAAAAGAAGAGTCTCATTAAAAATGTAAATTTCATCAACGGAAACAAATAATACGAACAGCATATATTTGATTCTAACATTATTTAAGGGATCATCAGTTGTTTACCATGAAAAACTGTTTCGGGAATTTAATTTTCTACATGTTGATATGGTCGATATATATATATATATATATATATATATATATATATATATATATCTTCTCAGAATGACCTCGAGAATAATACTTGCATTATTTGGAGTGTTCGAACTACTGCTTTCATTTTGGAGGTTATTCTCACAACATTTCGGCCGACGTAACCTTCGACTTTCTTCAGGTGCATCTTCTCCAGGTATATCTTGTCAAACTCGGGAAATATGCACGGAATTTCCAGCGAGGCCCGAGGATAGTTTGTTCTTGTCCCGTCAGCCATGACCGTGTAGAAATATTAATGTAATTCGTAACTGTATTCTTATTATCGCCCACACTAATGGTTGGGCCTGCTAGGGCCGTAGGAAGGATTTAGGGTGATTAGAGGCGCTAGTATACATTTCGAAGAGTGCGCTGAAAGAATCGAGGATTATTATTTAGTACGAGTCGAATAAGGAGAATAGTATTGTTTTGTCTACGGGCTAGGCAGAAACGCGAAAAACAGGTATTGCAGCTCTAACTTGATGAAAGGTCAGTTCGGGTCATATAAGTCATGAGTGACATAAATATCGGCCGAAATAAATTGGGTTCATGAGATAATTTTAGTGAATACCAAAACGAGGCTAAAGTGATTGACGTAGTTTGCCACTCCCCGAAGTTTGCGCTAAAGTAGCCGGTAACCAATCAAAACGTATAGTCGATGGTTAAGCAATTAATATACAGAGCATTTCCTCGAGAAAAATGATAAAGGATTAATGCGTTCTGAAGAACAAGCGAGTTTTGTGGAACTTCATTTTGTTCGTAGATTCTATTGTTGTTCTTAGGATGTTTATGCCGTCGTTATAGAGGCTTCCGTGGAAGAGTAAACAGCAAAACACACTAACAGAAACGCAATTCAAAAATAATATACTTTTATTTTATTTTAACTTGTGATGGAACTATTCCGATGTTATTTATCTACCTCCCACAAGGTAAGATGTGACACAAGGTCGGGAAAGTGGGATTAGATAAGCCAGCGCTCGAGAGGTGAGCACTCTGGCCATTTAAAAATTACCTGGGCAGCCCCGTCGGCATTCTCCGGTAGAGGCGCCTCAGACAGTAAGCAATAAACTTACTCCTCCCCAAAAAGGGGAGGCGAAACCTGGGAGGGTACACCTCCTAGAACTGCACAGGACCAGACAACCACCAATAGACCGGCGTAAATCCAGACCCAAAGGCCCGGACAATACCGGTTTATTAGGCGGGGTAAAAACTCCGATATTTTCATTCAGATACAATAATCGATTCCGGTCTAAATTTCACAGAACTTATTTCGATTCCGATTCATTTTAAATTCATAAATATTTAGTTACAGAGTTGCTTTTTTTAAAATTTCAGATTAGCGTACACTCTGTGTAATATGTACATATATTTTCTCAAAAGTAAAAATACACTTGTGGCGTGGGTGAAGCTGTGTACATAACACGAGTAGATCTTTTCATTTTTTTTCGAATGTTTTCTCCATAATTGATTTTAAATAGGGAGTCAACTAAATTCTCATAAGAAAGCCAATTTGCAGCAGTTCTTTGTAAGTTGAAAAATGTTATTTTGTTTTTTCATAAACAATTTAACATATCAAAGCCCACAATGACGAAATACTAAATGAGAGTAGTAATAAATTTTTTTTTTAAAATTAGTAGAAAAAGTGATTAATATAATAACAATAACTATAACGATAACAATAACAACAATAATATAATCGCAAGAAATTTAAACAATAATAAAAATCGCCTAAATAGAAATAAGAACGTTAATACTGAAGGAAAAAACTGTAACTGCATTACTAGCGCACATTGCCTATTACAAAATAACTGCTTCATTTTGTAAAACAATAGACTAGTAAGACACATTTTAAAAATGAAATAAAAACCAAACCCGCTAAGAAAAATAAAAGGGCAGATAATCGTTTATTTTTCTATTTGAAAGTTAGAAAGTATCCCGCTTTGATGTTCATTTCTAACAAACAACTTGCGGAGATTCTAAAGAATATGTTGAAATTTATGTCTCAAAAAATTAGATTGAACTGTTATATTTACTGGGTTTATGAAAATGTAATTGTAAGTTCGTACTAAGTTAAATTGAACTGTTACATTTACTGGGTTAATGAAAATGTAATTGTAAGTTCGTACTAAGTTAAATTGAACTGTTACATTTACTGTGTTAATGAAAATGTAATTGTAAGTTCGTACTAAGTTAAATTGAACTGTTACATTTACTGGGTTAATGAATATGTAATTGTAAGTTCGTACTAAGTTAAATTGAACTGTTACATTTACTGGGCTAATGAAAATGTAATTGTAAGTTCGTACTAAGTTAAATTGAACTGTTACATTTACTGGGTTAATGAAAATGTAATTGTAAGTTCGTACTAAGTTAAATTGAACTGTTACATTTACTGGGTTAATGAAAATGTAATTGTAAGTTCGTACTAAGTTAAATTGAACTGTTACATTTACTGGGCTAATGAAAATGTAATTGTAAGTTCGTACTAAGTTAAATTGAACTGTTACATTTACTGGGTTAATGAAAATGTAATTGTAAGTTCGTACTAAGTTAAATTGAACTGTTACATTTACTGGGTTAATGAAAATGTAATTGTAAGTTCGTACTAAGTTAAATTGAACTGTTACATTTACTGGGCTAATGAAAATGTAATTGTAAGTTCGTACTAAGTTAAATTGAACTGTTACATTTACTGGGTTAATGAATATGTAATTGTAAGTTCGTACTAAGTTAAATTGAACTGTTACATTTACTGGGCTAATGAAAATGTAATTGTAAGTTCGTACTAAGTTAAATTGAACTGTTACATTTACTGGGTTAATGAAAATGTAATTGTAAGTTCGTACTAAGTTAAATTGAACTGTTACATTTACTGGGTTAATGAAAATGTAATTGTAAGTTCGTACTAAGTTAAATTGAACTGTTACATTTACTGGGTTAATGAAAATGTAATTGTAAGTTCGTACTAAGTTAAATTGAACTGTTACATTTACTGGGTTAATGAAAATGTAATTGTAAGTTCGTACTAAGTTAAATTGAACTGTTACATTTACTGGGTTAATGAAAATGTAATTGTAAGTTCGTACTAAGTTAAATTGAACTGTTACATTTACTGGGTTAATGAAAATGTAATTGTAAGTTCGTACTAAGTTAAATTGAACTGTTACATTTACTGGGTTAATGAAAATGTAATTGTAAGTTCGTACTAAGTTAAATTGAACTGTTACATTTACTGGGTTAATGAAAATGTAATTGTAAGTTCGTACTAAGTTAAATTGAACTGTTACATTTACTGGGTTAATGAAAATGTAATTGTAAGTTCGTACTAAGTTAAATTGAACTGTTACATTTACTGGGTTAATGAAAATGTAATTGTAAGTTCGTACTAAGTTAAATTGAACTGTTACATTTACTGGGTTAATGAAAATGTAATTGTAAGTTCGTACTAAGTTAAATTGAACTGTTACATTTACTGGGTTAATGAAAATGTAATTGTAAGTTCGTACTAAGTTAAATTATGCTGAATACAACTGAAATAAAAACAACTTACTTCCGCTTCTATAATTCTGAAATGTGAATGTTACATAGGTACACGCTTCTTTTGAACAAAATTCATCTGGGAAATAACCTACGCACATTAAACAAAAACTTTTAATATCTTCAGAAAACCATTTTGAACTATTTATCTGTTTAATTTTAGTATGATCACGGGTGGATCTAGTTTAACGTAAATTGACCCTTCACACGAGAAAACGTCACCTTATACCACCTGTGGGTCAATTTATGTCAAACTTACATATCAAACTGACCTCTCTCCTCCTTATGCTTTTCATTTGTTATAATCTTAACATTAGCTGTGTCCAGAAAATTCGTTATTTTGATGGGGTAAGATCATTTTAAATACGGTAACTATGAATTGGAGGATCGTGATGAATCATGCAAATACAATTCTAATTTAATTCTAATTTCATGTTATGAATTGAAAAAGTAGTAAAATACGCGTACTAATAAAATACTATACAATACTGTTTTTATAAGAATACAACACAGTGGCTCAAACTGTGGCATTTATAAAGATAATTCTAAATACGGTAACTATGAATTGGAGGATTGCAATTGAATCATGCAAATGATTTACAGTGAAATTGTAAATACAGTTCTAATTTAATTCTAATTATTTGTTATGAATTAAAAAAAAGTAACATACGCGTAAAAATACTAAAAATGTCTGCTGAGAAGCTGTACTAATACTTTAATTGAAATTCTGGATAAATTGGTTAAGGTGTCCACAACAGAATGGTATTCAAGCACCATTCTCTCTATAAATAGGCTGTTTTTTATAAGAATACAGCATAGTGGCTCAGACCGTGGCATTTATAAAACGAAAGCCATTGTATTTAGTTACGTTTTCCTGCTGACGTCACAGTGGTTTGTACTAAACATATAATGAAGTCGTTTCGAAGGGAACGGTTACATGTTACATATGTACATACGACGGTTGCCATTTCTGTCTTAAATTATCTCGTTTTTGATATAGTAATTGTTTGGAATTTAACAAAGAATACTGATGATTCTGTTCCTGTCGTTTTCAAGATGGAAGTCTGCTCGTGATTTGAATGCAACACTATATAAAATTAATTTAGACTAAAATTCAAGATGGGTGCTCAAATCTGTCTAAGAAAATCTGACTAGGAAAAAACACATACTTGCTTGTTTTCCCTGAAATTTGAAATATTGTTTTTCCACAATAATAAGTCTGCATAAAATGAAACGTTTAGTTTGTCCTCATAAAAGTTCTAATTTATTTTTGAACGCATATAAAATCGAATTCTTCTGCCTACCTTTTGACACCGGTTATTATACTACACGTAATATTTTTTTGTTTTCCGCCAATGAAAGTGACAGCCGTCTAGACTGAGACAATTTAGATTTTTGTTACAATTCAAAGTGTGTCTTTTAGGGTCGCTAGATTTTCTGAGTTTAACTCACGGATGGCAAGGAAATAGGGACTAGAAGTTCCATTAAAACTTATTTGTTTTTAAACTTAAAGAAAGAGGCAAAATGCCTTCCAAAAACTATGTGTTAGATGCAGATATTTTTTATTAAAATCAAAATTAAATTTTTATTTTCATCTTGACTTTTTTCTAATAATTTCGCTTGGTACAACAAGCCTCATCAGAGATTTAAACAAATAAAAGGTATTAACCTTATTTTTTTTATGTAACAATCCTTCCTGGTCTTGTAGAGGTGACGTCCGATGTTGTGTGGACTTGACGGTGTAAATGACTCTTTTAAATTTGAACTCAAATCGCGCATGGTCGCTAGTAGGTATGAATTTGGGAAAGTTCATTTTTTAAGCATCTTCAAAATTTTAAACTTAAAGAAAAAGGCAACATGCCTCTCCAGGATCCCATCACTCTCCGCACTTTTCCAGTCGAGGTCTGGTTAGTGCTGTCCATCCTCGGTCTTCCCATCCTCCTTGACCCTCTACGACTATTTTGTGTGGCGTCAGATCAGACCGGTGCCATTTTTTTGCAGCTTATGACATTTTTTTCAGTTTCTGTTCCTTAGTTTGTGTGGTGGCGTTCTCCCTGTGGATTTGTTTTCTTCCTATTGTAACTCCTATGTGACTGTTTACAGTTCGTAACTTACATGGCTTGGTTTCCGCATTCGATGATTTTCTTAAAAATTGCAGCTGTTTTGATCATTGCCGTCTTTTGTATGATCTGAGTGATCCCTTTGATTCGAATTTCTTCCAGTCTTTTCTCAAAGTTTTTTGGGACAGTTTATTATTATTATTATTATTATTATTATTATTATTATTATTATTATTATTATTATTATTATTATTATTATTATTATTATTATTATTATTTCTACTACTTACTAGGAGTTCTCACACAGGTCATCAGTGATTGCTCACCGACAACCGGCGGTATTCCCTGGAGTCTGAGTGACAACAAGTCTCCCCAGATTTCCAGTATTCTCCACCTCTTTTCGATAGCCACATCAAATAACGCTGCAGTATCGAAACAGCCGTTTACCATTGATTTCTCGTTAGTAAAGACAATTGGTTTTCTCTGGGATTTAAGTGGCAATAAGCCTCTCCAAAGTTCCAGCACTCTTTGCACTTCCAGTGGAGATCTGGTTTGTGTTGTCCCACCTCGGTTTTCTCATCCTCCTTGACCCTGTGCAAATATTTTGTGTGGTGTCAGCCTAGGCTGGTACCATTATTTTATTTATTCATTAAAAAAAATGGGGGGGGGGGCGGAAGAGCTTATGGTGTTTCTTTCTATTTCTGTTCATTGGTTCATTTTTGTGTCGTGTCAGCTGAGGCCGATATAATTTATTGGGGAGGGGACCTCATAAAGTGATGTTTCTGTTCCTTTGTGATGTGGTGTTCTTTCTGTTGTTTTGTTTTTTCCTGTTGTAGATTCCATGTGACCCTTCGTACCTTATGCAGGTTGGTTTCCACATTCGAGGATTTTTCTTAAGATTGCAGCTGTTTTGAGCATTGATACAAATTTCTCCCACTCTTTTTTCCAGTTTTTTTAATTGTTTCTAGTGCTCCTACGATTATTGGTATTATACTGACTTTCTTCATCTTCCATATTCCTTTCAGTTCTCTGACTAGTTCCGTGTATTTGCTTCGTTTTTCCGTTTCTTTGATCTTCACTCTGTGGGCTGTTGGAACGGTGAAGTCTACGATTTTGCCAGATTTTGCCTTCTTTTTGATAATTATAACATCAGGTCTCCTTGCTTGTATGAGTTTGTCTGTTTGTATATCCATATCCCAGATGATTTTGTGTTTTTCGTTTTCCAGTACTGTTTCTGGTTTATGTTTGTACCATTTGTCTGCCTATTCGAAATTAAATTGTTTGCACAGTTCCCGGTGTACTGCTTTCCCTACAGAGTCATGTTCTTGAATTCTTTTTGGGCTAGTTTGCTACATTCACTTATTATATGATTTACTGTTAAGTCTCTTTGTCCACACAGTCTGCATTTACTGTTTTCCTGGGTTTTATCTATTTAAGCTTTAATGTAGTTTGTATTAATCGCATTGTTCTGTGAAGCCACCAGTAAAGATTCCGTTTCTCTGTTCAAGTGTCCTTTTCTTAGCCATGTCCAGCTATTTTCGTTGGTTTCTTCTCTTGCGAGTCTTATGAAGCGTCCATGTAGTTGTTTTTCTTTTTTTTGTTTGTTTTGTTTCTGGTTTCGGTTCTTCTCGAATTGCTCGTTGGAACGGTGTCTCTTCTGCGGTGATAAGGATTTACGTGTTCTAAGTTATTATTATTATTATTATTATTATTATTATTATTATTATTATTATTATTATTATTATTATTATTATTTGCTTTTCCCTAATATTGTAGTTTATGAATCTAATCTACTATATATTTTTCTCATTATTCATGTTTTTACTATTAGAATCATGATTATTATTTTAATTATTAGTATTATTACTAATTTTATTATTATTATTATTTTTTAGTAGTAGTAATAGTAGTAGTAGCAGTAGTAGCAGTATTAGTAGTATCATGATTAATAGAAGAAGTATTATAAATTCATATCAATGTATTTTTCATTTTACCTGTAATAATTTGATATATATTGTGTTAAGCAAGAAGAACATGTTGATGTTTCTTTTTGCATTGACTTCTATTTGTGATCGTTTGTAAAAAACTTACTATATATATATATATATATATATATATATATATATATATATATATATATATATATATATATTATTTTATTTGTGGGGGCCTACGCTTATTGAAATTATAGTACTACGTCATATAATTATAGGTTAGTTGAGTGGTAGTACCTCACTCGGTTTCTAGTAATAGATGAATTAATTTTTTTTATAATTTCAAAATATTTAGTAATATTATTTAATATATATATATATATATATATATATATATATATATATATATATATATATTCTGATCAAAATTACGTAAAGATGATTTTAGTTTTATTTACATATTTAGATATAATTTATTAGTTCCTATTATGAAATAAATGTTAGCTTTTCTTCATATATATATTAACTTTCCCTTTCATATTCTGTCTGGCTTTTTTCAGAAGGATAGCTACTTTAGAGAAGGAGAGGATGCGTTCGTAAAGATGGAGGGGGAGAAAGGGGATTCATTGATGTAATTGTGATGGCTCAACGGACGTGACCATGGACTGCTTTTGATTTTCTCATTCTTGGTGTGAACAAAAAAGTTCACACCGAATTTTTTCTGGCAGCGATATTAATGCGAGTTTTTTTTCACTTTTTATTTGTATTCAGTCCGTGAAAATATGTAAGATTATCGAAACGCTGGTTATTTGGCGTAGACTGTAATAATGTTTATTTGATTTTATAAATGCTCTACTTGATATTGAGCACTCTTGAAAATATTGGTTTTATGTTTATTTTATTTATATATTGTAACTTGATTAATTATATATATATATATATATATATATATATATATATATATATATATATATATATATATATATAATATGTGCATTTGTTTATGGTGTTACATATTCACCCGATTTTATCAAAAATCTAAACATAACATTTTTTTCTTTCTTTTTCTCTCAACAGATGATGTAAGCACTTTCTTTTTATTTGCCCCTCTGTACCGATCAATGATACTAGTCACCAACCTACACGTTAAACAAGACTATCCATCAGCTGGGGAATTCAGCGTTATAATGATTCAATGCTGTAATCATGTTTGAAGATTAATTCTATTCAAGTAGTTCATCTCGAATAAACTTCATTTCTTCCGATTCAAAAAATTAAGGCAACCAAGGCAATTCAGTTTGATCGCCCCAGAAAGTACCTGACTCCAGATGCAATCATCTACCTGTATAAGCGCCAGATAAGTCTTAAGACTTGGTATTGCTGCCACATCTGGGGACGTGCTGATCAGAGCACGTTTTCTTGCCTTGACACAAAACTGACTTCGCAATCTTAAAGAATCTATTCTTTTCCCCACAGTCCGAGTCTCACAGAACAGACGTTGCCAGTATTTCTGTACTCTATCGTGATTTTGATGAAGTACTTGACTGAGCTTCAATTTCTGGTTCATCCCTGTAAAACATTCACGAACGTGATAATCATGAACCAAGATCGAGCAGTGGAAGTGGCCCCCACTTGCCTCATCTTCGCCATAAAAAGAGCGCGTCTTTGCCTGGCGTGAAATTTAAAAGTTAAAGAAATGCTTGAATTGTAAGTCGAGTGAGGATTTGAACACTGCCTGATGGATTACGGATATCGGTTAATTTTAGTTATTTTTATTTTAATATTTGGGACAGCAAATCCATATGTAGTTATGCAGATCGAGTTGGGTTTCATGGGTCCGATTTAACTCAATAAAAGAAAGGACATAAATCGCATTTGGGGGTCAGCAATTCATTTCTAAATTTGAGGTTGTGAAGAGCAGAATAGAGAGAAAGATAAGAAAAGAGGCGAAAACTTGTCGACAGCCATGACAGAGATGGTTGGAAGAAACGAATCAGGTTGAACCGGCTTCTTCCAGATGTGACGAACATGATGATCCTGAACCAGGGTCGAGGTTGGAAGTGGCCCCGATTTGCCTCATCCCCACCATAAAGGAACCCGTTTTTGCCTGGCGTGCAATTTAAAAGTTAAAAAATGCTTGAATTGTAGGTCGAGTGAGGGTTCGAACACTGCCCGATGGATTACGAATACCGGCTTAATTTAATTAAAAAAAATTTTTAACATCCAAGACAGTAAATCTATGTGTAGTTAAGCAAATCGAGTTGGTTTTAATGTGTCTGATTTAACTCGATAAAAAAGGAACACAAATTACATTTGTCGTCGGCAATTCAGATCTAAACTTGAGGTTGTAAAGAGGCAAAAGGAGAGAAAAAAAAGAAAAGAGGCGAAAGAAGAGAAAGAAAAGAAATAAGGAAAAAAAGAGAGAAAAAGAGGAGAAAGGATAGAAAAGAGGAGAAAGGAGATAAAGAAAAGAAAAATGGTGAAAAGGAGAGAAAGAAAAGAAAAGCGGCGAAAGAGGAGAAAGAAAACAAAAGAGGCGAAAGGAGAGAAAGAAAAGGGGAGAAAGGAGAGAAAAGAGGAATAAGGAGAGAAAAGAAGAGAGAGGAGAGAACAGAGGTGAAAGGAGAGAAAGCAAAGAAAAAAGGCGAAAGGAGAGAAAAGAGGAGAAAGAAAAGAAAAGAGGAGAAAGGAGAGAAAAGAGGAGAAAGAAGAGAAAAGGGGCGAAAAGAGATAAAGAAGAGAAAGAAGAGAAAAGAGGAGAAAGGAGATAAAGAAAAGACAAATGGTGAAAGGAAAGAAAGAAAAGAAAAGAGTCGAAAAGAAAAGAAAAGAAGAGAAAAGAGGCGACAGGAAAGAAAAAAGAGAAAAGAAAAGAGGAGAAAAGGGGCAACAGGAAAGAAAAGAGGAGAAAGGAGAGAAAGAAAAGAAAAAAAGCGAAAGGAGAGAAAGAAACTAAAAGAGTCAAGATGAGAGAAAGAAAAGAAAAGATGGGAAAGAAGAGAAAGAAAAGAGAAGAAAAGAAAAGAGGCGACAGGAGAGAAAGAAGAGAAAATGGCGAAAGGAGAGAAAGAAAAGCAAAGATGGGAAAGAAGAGAAAGAAAGTAAAAGAAGCGAAAGGAGAGAAAGAATAGAAAAATTGTGAAAGGAGAGAAAGAAAAGAAAAGAAGCGAAAAGATAGAAAGAAGCGAAAAGAGGAGAAAGGAGAGAAAGAAAAAAAAAGAGGAGAAAGGAGAGAAAAGAGGAGAAAGGTGAGAAAAGAGGAGAAAGGAGATAAAGAAAAGAAAAAGGGTGAAAGGAGAGAATAAAAAGAAAAGAGCCGAAAGAAAAGAAAAGAGGCGAAAGGAAAGAAAAGAGGCGAAACAAGAGAAAGAAAAGAAGAGAGGCGAAAGAAGAGAAAAGAGGCGAAAGGAGAAAAAAGAAAAGAAAAGAAGCGAAAGTAGAGAAAGAAAAGAGGCGAAAGGTGAGAAATAAAAGAAAAGAGGCGAAAGGAAAGAAAAGACGAGAAAGGAGAGAAAGAAAAGAAAAGAGGCGAAAGAAAAGAAAAGAGGCGAAAGTAAAGAAAAGAGGAGAAAGGAGAGGAAGAAAATAAAAGAGGCGAAAGGAGAGCAAGAAAAGAAAAGAAGCGAAAGGAGAAAAAAGAGGGAAAAGGAGAGAAAGAAAAGAAAAGAGGCGAAAGGAGAGAAAACGTCCAGCGAACGGTGACCCGTTTTTTTACTGAGGCAACAAGTGAAATTAATTTTATTTAATTCTGTGACATTAAATTTTAACGGTCCCTTTGGAGTCAGAGTGAAAACTCCTCCCCGATCGATTGTTGCATACTCGTCTAGCTACCACAACGGCAAAGAACTTCACTTACTTCCTCTGCATACCTAAAACCAAACGGCATTTACATAAACAGAGTTCTTTTACAATAACTTCCCATCTGTGGATCACATTACCATGGGACCGCTTCTCTGTAGACTACAACATGTTCGTCTTCAAGTCCAATGTCAACAAATTCTTATCGAGCCGTCTCTTTAAGTAGCCAACGTTTGTCCATACCATTCATAGTTTCCAATCCTCTCATAATATTGTTCTTCATCCACCTGACAATCTCAATAACTCTTATTCTCGAATGTCTTTTGACCTTAGTATGTGGTGACTCATTGTGATGAAAAACGAAAGATAATAACTCTCCATGAAGTTTCTCGGACTTCGATAAGTTGACGCCGACTTCAACCTATTCTAAATCCGCCTTGCCACTGATAAGTCGACAATAAAAGTGTAAAAGTGATCACATAAGAATTGTTCCAAGATTAAAAGAATACAGATTTAATTTAAAAAAGAACAAGAAAAGAAAATTGTAGAAAAACAAAAAGATTTCAGAATTGATATCATATGAATAAAAAAGAAAAAAGAACACAGGAAAACAAACATACAAAAGAAATACAAAAGAAACATTAACAGCTCATTGTTTATTATATTTTAACATAGAATCGACAAGCTCAACACATTCATTATAACTCGTAATAATTGAGGGTCATGGAAGAAGACCATGTAACTAATAAATGACGTAATACACTTTAGGACAAGTGAGATATGACAAAAATCCAGGCTGTCGATAATGAATGATAGCTTTTAAAAAACGTTTTAGACAACTTTGAAAATTGCATTAAAAAAAGAAAAGAAAGGAACACGATCCGATTCATACTGAAACTGAACTTTATTCAATATTAATTTAAAAAAAAACAAGAATGAATTAAAAACGAATAGTTAAGTTGTGTGTTGTTTTGCGTTAAACTAAATAAACATCACATTATTTTATGCATTTTAAAGACTAAAATTCGTTTATAATTTTGATTGTGAACAATAACAAAATATTTGAACTGTTTTAGAATTTTATTACACACATGAAGAACGTTTTTACACAAAAATAAAGTTTTTTTCATACAAAAAGAAACACGTTTGAACAGAATTTCTAGTTGATATTATTTTACGACAGTCGACTTTTCTATCAAGACAAGTTTGTCAACCTTCTTAAATTTTAGCCTGAATTTAAAAACAAGTTTTATCTTCAAATCACCGAGATTTCAAACCATAGAAACGACACGAACAAAATCATTCGTATCCATTTTCAAATACCTAACAATTACTAGATCAAAGATGAAATAATTTCAGACAAGAAATGATAACAGTCCTATGTCCATGTGTTGTTTCTCTTTAAAGCGTCTTGTTTATCTGCTGAGCATCAACCGACCGCTATGACGTCAGCAGATAAACCTGAATCAGTGACCAGGCTTTCTTAATGAAGGCCAGTGTCATGCCTGAGAATCTCTCAACAAGAATCTGCGTAGTGATCTGTGGCTGAGAACCGCAGTTGATTGTGGCAGTTGTAAATAATGTGTCAAATGAAAGAAAGATGAAGTGTTTGAGATAAGGAGGAGTTTGAAGTTAGATTACAAAATGTTACTGAGGAAATCAAACCTCATATAAATAGTGACTTTATTAATGATAGTTAATGATATATATATATATATATATATATATATATATATATATATATATATATATATATATATATATATATTCGAGGAATGCGTACAAAATAAAATATCATTAGACACGCCATAATTGTCCCAACCCTAGATTGAGAGTGAGGATAAAAAAAACTACGCCAACGCAAACGTTGAAACGACGCAAATAGAGCAGGAAATTACATTAAAAGATTTGAAATACAATAGATATATTTTTTTTACTGATGGGTTACCGTTCATAAAGGCCCGGGGCCACTCGAGGATAAGGGTTAAAAAGAGTGTTGGTTGGACGATGATCGCCGCCACGATAGGGTTGGAAACAGTGGGCAGAAGATTACTTAAGAGGACTTAATTTTCCAAAAGGACGGCTCAACAAGTATTTGTTTACATTAGACATTCAGACGATCATGTTGTAGTCGGTTGTGAAGCAGCCTTGCGATATCTTGTTCTACAGAGATAAAGTGGTGAGGAAATTTGACTTAGCTAGACACATAGAGCTTGGAACATTTTACTTACAAATGCATCTAACCACGTTTATTAATAGTAATTGGCTTTATATTAGTAACGACGACATGACATGAAAGCATGTTAAAACCGATATGAAAATACATGAAAGTGTGAATAACGAAAATAACATACATCTATTCCATAATAATGTGCAAATGCACAGATTATAAATGTACTTATATGCATATCAAATGCAGTAACTTTTCACCAGAGAATTTTACGAATGCTAAAATACGTTCAGTTTGAAGGTCGCGCCAATAAGAAGATTCCTCTTGTTTTACATTGCGATAAGGGGAACGCACATGGGAACCAAATAACGCGCTCGTAACGCTTCCTCGTACTGAAGCGAATTATCTCCCTTTTAAAAAAATTAATTTCTCAAATAAAAATATTTTTGTCGTGTTATCGGCCTGTCTAAGTATTCAATTTAATTCAACTTCAATGAGTTTGAATAATTATCTAGCTTCTTACTGAAACATTTAAATATGTTGCATTTATATAAATACATATATGAAGATGTTGACATGGACTGAAACTGGATAAAATAATTGGCACATTGTAACATTTAAGGAGAGTTGAGAGCGGAACTTCTATGATATCTGACTTTATTGAGCTTAGCGTGAACGGTTTTGGTCGGAACTAGACTACTTCCGGTTTGATTCAACTGACCAAACAATTACGATAATTCCTTCTCACAATACGTTTTAATGCTCGACAGTCTGTGTCTGTAAGTTTATAAATTCAGCTTGAATTACTCCGATTTCTGGAGTTTTTTTTTAAATTTAAAATTCTGTTATTGTCCTTGGTATGGTAGCTCTCGAATCACCAAGCAGTTCAACTGTTTGGATGATCGATATGACTGCTCTACGAGCTCCAACAATTTTCCATTTTTAACTCAGTTACGTCATACATTTTTACCATAATCTTATTCTGATTCCGACGATATCCATGCCTTAATAAGGTTCCCGAATCTCATAACGAATCGCACGTATAATGAGAAACAATTATAACAAAAGTAGAAAATAGGTGGACACTTGTTCACTCAAAAATTTGAAACGGAAATATGTACAAGCGAACAAAAGGTTCATTGACCACAGTATATAACGCGGTAACCCTGAGCCCAACGCGGTAAATTGTGGACTTGGCAAGGCAGGGAATCAAGAGACCTGAGCTGAAACAGACCACAAGAACAAAAGGTTCGTTGACCATAGGAAATAACGCGGTAACCCTAACCCTAACTCTAACCCTAACCCTAACCCTAACCCTAACCCTAACCCTAACTCTAACCCTAACCCTAACCCTAACCCTAACCCTAACCCTAACTCTAACCCTAATCCTAACCCTAACCCTAACACGGTAAATTGAGGAACTGAGCCAAAACAGACCACAAGACGCCGTATTTTCGAAATGCATTCATTAGACGTGATTTACATATTTCCTCTTAATTTATGTTATCTATTTTAATAGAAAATTCAAGTTGACAAAATACGCCAGACTTTTTTCTTTTAAAATGAGAATTATTCTTTCAAATTTGCATCTGCTACCAGATTAGGCTGTATGAAAATACTGGCTTCTCGGCCTAACATGCACCAAACATTGATCTTATTGTTTTTATCCTTCTTTTTTTTTGCAAAACTCAATCATGTTCTGTAAAGTCAAAAACAAAAACAACAATTTTCCTCTACAGAACAACCAAACCAAACACCTTGAATAAATATTTGAAGATATAAAGAACTTTAAGCATAAAAACCTTTACCAAAATGACCAGAATTGGCATTAAATAACCCGAAAAGGCTGGATATGCCGTAAAACAAAACAACCAAAGCAATCAAATTTGCACTATAAAGAGTTCTAAATCGCTTCTCAAGTTTATGCCAGTAACCATTTATTTTTGCCTTGAAAACTTTAAGTAAAACAAGAAAATGTTTGTTTACTTTTCAAAAAAGGGAGAGAACGATATAAATGTTGTACAAAGAATATGATTATTTAAAAAATCTAAATGAAGTTGACAATTATTTTTCGGTTTGACTTTTTCAATGTCAACAGAAGATACCAAGTGTCGCCTGTTGATCAAAGTGTAGTATCTGTTCCGATGGATACTGCACCCCATAGACTGGTATTGTCTTGGCCTTCGGGGCTTGACTTACGCCGGTCAATGGGTCTGTCCTGTGCAGTTCTAGGAGGCCCACCCTCCCAGGCTTTGCCACCCCTCTTTGGGGAGGAGTAAGTTTATTGCTTACTGTCTGAGGCGCCCCTACCGGGGAATGCCGACGGGGCTGCCCAGGCAATTTTTAATGGCCAGAGTGCTCACTTTCTCGGGCGCTGGCTTTTCAAACCCCACTTTCCCGACCCGATCTTGGGTCATATCTTACTTGTGGGAGTAAGATAAAACTGGCCTTGTGCCTTACTCATGGAGAGGAGTAAATAAAACCAAGTGTCGCCTGTGGGTGGTTAGGGTTAGGGTTATGTTTTTATCAGGGCCACATAAGCACCAAGGTCGACTTTTGTTTATTTTTATTCTCAAATGCCAGGGACATCATCAATTGTTAGCCGGTTTACTAGTGAGCTTCAAAGTCTTTGTCCGGCCCGTTCGGGTGTTGTGTCATATAGCGTCTCAGCGTCTGTACATTGGTGTATTCCTTCGCTGCAGTGGACAGTTATAGAAGATTTAAACGTCGATTTTCCGCTGTATCACTGCTCCTACACCGATAAAAGGAGTGCATATTAGCATGCATCAACTATTTTCCTGAAACAAACCGTGTCGGTTCAACAGCATGGGACAAATAAGATTCGATTAGGGGAAAGCTGTTTCGCACAAAATCAAACATTGTCTTTTACGGATTTCACACTCGGTACGCTATTTGGCACGTCTACGATAAAAAAATGATCATTCATAAATTTAAAAAAATGTTTCAGCTTTCTCATTTTATCAGGTATTCGAAGTTTGAATAATAAATTCTTTTTTAAGCTGTAAAGACAAATTTCCATAAAATGGATGAAATATAAGACCAGATTTAGTCTTTTTTGCCATAGTGAATGACCTTACTTTTTAATATACTTGCAAACACAATAAAAAGAGGAATAAACAGATAATACTGGTGAACCGATGGTCATATCTATAACAAGCTGAGAGATCTAACATCTAACATCCGGGGTCTTTTACTGGAGGAAAGACGTCGAGTTTGTCAGCAGATATATTTTTAGCTGCAAACACTTGACTCTATTCTGAAAGAAGATTTTATTCTGAAAGAAGATTCTATTCTGAAAGAAGATTCTATTTTGAAAGAAGATTCTATTCTGAAAGAAGATTCTATTTTGAAAGAAGATTCTATTCTGAAAGAAGATTCTATTCTGAAAGAAGATTTTATTCTGAAAGAAGATTCTATTTTGAAAGAAGATTCGATTATGAAAGAAGATTCTATTTTGAAAGAAGATTCTATTCTGAAAGAAGATTCTATTTTGAAAGAAGATTCTATTCTGAAAGAAGATTCTATTCTGAAAGAAGATTCTATTTTGAAAGAAGATTCTATTCTGAAAGAAGATTCTATTCTGAAAGAAGATTTTATTCTGAAAGAAGATTCTATTTTGAAAGAAGATTCGATTATGAAAGAAGATTCTATTTTGAAAGAAGATTCTATTCTGAAAGAAGATTCTATTTTGAAAGAAGATTCTATTCTGAAAGAAGATTCTATTCTGAAAACAGATTCCATTTTGAAAGAAGATTCGATTATGAAAGAAGATTCTATTCTCAAAGAATATTCTATTCCGAAAGAATATTCAATTCTTATAGAGGATTCTAACCCATCAAATTAATTTAAGCTTCGGTTCTGTATTATATTATAAACAAGAACCCGTCAGTCGTAAGACTGCATTCCGCCACCTGACAACATAAAGATGGGGCAAAGTCTTATTTGCGCCTTACTTCTCCATACTGTATGAAGTATTTCCAAAATTATGCCATGGAAATGTTGATGACTCAAAACTATTTATCTGATCAGACGGTAATTTTGCATGGTTGTAACTGTTATCAAAGAGAATCAGTTCTATATATCAAATTTGGAAAATTCGAGAGGTGAAATTCCTTAAACATTTGAACCATGAGAAAACTGTTCATGGTGAAAATCAAAAGGCAAGGTTATATATGATGCGGAACTTCATTGGTTAAAACATGGACCAAGTAGCGAGTTTCTACCATGAACAGAGCCGAAGGTATCGCCAAAAGTGTGACTTTTACTTTTTCTGTGACCTTGATCTTGACCTTTGACCTAGACATCCTAAAATTAAATGCGTTCTATGTTAGACCATAATGTATATGTTGACCAAGTTTGGTGATGATTGCCTAATCGATAATGATATTAATAGTATCAATGATAATAATAATAATATTGAAAAATACACCATGTGTTTTGGGAGATAGTGAAAGAAACAAAAATTGGGTGGGAGTGCAAGAGAACCTACAATAAGAATAATAGGTTAATAAGTACAAATAATGAATGATGATGATACTACTACTACTACTACTACTAGTGATACTACTACTACTACTACTACTACTAGTGACACTACTACTACTACTACTACTACTACTAGTGATACTACTACTTCTACTACTACTATTACTACTAGTGATACTACTACTACTTCTTCTACTACTACTACTACTACTACTACTACTACTACTAGTGATACTAATACTACTACTACTACTACTACTACTAGTGATACTACTACTACTACTACTAGTTACACTACTACTACTAGTGATACTACTACTTCTACTACTACTATTACTACTAGTGATACTACTACTACTTCTACTACTACTACTACTACTAGTGATACTACTACTACTACTACTACTACTACTAGTGATACTACTACTACTACTACTAGTGACACTACTACTACTACTAGTGATACTACTACTTCTACTACTACTATTACTACTAGTGATACTACTACTACTTCTTCTACTACTACTACTACTACTACTACTACTACTACTACTAGTGATACTAATACTACTACTACTACTAGTGATACTACTACTACTACTACTACTAGTAGTGATACTACTACTACTTCTACTAATACTAATAAATAAATAAGTAATAATAAATAATATACAGCCATGACTTTTATATCATGGCACTTTATTTGTACATTTAAAAAATATTTTTTAATATTATATTATTACTTTCAGTTCCAAAAACTGCACACTTAAACATATTCATATATGGTCACACACAGATACACACACATATGCACACTTGTACATATGTATATATACACATGCATATATATATATATATATATATATATATATATATATATATATATATATATATATATATATATATATATACAGGGCTTTACGCGCTCCACTACTTTTGGAGCTGCTCCCGCTCCTGCTCCAACGCCCAAAATTGGAGCTGGCTCCTCTCACGCTCCCCATTTTCAAAACGGAGCCGCTCCTGCTCCAACTCCTATAAAAAAGGAGCGGCTCTTTTTAAGCGCTCCATAATAAAAAATATACCTTCTTTCATAAACGTTCTATTCTGCCAATGAGTGGTTGAAGGATAGGGGTGGCCGTCAAAGGATCTCGTCAATATGGGTTGAGATGTCACTTTAAGTGTAAGACCGTAAGATAATATTTGACAAAATCTCGCTAATATTTTGAGAGTTATAAGAGAACATGTCGGACGAAGTATAGGATTATACGTAAATTTTTATTTCCTGAGAACAAGAAAACAATTTTGCTTTTTTAAATACATGGAAATTTTCTAAGAATTTAAAGCCAGTTTAAATGACTTTCTACTCGATAGTTTATAAATTCCTTTCAAGTTTTGCACACACACTAAGTAATTGATGTTTTGTCAATTAAAATGGCTGACTTGTTTACGAAGAAATCTAAATGAATTATGATGGATTTAATCTCGTAACTTGATTACGAACCGACTTGAAATAAAACATTATTTAGACAACGATTTTTTACATGGGGAGAATGGGGGGGGGTGCTTTGTTAACTATTCTGTACTTTCACGTAACAATTTAATAAACAGAAGATATCGTAAAAATTGAATTTAACTTGAAAATTTTATGTAAAAAATAAACCGGTCCAAATCTTTAATTTCGTAACGTAATTACGAACCGGATTGAAATAACATTATTTAGAAAGCCATTCTTAACATGGAGTGAGGGGGGCTTTGTTAACTATTCTGTACTTTCACCTAACAATTTAATAAACAAAAGATATCGTAAAAATGTAATTTAACTTGAAAATCTTATCTAAAAAATAGCCCGGTTCGTAAACTGCACAAGTACCAAAAAAATAATATAAAAAATATTTTTCACTGGGGAGGGGGTAGCCCCGTATTTACAAGTATATCTCCTGTAAAAACGGTTCTAAAATCTATTTTCAATCGATATTTATTCGATAATTGACGAATTTTCCGTTGCCGAATTTTCCATTGACGAATTTTCCGTTGCCGAGTTTTCCTTTGACGAGTTTTCCTAAATTGTGTATTATACATACATACTTCTATCCAGTCAAGCAGTCTAAGAGAAGAAAAACAACATAACTTTCACTAATAGACTTTGGAACGGTATGAATCCACATATATCCCCCCAAAGTTATATGAATTAAATAGTAGGGTAGACTGTACTCTGAAACCATGATTGGTCAACTTACCTCCCCTATCTAGAGTGCTAATTTTCGGAGTTTTTAGTCAACAGAAAGATAGCAGTGTACTTTTTAAAAGGGCCTTAGTAATTATCTCAGGTCAGCTAGTAAACATTTTGAATTCTCTCTCTCGCCCCCTCCCGACCTGCACTCAGATGGTGTCAAAATCGTTCGTACCCCTAACTCAAATGTTTAATCTTTCCAAAGAAATAGAACGCTCAAGTCAATGACGTCTTTGATCTGTCTCATCGCTAGATAGCAAGTCGACGGGTTTGGGGGGGGGGTAACGAATAAAACAAACAAAAAAAAGATTGTTAAAAACAATACAATTAAATCGTCTTACGCCTGAGCCCCCTCCCTCTCTCTACCAGAGATATAAGTTTAAAAAATAATTCAGAGTAAACTCTGAGACTTTCTTTACTTTTCTTTTATATTGCTGAATAAAAAACTAATGTTTTAAAAAAAATCAAAATATTTTGGAGCGAGGAGCGCGGAGCGATAAAACCACCGCTCTTTAGTCCCAAATGGAGTTGCTCCTGCTCAACTCCTGCTGAATATAAAATGAGCCCTCCTCTCCTTCGCTCCAGCAAAAAGGGGCGTGCTCCTGGAGCGCGCTCCTTTTTGGGGGGCTCCGTAAAGCCCTGTATATATATATATATATATATACGCAGACACAGAAAAACAGAAAAGAACATAGTTCCAATCTCGAACAAAAACATAACCTCCTCGGTAGAGGATGGAAATGACATTTGGGTTATAAGTTTGTGAATAAACTGTAAAAAATCAGAATTGAATTTTCTTGAGCACTATTTGTATCGTCATTATTAATTAAAAAAAACATTAAAACATTAGTTCGTACGAAAACATAGATTTGTTAGTTTTATATATTTTGTAAAAGTTTAATGTCATAATCTGTTTGAAGGGTTTCTTTTCATATTGATGGACTTATTTATCCAGCAAATACCATTTGTTACTTTTTTATTTAAGTAGGACGTACCTCGCCCAATAAACCGGTATTGTCCGGGCCTTCGGGTCTGGATTTACGCCGGTCTATCGGTTGTCCGTGCTGTGCAGTTCTAGGAGGTGCACCCTCCCAGGATTTGCCTTCTCATCCTTCGAGAGGGGGTTAGTTTATTGCTAATCGCCTAAGGCGCCCCTACCGGAGAATGCCGACGGGGCTGCACAGGCAATTTTTAAATGGCCAGAGTGCTCAAATTCTCGAGCGCTGGTTTTTTTCCACTCTACCGACCTTGTGTCACATCTTACTTTGTGGGAGGAAGATAAATAAAAGGACGTGTTGTTTAAAAAATCGATAATTTGTTGACGACATGTTTTGGTCTAAATTGTGTAAAATCTAAATTTCATTTGTTTTATGTATTCTAAGAAAGTCTTGGGTGAATCTCGTGTTTTTCTATGTAAAAATGTAGAACTATAAAGAAAAACTTAAAGTGTATGCAGAAAGATTACACTTTGTTTCATGTCGCTACGTGACTGTCTGTACGTTTTAAAAGGGAATACTATAATATATATGAGAGAGAGAGAGAGAAAGAAAGAAATAGAGAGAGAGAGAAAGAGAGAGAGAGAGAGAAAGAAAGAAATAGAGAGAGTAAAATATTAGTCATCATAACAATAAAGATATGGATTTAATGTAATTTAAAAAAAAACATCAGTCAAAATACATCAAGCTATTAAAATAAGGCATTATATGTTAGCATTATGAAAGACTTTCAACATGTAATTCCCGCGAGAGTTGAGATGTACGAGATTGATTGCAAGAAATGAAATTCATTTTTTAGAAATCAAACCAATATTTGAACATTGAGAGAAAATAAACAAAATTATAACTAATGTTTAATACATAATGTTTAATACATAATGTTTAATACATAATCGTGTTTAATATATTGTTTAAAACAATCCTCAAATCAATATTGAAAATAGAATTGATAATTTTACTATTTATATATAATACTGCTTATCAAATATGCTAATACTGCTTATTAAATATATATCGTGCAGTATGGTTGCCTTCCACGCGTATCTGCTGTTGCTAACTACTGTTAACTACTATATAAATACGTACACGTCAGGTACTCATCTCAAAACAAAACAAAAGCTGTTTCTTATCATTCTAGCCATCTCGTTCTGACATTTTGCGCGCTGCCATTTTTTGCCTAACATTTAAATAAAGTTTCAGACACATTTCAGGGTCACCACTTCGAATCTGGAATCCACGTGTTAGGCACATTTTATTCTCGCGCACGTGGTAACAACGTTAGCGTGCGTTATTACATCTAAGCTTCGAAGCACGTATTCAGAAAAAATAAATACAATTGGAACATGCGTTAACAAATACATCTACCGTTTATTAAGAGTAGCTGGTTTTATATTAGTAACGCCGACATGACACGAAAAGCACGTTAACACACTCATAAAAATACATAAATGCTTGAAAAACATAAATAAAATAGGAACACAAGAATTCTAAATTAAAAAAAAAAAATACGTCTGTCCCGTTAGAATACTATATGCATGAGTTTTTAAAGGGACGGATAATAATGTGTGAATGCATGTAATGTAAATGTACTTAAATACATCTCAAATATGGTGATTCATACCTAGGAGAATTTACGAACAAAGTTCGTTTTTGGATTTGAAATCATACTAAAAAGGAAAGCGTCAAGTAGCCGCACGTTCAGCTTGAAGGTCGCACCAATAAAAGGATTAGTGAAGGCACTATAGAACCAAAACACACACCCGTAACGCCTTCTGGCGCCGAAGCCAAGTATCTTCGTAGAAAGTAACTCTGGTGCAAACACCTGCATGGAGAATTTTAATTTACAAGGCGGAACCGGCAGTTGACAAATAACCGATCAATAAAGTGGCGGGAAAGAAAGTTTATGGCGTGTCGATATTGTCCCGACATCGGACATAGCGCGGTAACTTGTTGAAACTGACAATGCAAACAGACCCGAGTTCCAAGTAAAAACAGACCATAAGTCGTTTTATTAGCTAATCAAATCGTAGATGAATACACGCATTTTAAAAATTCTATTCATATATTTCTTTCGGGATAGTTTATACCAAGAGAAAGTCATTAAGATGTTAAGCAACACAGGAGGAGCGCCTCAATCCTTGCTAAAAAGGAGCTGTATTCCATAACGACCATGAACAGTCAAGGGTGAAGATATTGACATTCGTAAGATAATAAGATCGGAAATGTAAAATCAATAGTTATTAAGATTTAATATAAAGATCGATTATTGTGGAAGTGGTACAGGGACCGGCTTTGGGAAGGAGGGGCATCGATGCTATTGGGAGGTGTTTACCCGCTAACTTACTTAAGGAAAATAGTCCATTTGAAAGTGTCGTTTTGATGTGCCGTAAACGGGCATCAGGATGAGGGGAATTCTGACGACATAAAGTATGTAATAGTAGATCGATCTGAGACAATAGTAGATCAATCTGAGACAATAGTACATCGATCTGAGACAATAGTAGATCTGAGACAATAGTACATCGATCTGAGACAATAGTACATCGATCTGAGACAATAGTAGATCGATCTGAGACAATAGTAGATCGATCTGAGACAATAGTAGATCTATCTGAGACAATAGTAGATCTATCTGAGACAATAGTACATCGATCTGAGACACTAGTAGATCGATCTGAGACAATAGTAAATCTATCTGAGACAATAGTAGATCTATCTGAGACAATAGTAGATCTATCTGAGACAATAGTAGATCTATCTGAGACAATAGTACATCGATCTGAGACAATAGTACATCGATCTGAGACAATAGTAGATCTATCTGAGACAATAGTAGATCTATCTGAGACAATTAGATGCACGTGACAAGCCGTACAGATAAAGAGAGGAATGCTAGTTGAAGACACTAAATGTAGCACAATGGTAACTATTCCCACGGATTATCAATTCATCACGTACACAGCTTGGGTATCGTTGGCAGACGACATGTAACAGTAATTCGTTTCCTCTCGTTCTAGACGTCTTCTTTTTACTAACAGTTTTCGCAAACGTTATTAAAAACGAACGGCGTAAATTCACTTGGGTTTAAACAATTTTTTATGGTTTGGTTGATTTTTGAACGTATACATGTATACATATATCAAACTCTTAACCCATTCCCCGCATGGAGGGTGAAAGCAGCTATCAAACAACTCAACCGCTCTCTATCTGCTGATTCAGTAAAAGGAGAATTGACTGAACATCTCATTTGCCACGTCATACTAGCGACTTTCGGTCTGTGACACAACTACCGGGACACGTAGCTTTCAATCGACTTCTAATGAAAAATTCCACGCTACTTAATTGTAATCTCAATGTAATTTCTCATTCTACCCTAATTTTAACACATCTGCATCTAAATATTATCACCGTTACGTTTTATAACAACGGCTATTCAATAGCACAGCAACAATACTCAATGGATCACGTATGTAACGTAACAGATTTATTAAGCCAATTTACAGATTAATTGAGAATATAAAAGCCGCTGGATGCGAAATGATCAATTGTTTGTGTTCGCGAAGCACTTTTGTTTTTCTCCGAAACTGTCATGGCCAACAACTACTCCAAGGGTAGATAACTCCCCATTCTTAGGTGCAAGAGAAGTAACTCGTCTTTATGCCTGATTCTTTACTATTTTTAGACTGGAACCATAACAATTTCATTGATAGTATAATCAAGCAAACATTTAATCACGAAATAAATATGGAATAATTCGAAAAGATGGCGAATTGATGAAGTGGAGGAAAACATTTAAAGGCAAATTTTCGAAGGACTGGACTATAAGTAGCCAAATAGTGTTCCTAATATTTATCCTACCAGTATAGTCAGTATAAGCCGACCAATTTTCTTAGCTGGTCACTTAGAGATGAATAAAAATAGCAAAAATATCCTGAGAAATTTATATTAGCCAAAAATTAAAAACAGACGTGGCTAGATATAGTAACAATTGCCCATATGTTAAATAAATAAAATGGACGTTTTGCCATCCTTGTAACAAAGTAATCTTCTTGTCGACTTCAAAGTCTGTCTTATATTGTCTCTGTGGGTTTTACAACGAGTTTTCTTTCTTAAAACAGTTGTCTAGCAATGTCACATGACTTAGTCAGGTTTAATAAAACTCCATGAGTCTTGATGGGTCAACATATCTGGACCGATTATGGTAGAAGTGATAGACGAACCGCTAAGGAAGGGAATATCGATACTGTTGGGAACTTAAACTCTACTGATAGACAGGAATATCGCTCGCAGACTATGAAGTTACGATATTCTCTAATCATGTAACGAAGAAAAATTCGAAATGACGTCTTAGATTCAAGATGAGTTAAGACACATTTTATGGAACTCGCTCCAGACAAGGCATGAAGCCACTTGATGTAATGAGTAAAAAAAAATACTAATCCAATGTAAAAAATAGCCAACGCTAAGTGTTAGATGGACAGAATCAGACCCAGAAAACAGCACGTTTCTCCTCCTTTGTCATAAACATCGCCCATGTAATGTGAGATCTACAGGACAAAATAAGAACAAAACTGCCGAAAGTAAACCCAAGGTCCACTTTCCACTCTCCATAATTTTTATGGTGAATACGACCAAGGGCATAGTCGTATTATTTCAAAGTTTTCGTTCTAGACCAATTGTCCTATAAAGTGTGTACTACTATTATAACGACATATGATTAATACATTTCCCATGAGTATTAGTGATCTAACTCTAATAAGTCTGCCTTTGCTATTCATCATAATAGACAGATTTTACAGAAGGCGAATAAAACTCAATTTGAAATATTGTGTGCATTTTTGTAATTCTAAGATCCTCGTTTGATTTATAAAGTATTATTTTCATTTGATTTGAAATAAGGATACTTCTGCAGTTTACGGACTGTGCTATTTTTAGATACGATTTTCACGTTAAATTCAATTGTTACGTTATCTTTTGCTTATTAAATTGTTAGCTGAAAGTACAGAATAGTTAACAAAGCCTTATACCCATGTTTAAAATGGGTTACTAAATAATAACGTTATTATTTCAGCCCAGCCCATAAACTGAAGAAGTACACATAATTTGCAGACTCTCTCGATAAAGATTCCTCTTGAGTACAGCTCACAAAATGCTATTAGCTGTTCATTTTAGGATGAATAACCATAACCATAACCATAACCATAACCTAACCATAACCATAACCATAACCATAACCATAACCATAACCCTAACCCTAACCTAACCATCACCATAACCATGACCATAACCCTAACCATAACCATAACCATAACCATAACCCTTACCCTAAGCATAACCATAACCATAACCATAACCATAACCTAACCATAACCATAACCATAACCCTAACCCTAACCATAACCTAACCATCACCATAACCATAACCATAACCCTAACCATAACCATAACCATAACCATAACCATAACCATAACCATAACCATAACCATAACCCTAACCCTAACCATAACCATAACCATAACCATAACCTAACCATCACCATAACCATAACCATAACCCTAACCCTAACCATAACCATAACCATAACCATAATCCTTACCATAACCATAACCATAACCATAACCATAACCATAACCCTTACCCTAACCATAACCATAACCATAACCATAACCCTAATGATAACAATAACGATAACCATAACCATTACTATAACCATAACCATAACCCCCGAAAGGATCCTGAGACATTTTTATTTGCCACCAATTCAAAACGACATTATCGAGTATTGTAAAACTTGCCACATACATCAAGTCGCAGAAAAACCAATTCAGAAAAATCTCAGATGCACCTCTACATACGATTCCAGTGATTAAGGAACAACAATCATAGATTACGTAGGGCCATTGCAAAAACCAAGCAATGCATTTTTGTTTATTATTATGTGTGCATCATTGAGATGTACGGAAATTATTCCTTTGCGAGAAGTTTCTACTAAAATAGTAAACACTCTTATCGATCTTTTCACTCAAAGTCAGCTTACCCAAGTTAACTCAGTCCGGTCAAGGGTCGAATTTCATGTTAAACCTATTACAACTAGGAGTTAAGTAACAGGGAATCACTTCTATAAACTTATTGAAACACAAGTCACTACCTCCAAAGAATAAGCCGGAAATTAACATACTCATGATGCATAAACAACTTCCTGCCATCATAGCCAAGAAGTAACCCTAACCCTAAACCTAAACCTAACCCTAACCCTAACCCTAACCCTAACCCTTATTCTAACCCTTACCCTTACCCTTACCCTAACCATTACCCTAACCCTAACCCTAACCCTTACCCTTACCCTTACCCTTACCCTTACCCTAACTCTAACCCTAACCCTTACCTAACCCTTACCCTAAACCTAACCCTAACCCTTACCCTAAACCTTACGCTAAACCTAACCCTTACCTTAACCCTTACCCTAACCCTAACCCTAACCCTAACCCTAATCATAACTCTAGTCAACTCAGTCGGGTTAAGGGTCGAATTTCATGTTAAACCTATTTCAACTAGGAGTTAAGCAACTGGGTATCATTTCTTTAAACAATACATCGTATCATCCACAATTACATGGAAACTTGGAAACATTCCGTTCTACTTTGAAAACAATGATTAAAACTCAATATCTAGATTAAAGTGAGAATTGGAACAATTATTCTAGTTTTAATGGTTTCATCTCGCGAATCGGGGCATGCGTCGTTTTTAATGCGTTTGTGAATACACTTTAAGCAGGTTCCGTACAATTACTAAAAGAGAAAAGGTTAAAACATAGGCCAAATGATACAGATTTGCTAGAGTATTCTTTTAAAATTCAATTAATTTTGGGGAAAAACACTTCAAATTGGCCCATGAAAAAATAAAAAAATTACTGCGTTAAACAAGCGGTAGAACGAAAACTTAATGTACGAGATAAAATCTTAATCCGGTTACATACTGAAGTCAAAACACGTTTCAAAGGTTCGTACGTGATATCTAGAAAAATGAGTAATATAAATTATTAACTGAAAATTACCAATCGCACGTAAGCCACTCAGACATGTGAAATGACCATGATCAAGTCATATTTGAAAAAGGAAAAAGATGAGATGGACTTATTTATTTGGAACAAAAGCGAGACAAAATAAAATTTTGAATATTAGTCATATGACTAAACGTTAATCGAACTTGCAAGATGTTGGTTCCTCAGTTGAAGATAATCTTGCAAAATGTCAAAACCTTAAACCACATTATCTACCAGAGGATGGTTTGATGGAAGTGCATTTTTAATGGGTTTTTTTAAATTAATAACGTTAATGAAAGCTGTTACTGAGAAGAATAAGAAGACGTCTTTTTATTTTTTACTATAGAGCCACAACTTATCAAGGCTCAACGGCCACTCGAGGATAAGGGTTAATGAGTGTCAGGTGGACAGTGAGACAACACCGTGATGATTGGTAATAATGGTGGAAGTTTGGCAAAATATGATTATTTAGGAGGACAGCTTAACACGAATTTGTTTACTTTGGATTTAGAAAGCGACAATGTTGTAGTCAGTTGGGAAGCAGCCCCACAGTATTGAGTTTCACAGACGGGTAGTTTTAGGAAATAAACTTTGCTCATAGAAGTTTCGTTCAGTTTTAGGCACAGAGAGTGAGGAAAAGAGAAGATGGGAACTTCGGCAACTACATCATCATTGTTGCCACAGAAATACGACAAGCGGGTTCTGTCGACGAAGGGGACGTACTGTGAGGAATGAAGAACACCGCAACTTCGTTGCACTATTATCTGAGGTATTCTCACAGACTAAAAAAAAAATCAGAGACATCATACCTCGAGTCTAAAGTGCACTTCTATATATGTATTTTATCTCTTGTACTTGACCCGACTACACCAGCATTTCATGATATCGATATAGATAAATGGTATCGATATAGATAAATGGTATCGATATAGACAACGCTAAACCAATTAAGAGGTGGGTGAATGTGACCTATTAACCTTATCTTTACAATAATCTCCTAAATAAGGTCGTCATGAATTTTGTTTGGTTGTTTTGTTGTATTGTGCGGGGCTTAATAAAAATGACAACACAGGTATCTTAGGAAAATATAATAAGTATATTTATTTGTCGGTGACAATGAGGGTGGTGGTCAGAGAGGCTTTGTGCACAGGGAACTAGACGGTTGATTCTCTCCGAGGTTCGATCGTCAACTGACTGTCTTTTGATTTTCGGTTGTTATAATATAACGATTTTGTCGCCACCTGGACGACCTCATTGAGATTGCACTCGGTAACAACTTGAACTTTATTTGACACTTCCAAAATCTGTCCATCTTTTCATGGCATGACACAACCGCACCTGGCAATATGATTTTTAACCTTTCCAACAACTCTGTTTCTTCTTAAATCACTGTTTAAGTGATTCTTGCAGGTGCATCCTTTTTTTGTCGGGAGAAACTTATCTTTTGACAATCGATTATATGGTGCCTATTCCTGTGCAGGTGTTTGTCTGGTTGTGAGTTTTTATTTTATTTTCAAATAACTTTTTGGTCATCCCACAATTATTTTATCAACTGACAATCGCCAGGTGCATCTGTTTTATCAACAACCTTTCCGTGCACCGACTCAGATATGTAACAGTTCTACGACATATCAACTCTTTTCGGATTATCTAATGCCGAATACACTCATTTTGGTAAAAGTTTTTATGCTTCAAGTTCTTTATATGTTCAATTATTTATTCATGGTTTTAGGTTGAGGTTGAAGGTGGAGGAAAAGAGGAATGGAAGGGAGGGAAATTGCTGTTTTTTGTTTTGTGTTTTGTAGAACATGATTGAGTTTTGCAAAGAAAAAACCCCAATAAAACATCAATGTTTGGTTATTTTGGTTCAGGAAGCCGATATCTTCAGACAGCTTGATCTTATAGCACCAGTCGGCATGCATTTAAAAGATTCTTCCTTCTTAGTCCCTCTCTCTCGTTCCGTTTAATCTTTCTTTCTCTCTCTCTCTCTCTCTCTCTCTCTCGTGTGGGCTATTTCTTTTATTGATATGTCTATCACTCCACTCTCTGATGCCAAATAAAAGCAATCCATGGCATACAAAAACTGGTTAAAAAAATGAGGTATTATAAGCATAGCTAGTGAATTCATAGAACTTTACCATATAAGGAAAAAGCCGGTACTGTTATAGATGACGCGCCTGATTTCCGTGACTTTGCGTCGACAACGATCGGGCATGTTGCGGAAGCGCCCGAGCGCTGATGGAATAATATCATGTTTTCTTTCTTTTATCTTATAAATACATTGACAAAATTTTATCCCCCCCTAAAAAAAACAAAAAACAAACATTATTTTCACTCACAAAAAAACTGATTTTAATCTATGTAATTTTTCTTTGAATTTATTAATAGCAATAGGTAAATACAACGATCACTAAAGAAGACTTACTTCCCTTGATGGCAAGACAAGAACATTGATGTCAAGGAAACAAAAAAAGAGAAAAACAAGAATGGAAAGAGATATATTAAATATTAAAGAAAAACATTTAAGAATTGACACTGTATGAGAAAAGAAAATACAAAAGAAGCATTACCAGCGCATTTTTCTTTTATTATTTTATTTTAGCTTAGAATCAACAGAATAAGTTATTTAATTATAATTTTAATCAATAACTATAGTTCAAGAACACGCACACATTAAATTGTTCTTTGAAATGTGACCCCGAGTTTGATGCTGGTCACTACTTCGGATCTGCTTATGCTTTCACACTTGAGAGAAGATATTTTCTTTTAATCATAAAATCGATTATATTTCATTTTTATTGCGTGGTACATGTATAACATTGCGTTAAATGTGCGAGTATCCGATCAGCATAAAAGGGGTGACGTAAAAATAAGTATCATTTTAACGATAAGTATAATTGACAGCATAGCGTAGGAAATTTTTGGTTGTGTTGAAGAACCCACTGCCTCAAAGGATACAAAATACAAACCGGGGAGAGGATAATAAATAAGGTATCTTAGAAAAGATATGACCGCCTCCAAGAAGCAATTGCAAAATGGCCAGTGTATATTGTTGCTGTTTTAGTTAGAACAGAACGGACATCTGCATGAAGCTCACGAAAATCGTGCCTCAGGAGTATCTATTACGCATGAAGTCATTTTCTTTAGTCGCAGATATTCGTTAACTGACAGGATTGCAGGTTTTCCTTCCAGACCCTAAAAAGCAGCAAAACTCAGCTGTTGCTTACGAAGTCGTGGAAGGTCTAGAACACTAAAAATGGCAAAGAAGCAACGTTGACACTTTCATTTTTGCAATTCTGCGCCTGACACGTCTTTGCCTGCCACACGCTAAAGCAGAGACGACCAGAGGGTAACGGATGCAGATGCTGACTCATCTTGGATTTTCCTGAGAGCCCTGTTAGTCGGGTTCCGGCTATAATACCGCTTAGTGCCAAACCTGAGTGACGCTGCAAAAAACGGGAGTTCGAGACGGCGTATCCCTGACACCACCACTTTGCCACCACCCCTACCCCGGCCAGAGTAGAGGATTGTCGAGCGCTAGAAGTCATTCAGGAAATACTTGCAGATAAACTGCAACTACCAGTAGAGGAGAGTGGCGCGGGAGACAGTGAAAAGTTAAGTTGGACCAATTTATAGTCAAACCCATTTCGTTTCGCAAAAACGATGCTGGGGACAAACTACATTGCTACTTATAATAGTCTGAGCAAGATATCCAAATCTTTCAAATCTCCATGAGTGATCGCGCTTAGAATCAAGAACTTGGAACTGTTAATAAATTGGACAGCTTGTTCTTTTACATGTTTTATAAAAAAAATGTAGTGGTCGAATTGAAAGACTTCATCTGAAGAAATAAATAAGGCAGGAGGAATAAATGGATTACAATGCAGAACTGTATCAGGAAATAGATGGAAATGCAGACAAGACTGTTTAGGTAAATAAGGGAGGGGGTTGAATCTCTCTATTGTACCAAATAGAGGTAGACAACATCTTTTTTTGAGTTTTGTGAGTAAAAGACGTCATGTGATTTCATTTTGTTTTCTTTTTCTTCTGTGTAGAGTGGTATGTAGTACGAATCGCGTAGTTAGAAAATCTGAATACTTAATTCTATTGGTAAACAGTTTTATTTGTTTATTTTTCTCTCAACGTCAAACGTTTGTCAATGTGCATGTAGTGCGTAGAACGACGTCACATTCAAGAAGATAATTTTGTTCCTTTTGGGAAATGCATCGGTTGCTGGAGGAGCAAGACGGATACTTAAAACTGGAAACGTGAAGTGAAACCAATGAATCAGTGACTGATTACCGACCTCGGAGATTCTACGATTTCTTTTACGATTATATATATATATATATATATATATATATATATATATATATATATATATATATATATATATATATATATATATGTATGTGTGTGTATAAAGATATACCAACATCTAAAACATGATGTCACTTTGACTACAATATAGAACAGACCTTTATTAGTGCAAAATGACAGCTCTCAAATCTTCATTCTATACAACACCCACAAAATCACACCATACTGCGCATACCAAGGCAACAACACATGCAAGAAACTTACATGCAAAATACGTCAGAAAATCATCACAGACGACACATTCACATCTTCAGGCACCAATATCAAACTTAAACTCCCTCTATCACCTGCGGTATTTTCAATGGGGTCTACTTAATATACTGCACCAGTTGGTGAAACAGGCCATGAGTTCCGCCTACGTTTTAACAATCATAAAGAACCGATTAGAGACAAATCCAGACACCACACAATAGCAATGCAGTATACTCTTCCAAACCACACCATAG
>OY744520.1:204040340-204065340 GCA_963556195.1 Sepiola atlantica | reverse complement strand
ATCAAAATGGACTGTTTCCTTGTCAAACGCGCTGGCCCGAACTTCCCATTTTGTTCTGATACCTTTGCACATGGAAGTATCATCTAAAATCCGGCTACCAAGATGAAGATGGAATATAGTAACGAGACTTTCTTTTGAAGATATAATTAAGTCCATGCCTTTTGAGCGGGCGATCCCATACGTTGAGGCGTACTGGAACATTAAATTACCCAAGCGACCCGTTGTTCTAAGACACATGAAATGTTTCGGCCGGACAGTTGAACCCGGACGAACGATAGTCATCTTAACAATTTGATATGGTGTCGACAATATTCTGGTGGCTGAAAGAGTTGTATTTTTTTTCTGTGTTATTGTTGTAAGTTTTGCTGTAAAGTTTGTGTTTTTGGTTTTTGGTTGTATTGTAGTAAAAGTGTTATACTTATTTGTTATCGTCTTAGTTACAGTTGCATAGCTTTTACTATTACTTTTATTATTATTTGTAGTAGTTGGGATGGGAATTTTAGGTGTTTGTTTAGCCATTGTATCGCTTGTTATTATCGTGTCCTGAAGATTGATTCTTGCTGTCATTGTATCTCTCGCAGCTCTCGTTGACCAGTTTTTGTAAGACGTTGTATTCCGAGATGCGCCTCCAAAAATACTGATATTTTCTCTGCTCAGGATACTGAAGGTTCCTACATATATGACTAAAACCATTAGCACCGCGAAACCAACTGAAAAATAAAACAAAAGGAAAGCAGAATCTCATTAGCAACAATGGACTTCGGATTCATTTCATAAACGAAGGCAAACAATGCGAGCAGTATAGGAAATGGCAAAGCAATAGGTACAGTTCGTTTCCGGATGTGTTATACCATTTGAGAGGTAAACATCACAGAAACTTCATGAAAGGCATGCAAAGAAGAATGCTGAAACTATTAAACAAAACCTTAAAGTATATAAATCCGCAATAGGACCTCATATAGTGTAATGCACCAGGCCTTTTTGGTTCCTTGATTTTACGGCATGTCAACGGTGATTGGGTGATTTAAAACCGAAAGCACACAACTATGTGTATACGAAGTTTGTTGAATAGTCTGTTTTGTTGACATATAACACATCACTTAGTAAGTCCCTGGCCTAACAAATAAAACACTAACTTTTAGGCAAAATTCGACTTAAACATAAGTTCCTTCTATTCTAAAGCTTATGTGATAATTCAATGCCTTTTTCTGTAGATCGATTTGTCTTTGGATTTAAAATATTCCTCAGTTTCCGATATCTCTTCTTTATCTGAGTATAATCTCTTTCCCTGGATTATTCTGTTTAAGTCTGAACACCCAATAGTCGCCAGGGGCTTTATCTGGAGAATAGGATCGTTGCGGACTCAATTAGAAGTGTAATTCATGTTGTTCTGCCATGGTGCATTGTATTGGTGAAAGACAACTTTTCTTCTTCGTTTGTGGCCGTTTTCTTAGCAATTCTCCCTTCAAACGAATTATGTAATATTCGCTATTGGTGGTTCTTCCATTCTCAAGATAATCGGTGTACAACATACTGTGCGCAAATACGGACGCCCAAACCTTGCCTGCTTATGTTAGCTTCTTTGGTCGCTTTAGATGGCTTCTGCCTGCTGATGTCCTTTAAGCTGATTGCTAATTTTACCCTGGAGTTACATGATGTATCCATGTTTTATCCAGAATCATATATGCAAAAATAAAAATTATTTTTGTTGCGTTGAAACAGTTGCAAACAACGCTCCGAATCGCTGATGCCTTAAACACAGTTGCCTTCTTGACAAATATTCATACAAAATGGTGAATACACTGCCTTATGATATTTTCAAACCCTTTGCTATCTCAGCCAACATCAATTTACGAGTTTTGGGATTTTTGTATGTTTTCCTTGACAAGTGCCAACATTTGGGTGACTTTGAGCGTTCAGCATCATTTGCGTCTGTACGAGCGCGTTCAAAGTCAGCATACCACTTTTTACCTATTGTTTCCGACGGATCAAAGTCGTATCAGTGCATTGCTTTGCTTGCACATTATTTCCTTTCTATCAGAAAACACTGCTTTATGAACTCATGAAATTCAGATTTTTCCGTTGTTTTGAAAATTTGCAACAGAAACTTCACATAAATAACTGTAATCTGTAATTCAATAATCCGATTAGGTTCAAATCGTGACACGTGTATCTTGAATGTTCGTACTTTATAAAAGATCACATGGGTTTATTTATCAGTGGCGCTATCTATATGCTAGTCCTGTGGCTTATTCAGTACTGTTTTATTTTGTAAATAAAATGTCTGTGTGCGATAGATTTTTTTTTTAAACCATAGATGATTCTTTGACAGGTAGAAGCACTACGGGTTAATATGAAAATGAGTGATAACAGTAAAGTGTGACTCACCCACAGAAGTAGTTTACATTCATACTAAGAACTAAAACTTTGAAAACATAAAAAAGTGACAAAACTAATAAACACACCAACAGATTACAGACAGAGGAGATTAGAAAAAAATAGGTGAAATTACGTTACACGAGAGAAGAATTAGAGGCAATTTTATTGAATTTTTAAAAAAATAGGTGCAATTACGTTACACGAGAGAAGCATTAGAGGCAATTTTATTGAATTTAAAAAAAAAATAGGTGCAATTACGTTACACGAGAGACGAATTAGAGGCAATTTTATTGAATTTAAAAAAAAATAGGTGCAATTACGTTACACGAGAGAAGAATTAGAGGCAATTTTATTGAATTTAAAAAAAAAAAGGTGCAATTACGTTACACGAGAGAAGAATTAGAGGCAATTTAATTGAATTTTTAAAAAAAATAGGTGCAATTACGTTACACGAGAGAAGAATTAGAGGCAATTTTATTGAATTTAAAAAAATAAGTAATGACATCTCGAACATTTTTAATAGATTTTTCAAAAGAATTATTGGCATTTCTTACTATGGTAGGCATGTAAATTGACACGTTCGAAATAATTAATGATATTTGTAACTATGGTGGACTAAAATTGAATTAAAAAATAATTATTCGGCCTTTTAACTATAGTGGATATTGAAATTTAATTTTAAAAACAAGTAACGATATTACTTACTATGGTGGACATTTTAATTGAATTAAAATAATTATTCGACCTTTTAACTATAGTGGACATTGAAATTTAATTTTAAAAACAAGTAACGATATTACTTTGTATGGTGGTATATTTTATTTGAATTAAAAATAATTATTCGGCTTTTTAACTATAGTAGACATTGAAATTTAATTTAAAAAACAAGTAACGATATTACTTTCTATGGTGGTATATTTTAATTGAATTAAAAATAATTATTCGGATTTTTAACTATAGTAGACATTGTAATTTAATTTAAAAAACAAGTAACGATATCCGTGGTATATTTTAATTGAAGTTGAAAATATATTTAATTGCATTTCTAACAACGGCTGAATTTTTATTGAGCATTTCAAAATAATAAATGATAGTTCTTACTACAGTGGTCATTTTAATTTGAACTTTCAAAATAATTTATGGCATTTTAATTATGGTAGTAATTTTTATTGACAATTTAAAAATAATTAAAGGCATTTCTAACCATGTTGGACATTTAAATTAACATTTCAAAATAAATAATAGCATTTCAAACTATTTTACTTGCCACTCGCAAAATAATTAATGATATTTGTAACTATGGTTAATATATTAATTTAAACATTCAAAATAATTAATGGTATTTCTAACTATCGTGGAAATATTAATTGAAACTTTTAAAATAATTAATGACCCTTCTAACTATTGTGGACATTGTAATCGGATTTTTCAAAATAATTTAAGGTATTTTCAACTATTGTCATATCAATTGAATTCTTCAAAATAATTGATGATTTTTCTAACTATAAATTGAATTTTTTCTAACTATGAATTGAATTTTTCAAAATAATTAATGGGATTTCTAACAATAGTGGTCATTTTAATAGATACTTTCAAAATGATTAATCACATTTCTAACTATAGTGGTAATTTTAATTGACAATTTCAAAATAATTAATGGCATGTCTAACTATTGTAGAGATATTGTAGAGTTTTACTATCATTTCTGAATTAAATTAACAAAATAATTAAGGGTATTTCTAACTATTGTGGACCGTATAATTGAAATTAACAAAATAATTTATGACACTTCTAACTATGTCAGCTATTTTAATTTAAATTTAAAAAATAATTAATGGCATTTCTAATTATGATAGATATTGGAATTTTCAAAATAATTACTGCAATTTTTAACTATGGTGGATACATTTTAATATTTCTCCGTGGCCAGGAATAATAAATTCAATTCCTATTTTTAAAACTTGATCTTTACGAACGGTGTCTCTTTTTCTTATCACGGTTGGTGTTCCTCAGGACTCTATTCTAAGCCCATCACTGTTTTTTCTCTATATAAATGATCTTCCAGAGAATATTGTTCAAGAAAATGAACTTCTATGCTGACGATACCAGTTTCTATTCTGGTGTTGCTTCTCGCCCATCTCCCTCGGATCAGTCGAAATATGCAGCTGATCTAGAGGTTGATATGGTTCAGTTGTGGATTGATGTACGAAATGGGTTGTTTCATTTAATCCAGTTAAGACTTAGCTTGTGTTGTTAAATCGTAGGTGTGTCCCTTCTCTTCCTGAGATTCTCATGGATAGAGCTACTTGAGGATAAATCGATTCTGAAACTTTTTGGTCTTTCTCCTTTATCAAATGTTTCTTGGAGTTCATACATTAGATCCATTGCCCTTTCTGCTTCTCGTACAGTCGGTTCTCTCTACAAACACTTTCTCACATCTGAGGCTATTCTCTATCTCTACAAATCCATAATCAGACAATGTATAGAGTACTGTTGTCATATTTGGGCTGGTGAATCTCTGCCCCATTTGAGGGTCCTTGATAAGGTGTAGAAACGTATCTGTAATTTGATTGGCCACGCCCTTTCTTCTCTACGCCATCTCTTCACAGACGTAGTGTTACTAGTCTCAGTTTTTTCTATAAATACTATTATGTCATGTGTTCTTCAGAATTGTGTGATCTATTCCCTGCTTCTTTTGTTCCAGCTCGTTTGACTCATTGGTCAAGTGGTATCCATCAATTCGCTGTTTGATACCTCATTGTAATACAGCTTATTATTCCAGTATCTTCTTTCCAAGAACCGCAGGCTTGTGGAATTCTCTTCCTGCTGACTGTTTCCCTTTGCCTATAATTATGGTATTTTCAAGACTTAGGCCAATAGGCATCTTCGGTCTTTGCGATAAGTATATTTGTTCTTGTTAGCTCCTTACATCAAGTGGCTTCATGTCTTGTTTGGAGCTATTTTTATAAGAAAAACTGATCCTTTTGCTGATAATGCAATATATTGTTGGGATAAGTTGCCAAATCAGATTAAGAAAAGCGATAGTGTAGAACATTTGAAGATGGAATTAGTTTAATTCAGAAATGATAGTAAAACTAGTTTTACTATCATTTCTGAATTAAACTAATCAAGAGACATTTTTTAATTTTTGATGTATTACTTGCGGTACTGGTTCTGACGTTGTCCGGGGAAAAATAAAATCTTTCAAGAATTTTCTAAAATATAAAGAATATAAGGTAATATGTTGTATTTGCTGTTCAGGAGTCTCAGGCGCATATCCCACAAAGGTCGCGCGATGTCATAATTACCTTAAACTACGTTTATTATAAAATATTTCCGTTAGATATATTTTATATAAAACGATCTTTGTGGAAGCGAAAACGTATTGTGTAAGCAGCCATGAATAGTAATAGCATCGTTAGACCGTTACAATAACATCGTTACAATAACATCGTTACAATAACATCGTTACAATAACATCGTTACAATAACATCGTTACAATAACATCGTTACAATAACATCGTTACAATAACATCGTTACAATAACATCGTTACAATAACATCGTTACAATAACATCGTTACAATAACATCGTTACAATAACATCGTTACAATAACATCGTTACAATAACATCGTTACAATAACACCGTTACAATAACATCGTTACAATAACATCGTTACAATAACATCGTTACAATAACATCGTTACAATAACATCGTTACAATAACATCGTTACAATAACATCGTTACAATAACATCGTTACAATAACATCGTTACAATAACATTGTTATACCCGTGGTTGGAAAGCAATGAATTAAAACTTAATTGTTTATTGCTGTAATGTTTTGAATATTTGCAAAATTAAATTTGTTGTCAAATAAAAGATTGACATTTAAACAGCATCGTTCAAAATGTACTAAATTGTTTAAATGGAAATAGCGATCACTGTATATTACTTAGAGATCGTTAAAACTAGTTAAAACAAAAGCAATGAATTAAAACTCAATTGTTTATTGCTGTAATGTTTTGAATATTTGCAAAATTAAATTCGTTGTCAAATAAAAGATTGACATTTAAACAGATCGTTCAAAATGTACTAAATTGTTTAAATGGAAATAGCGATCACTGTATATTACTTAGAGATCGTTAAAACTAGTAAAACAAAATTAGATTAACCCTACAAAAATAGATATGTAATAGACGTATGTTATCCTGTATCTCTACAAAGCCACCATCCGCCCATGCATGGAGTATTGTTGCCACATCTGGGCTGGTGCATCATCTACTAGTCTCTCTCTCCTTGACAAGGTCCAAAAAAGAGTCGCCAACCTAATAGGTCCCTCACTGTCAACCAAGCTCCAGTCCCTGTCCCATCGCCGCAATGTAGCATCCTTATGTTTGTTTTACAAATACTTCAATGGATTATGCTCCGATGAATTGGCTACTCTGGTGCCCCGTCGACGTAAATTCACTAGATTAACTCGACAATCAACTAAATCTCATTAATTCACTGTGGAGGTCCCCAGATGCCGGAGAGCCTTCTACTCAAATAGCTTCTTTCCTCGTGCTGCTGGCCTCTGGAACTCCCTCCCTACCCCCTGTTTCCCCGACAGTACTGACATGCAGAAATTTAAAACTAATGTAAACAGACACCTCGCTGCGCAGATCCGAACTTAGGCTGACCCTCCCCAACCTTCTCATTTTTTCTTTTCTCTCAGTAGCCCCTTACGTCTACAGTGGCGGCCTGCCTTGTTTGGGGTGAACCATGTTAAAAAAAAACATGTTAATCAGCGAATAATTAATAAGCGAACGACTTTCGTATCTGATCTCTGCAGAAAGTACACATTCGGAGATAATAAGTAAAAATGAAATGGTTTGTTTTGTAAAACACGGCCTTTGTATTATTTTCTGTTAAAATGTAAATGATTGAAAAGTAAATGTATATATTTCAGCATCGCTGTAAATATAAGGGGAGAGCTCGAGATAATATCAGATTCTTTGAGAGCGGGCTAAATGAAGTGAGATTTACCCTCACGCAGAAATGTAAATAATTATGTAATTGCTGTATTTATTTACTCCTCTCCAGGAGTTAGGCACAAGGACAGTTTTATCTTACTCCCACAAGTAAGATGTGACCCAAAGTCGGGTCGGAAAAGTGGGATTTGAAAAGCCAGCGCCCGACACTCTGGCCATTAAAAATTGCCTGGGCAGCCACGTCGGCATTGCCCGGTAGGGGCGCCTCAGGAAGTAAGCAATACATTTACTCCTCCCCAAAGAGGGAAGGCGAAGCCTGAGAGGGTGGACCTCCTGGAACTGCACAGGACAGACCCATAGACCGGCGTAAATCAAGCCCCGAAGGTCAAGACAATACCAGTCTATGGGGTGCAGTATCCATCGGAACAGATACTACACTTATAATAAGGTGTTCCACAGGTCGGAAGTTCGTGGAAATAATCTGTGTTCATGGAAGTTTTATTTTAGGTTCACAGACCAAGAAAGTGTGAGTATAAATACTAGTTCTTGCTGAAAATGTTTTACATGAGGAGCAGAGCTAGGAAAATACTAGCAACGCCTCTTCTGTGAGAAAAGGGGCTGCAGGGAAGAGATCACCTCCCACTAGATTGCGAAGTCGGTTTTGTACTTTGTAAAGGCATGAAAAAAATGCTCTGAGCCCCTCCCCCAGATGTTGCATCAATACTCCATCTTGGGTCGAATCTGACCAAAAGCATGTTTGATTAAGGATTGTATTGAGAAAAAATATATTTTTTAAATATGTCCCCAATCTTAAAAGTTATTATCAAATCAGATCAAAAAAGCTCCATCTATTAACCAATTGAATGTTTTTGCTAATAGAGTAATACACTTTTGGAACAAGGTGCGAGATCAAATTAAGAACAGAGACAGCGTAATTTAGAATTCGATGAATTCGGAAACGACAGTAAGAATAGGAACCAATATGCATTTTTGGGATCTATCGGATGAAATATTTAACAGAATTTGATGTATATCAATAGTTCAAAACTAACATCTTTAAAGGGTCGAATTGAAAAGATATTTAACGGGATAGACGCTCGAAGAGACGCGACAAACAAATCTATTACTGATGGAGATTTGGTAGCTGTTTGTCTGAAGCCGAAACTATACTATTAATTCTATTAATTATAGTATCGTACTATTAATTCTATTAGTTATAGTATCGTACTATTAATTCTATTAATTATAGTATCGTACTATTAATTCTATTAATTATAGTATCGTACTATTAATTATATTAATTATAGTATCGTACTATTAATTCTATTAATTATAGTATCGTACTTTTAATTCTATTAATTATAGTATCGTACTATTAATTCTATTAATTATAGTATCATACTATTAATTCTATTAATTATAGTATCGTACTATTAATTCTATTAATTATAGTATCGTACTATTAATTCTATTAATTATAGTATCATACTATTAATTCTATTAATTATAGTATCGTACTAAGTTTAATGCTAAAATTCAGTTTACTGTACTATTTCAGACTAATATTTTTAAATGCTCAATTTTTGTGGGGATAATGTAGTATATGTTCTGTTATATTGATGCAATTATCCCAGACATTACCTTCTCCGTTTTGGGGTGATATGTAGTGTAATATCTGTTATGTTGTCATGAGACTATCTTCCCAGGCAGTACCCCCTCCTTTGGAAGAGTAGTGTAGTATATGTTCGTTCTCCCTGATACCACCATTGCAGGCATTATCGCCTCTTTTTGAAGGCAGTATAGTATATGTACGTTCGTCATGATACTATCGTCCCAGACATTACCTCGTCCATTTTTGGTAGTTAGTGTAGTATCTTTTTTGTAGTTATGACACTATCCTCCTATGCATTACCTCCTCTTTGGAGGGAAGTAGTGTAATATTTGTTCTGTTGTCATGATACAATTCTCCCAGACATTATTTTCTCAAATTGTATTACTTAATCCTTTGGAAGGCAGTGTAGTATATGTTCGTTCGTCATGCTAACATCTTCCCAGGAATTGCCTTCTCCTTTTAGGAGGTAGTGTTTTATCTGTACGGTTTTCATGAGACTATCCTCGCACGCATTTCATCCTCATTTGGGAGCGTAGTGTAGTATATGTTCGTTTGCCATGATACCATCTTATCAAGCGTTACCCCCTCCTTCATCAGGCAGTATAGTATATTATTTAAAATATCATTTTCCCACAGGGATTACTTCCTTATTTGTTGATGAAGAAAGGGTTAGTGTAGTATCTAATCTGTGGTCATGATACCATCCTCCCCGTACTTTATTCTCTCTTTTGAGAGGCAGTCTAGTATCCGTTTATAATACAACTCTCTCAGGGATTACCTTCCCGTTTTGGGGGTTACAAATAAACGAGCAATTATAATTATAAACAGAAAATGGTTTGAATAAGAAAAATTATGTATATTTCAAAATACTAGGATGCAAAGTAAACAATGTCTTCACGTAAACATTTTTGGCCCCATTTTTGGTTTACGAAATTTCAGATCTGGAAAAAAGATTGAAAAGATTCAAAATGGCGATAGAGGATAGTATAGACAAACACTTTCGAACAAAAAAACGTATTAGGTTTAAGTGAAAATAGTCAGCCGATAGACACGAAGAAGGTGAGTGGTCATGTCTCGACACTGTTTCCTCACGGCCACCTGAATAAAAACATCTGGAATATAAAATCGATCTGGGTCTTTTCAGGGCAGATCACAACGAAAGGCACATGGTTTTCCGCTGTAGTTTGAAATCTGTGGCCGACCCTCGGCATGCAATAACCACTAGAGTATATGATGATAAAAGCTCCCCCGGAACTTATGAAGCAACCAAATTACCGACCGGTGATGATTTGTCAAATTAATCCTCCGCTTTATAATAAAGACAAATGTGTATTTATTTTTATATTTATATATGGATAAATATATGTACTTTTTGTTCATAATATAATGGACTGATTGACCTAAATATAGTGGACTGCTTAATCTGAATATAATCGACTGCTTGGTTTTAATATAGTATACTCCTTGATCTTAATATAGTTGACTGCTTGATCTTCGTGTAGTGGACTGCTTGATCTTAATATAGAAGATAGCTTGATCTTAATATAATGGACTGCTTGACCTTAATATAGTGGGCTGCTTGATTTTAATATAGTGGACTGCTTGATCTTCATGTTGTGGACTGCTAACATTCACAGATAACACAGATTGGTACAAATACATAGAAGATATTGCCAAGGCTGTTGCAATAAACGTGGGCTCTATTAACCGAGCTAAAAATCTTCTCACACTAGCCAGAATCCTATATATATATATATATATATATATATATATATATATATATATATATAATACTCTCTACAAAGCCACCATTTACCAATCTATGGAGTATTGTTGTACAATTTGGGCTGGTGCACCAACCACTAGCAACCACATGTTCCAAAAAGATCATCTAATCAATTTAATAAGTCGCACACTATCTAACAAGCTCCAGTCTCTGTCCAATCACCGCAATTTTGCATCCCTGTGCTTTTTTTACAAGTACTTCCAGGGATGGGTTCCAACGAATGTCCTGCACTAGTGTCCCCTCTACCTAAATACCATCGATCAACCCGATAATCAGCAAAATCCCACCACTTCACTGTAGAGGTCCCCAGATGCTGGAAGAGACTCTACTCTAATAGGTTCTTTCTTAAATAGCTTTGGAATTCCCTTCCTGCATCCAGTTTCCCTGACCGTACTAACATGCAAAAGTTTAAATGTAATCTGAACAAGCATTTCACAGCACAACTCCCCATTAAGGATGCCCCTAATTCACAGTAGTTCCTTACGTCTCAGTTATATTGTGCCTTGTGTTTGAGTGAATAAAAATAAAACAACTTCTTACAGGCGAGAAACTTCTCATATACAGCAAGTGTCGAAACTTTGTGAACTAAACAAATTTCCTCAACCAAACAACTCTAAATCATGACGTCTGAAAGGTTTTCCCAAATCCAAAGTAACAAAATACTGGTTCTTATTTTTACCAATGGACTTCTCTTGAATGTGTCTCACGATAAATATAACACCGGTGGTTCGATGCTCAGGAATAAAATCAAACTGCATTTAATCTATGCTTATCTGACTTCTCATTTTCTGCTTGATTATTCTCTCAATCACTTGTAGGACCTGACCAATCAACTTGAAGTTTCTGAAAATACCTTCATCCAAAGCCTCCCGTCACCCTTGTAACATCTCACAATTGTATTTAGTTACAAGTATTTCGAGATAACCTCTTTTATGATTTGATCCATCACGTCTGAGATCATCTCAATGTCCGTTTCACTCGCATCCTTCAACATTTCTACAACAGCATCTGAGGGTGCACAGGCCTTACCCTTCTCTATCGGACTGACAGCTTCCGATATCATTTATTTTTTAATCAATATAACTGAGACATATACTGCTTCTGCAACTTCTATATCTTCTCGATTCCATAAAACCTAGTATTCAACAATCATTTCCAAGCATTTCCCTTGTCCTCGTGATAGCATCTGTTTTTACAGAAATATATTTGTTAATTACAGTGATATAATATTACCACAGAGTACACATGCTTAAACCCCAAAACAAACATAATTTTGACAGCAAATGAAATTGAATATTTCAAGCGTGTAAAACTATATTTATCAAGTGTAATCGCTGTTGTTTACCTCAACTCAAAATAAGTGTTAGCTTGTAACAGGTCGTAATAATTATGCTGTTTCAACAGCTCTGCATCAGATGATTGATTATCAACCGATACCTATTGATTTATTTTCAAAAGAATCGACAAAACAAACAAAAACAAAGATTCTACATTGACAGAGGATTGCTAGCTGATGATTTATCAGGATTATGTTTCAAACACCAGGTGGAAGGCAAGACTATGTTATTACTGATCGACCAAAAAACACTGTATAAGGCTTTCAAGAGATAAACCCCTTTATAATCTCAGAGACAATAGTGTAACATCTGTTTTATAAGTGAATATGTTAGTCACATTTCGCATCTACAAGATTCTCCGAACATATAACTGAGGGCTTATCACGACCAGCGTATACAATCACTATCGATATAAAAGTTGCAGGATATAGTGAAACACCAAGTTACTGACAAAGAAATTATAACCTTTATTGCCCTATAAATAAACGAAAGACTACATTATGCGTATGAGGTCTTTCCATATTTCATTGACCGGCATAGCTTAAGAAACTAAATTTACATAAACACCTGTTTCCGGATTGTTTCGGACTATTGCTCCCATCTTCGGTGTTGTCCTCGATGGGTTTCGCCCGATATAACCTCCGTTAAAATTTCAAAATCTGTGATGTACTTACGAAACGGATGGTGCGTGTGAAAAAAGAAAATAAACATTTTTCCACTATTCAACAAATACACCTGAAGAAGGTCCGATTTTATATCGGTCGAAAAGTTGTGAGAACAACGTACAAGATGAGAGCAATAGTCCGAAAAATCCAAATACATATCAATCTTCATCTAAAAAAAAAACATTAAAAAAACACATTGTCATTCATTTTTGCTATAATTTGTTTCGTATTATGAAAAGGAAATCAATTTCAATAGCATTAATCGATTTAGCTATTTATTCAGATCCATTTTTTACTTAATGATGAAACGAGGAATAGAGAATTCACCTCGTTAGTCACATGTACTCTTCTTGCCACTCAAATCACCGGGTACACATATTTAGTATGAGACATATTTTTACCAGCACCGTTTAGTCCGTGTTTAGATTATAATATGATAATACATTTTATTCAACAGTAATAAATAATAACTCAACACTCAATAAGTCTCGGGCCTAACTAATAAAATAACCTTCAGGCAAAATTCGATTTTATTTATCAACATAATATCCTTCTAGGATTCGAACTCTTCTCTTACAAATCGATGCTTTTTTTGTAGAATGATATGTCTTTAGGCTTAAAATTCGCCTCAGTTTACAATGGCATTTCTTCAAGTGCAATTTGTCTACCCATCGACTTGTGACACGGTGCATTGTCTTGGTGATAGATCACATTGTTATTCTTTAATTGTGTCCGTTTTTCTCGATTTCTCACTTCAAACTCACCAATAATGAATTCCCTTCTTATTTTCTTCTTTTCTTAATGTAATAAATGAAGAAAATACGGAGACCAAAATCTTACGCTTTTTTGTCTCTTTGAACGGCTTTAATCGGTTGATGTCCACTCAGCTTACTGCCAATTTGATTCCAGGGTGAAATGGTATGTCCATGTTTCATCTACCATCAAATATTAACACACAACGCTCTGAATCGTCAACGTGTTGTTGCTTTTCATCGACTGTGAGCAAACGCGGCACCCACTTTGAAAAAGTCTTCTCATTGACAAATGTTCATGAAAAATGGTGAGTACACTGCATTCTTATTTCTTCAGTTCCTGTGCTATCTCACGCAACTTTGATTTACGATCGGACGAAAACGAGTTTGATGTCTCTTTGATGTTTACCGGACAACTGTCTAATTTGGGCTACCGGAGTGTTCAGAAGCATTTGTGTTTGTACGAAAACGTTTAAATTCAGTATACAACCTGGTAACACTTGTTTCCGACTGATCAGATTATGTATAACACTTATCACGCGATTGCTTTGCTTGTATAACACTTATAACGCGACTGCTTTGCTTGTATAACACTTATCACGCGATTGCTTTGCTTGTATAACACTTATCACGCGATTGCTTTGCTTGTATACCACTTATCACGCGATTGCTTTGCTTGTATAACATGTATAACGCGATTGCTTTGCTTGTATAACACTTATCACGCGATTGCTTTGCTTGTATACCACTTATCACGCGATTGCTTTGCTTGTATACCACTTATCACGCGATTGCTTTGCTTGTATAACACTTATCATGTCTTTTTTTTAAAAATCCCTATTAGCTTAAAGTTAGACACAATGCCGGTTTTTAGTGTGGCAAAAATTCAGTTCCTATAAAGAGGCTCTCTGGATTGGGACAAAAATAAAAAAAATTGCTTCACTCTATAATGATTTTCCCTTATTGGCCGAGGATAGAAAAAATGAAGCGTAGTATCAGAACAGCCGAATGTTTTCGCAGTGTCTGCCAAGCTTCAGCCCCTATCGCATCGCCGCAGTGTTGCATTCCTGGGCTTGTTTTACAAGTACTTCACGAATAAATTACTGCATTTGTACTCCAAATATAAATACACTCGACCCACCCAACTAGAAACAAAATTCCACCCCTTCACTGTAAATGAGAGAAAACATCAAGTATAGTACCAGAACAGATACTACACTTTTCTCCTTATCAAAAAGCGTGAATGTCTTTCTGCTTTTTTTTGTTTTCATTTTATTGTTTGTCTTATTTCTCGTTTTATCAGCCAGCCGTTTGTAGTCGACGTCTGTAACTAGTACTCTTATGCAGTTCGACTTTCATAAGCAACCGTGTATTCTGCCATCCTGTTGCCAAGCGGATCTGCTGCTTCATGACTCGTCCACTTTCACCTTGCAGTTGAAACATTCGCCTTTTGCCCAAAAGAAGCTCAAAGGGCAGGTTCCCCATGACCCTGTACCTTTCTTACCGAGCAGCACATCTCCCGCCGTCATGATCTCGACCCCTAATGCGTTTAATACCCTCCCTCACATCACAGAAAGTTTGAACCAAGCTCATAAGCTGGCGATTTAAAAGACAGCGCTAAAAAGAAAGTGCACTCCGGCCTTCAAAAATGTCTGAGCAGCAACGTGAGCATTACCCGGTAAAGATACCTCAGGCGATTAGTAATAAAGTAACTCCTTCTCAAAGTTTGAGAAGGTAAAACCTCTGAGAGTGAACCTCCTACAACTGCACAGAACCATACCTCAACCTAACAGAAGCAAGGCCACCGTAGTCACAATGACTTATGCTCTGTCGGACTGATTGTCGAACATGTATCCTCCCTTTCTGACAAGGCCCAAAAAAGAGTCGTCAACTTGATAGGTCGTTCACTATCCACCAAGCTCCAGCCTTTGCCCCATCGCCGCAATGTCGCTTCCTTGTGCCTGTTTTACAAGTACTTCAATGGATTGTGCTCTGATGAGCTTGCTGCTCTGGTGCCCCCACGACGTAAATTCACTAGACCAACCCGACAATCTGCCAAATCCCATCCATCCTTTCTACTTCAAAAACTTCTTTCCTCATGCTGCTGGACTCTGGAACTCCCTCCCTGCTTCCTGCTTTCCTGACGTTACTGACATGCAGAAATTTTAAACTAATGTAAACAGACATCTCGCTGCGCAGCTCCTAAATTAGGTTGACCCCCCCAAAAAACCTTCACCCTTTTTTTTCTCAGTAGCCCCTTACGTCTACAGTGACGGCCTGTCTTGTTTGGGGTGAACTATGTTAAAAAAACTATAAAAAAAACTCTGCCTCCGTCAAATGCTTCGATTGTGCCATCGATTGTTGTAACGCCTACGCGTGAATTCAATTACATCTGTCAGCAAACAGCAAAGACTATTGATCGAGAGCATCCAGTGTCGAGAGGTGTTTAACACGACACGCCGCCTACCTTGACGCTAACCACTGGTAGATCTACATTCAACGTTTGAAGAGAGGCGTGGGTAGCAATATCACCATGTCTGCGAGCCCGGTTTTCGTTCTGGTTTAAATTGCCGAAATAGCTTGTACTAATAAATGTAACGCTTGATCAGGATGTTGCTTATTCTCTGACTCCTACAGGTTGAGGGCCGAGACTGTAGTTTCCTGGCCGGAAACTGAAACGCGTCCAACACGTGGAAGGATGGAGACAAAGAGAATTTTATTAAAACTATACTAGTTATATTTATCCGTCGTATCCCGGATCGAGTCATATTATCAGGTGGACTCTTCAGAGATAAATAATCAATATATAAAAATATTTACACTTTTTAAAAGTATAATTTTTCAAATTTGGTTTCAGTTTTCCCTACTTTTATTGTTCATTTAAATAAATAGTCGATAAATAGTAAATAAAAAAAATTCAATGCATATGTATCATGTATAGGCGATAAATACGCACATACACACAGACACGCGGTCAATTTTATAATAGTTTTATTAATACAGTAAAGATGAATCGTGTCGTGTCAGTCGTGTTCAGCAATACAGTCGAAACGAATAAAAACATGTCGTCAATTTTACGTGATAAGAAGATACTAGTTTTGACATTTAAAAAAAATAGTATTTTTAAAAATATTATGCTTGATTTCAATAAATGTCCGATTTATTGTGAATAAAAATAATTCCCCGTGTATTTATCAAAGTTATGTATCGGCAAGAGATAGATAGATATATAGATAGATAGAGAGATAGAGAGATAGATAGAGAGAGAGAGAGATAGACAGATAGACAGATAGAGAAATAGAGAGATAGATAGAGAGATAGAGAGATAGATAGATAGATAGATAGTGAGATATATATATATATATATATATATATATATATATATATAGATAGATAGATAGATAGATAGATAGAGAGAGATAGATAGATAGATAGATAGATAGTGAGATAGATAGAGAGATATCATGTTTGATAGCGTTATTAATACTTAATACAGAGATTTGTCTTGATTATTGGATCTATTTCCCTAACGAAGAGTTCATTCTAGTTATAGTCGCGAGGGACCTAACATCTCCTATTTATTCGGACTCTACATAAAGAACCATACCTTCTTGTTCGAATATGCAACTGATTATTTAACGATTCCAAATGTTTATATCTTGTCAACAGACTAGATCGACTGATCCTTTATTTTCGGGGGAATATCGGCTATACTCATCCATGGGTGTGGGCTCTTTTACTCAAACTCAGTCACGTTCTACGCTTTCATCGCAAAATTATGTTTCAGCAAACTAATATATAACAAGGAAAAACGATTTTTTAAGATTTAAATTAGTATAATTTTTATTTTCATTTATATACATATACCTTCCTCGTGTTATGGGAAAGATAGATAGATAGATAGATAGATAGATAGAGTGAGAGAGAGAGAGAGAGAGAGTGAGTGAGAGATACCGGCCGTCAAATAGAGGAAGCGATTGCATCTCCATCGCCCATATCTTTTATTACTTTTGAACACCATTTATCAAGGACAAGGGCTATTCGAGGATAAGGGTTAATAGGACCGAAATGATTGCCATCAGAAAGATGAAGAACAGTATGGGAGTACTTGCATTGATCAATGGTATGAACTGCGTTCATTACTTATGGGTTTTTTATGACAAATATGTATTGGCATTGGACTTGAATACGACTATGTTGCAATCAACAGGAAGCAGTCCCGCTGTAATGTGTTCCCCAGGTGGGAAGCTCTTGCGAAGAGGCTCTGTCCATGGATATTCTGCCGGACGTTAGGAACAAAGAGAGAGAAAGGAAAGTCTTTTTTCCCCTTTTAGCAGAAAGGCAAGTTCTTTCTATGAATGTCCTAAAAGTAGGAACAAAAGATTGGATCCCAGTCGACAAACTTCTATGGTAATAACGAGAGAGTAGAGAGAGACTAGCAACGTCTTTTTAATGGGGAATCAAAATACATATGTTCTATCTCCTATTTTCATCGCCTGTGACTCTTTCTGCATTTTTGTATCATCAGCGTTGTTAGATTTACCTTTCCTTTTGTATTCCTTCTATATGCTGATTCTAATCACTTATCAGAAACATCGGACAATCTAGACCCGCCAAGTCCGACACAAGGTTATTAAATAGTGTGCATGTAGATATGACGTATATAGCGTGTGGATTAGGGCTAGTACCTTGTACTGCCAGCGACTGCACCTTTGCTGTGGACCTCTATGTAATGTCTGTTTTGAACTAGCATGTTCTGTCTTTTGCCATAACTTTGCCCGACACGTGGCTTCCAAGCACTGGCGTCATGATGATGATGATGATGATGATGATGATGACGACGATGATGATGATGATGATGATGATGATGATGATGATGATGATGATGATGATGATGATGATGATTCTTGGAAGAGGAACACTTCTTTGGTTTCTTTCCACCTTATTGGTGTCTGCCATAGTCGCAACGTTAGGCACTGTGGGTTGGCGACGCTATTACCAGTCACAGAAAAATCCTATCACAAACAGTAACTAATAATATGATTGAGTATTGTCAAGAAAATGTATCAATGTTAGACAAGGGGTGAATTAGTACGTTCTTTTTAGTATTAGTGCGTTATTTATCTTGGGCGGGTTGAACAAGCCCCCCCCCCCATCCATTGCCGACATGTGAGTTTATGAGAAAGAATCGTCCAGACATCTGCAAAGATGGAGACACCCACTTTTAAATATGGCGAGAAAGAAATGTCCCGCCAGCTTTGAAGGCTCTAGTTAAATAACAGGCTTTCAGTTCAGTATTTAGAGATAATGGGTACCCCCTGTAAAGTTGCCAGCGGGAGAAGTCTGTAAGGGTTACGCAATCCTGACCGGCATTGCTTGATTACAAGCGCAAAATGACACCCAAGACGACTGGAGAGAATGTCAGGCTACGCAGAGAGCCCTCCCACATGTAACACCTGGTATTCCGAAATGGTCACGCATTTAGTAGTGAACAGGCTCAACGTTGCTTAACTTCCGTGATCTAATGAGAACCGATGTGTCAACGTGAGTATACCGTATGCACTGCAATGAATGCAACTAGTTTCAATCTCATACGGGATCAGTTCAGAGCCAGGTCAACAACGACTATACTATCCGCTGATAAACTGGTTACTAATGTGAAAAATATCACGGAGTTGAGCAGGTTGTTATTTGAGACATGCATAAGATCGGTTGAAAACCGAAAGGAGTGTCAGGGAGTATCGTTATAGTCAGCACTGTCCCTATAGTCCAGCAGGACTATGCAGACACATCAAATCCCAATTTCAATAGAACTTGAATTAGGGCCCATGAACATTAGTAAATTAAATATGACGTCACGGCTAAGCTATAATTATTTCGTTACGGTAATGTTTTAAGCTTTATTTATAAGAAAGTCCAAATAGGTCAGTTCGTAAAGCTTCAAACTAAAGATCTCAAAGTTTCGGTTTCGATTTCCGGTCACGGAATCAAATCTATTATTTACTATGAACGCAATATTCTTTATTTTTAAAAGTAGTTACGATCTCTGATATTTTGACATAAGACAAATTGCGCAATGTATTTATTATATTTCAACAAATGTGACTGACGGACAGACAGACGGACAACATCTCTATTCATATAAGATATCACTCTATCATGAATAGCGAATAATTGATCGAGTCGAATGTACTTACATTTTCTCGAAGTCAACAGCTTCTTAATTTCAACCCTCATGTTCTGAAAAATAAAAAAAACACAATAAATTAATTTTACAAAATGCACCTATTAGAAATTTATGGGTTTTTTTTGACGGCGTATCAACCCTTTTTGAGTTATTTAATTCATCAAATAAATAAAAGACGTGTTTTAACTGTTTTACTGATTGGCAACAAATTTGGAATTATTTAACACCGAAATATAAAAAAAAGATTTTTCTCATATATTTTACGGACACATCTCCTACCATACGTTTGGAATACTCGCATTTCGACATAAATCATGTGATCGGGATTTCGGACCAGTATAGTAAGGCGATATGTATTTTTATATTTCGGTGTTAAGGCTTTTAAATGTGGGGATTTTCAACTCCCCCTAAACGCGCTGATACTTGTGTCATATGCTTCTTCTTCTTCTTCTTCTTCTTCTTCTTTCGTGTTAATCAGATGATTCTGGTGTTGGCATTAGTTTCCTTGATGTTATTCAAGGTATAAATCTTTCTGGAAAGACATCGGGAAGGACCCCAGTAAGGTTGCCAACATCCCTAAGTGAAAGTAGTACTGTGGACCCGACTGGATTTGAACTTGGAACACCCAGGTTTTCAGTCCGTTAAGTAGTACTGTGGAACCGACTGGATTTGAACTTGGAACACCCAGGTCTTCAGTCCGTGAAGTAGTACTGTGGAACCGACTGGATTTGAACTTGGAACACCCAGGTATTCAGTCCGTGTCGGAACCCACTTAACCACTGCCACCTCCCTGCCACATGCTATTACTATCTTTTAATTCTCAATTCAGGAGGTGACGGTGGTTAAGTGGATATCGACACAAGGTCCACTTTCTACTCTCTTTGAAACCAACGGTCTGAATCCTCGACACGTTGTTGCTGTTGATCGACGATGAGAAAACACGACGCCAACTTTGAACACTTGAACACAGCATTATCATTGAAAATGTTCATGCAAAATTGTGAATACACTTTCTTCTAATATCTTCAACTCCTCTGCCCTCTCACGTGACTTTAATTTACGATTGACCTAAACGAGTTTTTAGACTTTCCTATGTTTTCCTTGAATCGAGCGTTCAGCATTATTCGTTTAAAAGCAGCATAGCAATGGCAGCGTTGTTTTCGACGGATCTGAGTTCGAATAACATTTAACAAGTCATTGATGTGCTTGAACAGTTTTTTTCACTATCAGAAACAATGCTTTATCAATACAAGAAATTTCGATTGTTCCATTGATTTTAAAATTTGCAACAGTAGCTTCACTTACATAACTGTAATTTTTAAACTAATAGTCTAATTAGGCTAAAAATTTTACACATACCATCTGAAGGTTAGTACTTCATGCAAATCATATGGATTTTTTGATTAGTAGCGCTAGTAATATGTCAGGTCCGGGGCTAATTGAGTGATGTGTTACTTATTGCGTGAGGCATCTTTAAACACGATTCATTTAACACGACATTAAACCGAATATGATGATTGTTACACAGGCCGTTCTAACAGAAGAGAAACTACACCGGTTCTCACTATAAATAGTGCGAGTCACCAGAGTCACGGGAGAGAGAAAAAGGACAAACTTGTAACTGTCTAGCCAAGTGCCAATCAGTTTCCTTACCTTGTACCTTTTATGTTAATACACTTGTTATCTTAACCCAACCTCGACTTGACTTCTTCTTTTACTGTTGGACTACTTCACAACAATGATGATGATGATGATGATGATGATGATGATGATGATGATGATGATGATGAAGTCTTGATAACTAAAAAGTTATTTAAAGATAAAAAGTCAATTCATAAAAATAATCATATATATATATATATTATATAAATGATAAATTCTTAGACGAAGACATCAATAGCTATTCACATTCAACGTTAATGATACAATGTAAGCCAAAAGCCCCAATCGAATTCATGTATGTCATCCACAAGCAACGCCATCAACGGAAACAGCCCTGCTTACAATACAGAATCATTTCTCCTCTCCGTAGTCCTAGATATACGTCTTTATATATTATACGGCCTATATATAAAATAAAGTAACAAAGTATATGTTTCCCACATATAGACGTGTTTTTACTACTGACTATCAATGTAATATGACATTGGGAAATATAACAATGGCAGAAAAGTCTATGTATAAAAGTAAATGGAAGCAATGTGTCATTTACACAAAGTGTAAACGTATATATTTCCACATAAAAACATAAACGGACAAAGTAAAAATGTTGTTGGCATTTACCAAAACTCCATCGAAAAAAGTGGAATATTTACTTGCTTTCAAATATTCATGAAAGAAAGGCACATTTTTGCTTCAACAAAATGTTTCTAACAAAGTAAAATTTAAATAATTAAAAATGTATTTGTAAAAATAAACTAACAAATTCCCCTTGGTAAAAGATTTTAACTTTACGGACGTAAAATCTGACAGACAGACATACATGCAGACAGATCAACAGAGAAATTACAAAACAAACAGACAAACATACAGCTAAACAGACCGGCAACCATGCAGACAAACAGACAAACAATCACATGACAGATTTTAACTTAAACCATTCAAACTGATAATAAAACAGACAGGAAAACAACCAGACAAACGAACAAACATACAACGAAAAAGAGACAAACGACACACAAACAAGTGGACACACAAACAAACAAACATAGAACGAAAGAGAGACCAACAGATGGACAGTCAAACTGATAGAGAATCAAACATACAGACAGACAGACAAATTACGGACATACAAACAGACACACAACCAAGCGGACGCACAGACAGACGACCAAACAGACATACAAACAAATAAACATACAACCAAAGAGAGACTAACAGATAGAGAATCAAACTGATAGAGAATCAAACATACAGACAGACAAATTACGGACATATCAAACAGACACACAATCAAGCGGGCATACAGACAGACGACCAAACAGACAAACAGACAAACAGACAAACAAACTGATAAAATATAACCTTCTTGATGGAGTTAAGCATAAAGAGACTAAATAAAACGGAATACGTACACTATGTGACGTCGCACTCGCACAGAATAAGAACTGTATGACATCATTTTTATCCTTTCCGTTGTTGATATGTCGTCTAGTCGAGAACAAAAAGAACAAAAACTGAAAATAACTTCTCTATCGTACTGCCAAGCAGACAACTAGGACAGACACACAAAGCGGCGATCGGCATCGTTGGTTTCCCACGTCTAATAAGACCCTAATTATATATATATATATATATATATATATATATATATATATATATATATATATATATATATAACCCACACACTTACAACTGCCATTGGCTATGGGTGTGGCCATCATGATGATCAACTATGCATACTGGACTCAAAATTGTTGCCAATTATTACACTTTTTTATAACTATGCCATCTATTCAACGCTTGGCTTCGAAAAAACAGTTCTTACAGAAGAATTCTAGGACTGACCTTCGCCGCAGACCTAAAATAGGAGAGTTACATTAAATAGGTTGCTAAGGTCGCTGGGAAAACGGTCAGACCATTCTACCCCTCAAGAAAGTACGCCACTCATGACGCAATCATCTACCTGTATAAGAGTCAAATACGCCTAAAGATGGAGCACTGTTGCCACATCTGGGGAGGTGCCACTCGGAGCACTCTTTCTTGTCCTGACAGAATACAAAACCGACTTGAAAATCTAGATGAGTATCTGTTCTTCTCTTCTCTACAACCTCTTTATCACGTAAAAAAAAATTGCTAGTCATTCTCTGCTCCATCGTTATTTTTTATGGTAGGTGTTCGACTGAGCTCAAATCTATGGTTCCTCCCTTTAAAAAATTGAAAACAAAAACTCATCCAGCTACAACCACTGTAAATAATTTTCCTTTATTCCCCTGTGTACATAAAACTATGCGAAACTTCCATGAAAAGAGTTTCTTTACAAAAACTACTAATCTGTGGAAAACACAAAACCACTGAACTACTTCTCAGCTGACTACAGCCGTCCCTCATAAATAATAAAATCCTGCCCAGTTTCAACCATCGGTAGCAGTCCTCGCGGTGCTATCTCACCATCAAACTGACAAACTTATTAACCCATATCGTAGAGTAACATTTGGACCTTGATAAAGGATAACTCATTAGTACATAAATAACAGCTCTGATCTCAAATTAACCCTGAGCAAAAAATGCGTACTGATGTCGGTTTGCGATTTCCATTTTTTAAACTTCCTAATCACTCCCAGAATGAATTTCTTTTCCTCCTTTCATCTAATAAATCATTTACTCCGCCAACAGTTTGCTTCTTTAAATTTAACATGAGGCTGTGGTAAGATCAACGTCTTTTTTTAGTGACCCCCGATCTCGCAAATCATTTTATAGCATGTACGACTTGTAAGGCGCAAAGTTAGTACATAGTGTTTTACTTTTTGAACTATCTAACCACTTCCCAGAATGCATTTCTCTTTCTCTTTTCTCACAGCAAATTCTTTCCTACTGCCATATATTTGCTTCTTCCATTTAAGCATGTGGCCGAGATGAGTTCAGTGTCTTTTTTATTACACCCCCCTTTTATCTCACAGATCATATTAATAGCATGAAGTCGTATGATAAATAAAGTCGAAGTACAAACTTATTAAAATGCAAATGAAAACTTACTGATTTACTAGGTTGGTTTTTGGGTGAACCTTGCGCCAAAATAGATTTTCGTTAGTTTCATCTTCAGAAATATTTCGGTTCCTTTGCCTCTTTTCTCTTCCTCCACATCTTTTTTGTTACTTTACTATTTTCATTCTAGTCTTTTTTTCTTTAAATTCAGCATGATGCCTGAGTAAGTTCAATGTCCTGTTTCGTTACACTCCTCATCGATCTCTGAGTTAATATTAATTTTAGTAGTTTTACCCCTAAGGTGGAAGTACCAAAGATGCAAAGGAACATCTGTCGGGGTTCAACACACCCCGACGTTTGTTTACATTTGAAAAAGACGCCATCTTGTAAAACCGTAGCAGCAGCAGGAGTCGCACGTCTTTGCATGCTACGCGAGATGGAAAAATACCGGCTGCTGCCTGTATTTTTACCGACGCTAATGTTTTTTATTCTTTGTCTAGAAGAGTGGAAAAATACTGCGTTTTAATCGCCATTTTGTCAACAATGACTCAGCAAAAAACAGGCCAGCGGATATCTTCCTTATTTGTACATTAAGGGATACAAAAGCGTTTCGCCAACTATGCCGAGAACCTCACTAATATATTACATGTCAACCAAGTTG
>OY744520.1:204005340-204035340 GCA_963556195.1 Sepiola atlantica | reverse complement strand
TATATATATATATATATTATCAAAACAGTTATTCAAGACTCCCTTGAATGCATTTGTTATTGGCTGCTGGACTACATCCTATGGAAGTCTGTTTCATAGAAGAGCAATGCGGACAGAGTAAGCGACTTTCGCTGTGTTGAGCCGAAACGATTCACTGTACAGCTTGTGTGTATGACAACGGACAATGGATTTTCTTTTCCCATCCATTGCGTTGTGTGTTAGGATTAGTTGCGCTGTAGTAGTTGCTGCCCAAGTTTGTTTGTCTGTTTGTTTCTTTGCTTGTTTGTGTGTTTGTTAAACGAGTCGAACTTCTGAAGAAAGTGAATGAATATCACACATTACGGTCTGCACGAAGTCCTCCTCATTGGTCAAAGCTGTTTAGTAACCTGCAGGATTGCAGGTTTTGACTTCTGACACCGAGATCAGAAAGGTTCAGCGGTTGCATGCGAAGTCAGGGAAGGTTTCCCCAGAAAACACAAAAGATATATGCGCAGAAACAACGTTGTTTCTTTCACCTTATTGATGTACTATTCCGCGTTTGATATGTCTTTGCTTACTACGAGGCAGATACGAGCAGAGGACGACGGATCCTGAAGCCGACTCTTTGTGGATATTCACTAGATCCCTGTTAACTGGGTTGCGGCCTTAATACTGCTTCGTGTTAAACTTGTTCGCCATGAGTGACCCTGCCAGGGACCGGATTCCATAGGGCATAACTCTGATACTACCACGTTGTCACTGTCCCTACCACAGAAAGGGTTGGAATTTAGGGGAGCTGTTCAAGTGTAAGTAGGTTTATTAGCAAAAGCCGCTTCTCTTAAGTGAGCATGGAAAGCTCCTCACCATGGGCGTCGCCATGCCCGTCGCCATGCGATGTATGCGTTTAAAGTAGACAATGTCATTCTTCAGGTACTTTAAACAGATTTTTTAATACTATGAAGTCACTTCTTATCAAAGCCAAAAGGCTATTTGAGGAGAAGGCTAAATGAGATTGTCAATTCGATGTCGAATAATACTACAAGAGGATTGGAAACAATTGGTAAAAAGGGAAGGATTTTATTACTTACGCTTTGTGTCTTTCTCTCGTGAACTGACTTCTTCCGATGCAACCTTCAAGTAGAAGACCGAGTTTGGGATGCCCCGTTTATACGACCGTGAGAACATCTTCAAGAAGGGAGTTAAGCCTCAGTGTCTCAATCGTGGGTGGAAATTGCAAGGTAACCGGGCGTCTACGTACCAGGCATGTAGGTGTCATAACACTTAAGAGTCCCGATCACCACCATGAAGCCTATGTCGCTCAGATCCCGCCACCCGAATTTCAGCTCTATCAAAGACGATTCACTTGTTGAAAGAAGCAAGCTCCGATACGTAAGGACCAATGATACATGTTTCACTGGAAAATTTGGACCAACTCCCAGCATCGCGGAGTGCAACTTCTTATTGAAGAAGGAGAAGTCATATTTCGCAACCTTCGGCCCTGTAGCCGGGGTTCAGGCCATCGTCGCCAACGACCGTTACGTCCAGGTCATAGGCGAATACATCACTGACAGCGACCAGATCTGGTGTAAGGAAGCTCTTAGACATCGGAATCCAGGGTTCGTTGTGAACCCTTAGACCATTCCGCTTGAGTGACTTCGCCAGAACGCGCACCTCTAGCGTCATGCGCAACCCCACAACTCTGTACAATGTGGCCCATACTCTCGGGTTGACCATACCTGCCCCCAACATTCCAGGTCTTCATCGATGTACTTAAATAATGATGTCGGCTTAACAAGTATTTGATGGCATTGAATTTGAAAACGGCTATGTTCTAGTTAGCAGGGAAGCACTCCCGTGGTATTGTGTTCCACAGATGGGTAAGTTTCGGAAAGAAGCTCCGTTTGTGGAAGTTCCGTTTGGTTCTAGGTACACAAAGGAAGAAAGGAAATTCTTTTCATTCAATGGTAATAGGAAAACATGTTATTCCAAAGAGATAAGAAAGGAAGATGGGAGAAGTTTAAGAAGTCTCGACAGAAAATAACGGCATCCCGAAATACATGTAAAAAACACTGACAAGAAGATTGGTGAGAAAAATCCAACCGGCTACTTGTTGTGAAGGTTCGATAGAGGAAACAATAGATTGTAGCTTAGTTGAGCATCTACCATGGAAATAACGATAGAGCAGAGAAAGACTAGCAACGTCTCTAAGAAGGGGACTGTAGAGATCAGAAAGGAACATCTCCCATGGAAATAACGATATAACAGAGAATAACAAGCCGCGCGTGCGTGGTCCCCTTTGTATGTGACTCGATGTGGCGAGTGTAAAATGCAATAAATTTGGGCAATTTGGAGCATTTTTGTCCCCCCTTTGACCCCCTGGGGGCGCGAACCAGAATTTTTCGGAGGTCAAGGATGCTCATTTTATATCCAGACCAATTGCCTCTACATTTTGGCCAAGTTTCCAAAAAATTGAATGGATGGATCAAACGTTATGGCAGAAAAGGGTCATTTTTGCCATTTTGGGGGCTTTTGACCCCCTGGGGGCGCGAACCAGATTTTTTCCAAGGTCACCGATACTAATTTTCTATTAGGAACAATTGTCTCCACATTTTGGCCAAGTTTCATAGAAATTAAATGGATGGATGAAAAGTTATGACCCCCTGGGGGGCAATCCAGTTTTATTTTCAAAAATCGTAAAATGGCACTTTCTAATATGACCAAAGTTACAACTTCATGCACAATTTCAAGAGAAATTCAATGGATGGTTGCGGAGAAAAATCCGGACGGACGGACGGACGGACGGACATGCCTCAATTCCCCGATTTTATAAACCAACTAGCAGCGTCTCTAAGAAGGAGACTGTAGAGATCAGAAAGGAACATCTCCCACTGAGTTGCGTAGTCGATGCGCCATCACCAAGATGTGGCAGCGGTACTCCATCTTAGGATGTAACTGACTCTTGTATAGGAAGAGGATTGTATCAGGAATCAGGTTCTTTCTAGAGCGGAAGAATAATCCCACCATTTTTTCTCAACGATCTCAGCAACATATTTGATGTAAGATTTCCATTTTAGGTCCGGGGTAAACGTCAGTCAAAGAAGCTTATTAAGGCAAGGGACATCCTCAAAGAGACATACATTAATTTCAACTAAGACACAACGCATATTCGAGTGTTGGAGGTGATAGGAGAGGAGTTTCGTTTTAGACGAGTTAAAAGTAACAGGCCATTTTTCCCCATTGCATATTGTTTTCGTTCTGTCATGTTTAAGTTTGAAATAGCATTTCTTCGATGCACCAATGCGTCTATGTGTGAGGCTTTGTCCGCCCGTCCGTCGCTTGGAGCGTCATTAGTTAGTTTGAAATATCTCGACCCTCTTCTAAACGCATAGACGTTATTTATCTTCATCGTAAACGAACCGGCTTCTCTTCATGCAAACATTTTAGACAAATATTTATATATGTCTAACCAGGTGTCATGTTTGCTACCTGGCTTAATTTCAAATATTACCGATATACGTTATTTATCAGGGAACTGGTACTTCGTGGAATGACAAATATTTTGGTGGCAGCAAGTGCTGTTTGATCGTCTTTTCAAAGCGAATGCTTCATTTCTTGACGAGTTCGTCACACTAATATTTGTGGTTGGCGGTCTTCTTACTGGTACAAAAAACAAACAGTTTCCGTTTTAGACGCAGCGATTGGTATGTGTGCTCAGAGGAGCCATTTTAAAAAAAATAGTCCAACATAAAACTACTAGATATTCGGGGAGATCTTATAAAGAATAAGTCTACCCATATTGATATACCATACATCTTTTTAAAAAAAACAAACTTTCAAGTTAAGAGAGAATATCGAATAAATATCATATCACAACGGATTCATTTCCAACAATATAAATATAAAAGTAACACAGATGAACATAAATCAACTTCCACATCTTTAATAATGTTTTCTTCTTCCAATCGTTGGTATGTAAAAACACTCTGTCATGCAATTATTCATGGAATATCTCTAGTATATCAATATAATGTAACCAGTGTTTGAAAATTAATACATTTTAAGATATACTGATGAAGAAAATCATTTACATTCTGTATCTTTACTAAAATAGAATTTTATTAAAACAAAGTTTTTATTTGATAAATGTGTGTATATGGAAAGTGACATAATTGAATATTTATTCCCGGAGAATGTTTCAAATATTTGAAATCATAATTAATATATTTTGAACTTTTGAAATATGCACTATTAATTTAGTAAGCTGTGATTGATATAAACTATTGATCATTGAGCATCGTTTTACCTGAAACTTTAAACTATATCATTGAGACTTTATAATATTTTTTTTTTAGAAAAAAAAAACGTGTAGGAATAAATTTCAGACAGGATAACTATTGAATTACTTTAGTTCAGTAACTTAAACATTTCCTCAATACATACATGTTTGTCATTGAGATTTTGCTTTCTTTCAGCAGGTGCCAGGTGATAACTATTGTCTAGACGGTTGAGTCGATTCCGGCTTGAGGAACTTGCTTGTCTAGCCACGTTGAAGAGCCGTGATACAACGAAACAGTCTTTCTGTGGATGACCATATATATATATATGATTTATTTAAAAACCTATACGTTACATACTTCATGGTTTCATTGAGATAGGCTGACGTTTTATTTTTTGTTAAAAAGGTCATTAGAGCCCATTCAAATCATTGAGTTCAAAGTTCACGGGTGATCTTTGAGCTCTATTCTTCTTTTCTTCTTCTTTTTTTAAATTAACAGAAACCACCACTTTATCAAAATCAAGGACACCCTTTTATGTGATTTCTATTTTATCCCTCCCCCCAGGAGATTAGACACAAGTGTCATGTGTGTTTGATGGAAGCGTTTTCAGTGGAATGACTTTGATTTGAACCTGGCACACTCAGGTTCTCAGTCCGCGTCGATACCAACTAAGCCACTGTGCCATCCCCATCTTCTTCTTCTTCGAGAGAGAGAGAGAGAGAGAAAGAGAGAGAGAGAGAGACAGATACAGAGACAGAGACAGAGAAATAGAGATAGAGATAGAGACACAGACACAGACACAGACACAGACAGAAAGAGAGAGAGAGAGAGAGAGAGAGAGAGAGAGAGAGAGAAAGAGACCGGCAACTATCCATGTTTGAATTAGAAACCCTCTGTTCTTATATTTTCATTACTTTTTTTTTAGAGTTTTCATGTTACTATGTGGTATATCAACCTTTCGTTTTCGGTGAGATGTTGAAGCTGCCATCTCTCGAATATGTATTGTTTAATTCTTTCAATGTGAAATCAATATGTTGTGGGTTGGGTTAGTGCAGGGGCGGGAAACCTTTTCAGAGTGAGGGCCAAATGAGACTTTAGGAAGGAGATCACGGGCCGGAGTGAAAAACGAAATCTCAGAATTACTATATTTTGTTTACATGAATAGATTGTACAAAAATTGCATTGAACACTCTACAAATCTGATATTTTTTCTCAAGAGACTTCTGTATGTGATGTTATAAAAGGCGCCGACGAAGAGCCATTTTGGAACTATAAAAAAAAACGGGGAGGGAAGTAGCAAGTTGATCCAGCATTCGTTTTGACACACCTCACATAAGTTCTGTTTCATGCCCTCGTTTCTTGTTTCCTCTTTGCCTCTCTCTTTCTCTTTTTCTATTTTTATCTCAGGCCAAGGATTTGAAATTAATAGTTAAAGAAAAATGAAATATACATGCATTATCGCTCGCTGATATTTATACATTTTTATCCCACTGTAAATCTTAATTGAAACCTACTTTTACGTCTATGTCACAAAATGATATGAGTTTTACTGGAAGGTCCGCGGGCCGGATTGCAATAATAAAGCATAGCAGGGTGGTAGGCCGGACGCTAAGCCTTTGCGGGCCGGAGGTTGCCCGCCCCTGGTTTAGTGTTTCCCTAATAAGATCGTCTGTGAGTAGATGCATATGCGCGTGCGCACGTGTCTCTATCTGACACTGCTAAACAAACGTTCTAACGAGAAAAGAAATACACATTTACTTCTTTTTTTAAAAACTGATTCACATTAACGCAGGAGTAGACAAACGATGTCCGTTTCTTGTCCACGTTTCATCTTAGTGTGACGCAAAGTCACCACGTTCTGACCTTATGCTAATTGTCTATCAACAAAAGGTCATCGGCCGTCAAACCGGCTGTTGATATTGCTGAGTCGTACCGGTGTTAGTTTTTACACACACGAACATAAACACCAACCACACACACACACACACATACACACATATCTATATACACACAGAACTTGCCTCCTTTTGCTACACGGATTTAAAATGAGTATTGATTTACTCCTCTTCAGGAGGTTAGGCACAAGGCCAGTTTTATCTTACTTCCACAAGTAAGATGTGACCCAAGGTTGGGTCGGGAAAGTGGGGTTTGAAAAGCCAGCGCTCGTGAAGGTGAGCACTCTGGCCATTAAAAATTGTCTGGGCAGCCCCGTCGGCATTCCCCGGTAGGGGCGCCTCGGGCAATAAGCAATAAACTTACTCCTCCCCAAAGAGGAGAGGCAAAGCTTGGGAGGGTGGACCTCCTAGAACTGCACAGGACAGACCCATAGACCAGCGGAAATCAAGCCCCGAAGGCCAAGTCAATACCAGTTTATGGGGTGCAGTATCCATCGGAACAGATACTACACTTTGATCTTAGCATAAAAGCCAAGAACAGTATTGATTTACTCCTCTCCAGGAGGTTAGACACAAGGCCAGTTTTATCTTACTTCCACAAGTAAGATGTGACCCACGGTCGGGTCGGGAAAGTGGAATTTGAAAAGCCAGCGCCCGAGAAGGTGAGCACTCTGGCCATTAAAAATTGCCTGGGCAGCCCCGTCAGCATTCCCCGGTAGGACGCCTCAGGCTGTAATCAATAAACTTACTCCTCCCCAAAGAGGGGAGGTGAAGCCTGGGAGGGTGGACCATAGACCCATACACCGGCGTAAATCAAGCCCCGAAGGCCAAGACAATACCAGTTTATGGGGTGTAGTATCCATCGAAACAGATACTACACTTTGATCTTAGCCAAAAGGCAAAGAAGAACAGTAATTCAGTATACTTTTCTTTATAATTATATATAAGTTTTTTCTTTGATATATATCTTCATCAAAATTAATTATAGCAAATATAAGATTTATAATGTTTGCTTTTTAAGAATTCTACAGGGCCTAAATTCAAGTATATATTAAATATTAAATGTTTTTAACGCTGATACCGAATTAAAACAAAATAATTTTTTTTGGATTATTAAAATAAATTCAAACGCTATTGATAATGTTTACCCATTCATTTTTTTTAATCGCTTATGTCTGAATTCATACTTTCAAACATGACATAAACTATAAATCTATGACGTCACGCCAAAACCATGATTTTTTTAAAAGTAATGTTTTAAGTTATATTTATAAGGAAGTCTAAGTAGATCAGTTGGTAGAACCTCAGACTTTAGATCTCAAGGTTTTGGTTTCAATTTCCAGTCGTTGCATCCGCTTTCTGTGTACGGAATTTATCATTAAATGCGCTATTTTCTATTTCCAAAAGTAATTAAGATCTTTGACATTTCGAAATGAGATTAATTCTGACATGTATTTATTACGTTTAAAAAATTGTGACTGAGGAATACAATCTCTTTTTATATAATATTCAGATATCCGAAGTAAAATGCTTTTAAAAATGGTTTCGCAATCCAATTTTGACAAATCAATAAATGAAGAAGGCCGGAGTGCACATCGGCCAAAACGTAGTAGAAATGGAAATATCTACGTTGATGATGACACTTATCTGAATAGAAATGGGGCAAATACGCGGGAACTAGTCGTAGTATAAATGCGGAATCATTTCTTGTTATTGATAGTTTTTCCCTAGTTGTGACGGTGTTTGGTTGATAGGTGTTATCCAGCTGATTTGTGTGGGGCATGTATCTCCAATTTTTTTTATTCATGGAAGTCGCTCCAGACAAGGCATGAAGCCACTTTATGTGAAACGCTAAAAAGAACCGAAAGCTAATTAACCCAAAAGACAAGAGATGAATACTGACCTTAATCTTGAAAAGACCAAGGCTATATGTAGAAGGAAAACAGGAAAAAATTCAGCAGGAAGAGAGTTCCACAAGCCTACTGTTTATGGAAAGAACTACTGGAATAGGAAGATGTATTATAGGGAAGTATCTGAACAACGAATTTATGAAGAACACTAGACCAACTAGTAAAACGAGCTTGAACAAAGGAAGCAGGAAATAAATCAGACAACTCTGAATTACATATGTCATAATGGTAATTATAGAAAAGACTGAGACTAGCAACATCACGCCTGTGAGGAAAAGAGAGGGTGCAGAGAAGGATAAAGAGTGAGGCCAACCAAATTACAGATACGCTTCTGAACTTTATCAAGAACACTCAAATGGGACAGAGATTCACCAGATATGACAACAGTACTCCATACAAGGTTGATAGTAGATTTTTAGTGACAGAGAATAACGTCAAGTGTGAGAAAGTGTTTGGAGAGATAGAGAGGACAGATTTTATATTTGAACTTTGTTATTGTTGGCCCGAGACTTAAATAAGATAGAAATACAGATGACAAAAAGATTCTGCGATTTTCGATCATTTTAAGATGTAGCTTAATTCAACAATATTAAAAAGAAAGGCAAAACTGCAGTATAGTTAACATCCGAGGAATCAAAAAATAAAATACAAAACAAATGACATTTACTAAACTCATTAAAATGTAATTTTCTACCGATCTGTATAATTTTAACGTTTTGAAACTATTTTCAAGTTCCTTTAAATATTAAAATACAATTGCGTTCAAAGCTCTCTTTTTCGACACGAAATACACAATTGTTGCTTGTTAGTTTGTTTGTGGTGGAGTCTCATTCCTAAAAAAATGTAAAAACAGGACTTATTCTATCACTAAGCCAAAGTCTGAGTTGCGACCCCCAAACTTAGGGTTAGTAGGAGAGTAAGTACTTTTCTTTTTACTAGCTTAAAAATCGACCGCCATTGTTTTTTTTCTCGTCTTTCGATAAATCAACTTAACGATAACAAATTCAGATATAATAAATCTTACAATCAGTTATCAACACTTTAAAAGTATACAGGTCGGTAGATAATTACATTTTATGCGTTTGGTAAAAGTTATTTGTTGTATATTTTATTTACTTTTGGATTTTTCGACTGTTAACTATACTACAATTTTACCACAAGAAATCTAAGCTCATGAATTCAGTTATATAACATACAGTCTCTCAGCACATGACAGTTAGGTGGTTTATTTGGCGTCTTTTATTTATCACAGGATACAAAGATGTCACACAATTATGTACTTGTCGTAAAACCTGCAGAATTAAATCGAAAAAGAGGAATAAACGGCGACATCTGTAAGGCACAAAGAAAAATATCAAAGCAGAGACATGCGTGGAAAAATCTGTTTCGCTATTATTTTTATTAAGGCTTTTTCAGGAGAAAAAGGACAGCTGATTGGATGCTGGTCACCTTACACCTTTGCTTGATATATTGGTTTATTTTAATTGCCATTAATTTTCCATTGCATGTTAGGACGGATGAGGCTGTAGACATCTTCGATTAAAGCCGAAATATGTATGCACGTATGTAGCCAGAAATTATTATATAACATAATAAAACACAGTTAGATTAATTGAATTGTCTATTCAATCTTAATGAACTTAACTACATCTGGAATATATAGTTAGAAACTACCAGCCATCGAACCACGTCTGATGATTCTCGTCCTGACATGATGAAATAAAATTACAACGTGAATGGCTGGAATGTTTGTCTGAGTTATTTCTTCTATTCTTGCTCTATTTTACATTGAGCTTTTCTACAAAAAATTATCTATTATTCGCTGATTAAACACTAATATATATATATATATATATATATATATATATATATATATATATATATATATATATATATATATATATATATGTATATTTATTTATTAGTTCGCCGTTTTCAAAAACTCTGTTCACACTTCATAGAAGGCTTATAGAAGGGAATTTTCCCGAAAATTTTCTACACACTATCCAAAAAAAAAAAGAAGAAAGAAAAACCGAATTTGGGATTTACTTTACTTTGCTTCTAAAATCGTCCAATAAATTCGGCGTGAAATTGTAAGTTTCACGTTTATTTATTTTTTGTTCATTCTCAGTTTTTTAAACACGATTCTTTTTCTCCCATTTGTGCGCTTATGATTTTCCATTGACTGATTACACTTATATATATATATATATATATATATATATATATATATATATATATATATATATATATATATATATATATATTGGACACCTTATCAATGGACAATTACCATCTGGACAAACCCCATATCTGTTTTACACGAACTTTTTTTCACCCTCCATTTTCTTAATACTTTTTTCAAATGTTGAATTTTGGCTTCTCTACTGCCAACTTATCTATCTGTATAATTCCTCTGATGATAAGATTTCGATCTTTGAAAAGCCCTGGCTTAAGGAAAGAATAATAAACATAATTTTTTACAGAATATACCTTACATTGAACAATCGAAGTTTGAAATAAATCTGGACATTCGTGCATGTTTATCACTCTTCGTTCATCTATCTTTATAATTGCTCTATCTCGTATATTGAGCTTAAACGATTTCACTATAGGTTCTATCTACTAAAAGCTTACTTTTAGTTTCATATTTATTCTACATATTTATTCTCTCTCTCTCTCTCTCTCTCTCTCTATATATATATATATATATATATATATATATATATATATATATATATATATATATGAGATAACAAAGGAAATTGTTTTAAAGTGGGAAAAAGAGGCAGCGAAAAAATTTAAAGCTAGCCTGTTGAGAAAGCCGGCTGTTATCTCTGCCCAGGAAGTATTTTTAATGGCGAATATTTTCCACCTCAATCTTCTCTGAGCCTGCCTGCATTATCGAACGTACCTCTTATTGGACTTTTTACCCTTTTGGATTTTCTATTTTCGCCGTACCTGAAGTTGTGGCTTCTTGGAATTTAACTTTGAAACCTCTCTCATTACTTCTCGTGCCTTTAACGACCTACCTATCTACATCTTATTCTCTCCGCTGGACTTTTCGACACCGGACTTTTTAGCAATCGGACATTTGCTTGCATTCGGGCAGAGTTTTGCCTTGCGTTTCTTTCCCTACAACTTTTATTTCATTTTTTCAAATTTTAAAGCATGGCCATTGCCAACTTATCTATCCCAGCGACTTCCTCTGATGATAAGATTTTGATCTTTGAAAAGCCTGGCTTAAGGAAAATTTAACTTGAATAAATTGCCTTTTTGCGGATTATACCTTGCTCTGAGCAATTGAATTGAATTTTGATTTGGCTTTTGCTCCTCTAATTCCTTTCCATTCTTCTTCATATCTACCTGCTCTATCCTGGATATTGAGCTGTATACTCTTCACAATAGGTTTTACCTTTCCTAAAAGTTCGCTTTTAGTACACCTCTTTATATATATATATATATATATATATATATATATATATATATATATATATATATATATATATATATATACAGGGTGACTAAAAAAAAACGGGCCCCGTGTATACTTTATGCGATGTCTCCTTTATCTATTCACCAATTGCCCTTATTTTACAGGACATGGCAGAATCAACGACCGTGAGTACACCAATACCTCAGTGGGAGCTAAGACAAAGAATACACTGTGTTAAATTTTACTACAAGACAGGCTCGTTTAAGAAAACCCAGGACAGTTTCATGCATCAGTTCGGATGTGAAAAGGCTCCACCCAAAAGCAGAATTCAGAACTGGGTGGACCACTTCGAGAAGTATGGGACCGTGAAGAACCTCAACGCTGCCAGTGAGAACCGTCCAAGCCACTTGGGACGTCCCAAGAAGCGGACAGCCGAGCTGCTCGAAAGTGTGAGAGAGTCTCTCCAGGAGAGTCCGAAACGCTCTGTGCGTAAGCGAAGTCAGTCCCTCGGTATCTCCCGTGAGACTTGCAGGAGAGTGCTGGTGAACAATATCAGGGCTTACCCATACAGAATACAGACGCTGCAGACCCTTACAGCCTCAGACAAGAAGCAGAGGAGCGCTATGGCAGTCAAGATGCTCGATAAGATCGAGGAGAAACCAGGTTTCCTTAACCTCCTTTGCACCTCAGATGAAGCCCACTTTCATCTTGACTGAAATGCGAACTCCAAGACAAATATATTCTGGGGGTCCTCCAGACCCAATGAAGTAGTCACCAAGCCCCTGCAAGTGCACGGTGTGGGCTGCAATCTCGGTCAGAGGCGTCATCGGACCAATCTTCATCGAAGAATCTGGCGCAGCAGTGATAGTCACCAAGGAGCGGTATGTGGAGGTCCTCAAAACCTTCAAGAGTGAGCACCAGACCCTCTACCCGTCGCTCATGAGCAAGTTCTGGTTCCAGCAAGACGGAGCAAGTTCTCACACCTAAAACCGGTCCTGAGATTGTCTGAAAGAGAACTTCGGAGGCCGAATGATCAGTCTCAAGACTAATTTTGAATGCCCACCCCATAGCCCGTACCTAAGCCCCCCAGATTATTTCCTTTAGGGCTATCTAAAGGACAGAATGTACGCAAGGAAACCCAGAACCATCAGGGAACTCAAGGAAGCCATCAGGGAGGAGATGAGAGCCATTCCCAATTCAGTCTGTAAGAACGTCATGGACAACTTCGTTCTGCGCCTCAAGAAATGCACGGAGCTAAAAGGAGTCCATCTCGAACACATGCTGTAGAACAAAGAAAAAAAGGCCAAATACCCTAGTGTTTTGATATGATGTTGTGAATATAATAAACTAGTTATGCCCCAAAATTCATTTAATTCGGACGAAACACTAAGAAACGGGGCCTAATTAGATTTTGGGCCCGTTTTTTTGGGTCACCCTATATATATATATATATATATATATATATATATATAGTGAAGTATGAGATGAGATATATATATATATATATATTGTGAAGTATGAGAATAAAAATAAAGATCATATTTTTAAATTAAATTAAACCGATCTTGAATATTCAAAGCTCAATATACAGGATAGGGCAATATTATCTGTAGATAAATGATGCTAATAAAAATTTGTAAAATGCAATATTTAAATAATTAATTGTTCAATATTAGGTAATAAACAATGCTTTCACTTACCTTAACCCATGGATTTTCAAAAAATAAGATCTTATTATAAGAGGTAAATTCGACATATTTGGCAGTAAGGATAACCGATGCTAACGGTTTAAAATGTAACAAATAGTTATATACAATACATGGAAATACCAATGACTTAAGCAGTTTGAAAAGTGCAAAGAAAAACAATCACCGTAGAAGAAACATAGAAAATGTTCTTTTAAATAAGTCTGTGAGATCAGAGTAAATATCCGGTGTATTGCTATAGGGAACTCCTGGCATCCAACCTAGTGGAAGTATACACATCCATGTCAAAGGTTGTTATTCATGAAGTTGGATGAGTCCAAGAACGATTCCCAGGGAAATTGTGGAAAAATTGATAACATTTGATAGATTTAAATAACAAGTATCATAGAAGCCATTTAATTCAACTTCCTTAGTTTCAAAAGTCGTAGTAATTACAGAAAGAATAAAGTCGATGGTGGGTTGGGGTTAGAGTAAGGGTTAGGGTTTACTTTCAGCAGCCTCGTAACTCTCGCTTCAATGCTTATGTCCATATAGTCTTTACATTTCATGAGCGATGTTTCTAACAAAGGGTGAATAATTGTTGTGTTCAGGGTCGGATTGTATCCATATAACACTTATCATTGATTAGTTTTTAACCTTGAAGCAATAACTTCTTTAGCTCCTTACATCATGTGGATTCATGCCTTGTTTGGAGCGATTTTCATTTAAGAAAAAATAAAATTAAAGGCAATATAAACATGTGCTTATTCCACTAGAAAGTACCGAAGAGAATGAAAAATGCGGAAAGTTAAAGTTGAAAATTTAAATACAGCCAATTAGTATTGATTTACTCCTTCCAGAAGTTAGGCACAAGGCCAGTTTTTATCTTACTCCCACAAGTAAGATGTGACCCAAGGTCGGGTCGGGAAAGTGGGGTTTTAAAAGCCAGCGCCCGAGAGGTGAACACTCTGGCCATTAAAAATTGCCTGGGCAGCCCCGTCGGAATTCCCCGGTAGGGGCGCCTCGGGCAGTAAGCAAAAAACTTACTCCTCCCCAAAGAGGGGAGGCGAAGCCTGGGAGGGTTGAACTCCTAGAACTGCACAGGACAGACCCATTGACCGGTGTAAATCAAGCCCCGAAGACCAAGACAATACCAGTCTATGGGGTGCAGTATCCATCGGAACAGATACTACATTTTGATCTTAAGTAACTCCAATCGATACTCCGCCCCAACCCAATAGCAAAGGACACTCGACTAATCGAACGCCTTGAATAATAATATACCTTTTTCCGCAGCATCTTTTATTATAACTCTTAATTCCTTTTAACCTCTTTCTTTATATCCCTATTTACATACTTAGTGAATATTTCCTGGAGAGTCTCCTCTCTTTCAAATTTTGGGAACACTATTAAACTATTGAATGCGGGAAAATATAATGTTGAATAGTACTTTAGCTTAACACAATCATTTTTTTCCGAAACATTTACTCTAGAGACCATCTTACTAAAAATATCCCGAAAGTGTTGGAAAATTCAAATTTTATTTATGGACTAGACCACCCGTGACCCGTTGGGTCAGTTTGTTATATTAGCTATGGAATTCATGTATGTGCGTGACACTTGTGGAGAAAACAAAAAAAACTATTTGATGAAATTAAATGTAATTGTTGAAAAAAGAATATAGATAGATTTCTATGCGTCGTTCTGTTTATTATAATTGTTTTTTTTTTAAATTATAGTTACTGAATTATAAGTGGTTGGCCATACTTATAGGTAAATATGCACTGAACAGGTACCATAATACTTATTATAGTTAAATTCAAATTTTTATATATAATCTTTTAAATGAAATTGTTAGTTGAAAGTACAGAATAATATAAGGGCGATTTGAGGAAGGAAGGGGGTACAACCGGCTGTCTCGCGTACGTAACGAAAACAGAGGGAGTAGGAGTGGTGAAATCTGTGAGAGGAAAAGTGGGAGGTGGTTTCGTTCACCGCCGCTATTGATATTAATAATGATTGTTGTTGTTTTGTTTGTTTGTTTTTGTTTTTTAAAAAGGTGGAGCTTTTTTGAAACTGCGACAGACTTTACAAAGTCCTGCCGTTGAATGTTTTTAGCCGTGGAGAAAACAAAAAAACTATTTGATGAAATTAAATGTAATTGTTTTATATTTAAAGCGATATAAACATTTCCAGAATGAAAAATTTCATGCGTTCGTTAATAATAAGAGTTCAACGGAATTGGAATAACAGATTGGAAGACGATGCTATTTACGCATGCGCAACCGGATGTTGAAAACCGGAAAGCTGAAAGCTGATTGCAAACATACAAGACAATAGAGTTTTAGTAGTATATAGATGTTTGTACAGATACTACACTTTGAACCTACTCCAAAAAAGCCATTAAAAAAACTGACCTAAAACTTACAGATCCATACACTTAATCTCAGACCCTCTATTTAATATTACATTTTCAATTTCACCAAAAACCATTATTCACTAAAGGTACACTTTTAAACATCTTAATTTACGTCATCCACATTTTTTTTAAATCCCCAAAATTGTAATATTCTTTACTATAAGCCACTATCCTATAAATTGACCCTTACGTTATATAGCTTCAAAAGCCGTAGTGATGGAGCAAGTAGTGGTGATTAAGGAGAGTAGAAAGTGACTAACTTGGGTTTACTTCCGGCAGCCTCGTAACTCTCGCTTTCCTTATTTTGTCCTTTATTTCTCACATTCCATGAGCGATGTTTCTGACAAATGGGGAAGAATAACTGTTTTCTGGGTCAACTGTTATCGTTGGCTAGTGTTTGACATTGAGGTAGTATTTTCTTAGCGCCTTAAATCAAGTGGTTTTTCCGACTTTGTCTTAGGACGATTTCCATTGAAGAATGTCCGGAACGAAATACATAAAAAATATGTGCTTATTCCATTATAAAGTACTGAAGAACATCAAAAAAAGGCAGAAAATTAAATGTGGCTACGGAGGGATGGAAGAGACGGATATTATTATAAATTAGGGATGGACCGGACGAAAACAAGGATATATATATATATATATATATATATATATATATATATATATATATATATATATATATATATATATATATATATATATATATATATATATTCATATATATATATATATATTCATATATATATATGCATATATACATATATATTTATGCATATATACATATATGTATACATATATATGTACATATATACATATATATACATATATATACATATATATATATATCTATATATATCTATATATATATGTATTTATACATATATATATATATGTATATATACATATATACACGCATATATAAATATATATACATATATATATATATATACATATATATATATGTATATATATATTTGTATATAAACATATATATACATATATATATAAATAGATATATATATATATAAATATATATATATGTATACAAATATATAAATATATGTAAATATATATATATATAAATATATATATACAAATATATATATATATATATATATATATATATATATTCGTGTGTGTGTGAAAGAAAAAGAGACAGATATTGTCAAGGGAGGGTACCGAATGTGCATGAGGTCTATGGTCGGAGGGAGTAAATAGGTTGGACAAGGAGGCAGGTTGGGGGAGATGGTGAGGTTGCGGCGGACTTCGGTTAAATTGTTTGGTTTGTATGGGGGAATAAACTTGATATTGTGGCAGGGGAAGGAGTTGTGGTTCTCAGCACGGGGGGGGGGTAAATGCCAAAGTTTAAATTACGTTCTAGAATCTTTATAACAATTAAAAATATAAGTTTTCAACTAAAATTCTAAAGATTGAACTACGTGGAGAATTGAATGTATATCCGTATAGATAAAGTGTTATTATTTAGCATAGAAAACGTCTAAGGAATAGAAGACAATACCCGTTATTGTGAATGAGCTACCCATATCTCAGATTGAGAAGCTGTTCTAAGAGCTGCAATCTTGACGTTCAAGGGGAACAAGATTGGCTTAAAAAAAACTGTTTTAAACGGGGTTAGGGTTAGATAGGGATTAATTATTACTTAAGGTGCAAACCAGCCTTACCAAATAATATTACTTAATTTACTTTAATTAAATTACTTAACTTAAGGGGGTTAGTCTAATGGTGAGAAATGTGAAAATAATTGGTGCTTGTTCGTAATACTCTATAACCCGTTTTTCTCAACGTTTTCACTGACCAATTGTTTTTCTTTTTTCGGAATACCTATCATGTCGCTAGAGAAATCTGTGTTTTCTTTTCGATTAAAAAAAAATTATTTATGTTTTAGAAGGGGGATCAGTTTTCTATATAAATTTAATGTAAACTGATCCCCCACTCTTTGACCATCACAAATTTTTCGAAAATTTCCTAACAACCCGGAATTCTCTAGGATAGGTAATTGCGCACACGAAAGAAAAAAGAAAAAAAATTGGTCCGTAAAAAAGGTGAAAAAGGGGTGAATAAACAACAACATGCAACATAGCAAGTTTACGTTAAATTTATATAGGAACATGATCCCCCTCCTAAAATCTAAAATATTTGAAAAAAATTTAAAAAGCACGGAATTCTCTAGCGACATGATAGGTAATTGTACACCAAAAAAAATTTTTTTAATTCATTATTTAAAAAGTTGAGAAAAACGGATGGTGGAGTATTACGAAAAAGCGCCAAATAATAATATTCTTGAGAGTTTATATAGCTAACTGATACAGAGTAAAAGTGATATACCAATAAACAACAGGGTACTATATAACTTAAGGGTCAGTTTATAGAATAGTGGCTAGTAGTAAAACAATTACAGAAGTGGGATGAAAAAATGTGGATAAAGTAAATTACCATTATTAAAAGTGTAGAATATATTTTGGTGAAATTGAAAATTTAGTATTAAATGAAGGGTCTGAGATCAAGTGTATATATGGGAAGTTTTAGATAAAAAATGAAACTGTACTGGTGGTGTTAAGCTAAAGTATTATTCAACATTATATTTTCCTCCTTAATGGTTACATGACTGTTGATCAGAGCCTATATTGACAATTGCAACACTTAACATAAATATTAAATATTTAATAAAAAAACAAAAAGGAAAGTAATAAATAAATAAATTAAAAACACAAACAACACAAAATAAAATTAAATCTAAATATTAATATTTCAGATTAACTAAATTAATTAATCTTGATAATCTATAACATATCTTAACGATTGCATTTTCTGCGAGCCTGTCATTCTGCGATTCTCATGTTTTTTTTTTAAAGCAGCGTCCTCTTGGCTTTCCTCAACTTACACAGTCGGTACAATTTTTGTTTTCTTTTTGAAAAAGAGAAGTTGTTACTCTCGAAATGATTAAAGTTTCTACCATTCCAGACCTTAAAATATTTATCAGTAAGTCCACCAATTTTACAATTTACTGTCTTTATATAAATTTTTAAAAAATATAGATGAATTCATCTGAAATTTACCGTCTCTTGTCATTTATTTTTGTTCATCCCATATTCCACCTTCCGGTTCTTAACATTGCATTGCTCCTGCCTCGGAATTCTAACTTTCATACTTACATAAAGATTACTTATAGTCTACAGACGACTTTTAAAAGTGTAAAAAGTCAGTCCATATTGATTAAACCGCGATACTCCTCTGGAATATGTAATTTTTAAATAAATAATTTGCATTTAGCCTTAACGTTTTTGCGATCGAGCAGTTTATTGACTTCTGTTCAAGATAATCTGACGCACAATATATATATATATATATATATATATATATATATATATATATATATATATATATATATATATATATATATATATATATATATATGCAAAGGAGTAAGGTTACCAACATTTGTTAAAAGTTTTTTTCAACATTTATTTATTATTTTGTTGTAAGATGAGAGCGGGCCACCGCTTGAAACGCGTTATATAAAATTATAAAATTATAAAATGATAAAATGATAAAAGGATAAAACAACAAAATAATAAATAAATGTTGAAAAAAACATTCTACAAATGTTGGTAGCCTTACTCCTTTACATATATACTTTTCTATCGTTGGAACTGCACTAATACTGCACTACCTTGTTTTCTCTCTCTCTCCCTCTCTCTCTCTCTCTCTCTCTCTCTCTCTCTCTATATATATATATATATATATATATATATATAGTCTAAAGAAGCTTTGAGTTATTTTAAACAAAAAGACAAAAAAAGAAGGAAAATGCAGTTTAAATTCCCACAGAAATTAACTAAATCCAAAATAGTGCAGACTTAACATTCGTTGGAAAATTCATAAAAAAATAAAATATATAATAGTAAGTAAATAAAATAAAAAGGGGGATTAAGTATCTAACAGTGAACCAAAAACAGGAGACCTTAACGTAAGCATCTAATATTAACACGGGGATCATCAGCTGTTTACCATGAAACTGTTTCGGAGATTTAAAAACAGGACAGTTATATGCATGGCTCTCCAATGGTACAGATCAAACTACAATTTCCCCAATCAAGTGTCGAAATAATTCAGCTTAAAATGTTACTTATATAAATAAATAATAATAATCAAAATAATAATAATAATAATAATAATAATAATAATAATAATAATAATAATAATAATAATAATAATATACTACCCTTAAGACTACCGTGCGATATGGTAATTTGCATATCAAATAAAATTCTTTATAACAATAGTGATAATAATAATAATAATAATAATAATAATAATAATAATAATAATAATAATAATAATAATAATAATAATAATAAAATGCTATCTAAACACTACAGGCAAGAATTATTCTGCGATATGGTAGCTAGAAATAAAATTATATAGGAATTTAAGTTGCATTAAAAAAGAAAAAAAAAGCTTTAGTACCTTAGGTACCAGAAAGGCAAATAGATAAGAGGAAGGAAACCTAGCCATACAGATCTAAATACCCAATATATATATATATATATATATATATATATATATATATACTAACAAATATTATAACAACATAGGTCAAATACTCACTTAACAAAAAAGATAATAATAAATAAATAAAAAAACAAACAGGGGAAAATTTAAATAAATAATAAAATAAATAAATAAATAAATAGATAAAGATAAATGAATAAATAAATAATAATAATTTAAAAAAAGATAAATAAATGGTTAAGTACAATAAATAAGTAGATAAATAATAAATAAATACAAAATTAATAGAAAATATGAAAAAAAAATAATAAATTAAAAAAAATATATTAAAGTCTATAAACTATTAATAGTAATAACTTAAACTAACAAAAAGATTAACTATGATAATATAATAATAATAACAATAATTACAAAAGCAACAACGACAACAATAACAATAATAATAATAATAATGGATGAAATACCGGAACCACCCCAGATAACATTAATAATAAGAAGAAAAAAAGAAGAAAAAAAAATGAAAAAAAGAGAATGAAACATTAATTTTAACAATATTTTAGCCTAACAATTAGAAATAACTAATTTATAGGCGACGTAAACAACAAATGAACTGAATTACCTTCCTTTTATTGTTGTCTTAGCGTTACACAAATCATTAATGAACAGATAATATTGAATTAATTAATGAAATATACATATTTAAAAATAGAATAAACTAAATAAATAAACTAAATATTAATATACACAATAATTTAATGTAATGTTTAATGACAGTATTAACCGACATATTAATTTAAACGAATAGACTTGGTTTAAAAAAAAAATTAGATTAGAATTTAAAATTTAACGACAAAAAGGAAAGATTCTAAAAAGTAGAAACAAAATAAAAAAGTTTAATAAAGTAAATAGATGAATAAATAAATTAGATAAAAAGTAGATAAATAAAATATTAATAAAAAATAAATAAATAAATAAATAATAATAAAATAAAAGTTTATTTTATTTTTGAATCTGGTTTGGAATTTAAAATTTAACCGGTATTTTCTGCGAGACTGAATCTTACAGCCCCTTCATATGCACGCTTGAACTTGAGTTGAGCACGGTTCTGAAGAAGTGAAGAGTTCCCGAAATATTAAAATAAAAAATATATCATACGGAATTTCCACCAGAACATCTTGATACAGGTATTACATAACATTGTAACATTGTGTAGATAGACAGATATATATGTGTTTGTGAAAGGAAAAAATAAATAAATATATATATATATATATATATATATATATATATATATATATATATATATATATATATATATAAATGTATGTGTGTGTATGTACACATTATATTATGGTTGAAATTAATTCATTTGTTCCACCATTATATGTCTTATTTGCTCCAACTTGTGTCTATCCGTCACACCTCTGCATTGTATTGCCTTCTAAGTATCACATTTCTCTCTCTCTCTCTCTCTCTCTCTCTCTCTATATATATATATATATATATATATATATATATATATATATATATATATATATATATATGTGTTTGTGTGGGTGTGTGTGTATGTACTGATATATTCGCTATTCAATTGGAAGAAGTTTACATAGACTTAGGTCGAATAAATAACCTATTCACTCAAATGACTGTCAGTGCCCTTCTCGCTAAAAGCAAAATACTTGAGATAATAGTTAAGTAGCTGTTTGGTCGGGCCTTCATACAAACTTTCGGTCAGCCGTTATATTGTTTTTAATGCCATTCTTGAATTAATTGTTATACCGGTGAAATCTGAAAGACGCTCAACAAGGCGCGGCCTTTGTGTGTCGCTCAACTGAAGCTTTCATTGATTATCTGATATGGGCCGTCAAAGACAGACGCAAAAAGAAAAACAGTCTCATTGAAATAGTTAAAATGACTTTTTTTTTATAAAGCGTTTCGTTTTATTTGAAACTAGCAGGGAGACTCGACGTTGCCCGGGATTGAATGAGGATCACTACTATGTACCTTTTCACTATGCCCATAACACCATTTTATTTCTTTGTTTTTTTTCTGTCCCCTCTTCCCATTTCGCTCTTTAATATAGCCAGAAGAAGCTGAATTATTGGAAAACTCTCTGAATTAGTGTCTTATACATATGGTTTAAATCCCATGAAAATCAAATATACGTATTTAAAGTTTTAAGGGTGTTTCTGTCAATATGGGCCATATATATATATATACATATATATATATATATATATATATATATATATATATATATATATATATATAGCTCAATTTTGAGAGTGTCCGAGTAAAGGGTAAGAGGTCGCAGTTTTCTTCACTTGTCTAAGTATCCGCTTTTTTCTTCTTATGATGGATCTATTATTCATTATTAATATTTACTTACATAGAAAAGCAATAACGTCAAGTAATACAACCACTGTATTTTCTGTCTCTTTGTAAACAAGTCAGCAATTCTAATATCATGCTATTAGTTTAAAATAATGTATTTTCTGTGATCCTTTCAAAGTTTACAGCAAGTTGGGAATGTATAAACTGTTGAATAAAATATAACTTTTACTAGGCTTACAATTGTTAGCAGATGCTCACGTATTAAACGAGTTACAGTTTTGGAGTGAATTTACATCATGTTATTTTATGAATAGACACTAAAACAACATAAGCTTAACAACAAATGATTATAGTTTTAAAACATATTTAGTTCAATTAAAAAAGTAATAACTAAATTGCATTCTAATAATTTTTAAAACAAAACAAAATGCAAATAAAACCACAACGCCGTATGGATACAGCTAGTAGACACACACACGCGCGTATATATGACGGCTGAGTGTCGTTGTCTACCTTCTCGACATAATAGGCTTTATTTCTCATCACTTCTCCAAAGATGCCCACTCTCCCACACTTTGTTTTGGCCCAGGTCACTGTACATCTTGGAGGACACCACCACCCATTCCCACATCCCATCCAGACGTACTTTATTTTTGACACCCCTTCTTAATTCCCACTCCCAATTAGAGACTGCCCTACTTGTTTTCGGAGCACCCGGAAAACAGTGGTCAGTCTACCACTTAGCAGAGGGTTGGGAAGGCACTACTAACCATGTTCATATTTAAAAAATTGTAAATATTGTCCCATTCCCCTACAATGAATTTTTCCAATAACATTTTTTATACAAATTGGGGATCACCTAAGTAGGTCCAACCCACCGAGAGAATGCGGTATTTTGGTGAGAGAGTCTAGCTAAGGGTAAAGTGCACATAGACAAACAAATTGTATGACCAGCGACACACCCCACTCATAACGATTCGGGTCTTGTGCCTAAGACGTAGAGGAACATTTGCAGACATTGTGTTTTTTTGTTTTTTAAATATTTTTGCTGTAACCGTTTTTTTCGCTTAAATAAAATCACTTCATACAGTTATTCAGATAAGCCTTATTAGTTAGGACGTCGGCATTTGGAGTTAAAGGTGATTCTTGTTCCGGGGTTCAAATCGTGCAACCGGTTTAAATATTTATCTCTACAATGATGAATCCGCAATAATTAAATATATATATATATATATATATATATATATATATATATATATATATATATATATATATATATATATTGTGTGTGTGTGTATTTAGGCAGCATATTTTCATTCAGGTGAAACATTGCAGCGATTGGTGGATAGTGAGGGACCTATCAGATTAGAGACCCTTTTTTGGACATTTTTTTAGAGGGGAAGACTATTGGATGATGCACCGGCCGAGATGTGACAACACTACTTCATGCATGGGCGGATGGAGGCTTTGTAGAGATATAAAATACTGTCAGTTGTGAGACCTATTATCGTTATAGTCATCAGAAAGGAATCGAAAGATAAGAGATTAGATTAGAAGTCGACATCAGAGATAAAATGATTTGAAGCTCAAGCTGTCTTTCCGAATAATGCACTGACTGTCATGCAGACAGTTTCCATCAACAACTATGTTCTTCGGTGTCGTTAGCAGCGAATATCACATCATCCCTCTCTGCAGTCCTTTATTGCCTTGACTACATCCGCGTTCAGTAGTGAAAGCTCAAATCAATCAGGTAGCTGTAGGCAACCCATATGTGTGGGAGCAAGTCTCAGTGCCTTTCCATACCAGGCGGAAGACTCAAGCCTTCCTCTCAGAGAACTTCGTCGGCCACACTTCACCTGAAATCTAACCTCCCAGCTCGCATGAGTGAAACCCCCTCAACTTCTTTGTGTAAGGCGCGGTGGAATGCGACACAAATAGATACAACGGCAACACAAAGGACAACAATTAGAGCCTTTGGGTTCCTAAGTTAAGATGTTGTCTCGAAGGCCTGTTGCTGGTCCACAGGTCCCATCATGGCTCTCATAAAGTTCATCGAGTGAAGTCATGTGTGATGAATACATCTAAACAATGACACTACTGTATAATATATAGATACTGATATATATATATATATATATATATATATATATATATATATATATATATATATATATATATATATATATATTTATATATATATATATAGAAAGAGAGAGAGAGAGAGAGAGAGGGAGAGAGAGATAGATATAGATAAATATATATAGATATAGATATAGATAAATATATATAGATATAGATATAGATAAATATAAATAAATATAGAGATATAGATATCGACAGATACAGATATAGATATATCTATATAGATAGATAGATTGATAGATAGATATAGATATATTTATATAGATAGATAGATATAGATATAGATATAGATAGATCTAAATAACGGCAGATACATATATAGATAGACATAGATAGATAGATAGATAGATAGATAGATAGATAGATAGATAGATAGATAGATAGATATATAGATCTAGATCTCGATAGATCTAGATCGAACTAAATATAGATATGGACCACGGATACCTCATAAGTATCATTTGGTTTACGACATATCAGCTTTTGGGTGGAGGGTTAAAACACAAATCCTATTGCAAACGAACAACTGTAAAAAAAGAGTTTAACAGATGTGATTATTCTAACCCTTGGATTGATATGGGGGTTATGGATTCATTCATTTTCCACCCGTATCCGTGCGTAATTGAACAGTGTATTTGATAGAATTTGAACTCGGTATGGCCGATTCGTTCGTCCACGAGTGTCCTGCTCCGGTGCGATACTGGAGGAAGCTCGTGTATTTTTTTTATCTTGCTTGAGTATGTGTTATTTAAGTAAGATTTAACTCGCGTAATATGTTGTTTTTATTTTTAGGAAATGTAACTCGATTTATTGTTTCGGTTTTTATAGTACGAAAATGACAACACTAAGACATATATTGCTGTTAGTAAAATCAATAATTTACTAATCCCTAGCGTAACACTGGGTAATTGTCAAATCCCATGGTATGTATATCGACGTTCCTGTCCACGGCACGATAGATCAGTTGGTCAGGTTGTCGACTCACGTACAGGACACCTTAGTTTCGATTACTGGGTTCAGATTTGTCCCACTGAAAAGCCTAAATGAGGGCTTTGATCCATGGCTGTGGTGGCTGCGTTGTTTGTCTGATTGTAGTCTGATTGTAGTAATAAATACATAAATTTACATATATATATATAGGGTGGGCAAAAATAAGAGTCCTATTTTTAAAAATTCATAACTTTTTTATTTATTGATTTTTTTTTTTTTTTTAGAATAAGTAAAGGACCCCTTCCGAAGCAAGCATGAGCCGTATTAGCCCTAAGGAACGTACCCTCATTTAGAAAACATTATTTTTGCTTAAAAAACTCAAAACAGTGTAAAAAACAATACTTTAGTTTTTGTAACTTTTAAGAAGTGTTTTTCGGCTAAAATTTGTTTTGTTTATTTCAAAAAATCTCGGAAGGGTCAGTCTACACACACATAAAGTTTGGTGAGTTTAACTTTTATTTTGTGGAAGTTATTCAAATTCAAGTTATTCAAATTTAAAGATAGGACCCTTATTTTGGCCCACCCTGTATATATATATATATATATATATATATATATATATATATATATATTAATATATATATATATATATATAAGAAGTTTCTAAGGAATATAAAATTCGCAAGCAGCCCCTAATCGCGTGTGTATCCCTTTAAAGCGAGACAATTTTAAACAACGTTAGTTTTTGCAGTATTTTACATGGAGGTGTCGCCGCCCCCCACATACAGCGGCTGGTATTCCCAAAATGGTCACCCATATGATACTGGCTAGGCTCAACATTGCTTGACTTCGGTGATCTAACGAGAATCAATGGGTCAACGTGATTATGCTATTCGCCCACGACGGTATCCGTTGACCCAAACACACCCTCCCCCGGAAAATGAGAGTATATTTACCTCCTCTCCAAGACTTTAGACACAAGGTCAGGTGTGGTTTCGAAAAACCAGCGCGCTAGGATAAGCGCAATCGGGTCTATAAAAATGCTTTAGCAGCCCCGTCGGCATTCCGTCAGGGTATTAACAATGAACAAACACTTTCTTAGAGAGAAGGTGAAGTCTGGGAGGGTTGACCACATAAGACTGAACAGAACAATACCTTATACCGACAGCAACAAAACGTAAAAATAATGAATTTACTGACATATATATATATATATATATATATATATATATAATATTAACTTTAAAATATAATTATAGTCCCCTTTACTAAGATTGGTGCACTTTGAGAGAAGCAGTAATACTATGGCTTAAAAGCGAGATTCCGACCCCGTTTGTTGTCGTTGAATCACTCTCCACTGCTCGCTATACGCGCCCGCCGATTTGGCGTTTATAGATTTAAATTCCTCCTAATTGTCATGTGAATTCACGCCGGGTTCGTGCCTTCCGACCGACAGGAATTAAAATCCCTTACGTAAGCATGAAACATCGATGTCTGTAAGTATACCACATTAATATTTACTTATATATATATATATATATATATATATATATATATATATATATATATATATATATAGAGAGAGAGAGAGAGAGAGAGAGAGAGAGAGAGAGTGTGTAGGTGTTGGTCATGAGAAGAAGAGAGGGAGAAAAGGAGAGACAGTAGAAATAGTAGAACCACATTGTTCAAATATAACTTGTGTTTACTCGAGAGTAGGTATGAGTCAAACAAGAAAAGGGAAGTAACAAGAACGGATATATAAAAGCTGTATGTCCGTTTCAAAAACATAAAACAGATCAAGAACCAATCACATAAAAAAAAAGTTAAAAATGAGGACATCTATAAAAAAGAGGCAGTGACCTATATTTAATTTTTAACAATCCGCAATTTTATATATGGATTCTACTTGCTCGTATCGTAATCGCCCGTCGCACGAGACATGAGGCCTATCCACTCCAGTTTCCTTGCAACACAGCGTGTCTCACCAGAAAGAAAGTTTCACTATCGACCTACTTAGCAATCAAAAGCGGCGCAATCCATGAACAAATATATTTCGTGACTATGCCATTAAACTCTATCCGATGGTCAGACCGTGATTAGGGAGCATTGGCGACAAGCGTTACTATTAACGACATACATTACTTTAATGAAATTAGTTTAAAACAATTAATTTTGGTTTGCCTAATCAATTATGAGATATATGCATTAAAAGGTGTTTAATATTAAATATTTAATAGAATATATAAGCCTGTTAAATCAATGCACATATCGGCTGTAAGTTAAGTAATAAGGGTCAGCCATCTTGTTTTTTTAGGAAGTAAGGTACTTGATTCGTTATAACTTTACTCACAACCAATATTTACGGTAACTTCACAGTTATATATCTTCTATTAAATATTAAAATTTTCACATACAAATAGATCACAAATAATTAGGTAGATAAAATAAATTGTTTTTGACAAATTTCCTAACTTATTTCTTTTAAAATAATTTATGTCACCAATAGTAACGTTTACTTAATGCTTTATTTCATACATATATATATATATATATATATATATATATATATATATATATATATATATATATATATATATATACTGCGTATCAGTGGCGATTTGTGATCGGAGTTCGCGCCCGCCAACCGTCGCAAATTAACTTCCTGCACTGAAGATTGCGTAAGCATGAAGCATCGATGTCTGTAAGTAATAAATAATTAATATTTATTCATAAATATTATTAAAAGCCCCCTTTACTAAGGCCGGGCACTCTGAGTGAGTTTAATAACAAGCAGTACTACTAACTTCATTGCGAGATCCAACACAGTTGGTTGTTGTAGATCACTATTCGCTGCTCGTTGTAAAATACCCACCGATTTGATATTTACAAAGTTAAATTCCTCCTTACTTCTAAGCTAATTTGTGCGAATTAGTGGCGATTTGTGATCGGAGTTCGTGCCCGCCACCCGTCGGAAATTAACTTCCTGCACTGAAGATTGCGTAAGCATGAAACATCTATGTCTGTAGGTAATAAATAATTCATATATATATATATATATATATATATATATATATATATATATATTAAATTCCCGAAACAGTTTTTCATGGTAAACAACTGATGATCCCTTAAACAATGTTATAAGCAAACTAATATAATAACTGTAAAAAATAAATTGACTTACATGAGTGATTTTCCACTGAACGACTTGGGACTAAAAGTTTTTTTGTTTTTTTTTAATTTCTTTGTTATATAGTTTTAATGGTTGAGAAACTTCCGAGACTATATATATATATATATATATATCTATATATAGCCGATGGTGACGCCCTTAATAGGGAGCTTTGGGTAAGTGTAGTCACATGTAGTTACTATTACTCCCAGCTCTACTCGAACCTGAGATGATAGCACTTTTTTACTAATGAGTCACGACTTATGAAGGCCCCACACCACTCGATGATAAGGTTTAATGAGATGGATACATTTGACAGTAAAATTATGATAAATACTATTGGAGGATAGGAAATATCATACCAAACACTCAAACAACAGCTGAATCAGAAAACAGCAATTCTCTCTCCTTTGTCAGAAACATGGCTCACAGAATGTGAGAACGAAATGATAAAATATGGGTAAGCGAGAGTTACGAAATTGCAGAGAGTGAACCGAAGCTCCACTTTTTGTCAGGATTTTTTTCCTGGTTGAAATAGAATCTGTTGTGAGGATATTTTCCCACTTTTTTTGTTGCAGCAAAATTAGATATCATTTCAGTTTAACCTGAGGAAAGGGGATCAAGCTCCCCAAAATATGAAACCCTCTAAACGGTTGCAAGTTTTGAGGTTCGAACCCGTCGGCGTTCCCCGGTAAGGTCGTCCAAGTTGTTTTGTTTTTGACGCGTCACTTCAAATTTTGCGCGTCACTTCATAGTTAAAAAGAAAAGTGAGAAAGCCGTTAACAACAACACCACGTCCGTTTTCCATTCTGACGGACTACTACCAACACCAACGGAATTGTTACAATCTCATACCCTGAAGAAGCTAGGTATACTAGCGAAATGATTAGTCAAAGGATCAAAGTAAAAATGAAAAAAACATCTGTTCTGATTTTATTTTTATTAATAAATATCGCATCTAAAAAAGTCTTTGAAGGTTTTTAGACTTATTTAGTATATCAAGAGAGGCGCGATAGCGCTCTATCACTTAATAGACTTCGAAAACGACCTATGCTAGAAATCTCATTTCTTTGATCAGTCATAACTCAACCAAATAAGTTAAAACTTTACACAAAATTTTCATTTGATAGGTTCTATAAGTGTGTAGAATTTCAGCATCATTAGTCAAGGCCACCCAGAGATCCAGAAAGGTCAGGAGTTATTTTGTGTTATCCGTGTGTACGTACGTACGTGTGTGCCACCCTGTATCTCATCAACTATTTGATGGATTCAGCTGATTTTT
>OY744520.1:203940340-204000340 GCA_963556195.1 Sepiola atlantica | reverse complement strand
AACAACACATCCTCTCTGCAATACGCCAGGGCCGACTAAATAATTTGAAATAATTTAGTCAACACATCCGGGTCAACTATTGCTCATAATCTTTTAAATAGCACCGAATGTGCGTCAGCTTTACATTAATGACAGTTTTCTGTCATAAGTAGATCACATTCGTTATTACAACATAAAGTCCTGGAAGCAATACATATTAAGTCATTAAAACCCTCCATTTGTAAACAAAACGAGTGGCTTCTTGAACTCAATGTGATCCACTTGTGCCCCCCTCAATTTTTTTTTCTCCCCAAACTGGTCTTCATTTCACTATTTCAAGTTTTTAATGGTGGTGCATGAATTATTTCAACGTATATATATTACTCTGATGAGTGTAAACGAAAGCTGGCTTAGTAGATTTATGCATTAATTTTGTTTTATTACTTTCATTTTTACACTTTTCAATTTCATTCATACCTCCAGAAAAAATGTCACAGACGTCTATATTCCTTGCCTTAATATATATATATATATAATTATCCATATATATATATATATATATATATATATATATATATATATATATATATATATATATATATATATAAATATAATTATTAAAGACAATATATGTATTATCATATATCATCAGATCCTTTAAGTTTGTAGTCTCCTTTGAAGATTCAGCTCAATGTTTGTCAATTATTGATAACAGAGCAAAATATAGAACAGTTTTTTTATTATATTCCAATAACCATTGTCTGTTTTATTACTTTTATTTTTGTTTTTATTTTTTTCACATTTCCAAAAATTCCAAATTTCTGTGAGATATATTTAACGGTCCGTTTCATTTGTTTTGTGCCAAACAAGAAACCTCACATAATATCATATAACATAGCAATGGGGAATCCCAGAAAAATCAATAGGAGAATAAATACTAATAATACGCAGATTACTGCACCTAGCACTAAACTTAACACTAGAGGATCAACAAATCTACCATCCGTAGTAAAAAAACACTGGGAAGAAAAACAGACGTAGAAATTCACTATGGTTCAACCCCCTTATGGATTAACTGTCCTTACTGACACACCTAGACAATTTTACCAAATTATCGAGAGAAATTTTCCTAGGGATAGTAGACTAGGCAAACTTATTAATAAGAATACAGTTAAGCTATCCTTTTTAACTTCGATAAAATTTACATCAACTATAGTAAGTTCAAATAACACGAAAATCAAAAAGAATAGTAACTTAGATACCAGCACAGTTCAGAATCAGAATAATAACTCCCAATGTAACTATAGAAACATTAGCCAATGCCCTTTAGAGGGGAATTATTTAACCTCAGATATAGTGTATAAGTGTAACGTTATAAAAGAAAACAGAATTAAAACATACATTGGTTCGACGGGCTGTAGTTTTAAGGACAGATATCGAAACCATATACACTCTTTTAAAGAACCTAATACAAATTCAAAAAAGATTCCTACGACTTTAGCTAAGCATGTAAGAGAACTAAATAGCAAAAACATACAATACAACCTGAAATGGTCTATACTAGGTAGAGCAGGGAAATATAGACCTAACAAATCTAAGAGATGCAACCTCTGTATTCAAGAATCCTACAATATAGTTATGTTTAAAGATAATTTATTAAATAAAAGACAGGAGGTGATTCAGAACTGCCTACATAGAACCGCATACATCCTATCCCGCTACAGACCCATATAAAATACCTGTGCTGGTAACCCTTTTCATCAACAAGAGTATGTAAGTAACTAATGTATAGGAACAACATAAGAATTTCTTGACAATACAAAAACATAAACCGAATACTAGATAACTGAGTACTAATACATCAATATAAAACATTTAGAAATAGAGCACATCACTTATAATCTAAAATAACCGAAGTAATTAAAATTGTATCTGACTTATAATAAAAAATAGTAAGAAGGCTAGATTATGAGAACATCAATAAGTAATTGAAATAGGTTTTTTCATCTTGTTTTTTTTCGATCTGTATTAATTAGGTGAGAAATGGTAAATAGTAAGTAAAATATCCCTTTGGTAGGAGTATAAACTAATAACACTAGTATCATCTAAAATATTATGCGAAATAAATGTTCAATAGATAAATGAAGATATAAAATAAATAAATAAATAGATAAATAAATAATGTGTGTATATATATGTATATATATGGTGTATGCATGTGTATGTTTGTTTATTCGGATATGTGCATATATATTGTGTGTGTATGTCGGAGGTTTGGATGTTGAGCATAATAATTCCGATTCACTTATATTGAAACCTTAAGCTATGGAAGGGTGCAGACATATTATAACTGAACTTCGATGTTAAGCTTTCTTTTTATGGGAAAGATTTGATATCATATTACTTAACACAAATATTTAGAGGCTTGTAATCTGTTGAAATACAATCATTTCTGTAGTGGTTGTTTGTGGAGTTTTTTTGTAGATGTGGATTGTACGTTTTTATTTGCGTTCGGATCTCTTAATGTATGTATGCAGGTAGGCATGTTGATAGATAAGTGTAAGAGTAGGTACAACCTAATATTAGATTTTAAAAAATAAATAAATAAATAAATAAAAATAAAAAAGCTTCATCGTAGGGAAATAAACAGGAATGATCTAATTCCTATTTTAGTCACGTTAATTGTTTAGAGTGAATTGGGTTTTTGACATTATTTTTAGCCTATTTGCACTTAATTTTTTTGTTTTAGAAGTAAAAGAAATACTTGTTTTTTTATCCTACATATACTGAAGAAATATTTCGATATGTGTGTGAGCGTATGGGTAGGTGTATACATGCATGTATGTGTCTGTATGTATGTGCATATATATATATGTATATATATATATATATATTTGTGTGTATGTGTGTGTATGTATGTATATGTATACTTATGTTATGTGTGTGTATATATGTGTGGTTGGTATGAATTTATTGATGGATACTAAGCATATTTGTGAATGTATATTAATAAGCATAATGATACTTAAAAGAAGGGAGAAAAACGACTAAATAATAGATGGAAATATTAATGTAAGACTCTAATTGTTTATATTCGTATATTTGTCTTAGCAATCCACTTGATAGTACGATTTAGAAATAAAACATAGTAAAAATTAATGTTTAAGGTACAGATCCCCGTTAAACTACTTTCGAATCCTTAAAACACTTTAAGAAATTAAATAAATAAATAAATATATAATGCCCATTCTATATTTCGAAATCGTAATCTGGCTAAATATGGAGGATATATTTCGCCGTAAATATAACCCCCTTAGTTTCGTATTTTAACTAGTGGCTTACTACTTGAGTGATGAATTTCTGGGAAGGTAAGCTTGTCTCAATATTCTTAGAAAGGGTTTACTAATAAATACTATATAAATTCCATATAAACACTTATGTAGAAGAAACTTTTTTAATAGTTGATTGAATAGACGGTTTGACACATTGAGACTAGCTCTATAATGATCTGCTTAAATGAGTTTCGCACCATAAACATTCAGGTAACTTTAATAAAAAGATAAATTATCTTCAAATAAACTGGAACTTTATAAATAAATTATAGTACATATTAAATATTTTAGCAAATATTACCGAATTAAAGTTTTTAAACTGATCGCACTAATTTTTTTTTGGGAGATACTAGCTTTGACCGAAAATAAAAAAATAAAAAAATAAAAATAAAAATGGCTGATTAGTTTGATCGTACACATGTGAGTGTTTGCTTTAAAATTTTTGTTTGTTCTTTTGTTTATTTTCACCTTAAAATGAAACTGATGTATGATGTGGGTATTTTTCAAGACACTCTAATTTAAGAACTCTTATTATTTGTGAACTTTTTCTGATGATTCTGTAGTGTTGCAGAGACGATATTGACATACAAATGTTATTTGGCACAAAACAAATGAAACGGACCGTTAAATATATCTCACAGAAATTTGGAATTTTTGGAAATGTGAAAAAAATTAAAACAAAAATAAAAGTAATAAAACAGACCATGGTTATTTGAATATAATTTTTAAAAAAACTGTTCTATATATATATATATATATGTATATATTATTATCCTTATATATATATATATATATATATATATATATATATATATATATATATATATATATATATATATATATGTGTAAGTAAATTACGTGTACAACAGAATGGTAGGATTAATTTTAGAGGAAGCATTATTAAAATCAATGAAACAGACGAGTGGGAAAATAAAAAAAAGGAAAATTGTTAAAATTACCTTAAGGCCTTGTCGTCTGACCCTCTGAGAGGAAACGTCAGAATGGTAAATTAAAAACTAAAAGTCGAATGAGAAATGAAGGGGGGAGAAAAAAAATAAATAAATAAATAAATAAAACTTATTTCAGTTGGAGGAAACGAATGAGAAGGGGGAAAAATATATATATATATATATATATATATATATATATATATATACTAGAGATGAAAGATAAGAATAAAAAATTGTAAAAATGCAATATTTATTAGAACATCAAAAGTTCAGAGCAAGGAGTTGCATATCCGTTATCTATGTATTTTCTAAGATAAACTCTTTTCAATGTAATTGTAATTGTAAATATTATCGGCAACATTTAACTTTGAAAATTTTACATAAAATAAAACAAAATAAAGGTCGAAAGGTAAAGAGTCTGATGTTGAGATGAGAGCGTAGAGTCAGGACAGACGATGTCCCAAAACACGTCAAAATAAAAACAGATGTTATGTTGGTAATGAATGTTTGATCTGTCGTCTCTAGAATTGATTGCTATATTCAATATATTGAGCTTTATATTATCACGATAGATTACTATTAAACGATAATTCAATTATCTTTAATTTAATTCAACATTTAAATATCATATATATATATATATATATATATATATATATATATATATGATTATTTTTATTCAACCAGACATGTACAAAATCTGCGACACTGGCATGTCGATGTTATCGATCAACAGTTATTATAACTGAGATCTCATCAGGCAGAGTTAGAATCCGATCTTAACATTAGGTCATATTTGGAAAGAATGAAATGGGGAGAAAAGAAGAAGAAAAGAAGAGACTAATGTTAAGATCGGATTCTAACTCTGCCTGACGAGCTCTCAGTTTATAATAACTGTTGATCGATAACATCGACATGCCAGTGTCGCAGATTTTGTACATGTCTGTGTAAATAAAAAATAATCATATATAAGAGCTCTATTTGATATTGAGCACTTTTTATAAACCCAGTTTAAATTCTTTGGATTACTACTCTGTGGATGTTTTACCTGGATTATATATATATATATATATATATATATATATATATATATATATATATATATATATATATATATATATATTAAATATATATTAAATTCCCGAAACAGTTTTTTCATGGTAGACAACTGATGATCCCTTAAAATAGTGTTAGAAACAAACTAATATAATAACTGTAAAAAATAAATTGACTTACATGAGTGATTTTCCACTGAAAGACTTGGGACTATAAGTTTTTGTTTTTAAGTTTTTTAAAATATAGTTTTAATAGTTGAGAAACTTCCGAGACTATATATATATATATATATATATATATATATATATATATATATATATATATGTGTGTGTGTGTGTGTGTGAAAAATGGCAAATGGAAAACAAGTTAAAATGCAGGAGAAAAACAAAAACAAGAGATTTTTTGACGGGTTTCGTTCGTGTAATGCTGAATGCAGTCTCTATTGGATACAATTAATTCGACACAAGCTTTTAATTCGTTCACCCATTTTTTCTCTCACTTTTTTTATGGATCAAATTCTTTTCTTTTTTCTGTGTACAATTAATTATGCCGCTAGAGAATTCCGGGAAAAATCTGTGATGATCACAAAGTGGGAGATCAGTTTGCGTTTAATTTATATAGCAAACTGACCCCCTAACCCTCACTAAAATCTAAAATATTTGAAAAAAGATTTTTTTAAAAACCCGGAATCATATATATAATGTGATAGGTAATTGTACACAGACAAAAGAATTTAAAAAAATGTGTGATGGTCAAAAAGTCAGGGATCAGTTTATGTTAAATTTATATAGGAAACTGATTCCCCGTCCTAAAATCTAAAAGATTTGAAAAGATTTTCTCTCGCAACCTGATAGGTAATTGTACACTGAAAAACGAATAAAATTTAGTTAGTAAAAAAGTTGGGAAAAACGGGTTGTGGACAATTACGAACAAGCGCCAGATGAGTTCTTGCTGTGAACTGCTTGAACTAGTGAGTTTTAGTGGGGGTTTTAAGCTGTGAAGATAAAAGCATTAAAATTGCTTTTATCTTCGCATCAGAATTAGTCCATAGCAATATTCAAGATTTGTTATTGTTTTTTTGAAGAACTAAATAATTTAAGGGTTCCAAATACTTTTATGATATTTTAAATTATTATGATTAATGTGAAAGCTAAATTATATTAGAATAGTATAGCAGAGTAAATATCACATATCAAGAAGACTATACACTCTCGGATACTCAACCAAAAATATCCCAACCTCCAAAAACCAAACATACACCAGGATGCTCCTGACAAAAATAGTGGACGTTATAGGAAGTATGAGGTGGAAAGTTTTGAATACAGAACAAAAGCAGACAGAAAATACTACGGCCTAAAATCTGGCAAATATCCGCCGAAAGTAGAGGCCTTAGACAATTTCGAAAAAGACCTACTTAACATTACCCGCAATCTAGATTTTACGAACAAGCAAAATCCGTTTCAGAAGACACTTGCCGCCGACATAAAAAAACTCAAAAGAGAAAATAACGCACTAATATTCTCAGACAAAACCAAAAACATTTATAAAATGACAAAAAAGGAAAAAAACAGACCTAAAAATTAGCTCCATTACCGATAAATATCAGTTAGCCAAGGCAGATACATATAAGACCATTAATAATGAAACTACTGAGATAGCTACTAGACTAGGTGTCGAATACAGAATTAACAAGAGCCGAATACAGCCTGCTTGAATATTCGCGATGAAATCTTTAAGGGATGTATCCACAAGAGGCAAGCACTACTCATAAACTGGAATGACCGATACACATAATAAGCCTAGCTACTCCTCCTCTGTTTCTACTCCAGTAAATTTTTCAACTATAACTAATATTAATAAAATTAATAAATTAAAAAATACGAACCAATACCTTAATCAACCAATATCCACATTAATTTTCAAGAGCAAAAACTTTAACTTTCCCATAAATATTTCTCCACGCGTGCAGACCCATTTAAACGGCTTCAAACAATTTAAATCTCGACAGAGTTACTGCTCTTGGACCGAGCGTTTCCTTTATTTAAATTACTTCGAGTTGACTAAAAGTCGTTTGATCCAGAATTTAAACACGAAATTAAGTAACGGTTTTCCCTTTAACCTTTTTTCTCTCTTCCTTCCTTTCTTTCTACCTTTAGAACGCGCACCATCAAACCCCAAAACAGTAACGGCCAAATATACAACATTCATAAATTTGACTCACGGGAATTATATAGAAACATTTTCTTTCTTTATTTTTTACTCTTTTTTATTCTTTTTAATTTTATTTTTTATTATTTTTCTTTCATTTTTATTTTATTTTATTTTATTTTATTAGTTTATTATTTTCTTTTCTTATTCTTATTTTATCTTATTTTATGTTATTCTTATATTTCTATTTTTATATCTCTTCAAATCTCCTCCGGTTTTAAATCTTAACCGTTTCCTTACACTAAATTTAAATTAAAACAAACATACACCACATGCTAAGCAAATTACGCGTTCCAACGAGAGTGTCACGTGACTTCACATTTCCGAAACAGATGACAACAGAAGCTGAAGAGAGCCAGATAGCTAAGTCTTTCCGTGCTTGAAACCGACGGTACGAATGTTGTACTAATTTTTCTGTACCAAAATATATATATATATATATATATATATATAGAGAGAGAGAGAGAGACAGAGACAGAGACAGAGACAGAGACAGAGAGAAAGAGATAGATAGATAGATATTTACACATACATATATATACATATACATATATATATATTTTATTATTATTTATTTACTTATTATTATTTATAAATAAAATAGTTATCCACAGACACGTGTTTCACCGTTACTGTGGCTCATCAGCATGGCTTACTATGGCTGAGCTCGAACTTCGGTCACTGGGGCTGTGTTCAGCCCAGTGATAAGGCAGACACTCGTACGTATGTATAGGGGAGGCAACTCCATACGCTCAAGATGGGCGGAATACACTATTAGTTAATTATCGCTAAAAACAATAACAACAAAAAGTAACTTTATAAACGATAAATTATCACGTAATTTCAGACGAGTCTCTAACCGTAACGGTTAGCACACTTGGTCACAGCCTCAATCATAGTCAGCTACACTGATGCGCCGCAGTAACGGCGAAACATGTGTTCGTGAATAACTATTTTATATATAAATAAATATAAATATATATATATATATATATATATATATATATATATATATATATATATATATACTTCCATCTCGTGACACAAAATTGGCGAGTAAAACACTGCCTTTTGCAATGTTTCGGACGTAAGAATTTTAAGTGTTTAGGGGAAACTAGAAAGCAAATAGCAAGTCAGTAAACAATCTGAAATGAAAACAGAAAATAATCCTCCACACGATAATAAAATTCAACGGTGGGTGTTTTGTTTTCTTTGGGTCATCAGAAATGATAATAACAATTATACATTTATATGAATTATTTAGTAATATACCTAGATAAATAGCGAGTGACATGGCTTTGTTTATCCCTATATCTCGAAGGTTTATTCTTATCACTTCGTCATATGTTTTTCTAGGCTTTCCCCCGTGAACTGATCCTGCTACTTCAACTGTTTTACAACTAGTAACCCGAGTACATTGATTGATTATTTCGACGTGGCCCTACTATCGATTTATACTTTTCTTCCTATAATGTCCAAATTTAATCTACCTCTGAGTTGATTAGAACTTAGCCTGTCTGTAAGACTTGCATTACACATGTATCGTATCATTCTCATATTATTTATCTATGCAACGCAGGCCCCTAACCTTCACTGGTCATGTAACACTTCCATACATTATCACCCTGCGTACATATGCCTGATAGACTCTTCCCTTGGTCGACAGTGGTAACGCTCTGCTAGTTTGTAATGACAGAAGTTCCCTGAACTTTCTACATATACTTCAAACTTTTGTAATCACGCTAGCACTTGCTCCAGCCTGCTCTCCAATGATATCATCAAAGACACACATTTGATCATACATATTAATAGCTTCGCCATCAAGATATGTATTCTCCACATTTGAGTTCTAATCAATCTCCATTGTCTTACACTTTTTTGCACACTAATTACTATAATCTCTCAACCTACATGTAATTTCACTGCTTACAAGTATCACAAAAAAAATGAATTCCAACCTTTCCACAACATAAGCAGGGAAATATTCCTCTTTCTGAGAGTTTTCCAACACTATAACACCTGATCATCATATTGGCGTTAGTAACATTCTCTTTCAGACCTTTACTTTCCATAGCATTGCTCCAAGTCTTTAATTAACAAGTTATTCTTCAATTGTTTCAGAGACAAGTACTAAATGATCAGCATACATCATCTCTTCTGAGCAACCCGTGCAAGAACTCCCTGGACCACAATTCTAAGATACAAATGAAAAGCAACGAACTTAGGAAGGAACCCTGCTATACAAACTTAACATAAACGCTGTCACTTAATGTGCTGTTAACTCTAACGCGACTTTGAGCATTTTTATACTTTGATTGGCTAACCTTAACCAAAGACTGACTTACATTTCTTGCACACAATCTCATGTAATGCCATTGTACTTCTTGTGTACCCAATGCTTACAAATACCACAGAAAATTGCGTTTAATCCAACTGCCTTTCAACCAACTGAGCAGAAGTAAGTCAAGCGAACAATTGAACTGAACAAAAATGATGTTAAAAACTGCAACCCCTGTGTTACTCTTAACATGAAAAACTTGTTTTGCTTTTTGAAAAGAATTACGTTTTCATAAGAATCAAAGCAGTAGGAGATTAAAGACGAAACAGCATGACTTTCAGTTTCCATGGGAGAATAATCAAATGTTTTTCAAATAAAGAAACGTCTCATTATGTATAGAAAAACTGATTCTATAGACTAAAAAGCTAATCACATTATTTGCGTCTTTCCGACTATTTCACCAAATCTATTCTGTCATTGTATTCGTCTAGAAGAGGACGTTGCGACTGAAACGTTGTGAATAAATGGTTGGAATCAAGATGAAGATAATTGTTGGAAACATGCAAACAGAAATACTTAATCTTAGAAATATCGGTATTTCTACCGAATTAAAACCCAAATGTTTTCCCCTAACTCTAACCCTTACCCTAACCTAAGTTGTAGGTTAAATTCGACGAAAGTCCGTCTGGTAGGGTTCAAATTATGTAGAAGCACAAAAATATCGTTGACTATGACGTAATTTTAGTTACAACCAGACACCTAATTTCTATAAGTGGTCTCTCTATATTAATTGCCATTGTGTATTAGTCATATATAGGATAGGCCGATTGCTTGCAGATTCTAGGCTGACTCTGTGAACAGGGTTCGCACCTCTCTGCCGTCTGAACCTTTTATTTTCCTGTACAATAAGCTTGAAACGATTGCGCCTGTAGGTTATAAATACTTTAATATTAATTTATAAATATTATAATAAGCCCTTTTAAGAAATTAACATCAAGCACTCCCGGGGATGTAAAAATCAGACTGCCATCAGCTCTGTTGCAAAGTTCCGAATACGTTCGTCGAACCCTCTCGATTAGTCTTCTGTCTGTGCCCGCTTCTAGGTACATATAGATCTTTATTTCCCTTAATAACGTGACACCGTTCAGTGGTCGCGAGGATCGGGCGACTGCTTGCAGATTCTAGGCTGACTCTGTGAACAGAGTTCGCGCCTCCCGACCGTTTGAAATAGTTATTAAGCTTAAAACACTAGCGCCTATATATATATATATATATATATATATATATATATATATATATATATATATATATATATATATATATATATGAAGCAATCCAACAAAAGATATAAGCGTCAACTAATATCTTATAATTAGTGAAACATCCGGATAAAAAAACTGAAGCTCAATATACTGGATAGAGCATTAATATTATAATATAAAATGAAGTAATAAAATAAGGTGTCAATCAAATTTTATTAGAATTCAAAGTTCATGCAAAGCATCCTTAAGTCCTTAGCTCATGAGTTTTCAAAGATAATTCTTCTCTTCAGAGGACCATTACCGCAGTTATACTACAACAGGCAATAAAATTACGCTTTGAAAATATATAAAATTATATACACAAATATATAAAAATACATAACATCAAACATATCAATCCAAAAACATACTTTTGTTGAATCCATACAGTCCATCCAGGTCATACAAGTTGAGAAGCATAATCAGGAAGGACATTACTCCAAGATACAAACTTTGAATTCTAATAAAATTTGATTGACACCTTATTTTATTACTTCATTTTATATTATAATATATATATATATATATATATATATATATATATATATATAAAGATAAAGATAAATGAAGAAAGATAGATAAAGATGTACGAATAACAAATCTATGTCAACTTCGATTGTTCAATGCAAGGTGTACTCGATAAAAACATGTTTGTTTTTATTTCCTTAAGCCAAGGCTTTTCAAAGATTAAAATTCTATTATCAGAGGAATTGCATAGATGGATAAGTTGGCAGTAAAAAAGCCAAAATTAAAAATTCAAAAAAATATAAAGTAATGGAGAGTAAGAGTATGCGTGTAAAAAAATATGGAGTGTGTCCAGTTGGTGAATGTCCGTTGATAAGGTGTCCGGTGAATGGAGATTTAAAGATGGAAAAAGGGGTTTCGTGAAGGCCGCGTTGAAAATGTGCAAAATGAAGTAAATCCAATAGAAAGATGTTTACTTCAACCGTAAATATATATATATATATATATATATGGGCAACTTCCTCTCCCTCTCTCTCTCTTTCTATATATATATATATATATATATATATATATATATATATATATACATATATACATACATATATATCTATATATATACATATATATGTATATATACATATATATACATATGTATATATATACATATATATATGTATATATATACATATATATACACATATGTATATATATACATATATATACATATATACATATATATTTACACATATATATATACATATATATACATATACATATATATATATATATATATATATATATATATATATATATATATATAAGTAAAGAAATCAACATCTTTGAAGCACGGATTAGAATGTATTAAAGTGAAATATTTTTAAAATCAACAATCGTGCAATTTTAAATGCACGAAAAAAAAACTATAAGACAGTCTCGCCTAACAAAGTTGTAATACAACGAAAGCTCGCGTAAAAAATTAAATAAATGAATTTTTCATTTAAAATTGCACGATTGTTGATTTTCAAAATATTTCACTTTAATACATTCTAATCCGTGCTTCAAAGATGTTGATTTCCTTACTTAAAAAAAACGCTAATCTGCGCATGACATCGCCAGGACTAAACTTATAGCGTCGCAAGAACTTGACGTCTATTCGACCCTTCAGGGTTAATACCATCAAAATGAAGAGGAAGAAAAAAAACCCAAAAAACTATAAGACAGTCTCGCCTGACAAGGTTGTAATACAACGAAAGCTCGCGAAGGAAAAAGAAATTAAATAAATGAATTTTTCATTTAAAATTGCACGATTGTTGATTTTCAAAATATTTCACATTAATATATATATATATATATATATATATATATATATATATATATATATATATTGATGAAGAGGATTCATTAGTGTATAATTTCCCAGTCAGGTTGAAAAATTAAAATGCACCCGACATTTATTGAATTTTCACATATTGTATTTTTAAATCAAATTCAATGTTTTTGTTATATAAAATTCCACAAAACAAATTTGAATTACATGTCTCCACCACAAGCTCCACAAAACAAATTTGAATTTCATGTCTCCACGACAAGCTCCACAAAACAAATTTGAATTTCATGTCTCCACGACAAGCTCCACAAAACAAATTTGAATTTCATGTCTCCACGACAAGCTCCACAATACAAATTTGAATTTCATGTCTCCACGACAAGCTCCACAAAACAAATTTGAATTTCAATACGGTCAACTAAACCCAATAATGTTTCACGTTTTGTCAACATGCGAACAAATCTGTCAAACAACGTCGACAATTCATTCCAGAAGTTATAGAACCTTTTTCGATTGCCATTCAAAAGTCTGTTCGAATTAGCAGCGACAGTGAATGTTGCTTTAAGTATCGACTCTTTATCAGACAAAAGTTCAAATCAACAGTTTCTTTCAATCTATCACAGTGACAGAAATATTCAAACGCGAAATTTCGCGCGTACAATAAAAACACAAACACAGCGTTACTTCGCTTTTCTATTTTCCTTCCACAGGTCAACACATGTGCATACATCATAATCCAGACTAGCGCCCTTGCGGTCGAAGAGCTCTCGGCAATAACAAACACAAAACGAAAGATATTTTCAAACTGGAGACCAATTAAGAGATATTCTCGAATGAATTATACCTGGAGGTTCTATGTTCAATCCAAGGTGAAGCAAGTTAAGAAAAAAAATATACGTATACAAGGTATCTAAAAGGTTTAAAATGCATAAGAGCAGTCTCTACCCTAGGTGGATTCAAGAAAAGAGTGTATTACCCTTCTATCGTCCACCTCGAGCAGGGCTATCTTCACTTGAAGATATACTGCTCCAAGAAAGGACTTTCGGCTGCCGACATAAACTAACTTTAATTCCTTTCAATTAAAAGAAAAAATTCACAGTCGTAACTTCTGGCCACATACACTCAATTGTGTATGGCATTTTTCTATTATATACAGAGAAGTTTAGGTGTGTATGTGTGTGTGTGTATGTCCAGCTCAAAGTCAAAAACTACCTAAGAAACACCCGTACAGTTGATATATTCTTAATCAGCATTGCCGGGAATTAATAATATCTCAAATTCAGAAAACATATTTATTCTGTGAGGATAAACTGACCACCATTTTGTTAGGGGGTTTGATTTTTCATTTTTTCTCAATAACTAAAGTGAAGTAACTCTGTTTTTTTTCTAATGAGTCATTTCTCTTACACTGACTTATTCTTTGAGTAATCTATAACAGTGTGAATGTATGTACAGAGAGAGGAATGGGTTAGGCAGAGAAAAAAAGCGGGTGAGGAGGGAGAACACGGAAGGGAGCAAAGAAAGAGAGAAGTTTTAATACAAATATGTTACACCTTTGTCCCAGGCAACGCCGGGTCGCCGTGCTGGTATTACACAAATGAATTGATATAAATTATTTGTTTATTGAAAAGTCGGAAATCCAGAAGAGTACTTCACTCAAAGCCAGCAGAAAATGGTGTTCGGTCAGATTTTGTTCCTGATATTAACCGTTGTTAGGTGAACGTACATAATAGTTAACAAAGCTCCCCTTCTCCATGTTAAGAATGGTTTTCTAAATAATAACGTTATTATTTCAGAACGGTCCGTAAACTTCAGAAGATCATTTAGAAAGATATTCTTAACATGGGGGGCTTTGTTAAATATTCTGTATTTTTACCCAACAAATAAATTAATAAATTAATTAATGAATAAAAAATAGTACAAAACTTGGCAAACCAGAAGGGTAAGCGACTCAAAACAGGAAGTCTTTAATATCAGGAACTAAATCTGATCGAACATCGTTTGCTGTTGACTTTGCGCCGGGTACTCTTCTAGTTTGTCGCAAAGTGTTTTCCCCTTTCTTTAGCAATCCTTTTCTAGAAGTTATTATAGAAGATAGTCTCATAATTTACGTGAAGATTAGCTCCTATAAATTTTTTTAACGATTTTAAAGGTTTTTAAAAGTCGTTTTGATGGTTCAACAAACGGCAAACGACTTTCTTTCTCGATCGTTATTTGCAGGGAAGTCTTTCAACTTAGCCTCTCGACTGAGCTCCAATCTCTGATTCCTATTTGTAAGACATTCACAGCAAGAACTCGTCTTCTACCACAATTGAAAAGAACTTTCGGGCGGAATTTCCATGAACAGAGATTATTTCCAAGAGCTTGCTATCCGTGGAACACATTACCACAATACTGCACCCTGCATATTCATATTACAACATGGTTGCCTTCAAATCTAATGTCATCGAATACGTTCCGTATAATACATAACCAATCTGTGTTAATTCCACTCATAATTTGCACTACGCTCAAATACTGTGCACCACTGAAAAGAACTTTCCTTTCTTCCTCTGTATATCTAAAACCAAACTGAATTTGCATGAACAGTGTTTCCTTCCAAGAACTTCCCATCTGTGGAAAACATTACGATATGACTGCTTCCCTGCAGACTACAAAATAGCCACCTTCAAGTTTAACGTTAAAATGCATGTTGAGCTTAATTTTTTTTTCAATTCCATCCATCGTTTGAATCCTATCATAGTAGTGTTCACAATCCAACTCACATTAACCTTCATTTTTTACTGACTTTTGCCATTGGTAAGATATCAGTAACAAACAAATGATTTACAACTCGAACTGTCGAAGCAAAGTAAAAGCCACAACAGGTGTCAAGCATCCTTTTTACATGTTGCTGAATGACATTGTTCCTATTCCTTTCCATATCAAAAGCATAAATGTCAGCTATGTACCAGACATTGACACAGGGAAAACCTTTGTTCTCGGAAACTAAATCTTCCGAGTTAAATCCAAAGGCAATTGAACAAAAATCGGGCAATAATGCACATCGCCAGCGAACATTTTCGCATTTATTGCCAGCAACTTTCAAAGTTGGATTCAAATCACGCAGAAAATGCATTACTGTTTCAATTTACAATGTAACTCAACTCCAGACATAATTGTTCCTTTATAATTAATTGGAGAATCATTATCTTAAATTTCTAATTCTGTCTCTTTCGAACATATTGTTTTTATTACCATCTTTTGGCCCCGACGAGGTACACGTAGTGCTGAAACGTAATTGCATTTATGTAGGCCATTCAAAATGTTTATAATAAATATTTATAAAGATCTACCTTGTATTGAGTACTTTTGAAAACATATTGGTTTTAAGTTCATTTTATCAATACATTTGAACTATATATATATATATATATATATATATATATATATATATATATATATATATATATATATATATATATATATAGTTCTAATGCAAATTCCGGATACGTTCGTCGAACATATATATATATATATATATATATATATATATATATATATATATATATATATATATATATATATATATATATATATATATATATATATAAGTAATCCAACAAAAGATATAAGCGTCAACTAATATCTTATAATTAGTGAAAACTCATGAGCTAAGGACTTAAGAATACTTTGCTTGAACTTTGAATTCTAATAAAATTTGATTGACACCTTATTTTATTACCTCATTTTATATTATAATATATATATTTATATATATATATATATATATATATATTAGTATTTCATGTATCCACATAAAAATTTTATAAGGAGATATAATTTTTTATGTAGCAATTTGTAGTATTTACTTCAACAGTGCTCGATACGCAAGTAGAGCTATGTTATAAGTTATGAAATCCATTGATAACAAAACAATAGGGTATAGGGAGTAACAGCAACAAAGTCTTTGTTCGCGGGAAGCCCAACGATTGGCTGAGAGAACAACAAAGAATCTGATCGGTTAACTGGCAAGCCGTGTATATAAAAACACCCGGCAATAGTAACTCCATGCTTTTTAGCCTGAAGATTCCGCCCGGGGATGAAACGCGGGAGCCTCTGTGTAGCTTGATTGCAATAAATATATTTTCATAACTTACTATATATATATAAATACAATCGAAATATTAGTAAGCAAAAAAAGAAAAAAACGAACGCTGCAATCACCAATAAAAATAATTACATAAAAATACAGTAAATATTTAGGTGATAAAAATCGCACATATTCCTAGACAGGGCGTCCTGGTCCAATGGTAAAGACGCTGGACTATAGACATCGGTATCGAAAGTTCGATCCATGTCTAAGTTAGCCATGCTGATGTACGTATAAAATTAATAAAAATATATATATTAACGAAAAATACGTCCTATAAAGTTAAGGGCGACTAATAATGCAACTTTCTGCCTCTTAATCACTTAGGAAGTGAGACAATCGAAATAATAGTAAGCAAAAAAAACAACGAACGTGGCAATCACCAATAAAAATAATTACATAAAAGTACATTATATAAATATATATATATATATATATATATATATATATATATATATATATATATATATATATATATATATATATATATATATATGTGTGTGTGTGAAGAGATTCGAGATAAAAAATGCGAACATTGTTTCAATAATTCAAATCCAGCGATTATATTGCGTACGATCATTTCCAAGGCGATTTATAAATATTTTATTTTATTTTACATCATTACTGATGTTCTTCAGTGCTCTCCAAAACATAAGTATTTCAAGAAAACATTTGATTTCCGTATTATCCGATAGAAACACAAGGCCAATCATGTCACCACATATAATACCAAACAATCAGCTTAATAAAGGCAATGGTAGTTAAGCCCTCATAGACACAGCAAATACGGAAAATTAAATCAAATTAAATGCACAAATTATATATCTAAAATATTCACAATGTAGGATAAATCCGGATGAAAGAAGAAAAAAGAGGGTGATACCCAATACTTATACAATATAACAATAACAAATTATAGCGTATGATAATGAAACCAAAACTAAATAAGAATCAACGTATGAGAGTAAAATTAGGAATTAATTAAAGTATAAATAAATTAATTAATCAAATGAAAATTATTATTATTTTAAATTTTAAATTTTAAAAGAAAACAAGAGATTAAATTAATGAAAAAATTAAAATAATTTGACGACAAAAAATCGATTATAGAGTATATAGAAATGTACCGAGAAAAATATATAACTTGAAACTATAATTCTTATACGAAAAAGAATTAGATAATTAGAAAAAATTGAAAATAATAATGAGGAGTAGAGTAATAAATAATATGTTTAAAATACAGAGAATAAAAAAACGCAGAGAAGAATAAACAAAATTCAAATTAGAAAAAATATTAAGAGAATAAGATAAATAAATAGAAACAATTCAAAATGAAATAATAGAAAACAAAATAATTATAAAATAATAATTAATAGAAGAAATTATTATTAGAAGAAATAATAATTAGAAAAATAATAATCATTATAATCAGAAAAGAATAAAAAAAATAAAAAAATAAATAAAATGAAAATAAAAGGGAAACAAAAAATATCTACATACACGTGCACATATATACATACATATATAATATACAAGCAAATCAAAAGCGCTTTGATATAGAAGACAAAACAATTATCTTTATATATTTAATTCATAGACAAATAATTAATTTTTATATATAGGAAAGACAATGTAAACAAATTAATGAAAAAACACTAGAAAGCAATTGGAAGAAAAAAAGTCCAATTTAAAATGTTCCTAGGGGTACATAAAAAACAATACTTAAGCCGTTAGATTTTAAATCATCTAAAAGTATTTTTATAAGATCTAATAAAGTCTTAGCTCAACGATTATTGTAGTTTTAATGTGAAATCCATGGAATAAGAAAAACAGATTTAGCAAAACCATAGAATTTTAAACTCCCTGGTAAATATTATTAGAATTATCCTATAAACATTTTCCAATTATCTGTGGATTATTATTACGTCAGTCGTCAATTCCGAATAAGATTATTTTAATATTAACGGTAAAGCAATAAAGGGAAGTAACTCAAAAGGACTCTGCTATAATCCTGAAATAACTACAAAGGGACGTAATTAGTACATCTATATATGTTTATATATATATATATATATATATATATATATATATATATATATATATATATATATATATATATATATATATATGTAAAGGAGTAAGGCTACCAACATTTGTAGAATGTTTTTTTCAACATTTATTTATTATTTTGTTGTTTTACCATTTTATGATTTTATATATAACGCGTTTCAAGCGGTGGCCCGCTTTCATCAGATATGAAAATCCATAATGGATTTTCATATCTGATGAAAGCGGGCCACCGCTTGAAACGCGTTATATATAAAATCATAAAATGGTAAAACAATAAAATAATAAATAAATGTTGTAAAAAACAACAAAATAATAAATAAATGTTGAAAAAAACATTCTACAAATGTTGGTAGCCTTACTCCTTTACATATATACTTTTCTCTCGTTGGAACTGCACTAATACTGCACTACCTTCTTTTATATATATATATATATATATATATATATATATATATATATATATATATATATATATATATATATATATATAATAGAAGAAGACACTAGAATAATATCCGCCCCAGGACAGGGAAAATTAATTAACGAAACAAAACAGTTTGGCGCCATTTTTTATGTTCCCATGCGAAAATCAAAATCAAAATATAATGATACTAAACCTTATGTTTAAGATCCTTATTCTAATTTCGCTCAAAATCTATTACATGATTGTGATTCTAAAAACAATATCTAAAAAGCTTAAGCTTAACTTGTATTAAAAGAAACATAAAAGTACTCGATCGTAGGCTTTACAATAAAATATGTTCGAAAATAAGAAGGAGAGTCCTTAACAAACTGGAAAATGAGCTAGATTTAAGAATATATCAAATAACTGAAAACTACCAAAGTTGTATAGCATGCATCAAGATTAAAAAATGTCGTGAATGCCCCACATCAGAAAAATATGCAACAAGACAAAATGATTGATCCAGTATAATTTGATAGTCAAAAGAAAAGTAGTCTGCCCCCTAAACCGTGTTTTTGTTATGGACACATGCGTTTGTACAGTGATTGCCCCTATAAAAAGAGAACATGTTTAAATGCGATCGCGTTGCAGAACAAAAGGTAAAAGATAAAGGTTTTATCAGGATCGTAATTGGAAATGTTAAGAATTTTGCCCAGGTTCAATATAAAATAGAAACATCAAGATCAGATTTATCAATTATACATCTGCAGACATAGAAGAGTGTCGACAAGCTGACTAATAAAATCGAAAAAAGCGTAACCGGAGAGTAAATCAAATTCGAAGGCGAACTGATAACAGATATCACACTTCAAGGAAAACGCTTAAAGTAAAAGTATTTGTGATAAATAAATCGAGTAATGTTCTTACACAAATTGGATGGAGAAATTCCAACTGTGGGATTTATCGATAAGATTGTTTGCCAGAATGTAAACACTAAAGAACCCACCACAGAAATGTTTTTTAAGAATTGAAAGAGAATTTTTCACAATTATTTTCTGTTGGGCAACAAAGTAATTGCAAAATTCGTGTTGAAACTGAATATACAACTGATCTTCAAAAAAGAAGCGAAATGTTCGGTTCGCGTCAGAATAACAAATAAACATAGAACTGGATAGGCTCGAGAAAATAGGAGTGCTATCAAGGGTTGAATATAGTGGATGGGCTTTGCCGACAGTTTACGTAAAGAAAAAGAATACAGAAATTCGTGTACGCGCAGACATTTCCATGGGTTTGAACCAGGCATTGAGAGATTACCATTATCCGTTACCTAGTCCGGATGAAATATTTACGAAGCTAAATGAAGAAAGTTTTTTTTTCGAAAGTAGATTTAAGCGACGCATATTTGCAGATCTCGGTGTATGAACAATGCTTGAAGTTGTGTATAAATACACAAAAAGGGTTATACAAATTGGAAAGTCTTTTGTTTGGAGTAAAGGTGGCGCTGGTTCTATTTCAGCAGGTAATAGACGCATTACTGAGCAGTGTAGAATTTGCGACGGCCTATATGGATAATATTTTAATAATTAGTGAAACTACGAAGCCACATAAAGCGCTCATACATGAAGTTTTACAAAGAATTAAAGATTACGATTTCAAACTAAAAGAAGAGAAATGTGAATTCTTTATGGAATGACTTAAATATCTAGGACAAATAATAGACAGAATGGGAAAAGACCCGACCTAGAGGGACCAAGTGTAATAAGGCATATGCAAGCGCCAGAAAATATATCGTTTCTTAAGATTAGCGAATGACTATAACATATTTATTCCAAATATGTACAACCTACGTGCTCCTTTACACGAACTATTGAAGAGCGAAAAAGACGGGATTTGGACGGCAGAATGCCAGAAGACATTTCACAAAATAAAGAAAATTCTCACATCTGATTTATTTTTTAACTTATGATCCAGAACGCGAAATTGTCGTAGCTTCAGATACGAGTTCATACGGCATAGAAACATGCATTTTACAAGGAATGGACGGCGGTTCACAAAAGCCAATAGCGCATGCGTCTCGTACACTTTTACCAGCGGAGAAGAGCTACTTCCACATAGAAAAAAAGCGCTGGGAATTAGTTTTGCGGTAACAAAGTTTCATTGTTTCGTGCACGGAAGAAGATTTTCATTTCAAACCGATCATAAAATTTACTAACAATTCATGCATACTGATTACAGAGATGAGTAATTATCCTCCTAACTTATATCTACAAGATGTAATAATTGTCTCTCTACGAACAGAAGTTGAGGTGAAAAACACGTTGTGTACTATCGTATGAGAACTTCCAGTGATAGTCGGAAATAAAGACGATGGCGATGAACGATAATTTTATTAAAAAATATTGAAAATGGCATAAAAGAGAAGAACCAACAAATTCTATTTGAGACGATGTAGGAATGTACAGTGATCTGGGGGGTTAGGGTTAGTGTTAGGGTTAGGGGTAGGGTTAGGGTTAGGGTGGCAACCTGGTGACATTGCAAAAAGTATTCTACGAGAGTTTCATGTTGCACATCCAGGCACATCACGGGTAAAGAGTTGTATGCGAAGTTACGTCTACTTGGTGAAATATTTAGAATATAGTGTGATCATGTAAAGGGTGTGCGTTAGCAGAAAAAAACGCCTCTCATAAAATTCAAACCCTGGCCTAAAACGGAGCGATCGTGATCGAGAATCCATATTGACTGGGTCATTGGGTTAAGATCTTATCTGGTTGTAGTTTATAGCTTCACTGAATGACAACCGATACGTAAGTGTAAAGAAAACAACGACTAACACAACAATTGGATTTCTGCTCTAATTGTTCGTATGTTTCGGAGTCGTGGATTGTGTAGTATCAGTGAATTCAGAATGTTTTGTCAGTCGTTTTTAGTTGAACACCTCCTAACCCTAACCCTAACCATAACGTTAACTCTGAACAGCTCATAATCACGCCGTATCATGCGACAATGAGCGGTCAAGCGCAGCGATTTGTCGATACTTTTAAAGTAAAGCAATACTTAAATTTTTTACAAGTGTATAGAATGATCCCGAAGTATAACGTTCCATCTTCAATGATCCCGAGGTATAGCGTTCCAGCTATGAAGATTTTCAACAGACTGTTATCGACTCATAAGAAACCAGAAGGAAAAATAAATGTCAAAAAGGATGTTTAAAAATCGGAGAAAGTTTTTTTCCGAATGTTTCAGAACAACAAATCATTTGAGAAACCTTATTGTAATGACATTAAATCTACATGGTTCAAAACAATTCAGAATTCAACCCAATTCTTACATGAAATAGCCTTGAAATAATATGTTTGTCTCAGAAGTGTGGACATTATTAGAATCCACCTCCTTCTCCTACGCCTACTCCTACTCCTCCTCCTCCTCCTACTACTACTAATAATAACACCAACACAATTACAGGTTTTAAATGTCTGGACAGATTTGCACTAAATATGGCATGGAAAGTGTGTAACACATTATAATGTGAACTTTTACTACATAACTACTACTACTACTAATAGTGATAATTCCTATATGAAAATATGTGCGTTTTTCTTGAGTATATATAATCTCTGGGAACACTGAATTCTTTTTGTATGTGGATAAAAGTATTGGAAATATTCTCTACATGGTAAAATGGTCTACATTCACCCACAAAAGACATTTAAACTAAATCAGGAAAAATATTCCAATACTTTAGAGGACGATACTACAGAAGGAGAATTGATGGACGTCGTATCTGACACGTTCGAATTACCTGTTCCGCAAGTAGTTTCGGAACAGTGAACATCTAAAAGGAATAGGAAGAATACCAACTTCATGGAAGTCAACATTAAAAAGAAAACGGTATTTATTCTTGACGGAACAAAGGCTTAAAGGGCGTTTATGGTGTAAGCTGATCTACCCATTTCAAAAAAATAAATGGACTTACCCAGACACAATAAATACACTTACGAATAAGCGTCGTGGCAGTTATTGTCTCCGAATTCGACGCGTACTTCTGTAACATACTTTTATTATGTTTCGGAATTTTTTAGATGAGGGTTGATAATTTATAGAATTTGCTATATTTGGACTACAAGATGAGAACGTTAGTCCGAATATACCAAATTCTACATACCTTTGTTAATACACTTTTGTCTATGTCTTGATTATTATTGGCCCTACAAGGCTGCAACAGTAATCGAGAGTAACCTCCCTTATTTTATGATTAAACATTCTTGACATAGCCAGCTAGTCAAACACTACTACTCTCCAAAAATGTCACACCTAACCACAACAAAATCTCCCCGCTCCTCCCCTCACCCATTTCCCCCTTTCGACTACTTCTCTCACACTCTTACCCACCCACCCTCCTACTTTCAAACCACCTTCATCATTTCATCATTTTTTCATTTTTTCAAATCTTTTCTAAACCATGACATTACACACACACCAAAATCACAGAGCCCCCCTCCTCTCCTCTTCCCCCACCCCTCCATTTCTTCACTAACAGCCATCCACATTATTCCACCCCTCCATTTCTTCACTAACAGCCATCCACATTATTCCACCCCTCCACTTTGTCACTCAGAAACATCCTCATTAATCTCATTCCATGCTCCTGACTTCACTAAGCCCGGACCTCGGTCCTGCGCACCCAATAGTGGCTACTACTTTTTCTCATCAACCCATCATGTCAACCTAATATTTTCACGTACTTGCATGACATTTTTCTTTAAAATTATCATCCTGAGGAAGTCTTACAAATAAAGACGAAACGTTGATGAATATATATAAAAAAAAATCCTTTTAAAGCGATTTAAAAATCGCTTTCTGATTCAAACAATCTAAACGTAGTTTTGACCAGCACTATTTCACTATTTATACGATACAATCACGTTGACACACCGGTTCCCGTTAGATCACCGAAGTTAAGCGACGTCGAGCCTGGCCAGTATTATATGGGTGACCATTTGGGACTACCAGGTGCTGTATGTGCTCTCTGTTTATCTCGGCATTGTTTCCAGTCGTCTTGAACTGGTTGCCATTGGAATCAAGCAGTGCCGACTCAGGAGAGGTGTTGTTAAGGATTGCGCAACCCTTGCTTCATAATTACACGCGCAGCCAGCCCCTTATAGGGGTATCCATAGTCTCTCTAGACTAAACGGAGGGCTTAAATTTTACTGAGGTGTGCAGACAAATCGATTAAAGAAAGCTACGGTATTTTTCCGAATAGGAATCATTCCAATTCTGTCAATTCTGCGTTTCATCGAACACAAAAGGAAACACGTAGAAATAAAAACAAATAACAACAATACATTTAAATAAGCAAACAAAAAATTGATATCTGTCAATTTATATGTCGTGCACTGAACAGCTGTAATGTTTTTCGACATGTCCACAGCTTACCATTGGAAATACCAAACCTTTGTGACTCGAACATCACAACTTTCGCCCATTGTTATGTCGATGATCGGCTTTTATTCGAGCCTAGTCAGCCGAAATTGTTACATACAAATTTATCCCAAAACGAAGAAAAATACGCATAACATTCGAATGGTATGATACGGCACAAAAGAAAACTAAAATTAAACAAACTTACCAATAAATGGTCTGCACGAAGCCGGGGGGCAGTGGCGTACAGAGAGGGGGTCCCGAGCATCCAAATTGAGGGGGATCAATTCGTATTATGACTATTCTCCTTTCTAATAATATTTCTCAATACTAGGACTTATACTTGAGTTTTTGAGTCATACAATCCAGGAGTTTTTTTTGTGTTTTTTTTTAACAAAGTTCATCCACAGCAAGCCATGCTGACACTGTAGACGTAAAGGGCTATTGAGAATTAGTGTGAAAGTATTGGGGGTCATCCTAATTTTGGAGCTGTGAAGCAAGATGCTTGTTCACATTAGTTTTCAATTTCTGCATGTCGGTACAGTCGGGGGAGCAGGGAGCCGGGAGGCCGTTGGCATTATCAGAGCATCACCAGACCTATGCACGCTACTGCCGGAGAGTCATAATTCTATTGGCCTTGTGTAAATCCTCTTTGGGGCGGTGATGCCAATGGTCAAACGGTTATTTTCTACTTTGAATGTGGAATCAGTGCGCGGATTGAGATTTGTGTGCAATAATAAACGAGAAAAACAGAAGACTCTAGAAAGTTTTATTCAGCTTAGAATAACTCATACACGTACTTAACTAAAGAGTTCTGCAAAAGGGAGGTAATCATAAAATAAGGGGAGGTTACCCTTGATAATATATTACAGTTGGTCTGTTTTATAGCATTTCAAAAGAAACTATTGGTTCTATTTATCTTCCTCCCACATAGTAAGATGTGACACAAGGTCGGGAAAGTGGGAAAAAACCAGCGTTCGAGAATTTGAGTACTCTGGCTGTTTAAAAATTGTCTGGGCAACTCCGTCGGCATTCCCCGGTGGGGGCGCCTCAGGCGATTAGCAATAAACTAACCCCCTCTCAAAGGGTGAGAAGGCAAAGCCTGGGAGGGTGCACCTTCTAGAACTGCACAGGACGGACAACCGATAGACCGGCGTAAATCCAGACCCGAAGGCCCGGACAAACTATTGGTATCATCATTGTGAAAGAGAAAACTTATCGCAAACGACCCCATTGTCTACGACTCTTTGAACACAAGTTGCAAATTTATTAATACCAAACAAGGAAGCCTGGGGTATTTATATATACATATAAATAAATAAATAAATAAATAAATAAATAAATAAATATATATATATATATATATATATATATATATATATATATATATATATATATATATATATATATATATATATATATATTAGTAAATTTCGCGTACAACAAAATCGTAGAATAAATTTCAGAGGCAACATTTTTGAATTAATAAAACGGGCGGGTAGAAAAAAAGAAAATTGCTGAAATTTTCCATAAGGCCTTCTCGTCTGAGCCTCTAAGAGGAAACGTTAGAATGATAAATTAAAAACTAAGAAAATCGAATGAGATATGAGGGGGAAATTGTTTAAGTAGGAGAAAACGATTGAGGGAAAAAAATTTAGAAAAAAACGTAAATCTCTCAACGTTAAGGTGGATTTGAATCATTAAAGATCTCCAACTGATGCTTCAAAATCTTTTGTCTACACAGGCTAGGTCGAGAATTGTTAATAACTAACGCGTCAATAATATTGAGATGGTAGTTCGATCTGGCACTGTGTAAAACAGAAAACCACCCATCGGAATACTTGTCAGAACAATTATTTGTACCAACCAGGTGATTACCGATGACTGATTCCTGTGCTTGAAATTTCCCGGATGATCTCGAAACCTTGCGTAAACGAATATCACGTGGTATGTGTTGGGATATATATATATATATATATATATATATATATATATATATATATATATATATATATATATATATATATATTTAAGATAAATATTTATTACATACATCGATGTTTAATGCTTATGCAATCTTCAGTGTAGGGAATGTTAATTCTTGCGGGTCGGAGTGAACGAACCCTGTTTTAAAGTCACCACTGATTCGTTGTCCAGTATTCTACCCATCGGCCACTACCAATTAGCACGGAAATTGAGAGAAATTAAACTCTATATACGCCAAATCGGCGAACGCACACACACACACACAATTATATATATTCTTGAAAATCAACACATGGTGCAATTTAAATGAAAAAATCATTTATTTAATTTGTTTTTGCAAGCTTTCGTTGTAAAACAACTTTTTCAGGCCTTCATCATCATCATCATCATCAACAACAATTTAATGCTTGTTTTCCGATGATGATGATGATGATGATGATGATGATGATGATGATGATGATGATGATGATGATGATGATGACGTATGTAAAGCAGTAAAGCTACCAACATTTGTGAAAAGTTTTTTTCAACATTTATTTATTATTTTGTTATTTTATCATTTTATAATTTTACAATTTTATATAACGCGTTTCAAGCAGTGGTCCGCCTTCATCAGATATGTAAATCTATTCAAATGGATTTACATATCTGAGCGGACCACCACTTAAAACGCGTTATATAAAATTGTAAAATTATAAAATAACAAAATAATAAATAAATGTTGAAAAAAACTTTTTACAAATGTTGGTAGCCTTACTTATATATATATATATATATATATATATATACATATATATATATATATATATATATATATATATATATATATATATATATATATATATATAGAAAGAGAGAGAGAGAGAGAGAGAGAGAGAGAATTTATAACATGGCCCATTCTCGCTCTCTCTCCCTCTCTCTCATACACTTTATGTTGTTTTATTTACTGACCTCCCCGTCAGGGCAAGGTTAGGCACAGCCTCAATTTTATATGACAAGTCCGGCTTCACAAAAGGAGGCACAATGAATAATGTACAAAAAATAACTTGTGTAGCCGGGTCGGCATTCTCTCATAGATGAGGGGAGCTGAGGCAGTATAAAATAAACTCATTAACCTCAGAAAGCAGTGGGTAACGCCTGGGGGCATGATCCTCTATGTATGATGCGATGATGCGCGATGGAGCAGAGTCCGATCTTCGTCAGGGCACTTGATAATAGTGTTAGAAAAATTGTAACCCTGCCACACACATTACCCCCTCACACATTATTCGCAATGGAGTTGTTTGTTTCGAATGGATCGTTTACTGGGACGAGATTTAACTTCAAAACGTCGACAGAAAGAGTCAGTATGAGGTAATATAGACAGAAACCAAATAAAAATAATATAAAACCGATATTGAAAGGAGGAAGGTAAACGATGCAACCATAATAATATTTAGGTTGAGTTCTTCGGCCGCGATGATTATTTATTTACCGCGTGATTAGGATAACAAACTAAATGTGTGTAATTGCATCACATTATCTTGTTATTTATAGTATAATATGAACTGTATATATATATATATATATATATATATATATATATATATATATATATATATATATATATATATAACTTCTTTGTAATATAGTAGGGAAAATCCCAGCAGAGTGCTCGATTAATTAAGAATTAAAGTTAAAAATTAAGAGCATAATATTTATTTATTTTGGTACAGAAAAATTAGTACAACATTCGTACCGTCGGTTTCAAGCATGGAAAGTCTTAGCCATCCGGCTCTCTTCAGCTTCTGTTGTCATCTGTTTTAGAAATGTGAAGTCACGCGACACTCTTGTTGGGACTCGTTATTTGCTTAGCGTGTTGTGTATGTTTGTTTGAATTTAAATTTAGTGTAAGGAAACGGTTGAGATTTAAAACCGGAGGAGATTTTGGGGAGATATAATAATATAAAATTAAAGAGAATAAAAATAAAATAAGAATAAAAATAAAAGTAAAAATAACATTAAAAATAAAATTTAAAAATAAAATTAAAAAAATAATTTTTTTTTTTAAATTTTAAAAATAAAAACAAAAAAATAAAAAATAAAGAATAAAAAATAAAAATAAAAAATAAAAAAGTATCTATGTAATTCCCGTGAGCCAATTTTATGAATTTGTATTATTGGCCGTTATTGTTTTGGGGTTTGAAGATCTGCGTTCTAAAAGGAGGGAGAAAAGGAAGAGAGAAAAAAAGAGGTTAACGAGAAAATTAATATCGTGTTTAAGTTCATTAGACAACACGATGTAATTTGAATAAAGAAATCACTGGATTTAAGCGGGGTAACTCTATTGGAATTATAAATGGTTTGAGGTCGTTTAAATGGATTTGTTAGATTAGTCTAATAACTGATAAATAACTTGTGAAATTGGAGTATTATCCTCATAATGACTAGATAAATATTTTTGTGAAAGTCGAAGTTTTGCTCTTGAAAATTAATGTGGATATGGGTTGATAACGTGTTTGTTCGTATTTTTTAATTTGTTTAAATTAGTAATGGTGGGAAGCAGAGAGGGGTAGCTCGGCTTATGTGAATCGGTCAGTCCAGTGTATGAGTAGTGCTTGTCTCTTGTGGATACATCCCTTAAAGATTTTATCACGGATATTCGAACAGACTGTATTCGGATCAATGATGGCCCTTGAAATGTGGTATTTTTCAGCATCACATTCTGTCACATCCGTTTATGGCTGGAGAGAAGGATGGTTTTCTCTCAATTACTTTCCATTTGATGGTGAAGGGTGTATTTTGTTCTTTAAGTTGCCATATTCGGGTCGCGAGTGCCGTATTTGCCTTGTTTTTGTATCTGAAGGAGAATACCGGTAGTGCAGAAAAATACATTGGGATGACGCAGGGTAACTTCAAACAAAGATTATACGCACACAGAATTGAAGTATTAATATTGTTTGGTAAGCAACCCAGCAACTGTTTTTTTATAAAGTTACTCAAATGATAAAAGTTGTAATTAAGTTGGGAATCAATTAAAAAGAGTTATTTTTTACGGCCTAGGACATCATTTTATTCATATTTAAATAACAGGTACACTTGCCATTTAAATCGCTATTTATTCTCAGGATGAAAAAAAAACAACTAAATTATTGTATGTATAAGGAAAAAAGAAATCTAATTTGCCAAAGTAATAAAAAAAAATCTCAGAACGGAAATTCTAATTGGGCTTTAAAAAATGACTTGAGGAAACGTCTAATTAACCAATTATAGAAAAACAACATCACCTGTATTAGCATTGTCTGCATGTTTGCCATCTACGTCTGTCTGTTTGTCACGTATAGGCTCCAATACTATGCGACAAAACCCCAACAAATTTAGTATGCAGCATTCTGCAGGCACCGAGTATGGCATCTGGGGAAGGGGGAGGTAGACATGTAAATACTACTATTACTACTACTGCTACTGCTGCTGTTACTGCTGTTGTTGCTGGCGACGACGACGACGACGACGATGATGATGATGATGATGATGATGATGACGATGACGATGACGATGACGATGCTGCTGCTGCTGCTGCTGCTGCTGCTGCTGCTGCTGCTGATGATGATGATGATGATGATGATGATGATGATGATGATGATGATGATGATGATGATGATGATATACACTTTTAGCCTCCAAAACTGTTGGTCAGAATTCTAAATTTGTCATGAATATTTTTTCAGATGCCGGAGGTCATATAATGGCTCAATATACTACTACTACTACTACTACTACTACTACTACTACTACTACTACTACTACTACTACTACTACTAATAATAATAATAATCATAATAATAATAATAATAATAATAATAATAATAATAATTTGAAAAGCCTGGCAGGCCGAGAGCAGGCTTAAAGCATTTTCTTCGAATAGTGGCGATGGAAACTCGCTCTTAGAGCCAAGTAAATCCCCGATGGTCCCTGGTATGGCGCGTCATTAATAGACCAGGGATGTTGAGCAAGTCCTGAGTGAAAGGGCCAATCGCTCCACTGATCACGGTGATCGGTTGAAATACAAATCTGCTGAGAGGACCGGCGCATTTCCTGGGTTTTTCCTCGATTCCATTACTGTTGAGTGTGCAAAAGTGTTCGTTGCCATTCCGTTTACTTAATTGTGATTCCCAATTGTACTTAATTCGAACCAAAGGCTAAGAGGGGGGTCGGTGTCAGTTCTAAGTTATTAAACTGACCTTGTGTCATACATGCCTGAAGAAGAGGCGATTGTAAATAATTACGCTTGTCGTCAACCTAGTCGAGATTTATTTTTTATCTATTTTCCAGTATATCAACCCTTTTGGGGTTATTTAATACAAAAACACAATAAAAAGCGTGCCTCGTCAGTTTTTCGGAATATCAACCCTTTTTGAACTATTTAAGGTCTAAACACAAAAAATATATTTCAGTCTTTTTAACAGCATATCTACCGGTTCTAGGTTATGTGATTGCCAAAGCACAATAATATAATTGTCTCATTAGTTTTACCATATATAAAGCATTTTGAAGTTAGATATGTTGCTAGTCTTTCTCTACTCGTTATTTTCATTGAAGGATACTTGAAGCTCCAATCTCCGACTTCGCCTTGTAAGACACTTACAGCAAGAACTCGGTTTCCTACCACAACTGTAAAGAACTTTCCTTTCTTCTTTCTTTGAAACGCATTACTACAGGACTGCTTCTCTTTAGATTACAACGTAGTCGTCATCAAATCTAATCGCAACAAATGCTTGCCATAGACCGTCTTCACAAGTATTCAAATAATTTGGGAGTTATTTAATGTCCCTATGTAGTTTACTCCTTACAAGGGTAGAGTTAGACACAGGGTTGGCTTTTAATGTGGGTACACCCCAGCTCTCCAAAAAGGAGCACTCTTGATTGGAACAAAATATAGAAGGACCTCTCATTCACTGATCGAGGACAGAAATAATGAACTGTAGTATCAGAACAGATACCACACTTTTCTCCTAGTCAAAACAATTACTCACCTTTTGTCTCTATTCGACCAGTTTTCTATTTCGAATGTTTCCTTGTTTTTTTTTATTACTTCGGGGTAAGGGTTTTATTCCTTATTGTAAATAACACGGACTATTTAATCGGCAAGCTGAGTTCATATCTAATCAGATCAATTAAGCCATTTCATACACTAAATAATCGCTTCATTTTATTAACCTCCTTGACAGGAGGTTAGGCACAAGGTCAGTTTTTTAGCATTATTTACAGAAGAAGACTCATCACTTATAAAGGCCAGATGTCACTCGAGGATGAAGGTTGATGATATGGAATGATTTTTAGAAAAAAGTCCAAATATTTGTGGGGACGATTCTGGATAGGAATCAATTTACATTGGTTTTGAAGACAATCAAATTGTAGTGTTTATGAAAATTTCGCATGACGCTAGGCACACTGGGGAAGAAGGGAACAGTTTTAGGGAGTAATGCGAGTTCTTATTGTAATGGTCTAACAAGGAAGAACCAGAAATTTAAGCTCAGTTGAGCATCTTCCATGGAAATAATGAGAGAGAGAGAGAGACGGAGAGATAGAGAGAGAGAGAGAGAGAGATAGAGAGAGAAATTTAAGCTCAGTCGAGCATCTTCCATGGAAATAACAATAGAGAGGGGGGAGATAGAGAGAGAGAGAGAGACGGAGAGATAGAGAGACGGAGATAGAGAGAGAGAGAGAGAGAGATAGAGAGATAGATAGATAGAGAGATAGAGAGAAATTTAAGCTCAGTCGAGCATCTTCCATGGAAATAACGATAGAGAGGGGGAGAGATAGATAGATAGATAGATAGAGAGAGAGAGAGAGAGAGACGGGGAGATAGAGAGACAGAGATAGAGAGAGAGAGAGAGATAGAGAGATAGAGAGGGAGATAGAGATATAGAGAGAGAAATTTAAGCTCAGTCGAGCATCTTCCATGGAAATAACGATAGAGAGGGGGAGAGATAGAGAGAGATAGAGAGAGAGCGAGAGAGAGAGATAGAGAGAGAGAAACTAACAGCGTCTCTTCTGTAAGAAAGAGGCTGTAAGGAACGGATGAGATCATCCTCCGTTAGATTTCAAAGTACTTCATCTTGTGACGTATCTCACTCGTATATAAGCAGAGAATTGCATCAAGAGTGAGATACTCCCCGGAGCCGTAGGAGGATTCAACAATGTTTCCAGGTGTCCGAGCAACAGATTAGATGTAAGCTTTCCATTTTAGATTTGAAAAGCCAGCGTACCAGAATAAGCGCACTCTTACCTACAAAAAAATACCTAAGCAGCCCCGTCGGCATTCCCCGGTCGGAGCGTCTCAGACAATTAGCAATTAACTATCCTCTTCTAATAGAGAGAATGTAACGCTTGGAAGGGTGGGCCTCCTAGGACTATACAGAATATTCCCTGATAAGGTTAAGACATTGTATGTACCCCCTTACAAAATACCTCCTTCATGTTTTTTTAAGTAATACTGGAGATACTCTTTAATTAATTATTTTTAATGAATGCTGTTTTTTATAGATAGCACGTTTTTTCGGCATTCAATAATCTAAGGGTTGATATGCCGTAAACTAGATCAAAGGAAAATAACCCGTTTGGTCCGTTCACTTTTTTATTAATTCTTCGATCAATTCTTTCTTTGTCGGAAATGTGGGGCAACTGTGTTTACCTTTCGATTTTTCCCGTTACCTTTGTGTTGCACTGTTTGTGAAAGATCCAATGAATGAAATCTCCTTCCGGTCATGTCTCTGCATGTCCTCCGAGCTTCACCAAATGCGGGGTATCCTTTGTGCACTTTTCTTTCCTTTCCTTTTCTTTTGTTTGTCAACCTCTTACTTAATAAACCTTTCCCTCTGTAAAGGTGTGTTAGAAGGCATCGATCTTTCAGTGTCACAAGACGGGGCCCGTGGAAATCCCGCGGGTAATAAAAGAAAATAGGTTTCACTAAATACTAGCGAGTGTACACACCTCAAGTGGGTTAACACGTCGAAAAAACGTGTGTCATTTCGTTTGGTGTGTCTGTTTTTCGGCATACTAATCCTTTTACGTTTATTACAAAACCGAAGTAAATCTCTTTACTTATAAAATCACGTGACCACATTTCACGTTACTCTCTATTTGTATTTCTCGCATCTACGTAACTTACGCATCATTTTTATTATTTATTATCAATCGATTAGTTATTATAAAGCGCGAAGTATAAATTAAGAAATTAAATCCACCACAATGCATTTTGGTTTCGTTATAAACAAGTCAGCTATTTTATTAAATATTATTCTGAATATTAAAAAAAAAATATTTTACGTTCCTTCGAAATGTGAAAGGAATTTAGAAGTATTTAAACTGTCGCATAGAAAGTCTCTGTTGTCTTTAAAATTCTAAGCAAATCCTCATATATTAAACGATAAACAGTTTGTCTATTTTCCACATATCAACCGTTTTAAGATTATGTAATACTGCACGGTCGTCTCGTCAGTTTTCCTAATAATTTTTTAAATATAGATTAAAACACCATTACCGTAATGACAGAATTATTAACATTTTCATAACAATTTTGTTCAATTAATAATGTAATGATCAGACGATGATAATATTTTTTAATCTCGCAAAATCACCCCTTTTGTCGGATGTGGCATAATTAATGGTTCCGTTTCTGGACAAAGAAAACATTTTCTCTAACAAAAGCGGAGCAGAAATACCGACAAGACACCGACCGCCAGTTCGAATCGGCAACGCCAATATCATAGTTTTGCGGATCCTAATCACAACGTGGGCGCAGAGCTATTACCAGAGCAACTAGTAGCTCCGGACTCGAAAGCAAACTCTATTTGAAAGTTTTATTCCCGGATTCGACCCAGGGATATATCAACGACACAATAGTTTACATTTGGTACTATGACCTAAGATTATATCGCAGGCTACTATCGTATCACGATAATAATTAAATTTAACTTTTTAAATCCTATTAAAATAAGTAATAATTTTGTAAAATGAACACGATATAGTTTTTTTAAATGCAAAATATAAATGTAAGTAAAAAGATTCCCGAGCAACGCTGGGTACGGGCAGCTAGTTGTTATTAATTTGTTTTAATAGAATACCGTCAGCTCCCTTTTCCTATGTGGACTTTCCCATTGATGACTATATATTCGGTAGCACTGCACTGAAATATCATCTTTGCTTCGCACCTTTGTAATTCCACACTCACGTCTGTCTCTCTATGAAAATAAACTTTTTTCTTATTTCATTATAATATCGCATTGGCCATTCATTTCATACCTAAATTACCACCCTGTTAAGTGTACCCCTTTCGAAGGATATAACAGTGTCAACAAACATTCGACGGTTATAACATAAATATTGAAATATCCGATTCATCAGATAAAGATTTTTTAATCAATTTTATGAATAACAGGTGGTGCAAGTTGATAACCTTCCCAGCATAATACGTACTAATTGACCCAGATAAATCGGCGGGAATATGAACAATAGACGATTCCATAGTCAAGGGCATCTATTCGGTGATTCGTTAATACGTTCTAAAGGTAAAACACATAAAAGATACACGACTGAGTTTCAATCTTTGGTTCACCCTTGTAAGACACAATAACTCGCCTTCTACCACAGTTAAAATAACTTTTCTTTTCTTTTCCGTATGCCTAGCATCAAACGGAATTTACATGAACAGAGTTTCTGTCCAGGATTTTCCCATCTGTGGAACACGTTACTAGGGGGCTGCTCCCCGCAGCCGACAACATGGACGTCTTCAAATCGAATGTCCACATATACGTAATAAACAGTCTCCTATAATTAATAAAATTTTGTCCATCCTATTAAGCATTCTCAACCTTCTCATAGTGTTGTATAGCGGGGAAGGGCCGGAGAGGGAGGCCCTAGGAGGAACGCAGAGAGTAGGAGATAGCCCTAGAGAGGTGGGGAGGAGCTAAGAACGGACGTCACTTCCGTTGAAGAGTCCCTTGCTCCTTTTGTTGTTGAAATTAAAATGAGCGAGTCACAAATTTCGCGTTCCCTTCAGACAGCAGAGAGGCGTGGGATTGAATAGCCCCAAAATGGCCTAATTAACTGTCTCGTCCCCTCCACACACGCCATGGGTCTTGTCGAAGTGTATGTATTTCCGAAATAAAGAGATTTTGAAGCCAAATCTAGAGTCCAGTTCTCTCCTGTGCCACGTGTTTAAATTAACAGCTCAACACGACCCAACGGTACAGCCAACCCAACGAACGGCCGAATAATCAACACAGCACGGCGAAATCAACCATCACAGCCGTCCTGAGTATTGACGGGAACAGATAAATAGGTGTGTAACAATAATATTCTTCATCATTAAACAGACAATCAATCCATCTCTTTAACCCTCATTCTCGAGTTGATTTTGGCCTTGATAAGTGGTAATTCATCAGTAAAAAATAAATAAATAAAATTACACCGCCAAAAGACACATACAAAAATAGGCTACATACTACAACGGTGAAAACTGTATGAAAATAGGATACTTTTTTTACAGTAAAAAGTGTCTTGGCATTTGGCGCTTTTCGGATGAACATCCGTTGACTTACCTGAGTCCAAAAAAAAACAAACGAGGCTGGATTTATAAGTGGAACAAAACAAGGAAAATGTTTTGTATGAAATAAATATTTATTTTTTTAACGAAGATTCGAGTTAATAAAGTAAATGTTTTATATTTTTTTGCAATTTTTTTTAAAAAAACGTGTTTTACTGATTATTTTTGTTGATTTCGTTAGGGTTATGTTTAGGGCAGGGTTAAGAATTATGGTTAGGGTAGTAATTAGGGTTAGGGCAGGGTAATAAATCAGGGTTAGGGCAGGGTTAGGGTTAGTGTTATAGTTCTAGTCGATACCATGTAAACATTCATGTTAAAATCGCATTTCTATCAGTTTGCAGGTTTAGCTGTCGTCTGCTTATTCGTCTCGCTTCGAGGTTTTCCGGCGTTTAACGTAAACCGCCGAAAAGCACCGACACCGAGGAACTTTTAGCGCGGGTCCTACTGTAAAAAAGTACCGAAAATAGTAAAAATACAAGCTACATACTACAACGGTGAAAACTGTATAAAAATAGTAATTATATAAAAACAAAAACAAAAACGCGTTTCCTCTTCAGAGTGGATCGCCACATGATCGAGAACATAATTTCTACACAGGTTATTTCATAGCGTCAACACATGTGTGGCTTAGCAGGTTATAATGAATAATATGCTAAAGGTCTATCCGGGCAGCTATTTTTGTTGAGTGTTTCACCGTCTTCCAACTTACAACGCCTGGTATTCCCAAATGGTCACCCGTCTAGTAGTGACCAGACTTAACGTCGCTTAACTTCGGTGATTCACCGTATTCCGATATCTTTACATAAAACGTAAAATGTAATCGCTACTGACAGCTGTACAAAACACCACGATAATAACAAACTATATAAAAGTCAATGTCCAGCAAAACAGTAAATGTAGACTCTCTGAAAAAAGAGACGAATCATTGGACCATCATGTAAACGAATGCAGCAAGATAATACGGAAAGGAGACTTGGACACTGAGACGGAATCGCTACTGATAATTGCACAAAATAACACAATCATAACAAACTACATAAAAGCCAATATAGACAACGCCCAGTTAATGTAGGCTTTGCGAAACGTTAATTACTCAACAGTCAATCGGGTCAAAAATATTAACTGCTTTTTCGTCTTTTTGAAATATAAAATTAAGCCAGTTAACCTTTTTTTACTGCATCCGTTGACATCTTTATAGTAAACGTTAATTATACATATTATATGTATACACATGCCTTAGATCATTTTCCTTTATGTTTGAGTTGCTTTTAATTAATGCCCTGCACTTTTTAAATGCCGCTTATATCATTAACAAGATCAGAATATTCCAGATAATTACATATATGTTAACCTATTTGAAGGAAATAATGTCTGACGCATATGGTGACAATAATTTAATTCAGATTATACATCGTAAAATACATGTTTTAAATGCTCCGAGGTCATCCATCGGTGATGGACTGCTTTCACTGTAGATTTTGGGTTTTAAATCATCAGACCCGCTCCACCGGTAACCGAAGCATTTCCCCCCCCCAAAAAAAAACTGCTTCCTCCTTGAATGCGACGCTAAGCATCAATCAATGAGAATCGTTTCAGTGACACAACAACGTTTATTTAAGATATCCGCTAGGATAGATCTGGTTACTTTTCGGAGCATAACCTTCTTGGCCTTTTGGCTAAGATCAAAGTGTAGTATCTGTTCCGATGGATACTGCACGCCTGTCCTGTGCAGTTCTAGGAGGTCCACCCTCCCAGGCTTTGCCTCCCCTCTTTGGGGAAGAGTAAGTTTATTGCTTACTGTCTGAGGCGCCCCTACCGGGGAATGCCGACGGGGCTGCCCAGGCAATTTTTAAATGGGCAGAGTGCTCACCTCTCGAGCGCTGGCTTTTCAAACCCCACTTTCTCGACCCGATCTTGGGTCACATCTTACTTGTGGGAGTAAGATAAAACTGGCCTTGTGCCTAACTCCTGGGGAGGAGTAAATAAAACTTTTCGGAGCATAACAATTCAATAGAACTAAATGTTAGTTACCTTTTTTTGTTTGCTTTCTGGCTCTTATTTACCCCAAACAAGGCACATTGCCACTTGGGTGTCATGGGCTACTATTAGGGGCCCTTCCTACAGGGACATTCTAAGTAAGGAGTTGAGCAGCGAGATGTCTGTTCGCATTGCATTTAAATTTCGACATGTTAGTAAAGTCAGAGAAGCAGGAAAAAGGGAGGGAATTCTAAAGTCTAGCAGTTCGAGGGGCACAACTATTAGAGTAGAAAGCTTTCCGGCATCTTGAGACCTCTACAGTGAAGTGGTGGGATTTTCCTGCTTTTAAATATGACCGTAAAGAAAGAAAAAGCAAGAAGAAATCAATTTGCTTGGCCAATGGAGTGGAGGGAGGTATGTTAAACTTACGATTTGGAAATAGATCACAAAGTATTCAAGTAGATAACTTTTTGTTGGAAATATATTCTTTATTATTGATGTATTCTTTATTATTGATGCATTTTTTATTATTGATGTATTCTTTATTATTGATGTATTCTTTATTATTGATGTATTCCTTATTATTAATGTATTCTTTATTATTAATGTATTCTTTATTATTGATGTATTCTTTATTATTGATGTATTCTTTATTATTAATGTATTCTTTATTATTAATGTATTCTTTATTATTAATGTATTCTTTATTATTGATGTATTCCTTATTATTGATCTATTCTGTATTATTAATGTTTTCTTTATTATTAATGTATTCTTTATTATTGATGTATTCTTTATTATTAGTGTATTCTTTATTATTGACGTATTCTTTATTATTGATTTATTCTTTATTATTGGCGTATTCTTTGTTAATGATGTATTCTTTATTATGTATGTATTCTTTATTAGTGATGTATTCTTTATTCAAATCAAAAATGCAAAAGCCAAAAGAACTTAGAACTAGTGATGGGACGATTTCCATATTATTCCCGATTCCAATACAATTACCGATTCCGATTTTGTTTCTAAAACCGCGATATCGCCTAAAAAAGTAGAATTTAATTCTTTTTTAGTGGAGTATTTTTATCTACTTTTAAAAGACATAATTTTCTTTTTAATTTACTAAATTTCAACATGTTGACAGAGGACAGAAACAATGAAGTGTAGTATTATAACAGATACCACTCTTTGCCCCTTTTATGACCAGTTAGTTTCAATTCATCATTTAATTATCAGACGATTAAAGGTAACATTCAAAATTATATTTAAAAAAGAATAAATAATATTTTTACCCCCCCCCCCTCAAAAAAAGACGGCATAGTTAAAAATAAATAAAAGTTAAAAAAATCCCGGGCAACGCCAGAGAGGTACAGCTCGTAAACGATAATTTTTTCCAACTATTCTGAACATTATTCTAGTCTAATAATATTAAATAAACACTGAAAATGCCACATCTATGCACTCTTAAATTCGTATGATAGTCTTTTTCACTTGTTCCTTTCGCATTGTTTTCTTCTTCGTTCATTTTTCTGCTGGGTTATTCTCGATACTGAAGTTTGGCTGTTATTTTTCTTTCTGTTTTTCTCTCTAGAATATTTACAGACGCTTGTCTAAGCGTAATTTCTTTACATGTTTATTCTATTGTAATTGCTGGTTTGTGTATGTTTGGTATTAATAGACAAGGATACCGTTCAGGAGAGATGGAGAAATATAATCGATAATTTTTGGACATCCGTAACTATGAATGTCTGTTTTTTTTTAAATACTTAAATACCTACCGGTATGATAACCAAAGTAATTGCTCGTCTGTTATATGATAATTATCTGCTGTAAACCTAACAAAATGTGTTCTATCCTGTTGTTTCCGTTTAAGAATGCGACATCTGAAGACATAACCGGAAGTGACCACTTCAATAAATCAAGCGGGTTATAAGTGACAGGAATTGGCACGATCTCCTCTCACGCTACGTCTCGACCAATCAAAAAACATCAAAGTGTCTCGGCTTAGCCAATCAGAGAAAGGCAACATAATCCCAGCCCGGCTTCAGTCTTGAGTAGCTAGTGCTCTCAAGCTTGCCTTGAATAAAATATTTGGTTCGCGCGCAGGAAGAGACCCTCACAGGCTTTATCTCCTCCTTCTTGGGAAGAAGGGTAGATTAATTGCCTGTCGATTAATAAAACCCCCCCAAAGAGTTTCGGCTCAGAAAGTAAGAGAAAGCCATGCAATCCTAACTCAGATTCGGCTTTGAGACGGCTGTCGCTCTTAAGCCATAAAGTAAATAAAATGTTGGGTTTGTGCTCCTAGGCTTTGTCTCCTCCTTCCTGAGAAGAGGGGTGCATTTATTGCTTGTTTCTCATACACACTAAGGAATTTCGGCTAATTCGAACATGGCCTATTTGTGCCTGTTCAGAGTGTCCCTTTCATGATGGAGCTGGACTCCACATGTTAATTCGACCTTGTGTTTTATCCGGTCTTTATGTAAGTGGGGGGGGGAGGTAAATCACGATGGTTGATGACAGTTAAAGCTGACCTGGAATCCAACCTGAGCCTCCGAATCTACGAGGTTCGCTGTTGAAACAGCGAATGGCTAGAGATCACCCAATCGTTGATGGATGGAGTCAGCTCAATCCACTCCAGGCGAATGCCGTTTCAAGTACAACAGCAAGTAGCAATAATTATCTTTTTAATTTCTGTATACAACTTTAATTAAAACGATTCAACTAAAATTTAGATCCCTAAAATATTTTTATCCGCTGATGAAATAAGCGTATCTTGAGTAATCCATGGATTAAGCAAAAACTTTTTTAAATTCCTTGTTTGAATATATGACGAATAAATAAATATTGTATTTTATCAAATTTTTATTTTCATCATTCATCTTCTTATTTTATTGCTCTATCAAGTATTCTTATAATATATATATATATATATATATATATATATATATATATATATATATATATATTAAAGTTCTTACTTCCAAGCAAAGATGGTTGCTTTTCAGCAACTGAAATATCTTGGTAGAGCCTTTATATTTTTGTTAGTTTGTTTTTTCGCTTATCCTTAATTCCATTTTTATCTTGCATATATATATGCATATATATATATATATGCATATATATATATATATATATATATATATATATATATATATATATATATATATATATGTTAGTTATAATCTAATATGAACTACACATGTATGTATATATATATATATATATATGTTAGCTTATATATAATATGAACTGCATATATATATATATATGTAGTTCACATGAATATATTTTCATAACTTACTACCTAGCTCTACTCACGTATCAAGCACTGTTGAAGTAAACACTGAAAATTGATTTGATACATAAACAATTATATCTCATTATAACATTTTATGTGGATGCATGAAATAATATATATAGTTCATATTAGATTATAATTAACAACATTATGTGATGTAATTCATCTAAGCACGCGACAAATAAATAATCGTCGGAGCCAAAGAACTCACTTTCAATTTTATTGTGCTAACATCTCTTACCTTCTCCGTGTTTATATTATTTTATTTGCTTTTGTCTTTATTACGCTACACTAATTTTTCTGCCAATGTTTCAATGTTATAAATATTTTGTTATAACCATAGTCGAAATTCAGTTACTACCTATACGACTAGATACCAGCTTGTTTAGATCCATAGAACAAATGTATTGTTTTTTAATCGTACGTAGATGCGAATGTGTCATACGTAATACAAGTAGACGACTAGAAGTGGCAGTTGACAGCAACGGGTTTCTCACACGTTTGTGGATATATATTTGTTTTGTTTTACGGCGTATCAACCAGTTTTGGGTTATTTAATGTCGACTCGATTTATATTGGTAAAAGGATTGTATGCTTGAGGTTCCTAATATTTTAAAATGTTTAACAGATTTGGATGAATTTCTTTTATATGTGTATATTTCTTGAGTAAACTGTCTTTAATTGATTATTTTTTTCTTAAGGAAGGTTGGTTTATTGAACTTATAGATATGATGTTTTGGGGTTATAAACCCACCATACTCAGAAAAGACATTATGATTTTCACTCTGGTGTATTTAAATATTTCCTTCATAGTAGCAACATTATGTTAGATTGTGTTGGTTTTTATCCCATGCGACGAAAATACTACATATTAGTACTATGAAGGATATATATTTACTGTGACAAGGTAAGCGGACATTTTGGCCGGATGACAGTTATTATGAAATGAACTTCATTTTTCAATTTCAACTGATTCTCTTTAAAAAGAACGTCATGTACAGATTGTAACTTTTGAACTCGTTTATCGCTTCACTTGCATATGTTAATTACTAACTGTACCAACCCGGCGTTGCCAAAGAGGATTACGTTCATTTTTGTTTCTTTTTTTAAATCGCATAAATACTTTCGAGATATAAATTGTTTTTTTTAATTCATAAGGAATTAGAAGAATACCCGTCCCAAGATGGGAAAAATAAATTCCCCCGAATCTAACGGTTTTACACAACTTTTGTGCCCCCTAACAAAGATACAAAGCTAGTTATGATAATACTAATTCTTATATCTAGAATCCTTATTCTAATTTGATACAAAATCCATTAAATGATTTTGATTCTAAAACATATCTATAATTTAAGGCTTAAGCTTAAGGAGTCTCAAGAAGAAATTGAAATTCAATGAATCTTTCTTAATTGGTGTCTTATTACTATAGATCAAATTCAATGCTAATCTTATGTATTTTAATTTTCAAATGGAAAGTTGTGCCCATATTATGCCCCCTGAAATAATTCAAAAGACTCCAAAGAAAATGGGTCCTGAGTATGACCTTAAAAGACATCCAGTAGTGAGGTCTCCATTTGGCAGGGCCCCTTAGTTGCCATTGCTCCCAGGTCCACTCTGGCCCGAAGTGATAGTACCTGTAAGGGCCCCATCTATGTGTCAAATAGAACCTACTGGCGCTACGAAATCAGGCTGTCTGAAGTTATTGACTTCCTGATTCAAAATGCACCAAACATTGATGTTTTATTGTTTTTTTCCTTTGCAAAATTCAATCATGTTCTGCAAAATCCAAAACGAAAACCAACACTTCCCCTCCCTCCTCTCTTCTTCTCCCTCCCCTCTTTCTCCCCCCTTTCACGCAACCAAACTACATGAATAAATACTTAAACATATAAAGAACTTGAACCATAAAAACCTTCACCAAAATGACCAGATTCGGCATTAAATAACCCGATAAGGGTTGATATGCCGTAAAACAAAACTACCTACCAATGAAACTGAAATTTGGGGAATATCTATTAATTAATGTCTAATACCTTTTATTAAAGTTCAACAAAAACTCGGACCTATCTGAATTTTAACGAAAGCTTCCACCTACTATTTACTTCCTTTCCTAAACCTAAATTTAAATAAATATAGCCCACATTTGAAGCTTTTAAAACTAGCAGTGGTGTTCCAAAATTCGATGCTTATGCAGTTTACAGACCGGTCTATTTTTCAGATAGGAATTTCAAGTCAAATTCAATTTTTACCCTATCTTTTGTTTATTAAATTGTTAAGTGAAAGTACAGAATAGTTAATCAACCCCCGCCTCCCCATATTAAGAATGGCTTTCTAAATTATATCGTTGTTATTTCAGCCTGCATAAGTACAAACAATTTATAATACTTGGTTAACAGCAACTTCATAATTGTTTGTTCATTTTCTATGAATAAATTGTATAACTATACAGAAACAGCTGTTTTTTTTTTTAAGTAAAACCAATTTTTCTCGTTTTTTTGTCAAGAGAAATAAAAAAATATATCGATTTTAAGTAATTAATTAAATTTAAAATGAAGTTCAGCACATTTAACGTTTACGTTTAATAAGTGAACTTGATCACATATCGTTAATTAATTCTTTATTTTACCATTGACATATTGCATGTATTAGGGCAAAAGCATATTCCCCAGCTGAAAATATACACACATATAACATAGGTAAATAGACCCGCTGATTGTCATTGTCAGAGGGTCCTGGTAGACCTACGTGAGATAATCTAGATTATTTTCGTTTTATAATAAATTGGTAAATAACTTTGTTAACTATGGAAAGTGGAATCCCGAGGTTTACTGTTATGTGGCGCTGGTTACGCTCACCTTCATTAAGTCCAACTTGAATTATTTGTGGAAAATTAGTTCATGGAATAGTGGATAAGACAACGTACCAGTAGAAATAAGGACACAAACACATGCGTAAAGCAAGACCAAGATATTTCGGTCGATTCGTTCAACCATATTCATTTAGTAAAGTATTTACTTCCTAGTGATTATATATATATATATATATATATATATATATATATATATATATATATATATATATATATATATATATATATGATAGCAGAAGCTGAAGAGAGCTGGATGGCTAAGTCCTTCTGTGTTTGAAACCGACGGCACGAATATTGTACTAATTTTTCTGTACCAAAATATATATATATATATATATATATATATATATATATATATATATATATATATATATGAATTAGGAAGTAACTACTTTACTAAATGAATATGGTTGAACGACTCGACCGACATATATATATATATATATATATATATATATATATATATATATATATATATATATATATATATACTAGGGATATTTTATTAAGCATTAAAGTGTTTCTTACCTACAGAAAATATCGTTTCGGTCGTTTTGCCCTCATCAGTGCATGGGTGGTGGTTGTAGGCAGTCGCATGGGATCGAACGCAGTTCATAAATTCAGGCTAGAATTACGAGACAAACGCTCGGGATCACCCGGCTACCGACAATCAGCACAGGCAATGATTGAAATTGAGGTACACTTACTCGTGGGGTGGGGGTGCATGAGCAAACTGTTAATATCATTGTCGACATTGTTGAACGCCCAAATAAGATCCGATCGACACGACTATACGCTTGATTATACGACCCTTCCCTTAGTGATGCTACCTCAAGTAACAGTTGGATACTCCACCAGACCAGAAGAATATCGATTTTAAGTAATTCATTAAACTTTAAGATTGTATAGCTATAAAGGAACAGCTGCTATTTTTAATTAAAACAAATTTTTCTCATATTTTTGTGTCAAGAGAAATAAAAAATATCGATTTTAAGTCATTAATTAAACTTTAAAATGAAATTCAGCACATTTAGAGTTTATGTTTAATAAGTGAATTTGATCACTTATCGTTAATTTATTATTCATTTTACCGTTTACATATTTCATGTGTTAGCTTCTGAAAATATACACAGACATTACATAAGTGTAATTGTTATTGCTTATTCTTATTGCCAAAGGGTCCTGGTCGACTTAGCTGAGATAATCTAGATTATTTTCGCTTCACGATCAACTAGAAAATTACTATATATATTATTTACTCATTCGGAGTTCTTACACAAACACTTACTAGCAATTCCTCACTGGAAATAACATATCGTGTTCCCTGGATTCTGAGTGACAACAATTCTCCCCAGCACTTCCTGCTTCTTTCGTTAACATTGCAAATCATTTAACCTTATCGCAACGACTGTTTACCATTGGTTTCTTGCTGGCAACAACCAATGGCCTCCTCTGGAATTTGAATGCCAATGAACCTCCCAAGTTTCCAGTTCTCTCCCTGCATTTCTAGTGAAGGAGGTCTGGTTGGTGCTTTCCCTACCCAGTCTTTCCATTCGTCCTTAACTCTTCACGTCGACATTGTGAAGTACCAGTCTAGGCTGATATCACCACATAGAGGTGTGTGTGTGTGTGTGTGATTTTAAAAACATCCAAGACGTTAGTCATAAAAATGAAATTAAAAGAGAACAATTGTCACTCATTTAAAGAAAGAAAAAAAGAAAAATACGTCCCAAGCTGAGAAGTTTGAATAACAAAAAGGAAATAATAACCATATAAATCGGAACAGAATACAGAAAAGAAAAAAAAGAAAAAAGTCTGATTATGGGAATAGATTTCTGTTCTGCTTTCGCCGAGAAGACTTTTATGTGACGGGACGGATATATATATATATATATATATATATATATATATATATATATATATATATATATATATGAGAAAGGAAGGATGAGAGTAATCCAACGTAATGGGAAATGAAAAAGGAAAAACCAAGAGATATTTTTATATATTCATCAACGTTTCGTCTTTATTGTATGACTTCCTCAGGATGATAATTTGAAGAAAAATGTCATGCAAGTACATCGAAATTTTGGGTTGACATGATGGAGTGATAAGGAAAAGTAGTAGCCGTGGCTACTGTGAGCGTTGGAGGAGAGTCCAGGCTGCGAGAAGTATTTCACTCTTCGCCACCACTGACTTATCGCAGCCTGGACTCTCCTCTAGCGCTCACAGTAGCCACGGCTACTACTTTTCCTTATCACCCCATCATGTCAACCAGAAAATTTCGATGTACTTGCATGATATTTTTAGTCAAATTATCACCCTGAGGAAGTCTTACAATAAAGAAGAAATGTTGATGAATATATGAAAAATATCTCTTGTTTTTTTTCCCTATTTAATTTCCCATATATATATATATATATATATATATATATATATATATATATATATATATATATATATATATATATATATATATATGCAAGATTATTATTATACAAGTCTTCTTATCCTAAATTCCTTAAAGTGTCATCTCAAACTCTAATAAAAGCAGATAGGTCAACTTATTTGAAAGAATAAGTGTAGGTTCCAAGGGACCATTACCTTCAAATTCTCGCAACCGCAACACACTAACAGTGGTTTACGAACACTCTCGCTTTCCCTTTGATTTCCCTAATGCCGATGTATCAGCTGCAACCGTCGTAAACACCTAATTAATTTATTTTCTTTCATTGGAAACCCTTTATAGTACACTCTGATCGTGGTACGACCTTCATGTCATACGAACTTAAGGAATTCTTACGTTCTCGGAGCATTGCTATCGGTCGAACGACGCCGTTATTCCTCAAAGTAACGGACAAGTAGAGATACAATGGTATCATCTAGCAAACGGTGAGTCTGGCTCTACGGTCGATAAATCCTCTAATTATCAATTAGGAAAAGGTACTAGATTTAGCCCTCTGCTGCATTAGCTCGTTTCTCCCCTATTTCAACTAAGTGTACTCCCAATGAACGTCTCTTCAATTTCCAAAGGCAATCAGTTACCGGAGATTGTATACCTGCATGGTTAACGAAAGCTTAAACGGTTCTCGGAAGTAAATATGAACCTCAGTCGAGACTTTTGATGTACTTGAAGTCAATCCCAACTATGCGTATATGCATTTTTATAATGGACGAAAGACGACAGTGTTCCTACGCCACATATTTCCATTGAGTGATAGAACGAGCAGCTCGGATACAGGAGTTGATCTGATGCCGGAGAACCGACAGATACAGAAGCACCTCTCCAGTTTAACACTTCTCCTCTTCACCCTCTTTCGAGTGCTCTCGAAAACCCCTAACCCGCCGAGAATGTTGCTCCTACTCCCCCTAACTCCCCACACTGATGGTTACCAGATGAAAACCTTCAGATAATGCTGATCTGCTCAATCTTCGACGCTCCACTAGAATCCGTCGATGTCCTCAGTATTTAGCTGAAAACTATCAGCTTTAAACTTTTTTTCTTTTCTTTTATTTCAGTTTAAGCAGAGACTAACTCCTGAGAGACCATGGAACCCTACTCCCATAGGCAAACATGCGGCCTTGAACTTTCCTGGGTGACAGAGAATGTGATGAAAAGGAGAATAACTCCCCAATCCCCCTTTATGCTTTCCGGAAGTAAATTACCTCCCTTAGTTACATTTTTTCTTTTAGACGGCCACTGTTCCCAACTTTTAATGCCGAAAAAAAAAAGCTCATTTCCTTCAATAACGTCAAGAAACCACTTCAACCACCGATTGTCATGGCAAATAACACCCTACCTGAGAGTTCAACATTCAAACTCCTCGGCCTAACCTTCATAGGTAACATAAATTGGAGCAAATACATTGAAGATATTGACAAGGTATATATGTGTGAGTGTATATTTATGTATATATATATATATATATATATATATATATATATATATATATATATATATATATAGTGCATATGTTATGATTGTGTCGTCAAACCTACGTGTTTAAGCTCCATAGATATTAGACGATCCTAGAATTCTAATATGTAATTCCAGAGCGATTATAAATTGAAATAGTTTCCAACAAAAATACAGTTTCGTATCAAGCAAAAACAACAGCTCTTTCTCAAAACTTTACAATACAAATAAAACAATGTCGGATACGTTTATTCGCCACGTGCATCGTAGAGAAACGGAAGTTTTGGTGAGAATTTTCAATATTAAGTCGTTTTTTTCTGTATATCTGAAGATTTATTTTGTCGATAAGATTATGACGTTGTAATTACTTAGATTGTATAACTATAAAGAAACAGCTGTTATTTTTTAATGAAAACCAATTTTTCTGCGTTTTTTTCGGAAACAATATGAATTTATATGTATAGTCTTGGAAGTGTTTCAACCATTAAAATTATATGGAACAAACACTTTTAGTCCCAAGTCCTTCGCTGGAAAATTACTTTGCTTGTAAGTCAATTTACTCTTTACAGTTACTATATTAGTTTGCTTCCAAGAATTTATGCTTGTCTAAACATTATTTAAGGGATCATCAGTTGTTTACCATGAAAAACTGTTTTGGAAATTTAAAAACAAAACATTATTTTACGCCTTGACTTCCCAGCAGAGTTTATCAGACCCTACTTCCCTTTAAAAAACAAGAACATATATATATATATATATATATATATATATATATATATATATATATATATATATATATATATATATATATATATACTGGTAATACATTTTTTATCTATACATACATAATTTGACTGCACATTTGCAAAACATGTTTCAGTGGCAACTATAAAAACTTACTGTTCACTGCTTATTTCATCTAAAAGATGAATTACTATCCTAAATCCTTCAAATCAAAATTAAAAAATGAAGTATGAATTCCTGATACGACTGTCTAGGCCACACACACAAATGCCTGGCTGAATTAGCAGCCGTACATAAGAAACTCACATCTTAGCAGGCATAGACGCATACACACAGCATTTGCATAGATATACACAATCGTCAGACAACGTTCTCAAGTTCGAAAAGATAAACCTGAAGAAGCTCGGGGGTTAAATAGTCCGAAACCTTGTGAATATAACGATTGATATTAGAATATTACTCCGAAAATTCAAATATTACAAAATGATTGATACGCTTCATTCGGTCATAGGAGCTTTCTCTGTTGTCACACACAGCCTTAGTAGAGGCCACGGCGGCGAGCGCGTAACAATGATAAATATTTATAAAAAAGGGTAAAAGTGTCCGAAAGTGGCCCGTATGTCAATAGGTCATAATATTATCAACAAAATACAAGGGGAATGGGATTCTCCAATTCAAGACATTACATAGAAAACAAGGAAGAATAACGAGAAGGTAAAATACGACTCAAACATCAAGTTAAGATTTAAACAATATTTATTTATCAAATAATTAGAAAAAGGATAAACATATATAACACAAACAACAAGAAAAACAAAGTATTTTATTAGGGGATGGGGATAATATTTAACGTTAACTAATGGTGAGCAACATCTATGAAAAAAATAGTGTCCCAAACAAATCACGTAAGTAAAAGGATTACTCACTAACAGAATGTGGAAGGATGTTGCAAGACGAATCATGGGGGTTAAAAAGTTCAATGATTCAGGAATGTCACATGATACACTCATCCAAGATCCACACTGATCTTTGGATAGAAAAGTAATTAACAGATATCAAGATACAAGTGTTCGGAAATCATATATGCGGGTGTAATCCTGGACGTCTCAAATGGACGCTATGCAATATTTACATAAGATATGTATTCGTCATCTCAGCGGTAGTGTGATATATTTGCAATCAATGGCAGCTTGGGTGATGAACTTTCGAAAAGACTTTGTTTTCGTCAAATGAACCTTCAGCGTAGATGAAAATATCGGAACAATCAGCTGTTTTTCTTCTTCGTCTTTTTCTTCTTTCTTTTCATAGCTCACAGCGCATAAGGTGACGGGTTACTCGACTGGCAGCTTGCACTTCGACTGACAGGAACTCTTTTGTCTATTCGCCAACTCACTTTTATATCTTCTCAGCCAATATTCGTGGGCGGGAAAAGTTGGTCTGTGAAGGGTTTCTTTGAATTAGAAGGTGACGACAATTTTTACTTATTTGAGGTCACGACACTCGTGGACGTTAAGAGATGACACCAAATGTTAATCCGAGGTTTGACTTTTCTTCGTCTAAGTGTTTAGGATGGGACAGAGGGTGTTGCTAACCGGAAAATGAGAGTTAAAAGGTCACGATACTTGGCCTTTTGATGCGAGGTCAATTACGTTCGTAAATGTTTCAAGAGACGACAGCCGCCAAACTGTGTCGTCTGATTTCCTCTCGGTTAGGCTCGGGACAGGGCAGGGCTGGATGTCGCTTATTGAACACACAATTCGATTCTTTTGAGAGGCGTCGGTCCAACCGGATACAATATTTGTTCCGTTATGACTTGTTTGGGTTTAAAGAACAAATATAGAAGACACATTATCAGATAGATTTGGCTCGCCTTGATTTGATATTTATGAAATACATTTAATTTCTCTGCTAAATAAGAAGAGAAATTAAATGTTTATCATAATTATTAAATCAAGGCGATCCAAATCTATCCTATCATGTGTCTTCTATATTTTTCCTTTAACCACCCTCCATTTGTAACACTGTCTAATTTACTTGGCTATTGACCGTTGGGAAACGAACACTATTTGGTCAATGGCGACATAACTCCGTACCTCGATAACTGCTTTAAACTTACTATTTCAAAATTCCTTCTCTCCTAATATGTAATATATTTTTGAAATTGTATTATTTACGGGTGGTATCTACATTGCGATTAATAGTTAGAAAATTAAATTACAAGTGTACAACCCTCCATCAAAGATTTCGTAAATAAATGATGCTTTGCTAATGTTCACGCTAATAGTCATCTTTATATAAAGCGACCGATATTCACCCGGCGTTGCTCGCGTAGAGATATATTGCTGGTCGGAAGAGTTTTGTTGGGAAAAGACAATTTTGAATATAGACATGTTCACATTTTTTGCCTTGAAAGAAAAGTCAAAATAACATTTGCAATATGAGCTCAAGTAATAAAACATATTTTAGTGCTGTAGTGTTACTAAAGTTATTTATCTACTTTCCACAAGCTAAGATGTGACACAAGGTCGGGAAAGTGGGATTAGATAAGCCAGCGCTCGAGAGGTGAGCACTCTGCCCATTTAAAAATTGCCTGGGCAGCCCCGTCGGCATTCCCCGGTCGGGGCGCCTCAGACAGTAAGCAATAAACTTACTCCTCCCCAAATAGGGGAGGCAAAGCTTGGGAGGGTGGACCTCCTAGAACTGTACAGGACAGACCCATTGACCGGCGTAAGTCAAGCCCCGAAGGACAAGACGATACCAGTCTATGGGGTGCAGTATCCATCGGAACAGATACTACACTTTGATAAAAACTATGTTGCTTACAGACAACTGTAAAACGGTAAATGGAATAGCAGACGTGGCGAATCTTTTAGTTTGTTTCGACATCAAATAATTCCAAAAGGGTTGATATGCCGTAAAAATGACGCGACGAAACTATTATTGCGTTTTTCCATTACATAATAAAAAAGGTTTTGTTAGCAGTTTAACGGACGAGTCTGACTTACACAGTCGTCATCACCCGCTCCGTCATGCTTTGGGGGATTTCATTCTCTCTGACGTCATATCCGTTCCCATTCGTCACATTGTACGCATTCCGAACCCTCGCTGCTCCTTGGTAAACGCTGACCTCGTTTCATTTTTAAGAGTCATCTTGTTATTTGTATTGTCATAAACATTTTTTTTCTTCGTCCTTTAATATTCATACGGTCGCTGAAGGTTTTCTTTGTTCGTTACTATTCCTTCCATCTCATTTAACTTTCCACCATACATGCTTTAAACATGAGCAACGGAGTACTTCAAGGCCTTTGTTCATCTGACCCATATCCGAAACCAGACCATTATTATACTAAATCTCAATCGTTTTGACTAGCTTTTCAGGCGAGGATTTTTTCGCGAATACAAAAATATAAATAACAATACTAACAAAGTAAATAGGTAAATGTTTCTATTGGCAACATAACATAATTTAAAGCAAATACAGTTCGGGAATTAGTTCGAAAACAATTTATTTTGGTTTCAATACTCGGCGTAGAAGAAAATCTCGGCACAATCTCACCGCTTCGTACTACCCCCTTTCTCTTTCTCTCGCACACATGGACGCTTGAAAAGAAAATCGGACCCGATGTAATTCACCTTACAATATGGGTGGGACGTAATAGGTGAAAATTTCAGATTCATGCGAGTAGTATTTTTTTGTGTTCATTTATACATAAATAACACTAAACAATCAAACATTTTGAAAATTTTGCAAAATTCAGAAGATGCAGGCCACTAGTTTTTGACTATTTTACATTCATGAAAACCCTTTTACAGCCTGAAAATGGTCCTAAATTAAAGTACTATATCAGATTTACCCATCTTGATCCATTCATAGCTTTTGAGGATGTTTTAGGACCTGCAATGTCGCATGAAACCACTTTTTCACCGAAAAATGATGGATTTTGAGTCCCGTGGAGTCCTAACGGCTATTTTTGGCCTGCACTTTCTGAATTTTGCCAAATTTTCAAAATGTTTGATTGTTTAGTGTTATTTATGTATAAATGAACACAAACAAATACTACTCGCATGAATCTGAAATTTTCACCCATTACGTCCCACCCCTAATAGTAACCCACTTTTTCACCGAATCTGAAATGTTCACCCATTACGTCCCACCCCTAATTACAAGTGACAATATCCTTACTGTACTCGTCGGTCTTTACTCTTTCGAATCAGCAATACTGAGTTCAAATCCAATAGAATCCAGTGTGGCCATTTATAAACTAACAATAAATACATGACCTGTTGTCACATATTTGCGTTAAAAACAATTTAATATTTAATAGAAAATATTAGTTACGTTAATATCGGTCGTAAGTAAGTAACCATTCGTCGACGATGTTATTTCTTCCCGGAGTAGAGTTACGACCGAACCGAAGAAGAGTACCTTTAAGATAACTTATAGCCAATGTCATATGATGCTTTTTTTAAAATTTTATTAATAGCTAGAATTAAAGTTAACATTTAAGAAGCCAAGTATCCGGTCCTGATTGATCTTAAAATTAAACTCTTCTCGCACGGTCTTAACGGTACTCCCGGAAAAACTAACATGTCCGAGGGGTGATTACTTACTCACGATCAATATTAACGGTAACTTTACATGCTGATATTTTCTATTAAATATTAAATTGTTTTCTAACGCAAATATGTGACGCATAAGTATTTAAACCAAAAAAAATGCTTTAGAACTAATTTCCCAACTGTATTTCGGTTGAAATATCAATGGCTGACCGGATTATTGTATAGTATTTTAGAAACAACGTCAGGTGTGGATTTTGATGAAAGTGTTTCTGTGGAACGAACTGGAGTTGAACCTGGCACACCCGGGTCCTCGGTCCGCGTCGTTAACCACTTAGCTATAATGCCATCCCCATTTAGCAAAAGTTACTCGACATCTCCTTTAAGAGATTATTCAGTCACCTAAAGTGTCAAATAGATTTCGCCACTACCCCCCAAACAATTTAGTTTTACTTGAACCATATTTTTGCAATTAAAAAATTACATTAAAAATACTAAGTTATAGCAAGTTTAATCATACACGCGAAACGCCGAAATGAAAACTAGGCCGAACAAAATATAGGCGGCATCTTTATAAACCAGTTAAATAATGATAATTTTTTTCTAATTTGTTTATTTTATTTTAAAAAAAATAAATAAAAGAGAGAGAGTATACACAAAAGTAAAGAAAAATATTATTTTATCATTTCTTTTACTATTGAAAGTTTTTTTTTACTGGAACAATAATGTTGTTCTTCTAAACAGAAAAAAATGGTTCCCTGTCCTTTGTGCTACTGGGAGCGCAGGTTGAGCCTCTTTATAGTATGATGGGAAATAAAAAGTATATACATATATTATGCTTTTACAAACGTAATTGAGCACTCATTTCATTTCTTCTGTCTATTAACACAACATTTTATAAACACACACAGACATACACACACACACACACACACACATATATATATATATATATATATATTAAGGGAGTTTAAATTACCTAACAGACACCATCCTCAAGTGTCTTCGGTCTCTCTGTACAATGGTTTGTCAGGACAACCTGACATGAGGATACTTGACCCTACAAGTAAACCCTGACCAAATATTCAAAATAACATAGTATTCGAAGCCCAAATAAGATCCATTCAACACAGCTATATACTTGGTGATACGAGGAATGGTGCACCTTCTCCAAGTAATATTATCTCAAGTAACAGAATTTATCTAGATACTCAACCATACTAGATGAATCCGGTAAAAGCAAATGACCACAAGAAAGATATTCTACAATATAGTTAACTGATCCATTAAGGAGAGGAAAATTAATGTTCATAACTTCTTTACTAACTCAACGTTCGGCAGGTAAAGGAGGGCTCTAATGGAATATTCGAATATCTATGTATCTCATATAGAGATCAAGTGTTAGCCCCAGAGAGAGGACCCCTTTATTTCTGAGAACTTCGAATGAAGTAAAATTAAACAAAAAGGGAATATATATATATATATATATATATATATATATATATATATATATATATATATATATATATATATATAGTTACGAGGCCTGTCTAAAAGGTATCCGACATTCGCCCAGAAAACAATATTTCAAATACCTGACGGGGTTGGGACCCTAATCATCTTCAAAGTGTTCAACTCCGCCATCGCGTTCCGCATTATCTCTTCTCTAGTCTCAAAACGGGAACCTTTCAGTGGCGTCTTCAATTTTCGAAACAACCAGAAGTCGCAAGGAGCCATGTCTGGAGAGTAGGGGTGTAAGCGAACGACTGGAATTCCATCTTTGGCCAAGAAATGTTGGATCAATTGGGATGAATGTGCAGGGGCGCTATCGTGATACAGTTGCTAGTTTTTCGACGTCCACATGTCTGGTCTTTTGCGCCGAACTGCGTCATGGAGACGCGGGAGAACATCTTGATAGTACTTCTTTGTCGCTGTTTGTCATTCCGGTGCGTATTCGTGATGCGCAATTCCACGGATATCAAAGAAGATGGTCAGCATTACCTTAATTTTGCTTCGCACTTGTCGCGCTTTTTTGGCCTTGGAGACTCGAGATGCTTCCATTGCGACGACTGTCTTTTTGTTTCTGGGTTGTATCCGTACATCCATGACTAATCTCCAGTTATTACGGTGTTCAGAAACCCAGGATCAGTGTTGGCGGTTTTCAGAAGGTCATGTGCAACTTGAAAACGGAGGTCTCTTTGTTCCCACGACAACAACTTGGGCAAAAATTTCTCAGCCACTCTGTGCATGTTCAAATCATCACGCAAAATTGCATGTCCGGTATCTTTACTCACTGCGACCTCTTGGGCGATCTCCCGCACAGTTGAACAACAATCTTCCATCACCAAATTTCGTCCCCTGTCAACAACAGCTACACTCCGAGCAGTTTGGGACCTGCCAGAACGCTGGTCACTCTCCGCTGATGTACGGCCATTTTGAATAGGTTGAACCACTCTTTAATTTGTGTTACACCAATCTCATATTCTCCAAACACCTGCTGAATCTTACGAATTGTTTTGCTTTGAGAATCACGAAGCTTTTGACAAAATGTGATGCAGTACCTTTGCTCAACACGTTCAGTCATCTCGAGAGAATCGGTAATTCGACGAACACGTTGTGTAGCACCTCACTCAGCGGCCTACTGGCAGCGACTAACGTACAGGAAGTCAGTGATAAAATTCACACATGCGCAGGAAGGGGTGTTCCTACACTGAGTAGAGTGGCGTAGCCCTATCGTCTCTATTTCGCACGGAAAAATAAAGGTCGGATACTTGGTAGACATGCCTCGTATATATATATATATATATATATATATATATATATATATATATATATATATATAGATAAATATATATATATATATGTGATGAAAATTATGTAAATAATATTCCACAATGATAGACAATAACAAAGAAAAACACTAAATTAATTATATATTCATCAACGTTTCGTTCTTGTTTCAAGAATTACCTTGAGAAAGTCTTGAAATAAAGACGAAACGTTGATGAATATATCAATAATTTTTTTTTTCATTATATATATATATATATTTAACTGTTTACTCATCCGATTAACTAACACTCATGATTTATTTTGACATAATCGACAAAACCATACTTTTATTATTCTTACAACTTTTTGTTACAAATCTATCACCCGAACACATCATGACATCGATAATATTTTTCTTTGCCCCTTTTTTATTTTAGCTTTAAACACATTGGGTGCGATTTCACGTGCGTGTTTGGTGTATGTATATGTACATATACATTTTTATGTCTAAATAGGTGTATGTTTGTATGTGTGCATGCTTATATGTATATATGTAGGTGTCAAATGTGGATACCTTTCTCACGCCTTATTTTGTTTCTCCCCCTTCCTCGCCCCCATCACCACCTACACCGTCCTATTACGCGACCCTGATATCTTAACCCTCCCGTTTTTCTCATCTCAATGCTAATTTTAAAGTTTATATAAACATGTCTAATGTCCCTCCTCTTCATAATTTAAATTAATTCCAATCGATTCTAACGTTCGCCTGCACTCCTTCCACAATTATTGTAATATCTCTCCCACTTCCTCATGATCTTATAACTCCAACAACTATGTTCCACTGACACCATCTATTAGTATCTCATTTTTTTCATAAGCGGCCGCAAATTCTAAACCTACACACGCCACCACCTATTTGTTTCAAACATTTTGTACTTGTGTCTTGATTTTCTTCAGATAGTCACACTGAAGAAGTCTTGTAATAAAGACGAAACGTTGATGAATACATAAATAATATGTTTTTTTGTTTTCCTTTTTCAATTTCCATATATATATATATATATATATATATATATATATATATATATATATATATTGATTTTATTCGTACATAAAAGCAAACAATGGACACGTGTTTCTGGCACACAGCCGTCATCAGCATAGCTAACTTAGACAAGAATCATCAGCATAGCTAACTTAGACAAGAATCATCAGCATAGCTAACTATGACAAGGATCGAACCTTCGTTATTAATGTCTATAGTCCAGCGTCTTACCATTGCCTAGAAATATGTACGATTTTTATCACCTAAATATATAATGTATTTTTATGTAACTGTTTTAATTCTTGGTGATTGCTGCGTTCGATGTTTTTTGTCCTTTAATCAGTTAGGAAGTGAAACAATCGAAATAGTAGAAGCCAGCCAAAACAACTTATATATATATATATATAAACAAATGTTCAGTAGACTGACTCAAAAGAGGATCGCTCAACTGTGATAAGAAGAGGATGATAGTAGCTGCTAAAGATCAAGGTCTGATGACTAATGCTTTTGAGAAGAGAGATGGTTTCAGCAACGACACGTGCAGGTTCTGTCACACGAGAGTGGAGAGTGTAAGCCACCTGACACCCAGTTTCATGGTTCTGCTTGGTGAGATGGGGGCCACTACACAATAAAAAAAAACAATGGAGTGTGTAAATATCTCCACTAGACCATGTGTCAAAAATCGAACATCAATTGTAGAAGCAAATCCTGGGAACATGTTATTACAGAAAATATTTAAAATAAGTCATATACCATCCACTATGACTGCAATCCCTTCAGCTACATACTCAGAAAACGCAGCTGTTAAACCAGACATATTGATATATGACAAGATGGGGCGAGAAGCAACCCGAGTTAAAGTCAGTGTTCCAAAGCATGCCTTAGCAGTACAGAGAGGGAGACGAGAACTAAATATCAAGGTTTTCTGCACGACATGAAAAGAAACTGGAACGTCAGGAAGATTACAATCATTCCAGTAATCATAGGAGTCACTGGGCTCATGAAGAAAACAATTTAACTAACTAGCTGGCGAACATACTAGGTGAACCAAGTGCAAGAGAAATCCAAATTATTGCACTTTAAGGCGTGGTTAGAAGTTTCTGAAATAGTGGGTGCATGTCTGGCATCTGGTAGGTGGCTCCAGCCCCAGCTAAAACAAAAAGAAAAGAACATTGAAAAAAGGGATAAATGTTTTTTTTTAATAGCCGCCATAGTAAAAAAAAATGGCATTGATTATTTTGAAAGTTTCCATTAAATAACTCCTCAATCTTTTCTGTTATAAAGTAGTTAGTCCTAACTTTTCCTGCAATATTTGACGCATTTCATTATTTTTGTCACACTTCTAGTCTCTATATTTCATTCCCATTTCCGAGACACGTGAGTCCATTGAGAGCGTATTATATTATATTATTTTATCATTTCTTTACTTTCTATGCTGATGAGAGCCAGAGGTTTTACCTTCTGTGCTCGAAACCATTGGTCCATATGTTATATTAAATTTCTGTATTAATAAATATATATATATATATATTTCATGATTTTTTGAGGAGTACAAAATTTTATTATCGCAAGCATCAAGGGAGGACGAATTTTATCGTTCATGATTAAAAATTATTCAAGAAAAAAAAAAAGAAAAAGCCAGCCGACCGGTGTCGCTCTCTCTTAACAAAGGCTGTATCGATGGATTAAAAAAAACGAGGGATTTAGAAAGGGGGTGAAAAGAGAGAGTAGGGAAAAGAAAATTAAAATAGCGTTATGGTATATGTACAATGGAGGATGAATCTTAGAGACTGATTACATTTAGTCCTATCAGGGAGGTACGTTTTAGACGAACGTGGATCGTCTCCAGGATTTTTTAGATGGTATAATGAGTGAGCATGACTGAGAATGGTGAAGGAGTCCATGCTAAAATTCCTAGCGCACGGCGAGTTTTTAAGTAAATGTTTCGTAATGGAAAAGCCGTATGTGTTATTTTGAACGTCCGTTGACCGGAAGGTTCCATTCCTAATCTTACTCGGAATTTTTTGTTGGGCTCTACTATCCAATGTTAACGTCGTCCTACCCACGTAGTCAGCACTGCAACTACATTTAAAATGATAAATTACATTATTTTTATGGTGATGGAGGGGGGGGTAAACATCTTTACAAGAGGACGCCAATAAAGGTTTTGTAGAAAACACAACACGCACATTCGAAGCAAAATAGCAATTTTCAACTGCTGAGCTGATTTGCTTGGCGAATTTCTCACTTACTGTGCCAAACCAAGGTAAACGAATGTAAATCGGACATTTAGTCACCGTATTTGGTTTATATATATATATATATATATAT
>OY744520.1:203932840-203935340 GCA_963556195.1 Sepiola atlantica | reverse complement strand
AAACACGTCCAAAACAACTGGTGACGAGATGTTCGAACTTACACGGGACACAGCTGCAACATTAAGGATTTTTCTTGAGAACCTGAAAAAAAAAAGAAGACCCCCACAACAACCGATGACGTGGGATTTCCATCTTACACTACCACAACCACTGACGACGTGATTACAGTAAAGGATACAGGAGAAATTTTAAATGGACGCAACAACTGGCAACAAAGTATATAAAGGGATTCTAAAAGCTGGCTTTTATCGGTGGGAAAAAAAGTCACGCAAAGACTATCTCTTTTCTTCTCATTTGAAGAAAGGTCAGTGATTTTTTATTGCTATTTCGACACTGTTGTTAACTTTTAACAAGAAGGGGATACAAGATTTTTTCTTTTCTCCCCAAAAGAGAAAAGTTTACGACTACTGAAAGAAAAAAAATACTAAACCCGTATTTTTATTTTTTCTCTGTTGACTAAAGTACTGACCGCAAATGTTACGGCTACGCAAAAAGCGTACTAAAAAAATTAAGACCATGCTGGCGCCGGAAAAAGTCACAGCACTACAGAGCTTCCTGGGACTGGCTAATTACTACCAGGCTTTTATCCCAGAGATGCATAATCTTCGATCTCAACTGAATGACCTATTAAGAAAGAATAAGGTTTTGGAGTGAACGCCTGAATGCCAGGAGGCATTCGACAAAAGTATTGAAATGCTGACATCAGATGTATTCCTTACGCATTACAATCCAGACTTAGACATAATAGTGGTTAGCGACGCTAGTTCATATGGATTAGGAGCGTGCGTTCTTCATGTAATGCCAGATGGAACGCATAAACTCATCGCGCATACATCAAGGACCCTGCTTCCTGCGGAGAAGCAGTACTCCCAAATTGAAAAAGAGGCGTTAGGAATAATTTTTGCTGTAACTAAGTTCCACCGCTATATACACTGTAGATTGTTCACATTACAAACGGATCATAAATCGTTAATCACCATTTTCTGTTCAAAAAAGGTCTGCCTGTCTATACGGCGAAAAGACTACAGTAAGGAGGAATAATTTCACTGAATTATCATTTTCAAATAGAGTATTTGCCATAAAAATATCTATCACACGGATGGATTCTCTAGACTGGTGCCGTGACAGAGAAAGCCACTAGAAGACACAGTGATTGCTTCCCTGCGAGCGGAAGGGGAGATAAAATCTATGTTAAGCAACACGGTAAAAGAGCTCCCGGTGACTCTACATGACATTAAAAAGGAAGTCTCCAATTAGGAATTCATAATCAGTACAAAAACAAAAATGGCTGAGAAAGGTCAACATTTTACAGACAGTTTTGCATTATGCTACGATGTACTCTTGTACAACAAGAGAGTCGTCATTGAAAATATTACAGAAGAGAATCCTGAAGGATTTTCACATTAGCTATCTGGGGACACATAGGATGAAAATTTTGATGCGCAGCTTTGTGTACTGGCTTAAAATGGACCAGGACATTTAGAACATCGTAAATACGTGTAAAGGCTTTGCCTTGGCGGCAAAGGCTTCTCATATCAAACATAGTTCGTGGCCCTAAAACGGACCAACCTTGGTCAAGGATACACGTGGATTTTTCAGACCCGTTGGAGGGATTTTACTATCTAATTGTAGTCGATATTTTTTCCAAATGGTCCGAAGTGTTACAATGTAAAAAGCCCATTACGGAGGTAACAATAAACTTTGGGGTGGTCGATTGTTTGGTCAGTGACAATGGAACGCAATTTACGTTCACCGACTTTAAAGAGTTCTGTGTGGTTTTCCGGATCAGACACACCACTCTCCCGTATCATCCTAGGTCAAACGGCCAGACGGAGCTTTTTGTAGACACTCTTAAAGAGCCCGGAAAAAATACCGCGGCACTTTCACGGAAACGGCCTTGCAGCAGTTTTTACAAGTGTACAGGATCACGCCAAATGTTAACATACCGTCCTCATTATCTCCTGAAGAGATTATGTTTGCGCAAAAAGTAAGATCCGTTTTTGACAAATTACTGCCTAACACAGACCAAATCAAATCGAACCTCTATTGCACCAAAAACCGATACATCCTAGGGGACAGAGTATATTTCAAAATGTTTAAAAATAACGCGTCTTTCAGCGAACTTGGCATGATAGAAAATACAATTGGAAATATGGTTTACATAATCCAAGGACCTCAGTTCTCTCATAAGAGACACCTAAATCAAATAAGGAAACGACTATCAAATAACACGGACAGCACTCCCCAAGTAGAAGAAATTATGGGCATCATATCCAATACTTTCGACATACAAGAACCCCAAGCAGCCCCAGAAAATCCTGTAATCAATCCTGTAATCAATCCAAAAATGGAACAATATTAATACTCCTGAGGAGGTAAATCTTGTAGCTGTTATGGTACCTTACCTATAACGGACTTTGGACTCTTCCATACACTATAAATAGTGGAAGCATCTGCTTCTTAGTGTTGAGTAAACCCCAGTCTATACTGGCAATCAAG
>OY744520.1:203895340-203930340 GCA_963556195.1 Sepiola atlantica | reverse complement strand
TAAACAAACAAACTTTAGCTTTTGTGTGTCAACATCTGTTGCAAATCATTTACAAAGTTTTTAGTATTCATATTACAAGACACAATGTTTAATTGATACAGATATGGGTTGCCTGACAGCTGTGATATATATATATATATATATATATATATATATATATATATATATATATATATATGGCCTTTTGGCTAAGATCAAAGTGTAGTATCTGTTCCGATGGATACTGCACGCCTGTTCTGCGCAGTTCTAGGGGGTCCACCCTCCCAGGCTTCGCCTCCCCTCTTTGGGGAGGAGTAAGTTTATTGCTTACTGCTTGAGGCGCCCCTACCGGGGAATGCCGACGGGGCTGCCCAGGCAATTTTTAAATGGCCAGAGTGCTCACCTCTCGAGCGCTGGCTTTTAACCCCACTTACTCGACCCAAGCTGTGGTCACATCTTACTGGTGGGAGTAAGATAAAACTGGCCTTGTGCCTAACTCCTGCAGAGGAGTAAATAAATATATATATATGGCCTTTTGGCTAAGATCAAAGTGTAGTATCTGTTCCGATGGATACTGCACGCCTGTCCTGTGCAGTTCTAGGAGGTTCACCCTCCCAGGCTTCGCCTCCCCTCTTTGGGGAGAAGTAAGTTTATTGCTTACTGTCTGAGGCGCCCCTACCGGGGAATGCCGACGTGGCTGCCCAGGCAATTTTTAAATGGCCAGAGGGCTCACCTCTCGAGCGCTGGCTTATCTAATCCCACTTGCTCGACCCGATCTTGGGTCACATCTTACTTGTGGGAGTAAGATAAAATTGGCCTTGTGCCTAACTCCGCGAGGAGTAAATAAACATATATTATACACTTACATGCACACATATATCACAGCTGAAAACGTATATATATATATATATGTGTGTGTGTGTGTGTGTGTACACATAATGTTGCAGGTCCGATGATTACAACTATTTGGAAACACAAGACAATTACGACAATGTCAATAAAAGATAGTAAACAGAAGAATTTAATGTGTAAATAATAAATAGACAGGTAATTAACAAGGGTTGCTTCATCTACCGGCGTCCAATAATGTTTATAAATGTGTTTTTTCCTATCTGAAAACGTCTCTCTCTCTCTCTCTCTCTCTCTCTCTCTCTTATCTTTATTTTTGATACTTTTTATCCTTACTCTTTACCTCATTATTGTCAGTCCCCCATTCTATTTCCATTTATTTATTTATTATTCATTTCTGGCAATATTTTATTTATTTTATTCTTATCAATTTCATGATTTATATCTTATTAGTATTTGTTCATTAATTAGCATTATCTTACTTACTATACTATATATTAACTCACGTTCCATTCAATTATTTCGGTTCCTATCACCCCCCCTCCACAAATTTAGTGACATTCAAATTCCATGTATTGCATTGATCAAATCACGAACGCGTATAAGTTCGTTTTTTTTTTCAAAAAGACAACGGACGCGTATAAGTTCGTTTTTTTTAAAAATCAACGGTTCTTTTTGCTAACCCGAAGAAACGTTATGCGTGGACCATCACACGCGTCATGACAAAAAAACGAACGCCGCACAATTCAAAATTACAGTTTACTCAACGATCCTCAGTTTTCTTCATTTCAGATCATTTTTTTGACAAAGACCATCTTAAAAAACAACAACATCGTTTTTAATGCTTCATACACCACCAATCATCTATAAAATACTTCTCTAGGAGCATAATAACAATCAAATTTATATATATATATATATATATATATATATATATATATATATATATATATATTTATATATATATATATGTGTGTGTGTGTGTGTGTGTGTGTGCGTAAATAATTAAATAAACATTGGCATCACAGTCATGCTAGTGTTTATTACATTTTATAAAATTTCTCTTCTGTATTGAGCACTGTTGAAAAAATATTGGTTTTGTGTTCATTGTGTTAATCTATTGATTAATTTATATATATATATATATATATATATATATATATATATATATAATATTTATAAATAAATATTAAATTATTCATACCTATATATATATATATATATGCATATACTTTAATATATATATATATATATATATATATATATATATATATATATATATATATATATTAAATTATATGTTTTAATATCTTACCTTCGTACGACGTCGTTTGAAGCTTACGGCTCTCATCAGCGTAGGGAAATAACAATCTCAGACGGTCACATGGCGCGAAAACAGTTCACAGGAAAACCTTGAATCTGTAAGCGTTCAATTAATCCGATAGTCTACGGGAGATTGTCACGTCATAACGGAGAAATTAAGTTATATTTAACACTGAAAGCGGCGAGTGTAAATATGAAAACATTCGATAGGACTCAACAACAGAGCCGGAGTCTCCCTTTTTCTCTCTCTTTCTTTCTCTCTCTCTCTTAATATATATATATATATATATATATATATATATATATATATATATATATAGATACATATATATATATATATATATATATATATATATATATATATATATATATATATATATAGTCTGTATAGATACATATATATATATATATATATATATATATATATATATATATATATATAGTTTCTCAACGATTAAAACTATATTTAAAAAAAAACTTATAGTCCCAAGTCTTTCAGTGGAAAATCACTCATGTAAGTCAATTTATATTTTACAGTTATTATATTAGTTTGTTTCTAACACTATTTTAAGCGATCATCAGTTGTTTACCATGAAAAACTGTTTCGGGAATTTAAATATATATATATATATATATTTAAATATATATATATTTAAATATATATATATATATTTCTTTCTTTCTCTCTCGCTGAACACTCGACGGAATCCAAACTCATAACGTCAACTTTTCAAACTGACCCGAGATGGAAAGTTCCTTTCCTGTTCATCTCGACGAGAATTTGCCCATACAAAACAATGCTCATTTGCATAAGTGAACTCTCGTCATCGCACAAAGATAACACAATTATATCTTGTAAGTCCCCGATGGACGACACACGGCGCGACCCTCACTCTTTTTACTTGTAGGCCCGCATGATGGCGCTGCTACACTCCCCCTAAACTCTTAATCACACATGATGTCGAGTAGTGGTAACATGCACCTTCGTTTCCGCTTCCGTATCACCCGACAAAGTTTCCGCTTCTGAATTCGCGACCCCATTCTCGTAGGAAACAAGGGCACTACCTCTTAATAGCTCAGCGTTAGACTATATATATATATATATATATATATATTATGGAAGTCGTCCTAGACAATGCATGAAGCCACTTGATGTAAGAAGATAACAAGAACGAAATATGATGTATGCTTATCCTAAAGTCAGGAGATGCCTATTTACTTTAGTCTTGAAAAGACCAAGGCTATAGGTAGGAGGAAAACAGTCAGCAGGAAGAGAGTTCCACAAGCCTGCAGTTTTTGGAAAGAAATTACTGAAATACGAAGCTGTATTACAATGATTTATCAAAACAGCGAATTGATGGCGACCACTAGACGAACGAATCAAACGAGCTGGAACAAAATTAGCAGGGAATAAATCACCCCATTTTGAAGGACACATGTTATAATAGTATTTCATAATAATATTTATAGAAAAGACTGAGACTATCAACATTACGTCTGTGAGATTAAGGGTGTAGAGAAGAGGAAAGGGTAGAGCCAATCAAATTACAGATACGTTTCGGCACCTTATAAAGAAATCCTCAAATGGGTCAGAGATTCACCAGTCCAAATATGACAACAATACTCCATACATGGTCTAATAGTAGATTTATAGAGATAGAAAAGAACCTCAGATGTGAGAAGGTGTTTGGAGCGATAGAAAGAACCGATTTTACGAGAAGCAGAAAGAGCAATAGATCTAATGTATGAATTTCAAGAAAGATTTGATGAGAGAAAAAACCTAAGAAGTTTCCGAGACGATTTCATCTCAGAGCAGAGACATCCATGAGAATCTCAGGAAGAAAAAATACACGCCAACAATTGAAAGACACGAGCTGAGTCTGGACAGGATTACACGAAACAAGCCATTTCGTACCCCAATCGATAACTGAACTCAGGTCAACTTTTAGATCAGCTGCATATATCAACTGATCTGAGGGAGATGAGCGAGAAGCAACACCAGAATAGAGAGTGATATCATCAGTATAGATGTTAAATTTTTAATAATCTTCTCTAAAAGATCATTAATACAGAAAAGAAGCAGTTTGGGGTCTATAATAGAGCTTTAAAGAACACCAGCATTGATAGGAAAAGACTATTAAGAGACACCGTCCAAAGTTACTCGCAAGTTTCGAACAGGAAGAAAAGACCAAATAATGTCAAGAACCTCACCACTAATACCATAACCCTGAAGTTTATGTAGGAAACCAGGATACACCGAGCCGGGTTTTTTTTACCCCGCCTGTAACCGGTATGGTACGCGCCTTTGGGTCTGGATTTACGCCGGTCTATTGGGGGTTGCTGGTCCTGTGCAGTTCTAGGAGGTGCACCCTGTCAAGCTTTGCCTCCCCTCTTTGGGGTGGAGTAAGTTTATTGCTTTCTGTCTGAGGCGCCCCTACCGGGGAATGCCGACGGGGCTGCCCAGGCAATTTTTAAATGGCCAGAGTGCTCACTTCTCGAGCGCTGGCTTATCTAATCCCACTTTCCCGACCTTGTGTCACATCTTACCTTGTGGGAGGTAGATACATAAAACCAGGATACAGCACACTGTCGAACGTCTTCAAAATGGCAACTGCAATGTCTCTACCCTCTCCTGAATTATTCATAAACCGACAGATCCGCTCAGTTACAGCAGTTTAATGATCAGCAGTTGAGCGAAAACCACGGAAGCCATGCTGAACATTACTAAAGAGGACCAGACTTTAAAGAAAATGAACAAGCTTGCCGTTGACCAACCTTTCAAAAACATTTACTAATAACAAAAAGGAGACTAAGAAGATGATACTTAGTTGGGTCAGATCGATCACCAGCATTTTTACAGATCAGGACAACAGAGAACGCATTCGAACAAGAAGGGAAACAGGACTGAGACAAACATTATTATCAGTTAGAATCATGTAAGTACATTAACTGTTACACGATGAAGCTCGTCTAAGTAATGCTAATAATCAAATGTCTTCTTTCTTTTTTTCTTTCTAATTCGTTTATCCTGAGCGCGATTCGCGATGATGGATTTTTGTCTCCACCTGACACGATCACGGGCTTTGTCCGGGTGAAGACAAGTTTTACAGAGATGTGCCATTGTGACAATAATTGAGAGAGGATAACTCAGAGAATACCCGTCCCAGGAAGGGTAAAATTAATTCCTCGATTAGAACAGTTTTGCACCACTTTTATGCCCCTTAGAAATAAAACATCAATCTATAATTCTACTAATCCTTATTTTAATTCTTATTCTTATTTAAATCAAAATCTATTACATAATTTTGATTCTAGATTATGTCTATAAGTTAATGCTTAAGCTTAAGTGGTCTTAAGAACAAATGTAAATTCAAGGAACCTTGGTTAATTGTAGATTAATGACTATGGATCAAATTCAATGTCAATATGAGAGATTTAAATTTTCAAATGGGAGGTTGTGTCCATATTATGCCCCCTAAAAACCCTTTTAAATATTTATTAATTAATTTATTATGCATCAATTAATTAATATTCATCAAGTTTAACTTTCTTTCAAATATTTTAAGGGGGTTTCAAAATTTGTCTCAATTTCACAAGAATCGAAATTTTTCGACCACCTTGTTACCACCCCTCCATTAAACTAAAGTAAACTAAATATAACACACATTTGAACACCTTACCCTTAGCAGTAGTGTTCTAATAATAATAATGATCGGTTAATTAGCTTAGGCGTTAATCCTGTACATACACATATATAAACATATAGGTTTATAAAGATTAGATGGAAATAAGCCTCCCACAGGTACTAAGACCGTGATCAGGCTTATTGACACCCAAATCCCAGAGAAGATTAACGGTCGCTGCCAGCGAGAAATCAATGGTAAGCAGCTGTTGCAATGATGCAAAGTCATTTGCAAGAGTTATTGTAAGAGGTGAACAGTACTGGAAATCTAGGGAGACTTCTCACTCCGACACCAGGGAAAACCACTGGTAATTATTAGTGAGTTTATATATATATATATATATATATATATATATATATATATAGAGAGAGAGAGAGAGAGAGAGAGAGAGAGAGAGAGAGAGATAGATGAAAGAAAAGGGATAAACATGTACGAATGACAAATTTATTTCAACTTCGATTGTTCAATGCAAGGTGTACTCGGTAAAAACATTTTTATTATTCTTTCCTTAAGCCAAGGCTTTTCAAAGATTAAAATCTTATCATCAGAGGAATTACATAGATAGATAAGTTGGCACTGGACACCTTATCAACGGACATTTGCCAACTGGACAGACCCCATATTTTTACACGCACATTCTCACTCTCCATTACTTGATATTTTTTTTTAATTTTGAATTTTGGCTTTTCCACAGCCAACTTATCTAACGTGGTATCATTGTCGAAATCTTAATACCAATTTTTTACCACAATAGGTGTCCTCATAAAATTATACTTGCGAAAATGTGTTTGATCTTGATAGTGGTAAACGAGAATTAGAATCTTTAAGTGGAACCCACTGACGCCAAATGGAATCGAAAACAAATTCTAATGGGGTCATTAAAAGCCTCTGAAAAGATTTTACCCTTATTGAAATTAATTTGTATTTTCTAACTGTAAACATATGGATTTCTTTACCAACCAAACTTTCGCTCATATATATATATATATATATATATATATATATATATATATATATATATATATATATATATAAATTTATTTTATACGTACATAAAAGTAATACTTATTTCTAGACGGAGCGTCTTGGTCCAGTGGTAGAACGCTGGACTACAGACATCAATATCGAAGGTTCGATCTCTGTGTAAGTTAGCCATGCTGATGACGGCTGTGAGCCAGAAACACGTGTCCATGGATTACTTTTATGTACGTATAAAATAAATAAAAATACATATTAACGGAACAAATACGTCCTATGAAGTTAAGGGCGACTAATAAGGCAATTTTCTGCATCTTAATTACTTAAGAAAGTGAGACAATCGAAATAATAGTAAGAAAAATAACAACAAACGCTACAATCACCAATAAAAATAATTACATAAAAATACATCATTATATATATATATATACATATATATATTATTTAAAACTCACTTAGAAAATTCGCACGTGGAGCTATCGAAATGAAATCAGTACTCAAGTTACAAAGAAAATATAGAAGTTCAATCGTCCTCCGAAAATTACTTTGAAGCATTTCTTAACCAAAAAGAAGAATGAAAAAGGAGATTGAGATTTACCTTGCTTCTAATATTGTCCAACCAACTAAAAACGTAGTCGTAAGTTACACATTTACTTATTTATTCATTTTCCTCGTCTACTTCAGTGCTTGTGATTATCTGTCGACTAATTATACATATATATATATATATATATATATATATATATATATATATATATGTGAAGAGTTCGAATGCAAAACGTGATAATTGTCCCTACAAAAAGTGTTGCATTTCATCAGTCGACGACACCCCAAAACTATGTGTTACATGATATTATACTGAAATAATTACTTTCTGATTTCAATAAAAATCAGCTTTCATTCTTAGTCTAGATTTAATATATTCGTGTTTTTACTGTTTAAGCTCTCAATTTAAACGAATTGGACTTATCGCGTGTGTCGTTCGAACTATACGTGTATATATATATATATATATATATATACATATATATATATATATATATATATATATATATATATTTATTTCCATCCTCTCCAGAAGGTTTAACAAGGGTCAGGTGTAGTGTTTTATGAAAGTGTTTTTCTGAAACAAACTGGATTCGAACCCGGCATACCCAGGTCTTCAGTCCTCCGTCCTCGCCGTTAACCACTTAGCCATCGTGCGATCCTGTGCCGATATATATAAACACTTTACGACAATTCAACGTGTGTATATATCTTGTTGATATATATATATATATATATATATAATAATCCAGGTAAAACATCCACAGGGTAGTAATCCAAAGAATTTCAACCGGGTTTATAAAAAGTGCTCAAAATCAAATAGAGCTTTTATATATGAGTATTTTTAGTTACACAGACATGTACAAAATCTGCGACACTGGCATGTCGATGTTATCGATCAACAGTTATTATAAACTGAGATCTCATCAGACAGACTTAGAATCCGATCTATCTATATATATATATATATATATATATATATATATATATATATATATATATATATATATATATATATATAAACACAGACATGGACAGACATATGAATTAATTGTCACGTTATAATTGTAAAACGATTAGCTACAAAATGCAGTCTTTTCTTCGAATATTAGAGGAGTATCATGAGTAATAGCTACCTCTTAAAAATGGTGATTTTGTCAATAAGAAATATAGTAAAGGATATATTATTTGGATGGTTCGAACTACTTTTCTCATCTTTGTTGTTACTCTTACAACGTTTCAACCTATGTACCCTCTTACCGTATTCATGTGTATCTTGTAAACTGACTCTTATTGGTGGATGGTGGGAAGAAACGATAGTCGTTAGAATTCAAAATGTGTGATGTCTTTATGAAACGGAAAGATCGTTGAGTCGTTTCCATTTTCGTATTAATTTTTGTGTTGAAAAAAAAAGCGCAAAGACATTTTTTCCATCATTCACCAATGAACACCGCTATCAAGATATACTTGAAGACGGTCGGAGGTTACATCGGCCGAAACGCTGTGAGAATAACACCCAAGATGAGAACAGTACTCCAAACAATTCAAAGAATACATATTATCAATCGTTATATAAAAAATTGAGAAACATTATATAGTCAATGGTGTTCCTTAAATCTTTGAGTAAACGACTGTATATGATAATGAATTACTTTTAAACTATTATGTGCTTATTAATTTATTGGTATGTCTGTATATTTTTCTTGTTTGCTTTCCGACTAAAAATTATTTTACTCTAAAACTATCTCTCTCGCACACACACACACACACACACACACACACACACACATACTCACACACTGGTTCGTTTACTAATTTTTTCATCCATTTATTTTTCATTCAATTTTTTCTTCATTTATATATTAGATAAATTAATTCGATACGTCTAATAGTTTGTTGTATTTTAGTTTATTTATTTAGGTCTCGAAAGAGAAACGATCATTCTCAAAAGCTAGTTTAAAAGTTAGTCATTCTCAAACACAGGTTAAACTGGTTTAGGCAAAAAAATGTTCAACCTTTTCTATTTTTAATAAAGTGATATCCAATAAACGCCAAACATTCAGATTATAACATTCGTAAAAATGTATTATTTTCAAAGTTTTTCTCGGAGTGGGTAGAGGAATAGCGTAATTCAAGCTTAAAGTAAAGCGACCACCTAAGGAAACTGGTCGTAATTTGCATTCGTACGTAACGCCGCAATGTCATATTTAGAAATAACTTCGCGAAAAGAGAAAGCTTACACATCACCTTCATTATACCTCAATTGTTTATTCAATTGTATGTGACAGTGGAGGTTGCGTTGTGAAGGTTAGCCAAAACGTTGATTTTTTTCATCTATTTTTATCTTTCTACATATATATAGTGACCCCCCCCCAAAAAAAAAAATACCACCCTTTAAATCTTTAATTAAATTCACAAACCTTTCTGTAATTCAACCATGACTGATACAAATAGTCTTCAGTGTATGCCTGACTTGCCCACCAAGTTTCAGTCATAAATGCCCAACAGTATTTGTTTTAGCGCAGTTCGATGACACCAGTACAGTATATAACGTGTAAAATTGCCAATAACTCTAACACACTCCTTTGGGGGGGGGCAAGGATTTTGACTGCGATGGCCTCCTTCATTTGAGGAATAGTCTGATATTGTTATGAAAAATGTTATCTTTGAGATACCCCCACATATAAAATTTTTTTCCTTTTCTAGTATATTTTACTTTAGTTCTTCATGTTTCTTGGATACCTTTTTTCTTCTTGCAAGCTTGTTATAGTTCTTAACTTCGATGTTATTCTCATAAGGTTTCAGCCGATGCCCCATCCGACTTTCTTAAGGTGCGTCTCGTCGAACCCGAGAATTCGTACGGAATTTCGACCGAAATCCTTTATTTAATTTAAGGGGTTACGGTCCGGTCAATGTGAAGCCTATATACGATCACACCTCCCACTGATGAGACGATTTAAAAAGCGATAAAATAATATATATAATAGTAAAAAACGACCCCACTACGGGAAGCTATTAATCTAGCTGTAGCCTTATCTACATAAAAATAAAAGAACACTTTTGTTTTGATATTTTGAGAATTTGAAAAGAAAAATCAACAAAAAGATGATTGTCATGGTGTTATTTGATATATTCCAATGTTGAAATTTGCTTTTGTATAAGCATAAAAATGAATTCTTCATAATTAAAGAAATTAACGAAAAATTAAGGCGATTGACGAGAATAACCAACAGAAAATAGAGGTGACAACAATAAATAACAATCCGCGCGTGCGTGGTCCCCCCTCTGTATGTGACTCGATGTGGCGAGTGTAAAATGCAATAAATTTGGGCAATTTGGGGCATTTTTGACCCCCCCTTTGACCCTCTGGAGGCGCGAACCAGAATTTTTCTGAGGTTAATGATGCTCATTTTATATCCAGAACAATTGCGTCTACATTTTGGCCAAGTTTCAGAAAAATTGAATGGATGGATCAAACGTTATGGGAGAAAAGGGTCATTTTTTGCCATTTTAGTGGCTTTTGACCCCCTGGGGCCGCGAACCAGATTTTTTTCAAGGTCAGCGATACTTATTTTCTATTAGGAACAATTGCCTCCAGATTTTGGCCAAGTTTCAGAGAAATTGAATAGATGGATGAAAAGTTATGGGGCAAAAAATGTAATTTTTTTGCCATTTCGGAGCCTTTTGACCCCCTGAGGGGATAACCAGATTTTTTTCAAAAATCGGAGAATGTCACTTTCTAATCTGACCAAAGTTACAACTTCATGCAAAATTTCAGAGAAATTCCATCGATGGTTGCGGAGAAAAATCCGGACGGATGAACGGACGGACATACCTCAAAACATAAGTCCCCCGATTTATAAAATCAGGGGACCAATAACCAAATAACTGTTACCAAAGGCAATAAAGTTACTTTTCTACCTACTTGCCGATTTCTTTGGTGTGTTTTACATTATTTTAAAGCGTTTTAATTACATTTTAATGATTCGTCCAAATGCGGTCGCGTTACATTTCGGTTTTCAAGATGGCGTAAGCGGACATCCCTGAAGTTTGTTTGATGAGTTTTTCGCCATTTGGGATTAAAAACAAAAAGAAAAAACAAAAAACTGTCCCAAACGACTTAAAATTTATTTTCTACCTAATTGAAAGGTGAAAAGTACAAAATAATTTATCAGACTTCGTAGACGGTCGGCGATCGACTGTCAGCCATCTTTGTTTTTCAGTGTAACGTAATATATTTGACTGAACCTTTTAATTGAAATACACAACGCTTTAAAATAATTAAAACACACAAATATAGGTAGATAGGTAGGTAGAAAACTAAGTTCCATTGCCTTTGGTAACAGTTATTTGTTAACTATTTGTTATTTGCACTCCTTTTTTCTGGTGATTATTCTTGACAATCGCTAAAAGAAAATTTACTCCTCTCCAGGAGTTAGGCACAAGGCTAGTTTTTATCTTACTCCAACAAGTAAGATGTGACCCAAGGTCGGGTCGGGAAAGTGGGGTTTAAAAATTGCCTGGGCAGCCCCGTCGGCATTCTCCGGTAGGGGCGTCTCAGGCAGTAAGCAATAAACTTACTTCTTCCCAAAGAGGGGAGGCAAAGCCTGGGAGGGTGGACCTCTTAGAACTGCACAGGACAGACCCATAGACCGGCGTAAATCAAGCCCCGATAGCCAAGACACTACCAGTCAATGGGGTGCAGTATCCATCGGAACAGATACTACACTTTGATCTTAGCCAAAGGGCCAAGACGCACACATCTATTGATCAAATAAACGAATTATATATTCCTGAATAATTACAAATAGTTACTTTGTGTATTTCGCTTTTATTATTAAAGACAGAAAAATCATTTTTTTCAACTATGAATCTATTTGTTTTGTATTTTAAAAAGCTGAGTATAGCAGGGCGTAAAGTTAAAAAAATGTTTTTACTCAGAAAATTCCATAATTTTTTGCAACAAACGTTTGTAAATTTGTAGATTATCCTCAACTTAAAAATAGGATTCTACTTTTTAGGGTCATTCTAACTTGTTAAGACAGTTAACTAGTATTTTTTAACTGTCACCCAAAGTCCAACTGCCAAGGCTGTAAAACCACACGTAATGGTCTAAATAAAGGAGCCTCCAAGGAAAACTAACACACAGAATTTATCTCCAACAACAAAATAAAATGGTTCCAGCTCGCTATCGCTTCGCAAAACAAGTAACGATTAAGTCAAAGAGTGAATTCAGTATTTTGGTGAGAGTGTCCAGCGTAGAGTAAATCCAAGGTATTTGGGACAATAGGTATGACTATCGACCCCACAAAAAAATTTGTTGTTCAAATTGTATGACTATCGCACCCCCCCCCCAAAAAAAAATGATTCATGCTTAAGTTTAAATCATTTTTGTTTGCAATTGTTAAACAATGTGAACGTACATTTTTTGGACTAAATAAACTCGCTTCACAAAGTTCGCTACTTGAAAGCAACATTTTAAATAATAGACATTCCATTCATAAGTGTCTTGTAAACACGGGACAAAAACCTTCACATTTATTCATATAAATAGATAAACATTAACATTTATTCATAGAAATAGATAAATATTAATATTTTAGTAATTTAGATACAAATCTATTTATCTGTTAAATAAGAAATAAATAGACAGAAAAAACAATTCAATTCGTATGAGCGATGATGCGCGGGGGGGGGGGGCTTTTTTAAAACAATGAAAAAGAAAATTTGACTTTGGCGTCGCGTAAGTGATAGAGCGGGGAATAAGATCGCATGGTGGGGGAGATCACTCACCTACCCCCCTGTCTATAAACTACTGTGCGTCGGTATATATTTGTTTCTATAAAGTAAATAAGTTTCATCTAAATGACCTTGACCTGCCTTAAAAATGTATGAATTAATCTGTTTTAAATTAAATAACTGTAATCAATTACTGTTAATATCGACGAAACTATTGCATATATATGAGAGAAATAAGACAATATAAGTTCAAATCAATAACACTAAGCATACATTTATTATAGATTGTTTAAAAATAGATATGCAAATCAGGATTAAAATTTATATCTCCAGGTCCTTCGTCAGTAGTATATATATATATATATATGTGTGTGTGTGTGTGTCGTATTTAATAATATTATGTTGTATTATTGATGTATATAGCAGAAATTCGTTTTCATTTTTCAAACAACGGTTAGCGAGTAAAAATCCATTTCAAGTAATTAGGGGAATTGAGAAAGCAAACAAGTCAGAAAAACATTGTCTTCAATCTATTTCTATAGCAAGACGTTTTTTTTCTTCTTTTTTTGTTTCTGCTTTCTATACCATTGTATCGTTTTTTGTTTCCTTTCTTTTTAAAATTTTCCAGTTTTAGATATTTTTCTTTTTTTTTTTCATCTTATAACTTCACTGATTCAGCCGTTACTTAATATGAATATTAATGCGTACACTGGGGAAGCATAACTTTCTGGGGTACATTCGTTTTTAATAGCTAGTGAAGTGACTACCATCTCGGCTGGGAACATATATGCAGTATATGTTTTGAAACTGCGCTTTATCTTTTCTGTCCTCGGTCTGTGAAGGAGAAATCCTTCTAGAGTGAGTCAATTAATTCTGCCTCGATCCAGAGTGCCCCGTTTTAGGGAACTGGAATTTCTTCACATTAAAAACTGACTCTGTGTGTGTGTGGGGGGGGTATGTGTGTGTGTGTGTGCGAGCAAGTATATAGGCCAGTATAATCTTGAAATAAAGTGTCTTAAAAAATAATACGTCTAACTGAGTTACATACTATTTCAATGTTGGGTTAGGGTTAGCTGTCAGGCGAAACAGTTTTTAAAAACTATCTTTTAAAAAAGAAAAGAAAAAAAGGAAAACACGTGCGCATTTTGTATTCTGACATACTTGCTTTCAAGAAATAGTTGTTGTTGCTTTTTTTTTGTATATGTTCTCGCGATATGCGATATACATTGTTTGAACAGGATTGAGGAGTGAAGTGCTTTTATACTAACCCTACGTTGGTGATACATGAATGTAATTTAAAATGTGGAGCTTACCTTACTGCTCAAAGTCGTATTTGTTGACCCGGAACGTTTTCAATAGTAAAGTCCTGTCACGCACTCACTCTGAGGACAGAGGCGTAGGTGAACATGTGGAAAGTAAGACATTCGCTATAATATCATGTTTATTTGTTAATTCGAAAGTTTTCTCTTAAAAAACTTTTCTCTTTCTCCCCTATCTGTCTCTCGTCTGTCTGTCTCGCTTTCTGTCTTTTTGTCTTTCTCTCTCTCTCTCTCTCTCTCTCTCTCTCTCTCTCTATCTATCTATCTATCTATCTACCTATCTATCTATCTATCTATCTATCTATCTATCTATCTATGTAAAACGTTTTTCATTGTAAACACCGAATGATCTGTACAAAAGTATTTGTGTTTCATTTTACTTCAATCGAAGTTTTCAAAAATCATTTTTATTTGTTAATTCGAAAGTTTTCTCTTAAAAACTTTCATCTCTCCACCCCACTCTCTCTCTGTCTGCCTCTCTCTCTTTCTCTGTCTGTCTGTCTGTCTGTCTGTCTGTCTGTCTCTCTCTCTTTCTCTCTCTCTCTCTCTCTCTCTCTATATATATATAGAGAGAGAGAGAGACATACAGACATATATATATATATATATATATATATATATAGAGAGAGAGAGAGAGAGAGAGAGAGAGACAGACAGACAGACAGACAGACAGACAGACAGACAGACAGACATATATATATATATATAAATGTTAATTGTAAACACCGGATGATCTGTACAAAACTATCTCCTTGTGTTTCATTTTACTTCAGTAGAAGTTCTCAGAAATCAAGAGGTCCCTTCCTGGGGCTAACATTCAATTTCTCTATGAGATACATTCGAATATTCTATTAAAGTTCTCCTCTACCTGTCAAACGTTGAGTTAATAAAGAATTTAAGAACATTAATTTTCCTGTTATAGTATATCTTTCTTGTGGTCTTGCTGGATTCCAGGACAAAAATTCATCTAGTCTGGTGGAGTATCCGGTTTAGTGCTGTTATTTGAGATAACACCACTTAGAGGTGCATCCTTTCAGAGGGGGTGTATTCTTTGTGTAAATGCTGGTAAATTAATCTAGAGTTTACAAGATGCACTGTATGTGGGTGTAAAACCAATGTATTTATTGGCTTTATTATTATTATGGGAGTTGCATTCTCCCAAACAGCATTAAAACTTATAAATAATATTGGTTCTTTTTAATGTGTTATGGGTTCTGGGAGAGTTTTTTTTACTACAAGATTTTGGGTCTTAAACTTTTTGTAGCAAATAATGAGACTTATTTTATTATTATTATTAGCAATTGGGGATATGTATCGGTGTAAAATATTGGGTATGTCTTTGTCTTCTAATATAAAGTTTGGTTACATTTGGTTACAATATAGTTTGAGTTGTGATGTTGGATATTATTATTATTATTATTTGTAGTAGTATATTTTAAGTTTCAAATTATTGGTCCCCCGGTTTATAAAATCGGGGGATTTATGTTTTGAGGCATGTCCGTCCGTCCGTCCGTCCGTCCGTCCGTCCGGATTTTTCTCCACAACCATCCATTGAATTTCTCTGAAATTTTCATGAAGTTGTAACTTTGGTCAGGTTAGAAAGTGACATTCTCCGATTTTTGAAAAAAAATCTGGTTAGCCTCCCAGGGGGTCAAAAGGCCCCGAAATGGAAAAAAAAATTTTGCCCCATAACTTTTCATCCATCCATTCAATTTCTCTGAAACTTGGATAAAATGTGGAGGCAATTGTTCCTAATAGAAAATAAGTATCGCTGACATTGGAAAAAATCTGGTTCGCGCCCCCAGGGGGTCAAAATCCCCCAAAATGGCAGGAAATGACCCTTTTCTCCAATAACGTTTAATTCATCCATTCAATTTTTCTGAAACTTAGCCAAAATGTAAAGGCAATTGTTCTGTATATAAAAGGAGCATCTATGACCTTAGAAAAATTCTGGTTCGCGCCTCCAGGGGGTCAAAAGGGGTGAAAAATGCCCCAAATTACCCAAATTGCCCAAATTTATTGCATTTTACACTCGCCACATCGAGTCACATATAGAGGGGACCACGCACGCGCGGCTTGTTAATTGTGTTTTTTCATCAACGATATAATTAGGAAATTCGTTATTAAAAAAGATATATTTATATATATTTATATTTTTTTAATTCAATAAATAGTGGTTTGGGGGAGTGGGGGCGAAGGAGATTACTTTTGCACGTTATTTTCTTTTTAACATAGTTTACCGATACTATTATAGCTTACGTTCATGTTTCCGTGACTTAACGTCGTCAACGTTCGGGCAGGTCTCAGAATCGCCCGAAAGTCAACGAAACTATTAACCAAGCAGCCGATAACTTTTGGAAGAAATTAATCGCGTTAAAAAAAAACGAATTTCAATAAACTGTGTCAGTTCTTTGAATCTCCCGAAGGACTAATTTAGTTTTTTGACAAATCAAGACACGGTTACATCAAATAACTAAAACGATTGCATGTTGTTCGCACGCTATCTAATCGCAAAGTCGGTGATCATCTTCAACACAGTACAGATAAATATCACCATTGTCTTCTATTTATACACCTGCATAATAACACAATGAATGCCTACTGGGGAGGACTTGAATGCCTACTAGACACCACCCTCGGGTGTCTTCGGTCTCTCTGTACAGGGGTTTATCAGAGACTCTGACATGAGGATACTTTTTACTTGAAGTAAACCCTGACCAAATATTCAAAACAAATTGTGTGCTGTCTCCTCAAGCCATCCAGCACGTCTCCCGAATTGCAGACTGGGGCGCCCCCTCTACTCATAGAGGGCAGCTTCGAATAAACAATTAGAAGACCGTTGACAATGAAGAAATGAATAATAAAAAATATGAATAAAAACAAAAAATTAATACTGGTAAGCAATGGTGTAAACCTCCCTGCCTCTGGAAATGGTGCTGCAGTCAATACAGAGATCAACCAGGGTCAGCCATCAGGCCTTGAGACAAAAGGTCCTGGACCCTTATCTCCATCAAATGCAGCAACCACAAAAAAAAGAAACATAAGAGGCTTAAAAGCCCAACCATGGACTGTTGCACAAAAGAAGGTGCTATTGTTTTGCTACCACTACTCAAAGTTTGAAAAGTGGAGCAAAACATCCAATGAGATTCTCGCTGAAAAGATCCAAGAATCTACCCTCCCCGAAAAAAACACATATATCTTTGCTGTGTGCTTTGTTCAATAAGTGAACAAGTGACAACAAAACCAATGACAACTGAACTAATTCATCTTCTAATTAATCTTCCACACAGAATAGATATTTAGTACGCTTGCCTCTTTCTATGTCCTTCCGTTGTTCTATTTTTCCTTATTTATTCACTTGTGCCAGTCTTACCTGTGTCCCATTTACCTATACCATTATTACCGTGCATCAATTGTTACAGTTCAACGCTCTATCCTTTGAGCTAACGATACTGATATTAGTGGATATATATATATATATATATATAATGCATTTTTATGTAATTATTTTTATTGGTGATTGTAGCGTTCGTTGTTATTTTGCTTACTATTATTTCGAGTGTCTCACTTTCCTAATTGATTAACATGCAGAAGATTGCATTATTAGTCGCCCTTAACTTCATATATATTTTTATTTATTTTATACGTACATAAAAGTATCCATGAACACGTGTTTCTGGCTCACAGCCGTCATCAGCATGGCTAACTAAGACAGAGATCGAACCTTCGATATTGATGTCTGTAGTCCAGCGTTCTACCACTGGACCAAGACGCTCCGTCTAGAAATATGTACGATTTTTATCACCTAAATATTTATTGTATTTTTATGTAATTATTTTTATTGGTGATTGTAGCGTTCGTTGTTATTTTGCTTACTATTATTTCGATTGTCTCACTTCCTAAGTGATTAAGATGCAGAAAATTGCATTATTAGTCGCCCTTAACTTCATAGGACGTATTTTTTCCGTTAATATATATTTTTATTTATTTTATACGTACATACATGTGAGCCAGAAACACGTGTCCATGGATTACTTTTTCGCATTTAAGTACAAGCTGGGAAATATTTAATTGGCCTTGTGTTTCAATTGATACCTTTTGTTAGATAACTTATATTGTACGGAACAAATTATTTAAAACTAGCAGACTTCACAATTTAATTCCTATTTATAACTTGAAATCATTGAAAAGAAACTAATAAAAAAATTGTGGACAAAACTCCCACTCTCTTTCTTTCTTTCTTTCTCTCTCTATTCGCAAGAAAAAAGAAGGCAAATCTAATCAATAAGTAGACAAGACTAATCGATAAGAAAAAGAAGACAAAACTAATCGATAAGAAAATTAAGACACAACTTTCTCTCCTTCTCCCTCTCTCTCCTTTAATTTGCATTTAATAATAATAATAATAATAATAATAATAATAATAATAATAATAATAATAATAATAATAATAATAATAATAATAATAATAATAATAATAATAATAGTCAGTATGATACCAATAATCGTAGGAGCACTAGGAACAGTCCGAAAAAACCTGGAGAAAAGACGAAGCGAAATTGGAATCAAAGGGATCACTGAGACATTACAAAGAACAGCAATGATTAAAACAGCTGCAACCTTTAGGAAAACCCTTGAATGCAGAAACCGACCCGCATAATCTACAAATGGTAACCAGTCACATGAAGTATAGGAAGAAAACAAAACCACAGGAAAAACACCACCGCATGAACAGAAACTGCAAAAAAATATCATAAGCTGCCCTTACAAATAGTGCCAGCCTAGGCTCACACTAAACAATATATTTGTAGAGGTTCAAGGAGGATGAGAGAACAAACCAGACCTCTACCGGAAGAGTACGGAAATTGATGGGACATTGAGAAGGCTTATTGCAATCCAAATCACAGAGAAAACCAATAGTCATCACCAGCGGGAAATCAATGGTAAGCGGCTGTTGCGATACCGTAAGGTCATTTGCGGTGGTTATCGAAAAGAGGTGGAGAATACTGGAAGTTTGGGGAGGGTTGTTGTCACGCAGACTCCAGGGAACACCACTGGTTGTTGTCGGTGAGTAATCACTGACGATGACCTGTGATATAATTCCTAGTGAATACAAATAATAATAATAATAATAATAATAATAATAATAATAATAATAATAATAATAATAATAATAATAATAATAATAATAATAATAATAAGGGCATATTTCTGTGTTTATATTAAAAGTGACAAAACTTATTTTCTTTCTTTTTTATAATTATCAGATATTATTATTATTCAACTTGCATACGTGATTGTTGAAGAGAGCCGGACACACGTCCGTTAAATTGCATTATCTAGATAGAAAATGCTCCATCCATCCATCATGTGCACACCCCGGAAGAATTTCGCGCATGCTAGAGACCAAAATTCCATCCATGGGTTAGGGTTAGGGTTAGGGTTAGGGTTAGGGTTAGGGGTTAAGGTCAATTGTTTTGTTGTGTCATCACATGTTTAGCAAATTAGAACGATGTAATTGCTAAAGACATCTTCATGGCTGGATAAGCATACGTCTTACCTAACCATTACACTTCTATGGTTATCCGCTCACCGGAGCAGTGCACGTTCCCATTGCCAAGAATGGTCTTCTGCGAGGTGTCGATGTTCTCTCTACCGCTTGTCGATTATCGCATTGAACTACAACAACCCGTAAAAAATCCTCTAGATCCGTCGTATTATTTCTATGGCAATGCATATTAATAAGTTTACCTCGTAAAAGACGTGTACCTACTAGACACTATCCTCGAGTGTCTTCGGTCTCTCTGTACAAGGGTTTGTCAGGACAACCTGACATTAGGATACTTACTCCTACAAGTAAACCCTGACCAAATATTCAAAATTACATAGTATCCGCAGCACAAATAAGATCCCCTCAGCACGGCTATACACTTGCTCATACGACGAATAGTGCATCTTCTCCTAGTTATGTTACCTCAAGTAACACCACGTAGCTGGATACTCCACCAGACTAGATGAATTCTTGTCCTGGAATCCGGTAAGACCAACAGACCACAAGAAAGATCTACTACGACATACTTGACTGGTCAGTTTGGGAGAGAAGACATTTATTATTCTTAACTTTATTACTAACTCAATGTTTGAGAAATAAAGGAGAATTTTAATATGTATCTCATATAGAGATCAAGTGTTAGCCCCAGGACGGGGCCCCTTGATTTCTGAGAACTTCGACTGAAGTAAAATTAAACATGGGGACTGTATTTTGTGAATCACATAATGATGAGATGATTGGAGACAATACAAGAATGATTTGTTTTTCATAGAATTAAAGCAATTGCATAAAAACGTTGGTCTCCAGTTTACGAAGAGTGTAGTCCACGGTACCTGACAAGCAGTTATTCTATCTCATTGTTTTTACTTACAGTTTTGTTTATTTTGACCCTTTCACCTTTTTTAGCTTGACAGGGCAAACATCCATCCCAGCCTGACATTTCTTTGTTCTCTATTATGAATAATATAAACGTAATGTATTTAAGTGAATATTTTAAAGCACGAAGTTAAAACAATAGCTGTGCATCTATAAAAGGTGATATATACTGGGACTGAGGGCGATAAGCTACCCCTCCGAGGGCGCCATTCATTTATATATATATATATATATATATATATATATATATATATATATATATATATATATATATATATATATATATAATATTAATTATAAGGAAACAATATTAAATTATTTTAACCTACATATGCCAGCGTTTCAAGCTTTCGCTCTCATCGGTGTAAAGAATAATAATCTCAGATATATATATATATATATATATATATATATATATATATATATATATATATAGTCGTAGTAGTAGACGCCAAAGAGTAGGCACTTTGTTGAATGCACTCCTCAAACCAAAGGAGATTTCAAGAAAAGTTGGAGTGTCAATAAAGACTATTTATAATGTCAAGAATAGAATGGCTATAAGCAAAATTATGACGAGGAAGTCTGGAAGTGGAGGAATCAACAAGAATGTACCAAAGCTCTAAAATCTCAAATACTAAAGGATCCGTTGAAATCCATGAGTAAAATGGCAATTGAACATGAGGATGGCAACAGGACCATTAGAAATGTAGTAAAATGTGAGTTGAAGTTAAGATCTTACACAAGAAGAGCAAAACACTTGTTTACAACAAGACCATTAGAAATGCAGTAAAATATGATTTGAAGTTACAATCTTACACAAGCAGAGCAAAACACTTGTTGACAACAATGCCATTAGAAATGTAGTAAAATATGATTTGACGTTACAATCTTACACAAGAAGAGCAAAACACTTGTTGACAACAGGACCATTAGAAATGAAGTAAAATATGATTTGAAGTTACAATCTTACACAAGAAGAGCAAAACACTTGTTGACAACAGGACCATTAGAAATGCAGTAAAATATGATTTGAAGTTACAATCTTACACAAGAAGAGCAAAACACTTGTTGACAACAGGACCATTAGAAATGTAGTAAAATATGATTTGAAGTTAAAATCTTACACAAGACGAGCAAAACACTTGTTGACAACAGGACCATTAGAAATGTAGTAAAATATGATTTGAAGTTAAAATCTTAAACAAGAAGAGCAAAACACTTGTTGACAACAGGACCATTAGAAATGTAGTAAAATATTATTTGAAGTTAAGATCTTACACAAGAAGAGCAAAACACTTGTTGACAACAGGACCATTAGAAATGCAGTAAAATATAATTTGAAGTTAAAATCTTACACAAGAAAGGCAAAACACTTGTTTACAACAGGACCATTAGAAATGTAGTAAAATATGATTTGAAGTTAAAATCTTACACAAGAAGAGCAAAACACTTGTTTACAACAGGACCATTAGAAATGCAGTAAAATATTATTTGAAGTTAAAATCTTACACAAGAAGAGCAAAACACTTGTTGACAACAGGACCATTAGAAATGTAGTAAAATATCATTTGAAGTTACAATCTTACACAAGAAGAGCAAAACACTTGTTGACAACAGCACCATTAGAAATGCAGTAAAATATGATTTGAAGTTACAATCTTACACAAGAAGAGCAAAACACTTGTTGACAACAGGACCATTTGAAATGCAGTAAAATATGATTTGAAGTTACAATCTTACACAAGAAGAGCAAATCACTTGTTGACAACAGGATCATTAGAAATGTAGTAAAATATTATTTGAAGTTAAAATCTTACACAAGAAGAGGAAAACACTTGTTGACAACAGCTATGAAGGAAAACAAATTGGAAAGGTGCAATAGAATTATTACATGGTTCAAGAAAAAGTCCTACATTGTAATGATCTTTTCAAACGAAACGGTCTTCACTATCGATGCTATCTTGAACAGCAAAAATGACAGATTTATTGCAAAATCGGCAGTTTAGGTGAAGAGGACATTCAGAACAAAACATCTTGCTCAAGTTATGGCTGTTAGTGTTGTGGATTCCGATGTAAAAGAAATGCTTATAAAATTCTACAAACCCGATGAAAAGATCAGTGTTAATTCTTACTACATGACTCTGAGATACCATTTATTGCCATGGCTTAATGACAGCTACCCAGATGGTAATTATGTTTGGACACAAGATGGTGCTCAAACCCAGATAGATAGTAAAATACAAGATTTCTGCAAATACAACTTTAGTAATTTGGAAGATTCATGTTTATGGTCGCCTTCTAACTCAGATCTAAACCGTCTGGATGAAGCTATTTGGGAAGTTTTAGGACATGTTATTAATAGAACATCTCACAGCAATGTCGACTGTATTAAATATACTATTAAAGAAGAATAGGAGAATTTGTCTCCCGCATATTTGAGGAACACTCGTGCAAGTTTGAGGAAGCGTGTGAAGACAGTTATTGAGAGAGAAGGAGGACGCATAGACTAAAAACATCTTCTATTATGTAAATCTTCTTGTGGCAAATAATTTCTCATAACTTTCTAATAAACTAATTGGTTATACACCGTATTTCACTAACTGCCTAAAAATATTGTAAATCTTTCTTCCCCACCCTGTATATAATAGATATAAAGATTTTTTTTATTCATACAAACATTTGGTTCCATCAAATGTTACTGTAAGGACAGATATTGAATAGGTCTAGTTGTCCATGGCTATGACCGAAGAATGTATGGCAAATGAGTTACCAAAATCGAAAGTCCAGATCCACCCTCCCAGGCTTTGTCTTCTCACCCTTTGAGAAAAGGTTAGATTATTGCTAATTGCCTGCGGCGGCCCTACCGTGGAATGCCGACAGAACTCCCTAAGCATTTTTTGTAGGCCAGAGTGCTTTTCCTCTATGGTGCTGGCTTTTCAATTCCACTTTCCTGACCTTGTGTCACATCTTACCGCTGTAGGGTGGGGTAGATAAATACGAAATTAGTAACCAAATCACTATTAACCAGTCCTATCTATGATCTAGCACTCTTATATATACACAGTAAGCATTCTCAAAAATTGTACCCTCTCTATAAAACTTTAACTGGGCTACTATATATATATATATATATATATATATATATATCGAAAGTTCAAGCCTTGTCTAAGTTAGTCATGCTGATGACGGCTGTGAGCCAGAAACACGTGTCCATGGATTACTTTTATGTACATATAAAATAAATTAAAATATATATATATATATAAACGAAAAATAAGTTCTTAAAGTTAAGGGCGACTAATAATGATATTTTTTGCATCTTAATCACTTAGGAAGTGAGACAATCGAAGTAGTGTATTTTTCTTTGACCATTCCTAGATACCTGATTCATTTTCGAGTTTCTAGGCTAGAATTCTAAAATGTAATTTTGCACTGTATTACTTTCAATTCCTTCTGAAGCCATCTTTAAGGGGTGCGTATCGAGTAAAGAATATGTATTTTCAAAGTCTACTGATGGTTTGGCCGATCAAAGAAAAAAATATGCAGACACAAGTCATCCGTAATATTAAACGAAATATGCTTCCTAGAAAAAGTGATACGACGATATATATATATATATATATATATATATATATATATATATATATATATATATATATATTGTGTGTATAATTAAAAATGTATGTCTATTTTTGGACAATAAATCCTCGAAAACTCATAATTTTACACATGTTTTAGAAGAGTTGAAAATTGACAAAAATCAGCCAATAAACTTACTTAAAAACGGTAACTTCTCATCAGAATACTTGATTAAGATACATCGAAACAATACAGAAAAATACGGTGTCACATGTAAAAAAAAACACACAAAAAAAAACAAGTGTTCAAAACATTAACATTATGGAAGATGATGGTGGCCAAGTGGTTAACGACACGGACTGGCAACCTGGGTGTGCCAAGTTCGAATCGAGTTAGTTTCACAGAAACACTTTCACTTTGGATGTTGGCAACCTTCACGTGGTCCCTCTTGTAAGTAACTTATGTATTTCTAGAAAATATTCCGACTAGAAATATATTGGGGACACCAATGCCAACAACAGAATAAACGAAATAAATTGATTAATTAAAATTATGCTCATCATATCAAAAAGAATCTGGTCACAATGGTTAAGAATGTATATGAAAATAAAGAATGTAGATCAAAATACAGAATGTAGATGAAAATAAAGAATGTATATGAAAATATAGAATGTAGATCAAACTAAAGAATGTAGATGAAAATAAAGTATGTATATGAAAATAAAGAATGTAGATCAAAATAAAGAATGTATATGAAAATAAAGAATGTAGATGAAAATATAGAATGTAGATGAAAATAAGGAATGTTAATGAAAATATAGAATGAAGATGAAAATAAAGAATGTTAATGAAAATATAGAATGTATATGAAAATAAAGAATGTAGATGAAAATAAAGTATGTATATGAAAATAAAGAATGTAGATCAAAATAAAGAATGTATATGAAAATAAAGAATGTAGATGAAAATATAGAATGTAGATGAAAATAAGGAATGTTAATGAAAATATAGAATGAAGATGAAAATAAAGAATGTTAATGAAAATATAGAATGTATATGAAAATAAAGAATGTAGATCAAAATAAAGAACGTAGATCAAAATAAAGAATGTAGATGAAAATATAGAATGAAGATGAAAATAAAGAATGTAGATGAAAATATAGATTGTAGATGAAAATTAAGAATGTAGATGAAAATATAGAATGTAGATTAAAATAAAGAATGTAGATGAAAATAAAGAATATAGATGAAAATATAGAATGTAGATGAAAATAAAGAATTTTAATGAAAATATAGAATGTAGATGAAAGTAAAGAATGTTAATGAAAATATAGAATGTAGATGAAAATAAAGAATGTAGATGAAAATATAGACTTCAGATGAAAATAAAGAATGTAGATGAAAATAAAGAATGTAGATGAAAATAAATAATGTAGATTAAAATATAGAATGTAGATGAAAATAAAGAATGTAGATGAAAATATAGAATTCAGATCAAAATAAAGAATGTAGATGAAAATAAAGAATGTAGATGAAAATATTGAATTCAGATCAAAATATAGAATGTAGATGAAAATATAGAATGTAGATGAAAATATAGAATGTAGATGAAAATAAAGAATGTAGATAAAAATAAAGAATGTAGATGAAAATATAGAATGTAGATGAAAATAAAGTATGTATATGAAAATAAAGAATGTAGATAAAAATAAAGAATGTAGATGAAAATATAGAATGTAGATGAAAATAAAGAATGTAGATTAAAATAAAGAATGTAGATGAAAATATAGAATGTAGATAAAAATAAAGAGTGTAGATGAAAATAAAGAATGTAGATGATGCGTTCAAAATATAAAATGACGAAAAATTGTAATAGCTTTAAAATTTGTAAGTTCAAAGTCTTACAGATAAGAAAACACGTGAGCCTATGTAGTAACCCGACTAGCAGAGATAAGATTTTACTGAAAAAATAACCAATCACGCAGATTAGACGGTCATTTGAGCTACTTGGCAATAAGATAAGTTCGGGTTCGATAAGCTGACGTAAATGCTTATTCCTAACGAGAGGATATTGATAGATTATTCAATGACTAACATGTTATTTCTGGGAAAAGCTTAAAATGTTTTAATTTTCTGGTTTTTAATTTTTTTAATTTTGATTATAATAAAAATATATGCATCTCATGCATTGTTTTTTGAAGGCATTTTGCCTCTTTCTTTAAGTTTAATATATATATATATATATATATATATATATATATATATATATATATATATATATATATATATATATATATATATATATATATAGTCTCGGAAGTTTCTCAATCATTAAAACTATATTAAAAAAAAGAAAAAAAAGGTTTTAGTCCCAAGACTTTCAGCGGAAAATCACTCATGTAAGTCAATTTATTTTTTACAGTTATTATATTAGTTTGTTTCTAACACTATTTTAAGGGATCATCAGTTGTTTACCATGAAAAACTGTTTCGGGAATTTAATATATATATTAAATATATATAAATATAAATAAATATATATATATATATATATATATATATATATATATATATATATATATATATATATATATATATATATATATATATATAGTCTTGGAAGTTAATCCTCCGTTAGGAAATTACTTTGCTTGTAAGTCAATTAATATTTTGCAGTCACTATATAAGTTTGCTTCCAAGATATATATATATATATATATATATATATAGTAATAAAAATGAAAATAAGAATTTAAAAAATAAATAAATAAAGATATATATATGTGTGTGTAAATTAATAGATATATAACTAATAATTAAACTATACAAACGGCTCTTAGAAACAATAAGACACAGCCTCCCGAAGATGGACGAGTGACCGAAAGCGCTAGAGGAATGGCCACGATCATGGCCATCCCTAGTAGGGATGGCCATGCCCACGACACAATGCTAGATGCCATACTCCACCGGTGAACACCCGATAAACCGAAGAATCGCTCGCAGAGTCGAGAAATGGACAAGAAAGATCGTGAAGAAAGAGAACTCCGTGGTCTTTAATGACGCTTGCATAAAAATGACTTTCTGCGAACTATACACGCACACACACACACACACACACACACACACACATATATATATATATATATATATATATATATATATATATATATATATATATATATATATATAGTTTTCGTGAAATTATTAATAAATCGTTTTGAGTTACACTCTCTCCCTGCGTTTATTGCTTTTCACTTTTCCATCTCACGGCAACCACATCGCATTGCTATAGCCTTGGACGACTAATTTACACTTACATTTACCAGCAATGCTTCAAGCAAACTACAATCTCCTCTTATATATATATATATTTATATATATATATATATATGTATACCAATATTTATTTTAAGTAAATAATACTAAAATAGTTTTATCAACGTTCGCTAACGTTTCGAGCTTTCGCTCTCATCAGTATACGGAATGATAATCTCAGACGGTCGCACGGTTTGAACCCCTGCTACAGGGCTCAACTTAAATCTTATTAAAGAGGCTTTTACCAATATTAATCTTAAGTAAGTAAATTTTAAGAATTATTTTTACCTACATACGCCAGCGTTTAGAGCTTTCGCTCTCATCAGTACAGGGAATGATAATTTCAGACGGTCGCAATGTTCAAACCCATGCCACTGAATCAACCTAGACTCTGCAAGCAAGTATCATAACACTACAGCCACGAGATATGATCACGTCAACAAGAGAACTTAAGTTCTATTTATTTGAAGGGGGTGCACACATAGAAATACAGACTAGAGTATTCAACAAACGTTGTCGGAATATACCTAATAGCTACGTGTCAGTCTATTTTTGATATCCCCGAACAGGGCTCAACTTGGAAGCACACAATTATATATATATATATATATATATATATATATATATATATATATATATATATATATAAATTCCCGAAACAGTTTTTCATGGTAAACAACTGATGATCCCTTAAAATAGTGTTAGAAATAAACTAATATAATAACTGTAAAAAATAACTTATATAAGTGATTCTCCACTGGAAGACTTGGGATTATAGGTTTTTTTGTTGTTTTTTTTTAATATAGTTTTAATGGTTGAGAAACTTCCGAGACTATATATATATATATATATATATATATATATATATATATATATATATATATATATGTTTGAATAATATAAAAATAATTTATTTCATATTAGATCTTATCGAGATCGGGAGAGGTTCAATATTGAGGATAGAGCATTGTGATAGTACATATTGAAATGATGAAAAAGTAAAGTTACATACTTTACAAGGTTATTATAATCATCAGGTGTTTAAATAAAGAGTATGATAAAATGACACTTAATCCATGGATTTTCAAAATTTACTCTTCTCATCTGAAGGGGAAAAAACAATAAATTGCAAATTATTGGAAGGTATTAATTTTTAAATTTGCAACACAATTTAAAGATATGCTGAAAGCAAAAATAGATCAGAGAAAGCTTCAATGATAGGGAGAAAGTTATTGTGCCTTTGTATGAAAATTGCTCGAACCACTTGATGTAAGGAGATAAATACATAAAAAATACTACACTAAGGTCAAAAACTAGCCAACGATGAGTGTTAGATGGATTCCGACCCAGAAAACAGCAATTCTTCCCCCTTTGTCATAAACATCGCCCATGGAGTGTGAGGACTAAGCGACAACATATAGGAAGCGAGAGTTACGAGGCTACCAAACGTAAACCCAAGTTAGTCACTTTCTACTCTCCTATCTAATGCAGTTGTTGAAAAAAAATCAAATTTGAATATGGTATTATGTCGTGGAAAGTGATGGATTTTAATATCATAACATAATACCATATTCAAATGCGTGAATAACAGATAGAAAAAGAAGTGAGAAGGGCAGAGAGTGACGCAAGCGAGAGTAATAGAAACTGTATAATGTTGAAACGTGACCCAGACAACATATCGTTAGAGAAGATGGAAGTCATAAACATAAACTGTATAAGAGACGTGTGACTTGTTGATAAAATTGCAAATTGCAGCTGATTATAACAATAAACATTGAATGTTTTTAAAACATAACTCAATCCCTAAACCAAGGAATATTTAAAATATATAGGAGAAAAGGCCTTAGAGAATCAAATCGTTTATTAACTCAGCTTTAGTATAATCATAGATGACATAGACGCCACTTATCAAAATCGGAAGAGAGCCGAATCAAGATAGTAGACCGGAAACACGAAAAGTGCTCAATATACATTCAGTTAAAGCTTTAAAGCAATAATAAATAATTAAAGTGATAATCAACATTTATAATGTATTATTGTTACTCATCCTCCTTCACCTCCTCCTCCTTCACCATCACCACTTCCCCCTCCACTTTCTCCTTCACCACCTCCTACTACTAATAATAACAGTAATAACAATAATAATAATAATAATAACAGTAATAATAATAATAATAATAATAATACTAATAATAATAATAATAATAATAATAATAATAATAATAATAATAATAATAATAATAATCAGCTTCTACATGAACCCTAAGGACACTGAAACTACAATAAATTTTATAAACTGCCCCCTTCTCCAGCACATACACAATGTGATGACACGAGTCTAGGGTGATACCACAGGAAATAGACATGAAGGGTCAAGGAGGATGAAAAGACTGGCCAGGGAGAGCACTACCAGAGCACTACCAAACTTCCACTAGAAAGGGTGTGGAGAGTACTGGGACCTTGGGAAGGCTTATTGCCACCCTATTCCGAGAGACGACCAAAAGTGGTTGCCAGTGATAAATCAATGGTAAGTGGTTGTTGCGATAGCGCAAAATCATTTTCAATGGTTATCGAAAGAGGTAGAGAGTACTAAAAATCTTGGGAGACTTGTTATCTAGGGAACACCACCGGTTATGGTCAGTGAGCTATCACTGATGATGACGTGTGTGAGAACTCACAGTGAGTACATTAATAATAATAATAATAATAGTAATAATAGTAATAATATTAATAATAATAATAATAATAATAATAATAATAATAATAATAATAATAATAATAATAATAATAATAATAATAATAATAATAATAATAATAATAATGAAAACAGCTGGGCATGGCTAAGAAAAGGACACTTGAACAGAGAAACGGAATCTCTGCTGACGGCCGCACAGAACAATGCGATTAGGACAAACTTTATTAAAGCAAAGATAGATAAAACCCAGGAAAACAGTAAATGCCGATTGTGTGGACAAAGAGACGAAACGATAAATCATATAATAAGTGAATGCAGCAAGCTAGCCCAAAAGGAATACAAGAACAGACATGACAGCGTGGGGAAAGAAGTACACCGGGAAATGTGCAAACAACTGAATTTCGAATATGCAAAAAAACGGTACAAACACAAACCAGAAACTGTACTAGAAAACGAAAAACACAAAATCCTATGTGGTATGAATGTACAAACAGACAAACCCATAACAGCAAGGAGACCGGATATGATAATAATCAACAAGAAAGAAAAATCCTGCAAAATCGTAGACTTTGGCTTCCAGCGGACCACAGAGTGAAGATCAAAGAGACGGAAAAAAGAAGCAAATATACTGAACTTGCCAGAGAACTGAAAAGAATATGGAACATGAAGAAAGTCAGTATTACACCAATAATCATAGGAGTACTAGGAACAGTCCCCAAAAACATGGAGAAAAGATTAGGAGAAATAGGAATCAAAGGGATAACTGAGACCATACAAAGGACAGTAATGATCAAAACAGCTACAATCCTGAGAAATGTCCTCGAATGCGGAAACCAACCCACATAAGCAACGAATGGAGAACAAACACATGGAAGCACAAGAAAACAGAACCGGGGAAAATACAACCGCACGAGAGAGGTGCAAGCATAGGCTGACACCACGAAAATTATGGACAGAGGGTCGAGGAGGGATGGCGCAAACCAGACCTCCACTGGAAGAGCGCGGACAGCTCTGGGACCTTGGGGAGGCTTGTTGCCACTCGGGCCCCAGGGGGGACCAATGGCCCTTATCAGCGGGAAATCGGTGGTAGGTGGCTGTTGCGATACCGCAAGGTCATCAGCGGTGATGAACGAAAAGAGGGGGAGCATACTGGAAGTCTGAGGAGACTTGTTGTCACTCAGACTCCAGGGGATACCACAGGTTGTTGGCAGTGGGCGATCACTGACGATGACCAGTGTGATAACTCCTAGTGAGTAAATAATAATAATAATGGGTTGCCACCCAAATCCCAGAAGAGACCAATGGTTGTTGCCAGCGAGTAATCAATGGAAGGCGGCTGTTGCGATACCGAAAGGTCATTTGCAATGGTTATCGAAAATAGGTGAAGAGTACTGGAAATCTGCGGAGACTAGTTGTCACTCAGACTCCAGGGAAGAGCACTGGGTGTTGTCGGTGAGCACTCACTGACGATGACGTGTGCGATAAGTCTCCATAATAAAGAATTTAATAAACTGCCCCACAAAAATTTGACGGCACTAACCTCGGTTCATACCACACAAAATAGTTATAAAGAGTCAAAGACGATAGAAAGGCCGAGGAGAGACAGCACTAACCAGACCTCCACTGGAAGAGTGCGGGGAGTACTGAGATGTTTGGGAGGCTTATTGCCACCTAAATCCCAGAGAAGACCATTGGTCGTTGCCAGCAGGAAATCAATGGTAAGTGGCCGTTGTGATAACGCAAAGTCATTTGCAATGCTTATCGTAAGAGGTTGAGGGTAGGGTAAATCTAAGGAAACTTGCTGTCTCTCAAACTTTAAAATTTAGCCTGACGATTCCCTACGGGATGAAACAGGGAAGCCTCTGTGTAGCTTAATTGCCATGAATATGTATTCATAACTTACAATATATATATATATATATATATATGTATATATATATATATATATATATATATATATATGCAAACTTAACCTGAGTTATTTATATATGTATACTAGCAGGGCTACCCGGCGTTGCCCGGGGCGATAAAAAAAACAAAGTAGTAGAAATTAAAGAGTGTGTGTAACATCTTTATATAAAAACTTCAATCTCTCTTCTTTCTTTAGCCGTCTTTCTTTCCCTGGACCTCATTATTTCCCCCCCTCCTTCAACCCTCTATTTTCCTTTTTCCCCATATAATTCTTATCGTTTTAAATGTGTTAAAAACTTATAATAATGTAATTCACGTAAATTCTTTTTACTAAATATGTATTTTATGTAACTGGATTTTTGTAAAGAAATATGCTATGTAAACAAACATTTTGGATGAAAGTTATTAATTATTCTTACATTGTATTTTTGATCCCGAAATAAAATTATATTTTATTTTTTCCAGACTTCAAACTTGAATTTGAATCCAATGACCTAATCGCTGGCGGCCATGTTGTAATTTCCTATAATTTTCTTTCGTAAAATAGTAGCAATACTTTGATTAGCGTTTGTCGCTTATTTAAAAAACAATACCAAAGAACTAAAAATTTAGAGGCGCGTCCCTGGCGCTAAGAAACGTTAAATAAAATTAAAAGTTATTTCAAATTATTAGGTAATTAAATTAAAATATGACTCAGGATTTTAAAATTACTATAAAATATCAGGAAAAATAACTGAAAACAGTCCCCCACGATGAAATCTGCCCCATGGACCCCTAAGAGGTTAGTTTATAGATTCGGGAATACTCCCATCACCTTACTCTGTGAATTTTACATATAAATGCACTTTTTTCCCGACCCCTCAATCTCTCCAGCCATCCCCCCTTCCCAACTTTTTTTCACTACCCCCAACACTGAGAAATATTTTAAGTTAAAAAAGAGAAAAACAAAAACAAAAAAATTTGGCCCGACCCCTTAAAAGTTCGGCCCGACCCCTAAAATTTTCCCCGACCTCTCAATCTCTCCAGCCCCCCCAACTCGTTCTTCACTCTCCCCCAACCCTAAGAAATATTTTAAGTTAAAAAAAAAAATTTGGCCAGACCCCTAAAAATTTTCCCAACCCTCCATCTCTCCCCCCCCCTACCCCAACTTGTTTTTCACTCCCCCCCCAACCATGAGAAATATTTTAAGTTAAAAAAAAAACGAAAAAATTTGGCCCGACCCCAAAAAAGTTTGGCCCGACCCCTAAAATTTTCCCCGACCCCTCAATATTTCCAGCAATTCCCCCTCCCATCTTTTTTTCACTCCCCCCCCAACCCTTAGAAATATTTTAAGTTAAAAAAAAAAAAATTTGGCCCGACCCCTGTAAAGTTCGGCCGGACCCCTAAAATTTTCCCCGACCCCTCAATCTTTCCAGCCCCTCCCCCGCCAACTTTTGTCCAATCTCCCACAACCCTGAGAAATATTTTAAGTTAAAAAAAATGTAAAAAAAAATTTGGGCCAACCCCTCAAAAATTTGGCCTGACCCCTAAAATTTTACCCGACGCCCTAATCCTTGCAGCCCCCCGCCCAACATTTTTTTCACTCTCCCACAACCCTGAAAAATATTTTAAGTTAACAAAAAAAAAAATTTGGCCCGACCTCTAAAAAATTTGGCCTGACCCCTAAAATTTTACCCGACTCCATAATCTCTCAAGCCCCCCCCCTCCCAACTTTTTTCACCCTCCCACGACCCTGAGAAATATTTTAAGTTAAAAAAATTGAAAAAAAAAAATTTGGCCCGACCCCCTAATCTCTCCAGCCCCCCCCCCCAACTTTTTTTCACTCTCCCACAACCCTGAGAAATATTCTAAGTTCAAAAAAAAAAAAATTTAGCCTGACCCCTAAAAAATTTGGCCTGACTCCTAAAATTTTCCCCGACCCTCTAATCCTTCCAGCACTCCGCCCCCCAACTTTTTTTTCACTCTGCCACAACCCTGAGAAATATTTTAAGTTCAAAAAAAAAAAAAATTAGGCCCGACCTCTAAAAAATTTGGCCTGACCCCTAAAATTTTCCCCGACCCCCTAATCCTTCTAGGCCCCCCTTAACTTTTTTTTCACTCTCCCACAACCCTGAGAAATATTATAAGTTTAAAAAAAAAAAAAAAAATTGGGCCCGACCCTTAAAAAATTGGGCCTGACCCCTAAAATTTTCCCGACCCCCTAATCTCTCCAGCCCCCCCCCCCCCCCAACGCGCCAACATTTTTTTTTCACTCTCCCACAGCCCTGAGAAATATTTTAAGTTCAAGGAGAAAAAAAAATTTGGCCCGAAACACCAATATTTCTTGGGACCGTTATACTTAAGAAGCACGAACATTCGTTTGAAAATCAAGGAGGCCTCCTGAGCACTACTGAAATAACTCTTACCGGTGGCCAGGTGCGGATGTGATTGAGCAACCCTCGTTTGACTACACACTCTTAACGTAGCCTTCCTATGATGTTATTGATTTATCCGGACAGAAGTTATGGGATGACCTGATACAACCGGACACAATTTAGGGCAAGACCGGGTACATCCGGCAAGGGATTATGGGATGTTTTCAGTGACTCAGCATTTTTATAGGATTAGTACATAAATACATTAGATTATTTCCAAATTAATACTATTTAACATTGAAAA
>OY744520.1:203755340-203890340 GCA_963556195.1 Sepiola atlantica | reverse complement strand
CTCTCGGGAGGCGGGGGGGGGGAGGCAAACCCCTTTCGTTGCAGCGCCTTCTCGTGGCGAGAGTTTTCGACTGTTGGATCAAAGGACCCGGGATCGATGAACCATACCCACATCAGGTTAGTGGTCGACTCATAGTCGACCAACAAGGGGTTCCTAACCAGCAGAGGGTGGACGATGGATGGACCAAGATCCCGGGTCTGCGGGCCCTTGAGTTACTGAGTTTTGAAACAACCCCCCCTATGGACTAACCTTCCCTAGAGGGGGGGATACAGCTGGTTACTACTAAACACAATGATAACACATCAGGTCCCCCTGGACCTGTGCAAGCTGTATCTTTTTTTCTTTAATATTAATATATATATATATATATATATATATATATATATATATATATATATATATATATATATATATATATATATATATATATCATATTACTATTATTAAGTATATGTATATACTTTAAATAATGCATTATATATATATATTGTGTGTGTATTTAGGCAGCATCTCATTTATGCAAACATAAATATATTTTCATAACTTACTATATATATATATATATATATATATATATATATATATATATATATATATATATATATATATATATATATATATATATATATAGTAAGCAATGAAAATAGATATGGCAATCAAGCTACACAGAGGCTCCCGTGTTTCATCCCCGGGGGGAATCGTCAGGCTAAATGCATTTAGCCTGACGATTTCCCCCGGGGATGAAACACGGGAGCCTCTGTGTAGCTTGATTGCCATATATATTTTCATTGCTTACTACCTAGTTCTACTTACGTATCGAGCACTGTTGAAGTAAATACTGAAAACTGACACATAAAAAATTATATCTCCTTATAATATTTTATGTGGATACATGAAGTACTAATATATATATATATATATATATATATATATATATATATATATATCTATAAATTTATGCAAACATTGTTAAAAATAACAGTATTCGTCTGTTTAATTATACCTTTTTAAAAAATTTTTCAATTTTTCTTATGGCCTTTTTTGTATTAAAATAAAAAAAAATAATAAATGTTCTGTTTCACAGGTTTCACGAATGTTTTCCATTCTTCGTCGAATCATCCTCAGATGTCAAAAGCAAATGAACAAAAAAGCTGGAGAAAGAAGAGAATTTTAAAAAGACGGTGGAGAAACGCACATAAACCTTTTTTGTTAAAATTCTCTTCTTTCTCCAGCTTTTGACACCTGAGGATGATTCGACGAAGAATCGAAAACGTTCCTGCGTAAAACCTGTTAAACCTGTGAAACCTATGGAACATTTATCATTTTTTTGATTTTAATATAAAAAACAAACTATCAGAAAATTTGAAAAAAATAGAAACCCTAACCCGACGAATTCTGTTATTTTTAACAATGTTTGCATATATATATATATATATATATATATATATATATATATATATATATATATATATATATATATATATAGTAAGTTATGAAAATATATTTATGGTAATTAAGCTACACAGAGGCTTAGGCTTGATGATTCACTACGCGGATGAAACGCGGAAGCCTCTATCGAGCAAGCTTTCTGGTCTCCGGTTGTAGCCATAAATATATTATCATAACTTACTACCTAGCTGTACTCACGTCTTGAGCACTGTTGAAGTAAATACTGAAAATCGATACATAATATATTATTATATCTCTTTATAATATTATATGTGGACGCATGATATAATATATATATATATATATATATATATATATATATATATATATATATTATATTATTATCATTATTATATACAATATATATATATATATACATATATATATAAATACATATATATATATATATAAATACATATATATATATATATATATATATATATATATATATATATATATATATATATATATATATATATATATATATATATATATTAAAAGAAGGATCTCAGGTAAGTAAATATGAACCTACCTTTGTGTTTCTTTAAACTCCGGACGGATGAATGTTAAAGGAGGCAAAACCTTAATTCCACTGAAAAGTCCGATCCTTTCTGGAGAACTTTTACGTACTTTTGAGGCGCGGTTTCATCAGACATGCTAGGTGTATTCCTTTGTTCAATAAATAAATAAAAATTATACTGATCATATAATCATCTTGTTTGTTCGTTTGTTTCGGGTGGGTTTCTTTTTTTGAAAGGTGGGAGCAAAGGAAACCGTCCACAACGTCAGTCCATAGCAATATATGCCAGGCGGACGAGCCGTTAATTTTGTGTTATCGGCTCGGTTGTCATAGGTTTTATTTCCTTTTTATTTGTTTGTTTTCTTCGCCTTCGCCCACCCTGCATGTTACAGGTGATCTTACATTGGTCCAGCGTAGGTCACACCTCATATCACTCACTCACTTTCTCTCTCTATCTCTCTTTCACTCTTTCTCTCCGCAGCGTGTACGACAACAGACATATAGGGACTTTTAAAAGGGCATATAATAATAATAATCTATTATCAATGGAGATTTTCTGTCTGTCTGTCTATCTGTCTGAACCCGAAACTATACTACTACTATTTTTAATGCTGAATGAAGTTTACTATACTAATTTCATTTCTTTCTTTTTTAATACTCAATTCAGTGGCGAGGAGGGAGGTAGTGTAGTATCTGTTCTGTTGTCAAGATCAAGCTTTTCTTGCATTGGTCCAGCGTAGGTCACACGTCATATAACTTACTTGACTTTCTCTCTCTCTCTCTTTCCTCATCCTCCTTCCATCTCTCTCTCCTATCTCTATCTATCTATCTATCTATCTATCTATCTATCTATCTATCTATCTATCTATCTATCTATTTATTTCCTCCCCCTCTTCTCCCTCCTCCTCTTTCAATACCTCTCTCCTATCTTTATCTATCTATCTCCTCCTCCCCTCCTCCTATTTCCATCTCTCTCTTTTATCTCTATCTATCTATCTATCTATCTCCCCCCTCTTCCCCTTCCTCCTCCTCTTTCAATCTCTCTCTTTTATCTCTATCTATCTATCTATCTATCTATATATATATATATATATATATATATATATATATATATATATATATATATATATCCTTCTCCTCCCCCTCCTTCTCTTTCAATCTCTCTCTTTTATCTCTATCTATCTATCTATCTATCTATCTATCTATCTATCTATCTATCTATCTATCTATCTCTTCCTCCCCCTCCTCTTCTTTCCATCTCTCCCCTTCTCTCTTTCTCCCCGAAGCGTGTACGACAAACACATGGATTAGAAATTACACATATAATAACTTTAGAAAAGACGTAGAATAATAATCATTAATTATCAATAAAGATTTGATGTTTGACTAAACTAATACGATCGTCTTCTGTTGAATGTAGTTTACTACACTATTTCAAAATAATCTACTACCATTCAATGCTAAATTCAGCATGTAGGGTTGTATTTGCCTATTGTCACGATAACAGGAAGAAACTCCTCCTTCGTCCGTCATATAGACTAAGAAATACGCAATTAGAGGGAGCATATTTTTGATAATAATTTTAATGATAATAATGTACTTCCAAAGAAGGGCGACTTTGAAATTTGTTATTTTACTTTGTTTTTTAATTCAATTTGGGTTCGAATGGCAACCAATTTCAATGGATTCAAATCTAAAACAAAAACTAAATACGTGATAAAAAAAAGTTAAAATTTATCGTTCCTTAGAATGAGCTGAGTGTCAGTTAAAGAAGGGCTGGGCCTTGTAGTCAAGATCAAAGTGTAGTATCTGTTCCAATGGATACTACACCCTATAGGCCGGTACCGTCTTGGCCTTCGGGGGTTGATAACGCCGGTCTGTGGGTTTGTCCTGTGCAGTTCTACGAGGTCCACTTTCCTAGGCTTCGCCTCCCCTCTTTGGGGAGGAGTAAGTTTATTGCTTACTGCCTGAGACGCCCCTACCGGGGAATGCCGACGAGGCTGCCCAGGCATTTTTTGTAGGCCAGAGTGCTCACCTTCTCGGGCGCTGACCTTTCAAATTCCACTTTCCCGACCTTGTGTCACATCTTACCTTGTGGGATGAAGATAAATAAAAGAAGAATTAACGAGAGGAGAAAGTGGATTATGGGTTTACTTTCGCCAGCCTCGTAACTCTCGCTTCCCTTATTCTGTCCTTTCCTCCTCACATTCCATGGGCGATGTTTTTGACAAACGGGGGGAAGAATTGCTGTTTTCTGGATCGAAATCTATCCATCTACCACTTATCGTTGGCTAGTTTTTGTTTTTTTTCCATTGAAGTGATTTTTTTTTAGCTCCTTGCATCAAGTAGCTTCGTGTCGTGTCTGGAGCGATTTCCATAGAAAAAAGGATCCAGTAGTTTAAAAAACGATTTTAATAATTATAAAATTTTAAAACTAGAAACTTGTAACTCAGTCGTGTGTGATTTCATTCTAGAAGGGTCTCTCAAGTGTCTATACGTAAGTACAAATCTTAGAAGGATAAATAAGTTTATATCAAACGAAGTCTCCAGCTGACCCCGTGCTTTAAGTTATCATGTAAATTAGCGAGGGGAATCTATCGTCTGTTTTAGAAAGGAGGAGCTTAGAACTTATAAATGATATACTTAATATATAACTTTATTTAGCAGCTGTCTTGTCTGCTGTAATTGTCCCTTAATGCGTGTGCGATAGTGCGCCTTGTCTATCATGAACATAAGAGATAAACAGTATCCCTGTGACAGGATCACATATAAAATAAGCCTGGGGCTGGTGTTGCCACAAACACCAAACCATGAAAAATGTATATAAATACAAATAAACGCCGTGAGACTCAGAAGAAAGATCTGAATGTTATGATCGACAGAAACAACCTCCTTGACCAACACGGTGGTCCCGTCGGAATCCTACAAATGATATCTCTTTTAATTTCAGGGACAAGATCACAGAGCAAAAACAGGTAAGTAACCTCTCTGGGTACTGGTACGACAATAACACTGACCAAGTACAAGAAATCAGGAATGAACAGAACAACAAACATAGAATCTATAGAAGGAAATGGATTACAAAGGAAAATAAACTGCTAATAGAATGCTACTACAGAATCAAACCCAAAAATGGCTTCTGGAAACAGATGAAAAATCTATGAGAAATGGCTAGTGACTAGAAGACAACTGAACAAAGAATTGCAGATCAAGCAACATGGATCCTTGGGAAAGGGTGGTTATTAGAGCTAAAACTAATGGAAATCAAACACAACATAGATGGTCTAACAGATCAAGAAACGTCTCGTAGTGAAAACCAACAGGTAGACGACTGGCTAAACATTAACACTGTACCCGAGGAGACCAAGACTACGATATCACATAACTAACTGAGGATTAAGCAAGAGAAATTGAAAACATCAAGCGATTTATGAACGAGGACAAAACAAAACTCCCATCCCCAAGGAACGAAGATTGGAAGAAATTAAAATTAGAAACAGAAAAGGTAAACAAACTCCTCCCATGTATCTCAACCGATACTATTAAAGACCTAAACAATTTAATATATGCATGAGCAAAATCTGTTAGCATGAAACTAAAAAGAGAAACTAAAACTGGCCAAATGAATGGATCGACAAGCCTGGATTGGAAATAATACTGGAATCCCAGATCACCAAATTTCGGAAAGAAGATAAACCAGTAAATAGGATGAAAGAGAAGCGAAAACAATGGAAGAGGCGAATTATGACTAACAAGTAAAAACTCAATAAGAAACATGAAGAACTAAAACAAAAGATAGCAGCAAAGAGAAAGGGATGACTGTGACGATACAGATACAGATCGGAACAGTAGAAATAAAACAGGACGTTTTAAAACATTGAAAGACAGTTTCATCAATACGTAAACGAGGGCAGTACAAGAACAGAACAACCAGACTCGCCATATATGGGGGCAGCCTCAAGACCACAACAAAAATGGCAAATGGCTGAAAAACATGAAATAAGAACTTCGGGAAAGTGAAGAAAGAGCAGAAACAGAAATTAATGAAGAAACGTTCAAGACAACCCTAAGAAAAATGGCAAACTGGAAAGCGCCAAGCCACGATGGAATACATGCATTTTGATGTTAAAAAATTCACTACCTTTCATAGAAGACTAACGTAAAAACTGAGAAGTTAGGGTTAGGGTTATCCACAAAACTGATGTGACAGAATGTATGACCAACGGAAGAACTACGCTAATACAAACAGACGCCAAAAAGGAAACAATCCCAAGCAACTAAAGACCAATGACCTGTTTACCAGCCATGTGGAAAATTCTAACGGCACAACTGAGAGTAAAGAACTACCACTTCTTTAACGATCTTGGACTACGTCCTGAGAAAAGAAAAGGATGACAGAAGGGAAAAAGAGGGACGCACGACCTTTTATATATAGATCAAAATATCCTGAAGGAGGTCAAAAGCAGAACAAAAGCATATCTATGGATTTTCTACAAGAAAGCCTACGACAGAAACTTTCAAGCATTGATAATTGAATGTTTAAAATAGACAAGGTATCCGGCAAGATTATTAATATTATTAAGAAAGCAATGGGAACATGGAGACTGGAACTGACTGTTGGAAAACAACACCTGACTGAGATTAAAATACAGAGAGTCATTTACCAAGGGGACTCTCTATCACCACTACTGTTTATCATAACCATGATTCCACTCAACTACACACAAAGGAAATTTGATGTCAGATACAAGTTTACACACGCAGAACAAAGAATAAACCACCTAATGTATATGGACGACCTGAAGCTATTTGCAAAAAGCTGATAAACATGACTAGAATATTCAGCCAGGATATTCAAATTGAATTCCGTATGGAAAAGTGTGCACTGCTAGAGATGAAAAGGGAAACATCGGTGGGCATTGGAGGGCATGAAGCTGCCATACAAAGATGAGGGCACTTGGTGAACATGATACCTACAAATATCTGGGAGTTTTGGAAGCGGACACCATCAAATCTACAAAAATGAAAAAGAATATTGGAAAATAATACCTGAGAAGAACAAGAGAACTCTTAGAAACAAAACTATATAGTAGAAATCTAGTTACAGGAATAAACAGCTGGGCAGTATCACTAATAAGATACTCTTGACAATTCCTAGTCTAGACCAAAGAAGAACTTAGGCATCTTGATCAGAAGAAGAGGTAACTGATGACCATGCACACTACATTACATCCGGAAGATGATACTGACCGACTCTTTGTAAAAAGGGGCGAAGGGGGAAGAGGACTGGTAAGTATAGAAGACTGTATAGAAGACACAAAAAAGAGCTGGAAAAATACATAACTCAGAACACAGTACGACTGATCACAGCAGTAAGAGACACCGTCAAAATGAACAGTATAGAAAACAGCGAAACCAGAAATGAAGAGTCAAGAAAAGTATGAAGATAAACAGCTAATGGAAGATTCATAAGAATGACAAGAGAAGAGATTCACATACACACCTGGATATGGCTGCGAAAAGTACAGTTGAACAGAAAAACAGAATCGCTACTGACAGCTGCACAGAACAATGCGATTAGAATGCCTGAGAGGATATACTCCTGCGACCAATCAGATATTCACTAAAAAAAAACGTAAAACGACTTATCAATTCTTATCTCTCAGATTTTAAGAAACAGCACCTGTTGTTATCGACGATAAATCACTGGTAAACGGCTGGTGCGAGAACACCAAATAAGTTATATTAACGATGGAACGGAATGGAGTGTACTGGAAAATTTGGGCAACTTTCTGTCACTCAGACTCAAGGGAAAGCTACAGTTTCTTATCAGCGAGAAATAATTAGTGACGACTGGTATGAAAACTTTACGTGAGTAAACGCTACTAAAAACACTTTTTATACTAAATCTTATCAAGGATAAAACCACTCGAGGATAAGGGTTAATGAGATTCTCCGTTGGATGACGAACAATACGATGTGATGATTGAAAACGATGAATGGAATGGACAAAATTTGATTACTTAAGAGGATGGCTAGACAAATATTTGTTGGCATTGGGCTTGAAAACGACCATGTTGTAGTCTGTAGGGAAGCAGTCCTATGGCAATGTGTTCCACAGATGGGAAGCTCTTGGAATGAAACTCGGCTCACGAAAATTCCGTTTTATGTCAGGCACAAGGAGAAAGAAACGAGAGTTATTTGTAACTTGGTAGATGACGAGTCCTTGCTGTGAATGTTTTATGGATTAAAATCTATTTTAAAACCGGTTTGAAAGATTTGTTTTATTTTTATGTTATGGATGTTAATCTGTTCGCTTAATATCCCGAGTATATTCGGGAATGGTGCTCATTCAGGTGTGTACTCGTTATTGATTTGTTGCCCCGGTTACGGCATAATCACGTAGACATGCCGGTTTCCGTTAGATAACCGAAGTTAAGCGAAGTGCAGCCTAATTAATATGAAATGGGTGACCATTTGGAAATATCAGGTTCTGTATGTGGGCGGGGGGCGTTCTGCTTCTCCCGGAGTTTGTTTCTAGTCGTGTCTGACTTCTCCTTGCCACAAGACTAAGGTCACCTAAAAAAACAGGGATGGGCCACCCTATAGAACAATAAAATAGGAAGTAAAATCAACTGAACCATTTGTTTGTGATAAGCTCAACGATTGACTAATGGAAACATTAACCCGTGGGAAGTAAATAACAAAGTATCTGATTGATTCACTAGTTAGACTAAACACCACGTGTATATATAAAAACACCCGGCAACACAGACTACATGCATTTTAGCCTGAAGCTTCCCTACGGGATGAAACGCGGAAGCCTCTGTGTAGCTTAATTAAAATAAATATATTTTCAAAAACTTACTATATATATATATATATATATATATATATATATTAGTAATGGGGTGATTCAAATATTTTCCTGATTCTGATACAATTACCGATTCTAGTCAAAATTCTTGATTCCGGAACAATTACCGATTCGGATTTTGTTTTCAATTACTAAATATTTAGTTCTAGACTTGTTTTTTTTTTAATTTTCGAGTGACTGAAAAATCCTGTGTAATGTGTGCATATATTTTCCCAAAAGTAAAAATACATCACACGAATAGATCCTTATAACTATTTTTATCAAATATTTTTCTTCACAATTTATTGAAAATACTGATTTTATAAACTCATTGCGAACATTTCATCCATACTTTTCACGTGCCATTTTTCCTATTAATCCACTCGTGCTTTTACCTGTTTTATTTTTACTTGTGCCATTTTTACCTTGTCATTTCTACAGGTTCTATTTTTACCTAGTCCTTATTATAATCTATAGATTTTAGTTTTACTGGTAGTTAAAAACAACAAATATGTACCATCTCATAATTAGTACTAGCAATGGAAAATTAAATTTTAAACAAAAATTAAAAGAATCGTTTTTGGAATCGAAAATTACACACAAGATTTTCCAATTCCGATACCCCAACAAGAACCGTTTTTTTCGATTCCCGATTCCGATTTTGATCAATCGTCTCAACACTAATATATATATATATATATATATATATATATATATAAATATATATATATATATATATATATATATATATATATATATATATATATATATATATATAGGTATGAAACTAAAAGTAGAAATAAAGGAAAAAAATAAACATTCTTTTATTGAATTCACCTTGTCTTGAATAACTGAAGATGTAATAGATTTGTCATCTCTCTCTCATATATATATATATATATATATATATATATATATATATATATATATATATATAGTCTAAAGAAGCTTTGAGTTATTTTAAACAAAAAGACAACAAAAAAAAGAAGGAAAATGCAGTTTAAATTCCCAGAGAAACTAACTAAATCCAAAATAGTGTAGACTTAACATTTGTTGGAAAATTCATAAATAAATAATATATAATAGTAAGTAAATAAAATAAAAAGGGGGATTAAGTATCTAACAGTGAAACAAAAGCAGGAGACCTTAACGTAAGCATCTAATATTAACACGAGGATCTTAAGCTGTTTACCATGTAACTGTTTCGGAGATTTAAAAACAGGACAGTTATATGCATGACTCTCCAATGGTACAGATAAAACTACCATTTCCCCAATAATCAAGTGTCGAAATAATTCAGCTAAAAAGGTAAGTTGAGATCAACAAAATTTGAACATTCTTTTTTACTCGACTCTCTCTCTCTCTCTCTCTCTCTCTCTCTCTCTCTCTCTCTCTCTCTCTCTCTCTCTCTCTCTAGTACGACTCTTATTATTCATGGTGTCGGGAAGAGTCCATGTAGTGACGCAATATTGTAGATTACCATTACATAACCCTTCAAAAATGGTTTGGTATTTCATCTTTACTAATATACAAATAATTAGGATGAAAACATAACCTGCGTAAAAGAAAGAAATATGGATACTACTATCGATCCTGAACCAGTCTCCGTCAACATCGCGTCGGTAGCATTCAAGCATGCTACGTAAACACCCGAGAGATGACGAACCGAATGGTGGCAGAGAGATTCCAAGCGATGAGCCAATCAGCTGTCAGTAACCAGACGACAATTTTTCTAATCAGTATTAAAATTCATTAAAGCCAGAAGCAATTGATCAAAGCCAGTGCATGTTTATTTCCTGTTAAATTAAAAAAGTAATTAAAGAATGAATTACGAAGAGCTGTGTAGTAGAGTTGAATCTTGCGAAGGACTCATTTCTTTCTGACAGTAAAAAAAAGCTGTTGGCAAAAAGAAAAATATGTCCGAAATGCTATTACATGTGCCGCTTGATAGAAAAGAAAAGGTATCAGGGGCAAGTATTCATGGAGGTGTACAAAGCATTGTTTTGTTACAAAAATATTTTTTTAAATTATTTATTAACAGTAATTTCGCTATGTGTTGTTCGTTAATTATTTTGGGGTTTTTTGTAATTTTTTTTGCAAATAAAACTGAAAGAAAAATAAGACGCAGCAACATATTAAAGTTATCGGCTGCCACTATTCGGCTCGTCATCTCTCGGGTGTTTACGCAGCATGCCCGAACGCACACATTTTGATTGAACATGTAGAGATTTATGAATAACTACAAAACTAGTAAAAACAGACAGTTTAAATAATTAAAAAAAAACGTAATGCAACACAATTACTCGCCATCTTGACGCTTTTAAGTCATATCAAATTATTCAAAGTAGATTGATTGAGCAAATCTAAAACTATCTAAGAAATTCAGTAGAAAATCTATAAACGTATATATATATATATATATATATATATATATATATATATATAACACATATAGTATAAGTGAAAATAATACATGTATATATACATATATATTTTTTTTTAATATTTTAAAATTAAACTTAATATACATAATTATAGAAATACATAAACCTATAAATAACCGATTGTGTAATGGGTTCGTCCGAACGCTACAAAATACAGCAAATGTTTGTAAATAACGATTACATTTTTCTTGAACACAGACCAATAACACGGGTATGGAGAACATTTTTAATAACAAAATAGGTTAGATATAAATTAATCTGGAACAAAACCTAGATCTAATATCCGGAACGTTATTTGCTCTTGTTTTTTTTTACGGGAAGTGGTCTCTGATCAACTCTGCTGGGAAGACATGAGATAAAATATTGTTTTTTTTTTTAATTCCCGAAACAGCTGGTAAACAACTGATGATTCCTTAAATAAAGTTAAGACGAGCGTAAATTCTTGGAAGCAAACTAATGTAGTGACTGTTAAATATTAATTGACTTACAAGCAAAGTATTTTTCCAACGGAGGACTTGGGATTAAAAGTTTTTTTTTCTTTTACCATATAGTTTTAATGGTTGAGAAACCATCTAATATTATATATATACGCAATGTTTTGGTCGGGATTAACCGTAATTAATTAAAGTGATTTAATAATAAAAAAAAGTATAAATTACAAAAATCTTTCTGAAAATATTATGTTCATTAATTTTCAAGAGGTAATTTTAATGAAAACAAATATATCATAGCTAGCAAAAAGAAAGATATACCAACGGGGCAAAGATAGAGATCTCAATAATTTGTTTTATTTAAATATGAAAAAATGTCTTGTTTAGGAATATTGTTTTATTTTGGTGATACATTTTAAACATTTGTTTTCAAATAATCCATTTACGGATTTTTAAGGAAACTGCTGGATTTTCAATAAGTTACCATCTATTTCTAAATTGTAAGTTTTTAAAATAGCTATCTCACACACATACCGTCGCTCAGGCGAATTGATTCCTTCTTTCTTTTCATTTCTTCTTTCTTTTCACTTACTTAAGGTATTATTTTAAAGATAAATAAATGTGTATCAAAATTACCAAAATGTTAATGTTTATCTATATATATTCCTTTTCGACTTTTGTAGGGAGACTGCTTGATTTTTAATAAGTTACCACCCATTTCTAAATTGTAAGTTTTAAAAAACGCCTTCTCACACACATACCGTCGCTTAGGCGAATTGATGGCTTCTTTCTTTTCATTTATTTAAGGTCTCATTTAAAAGATAAATACATATGTATCAGAATTACCAAGATGTTAATGTTTATCTACACGATTGTATACGAATTTTTTTGTCTTGAACTTACAACAAACTTATGAATTAAATGTGTACTATTTAATGTCTTTATTATTTCAAGCAGCGAACTTTACGAAGCGTATAGCGAACCGACAGAGCGTGAATGAATAAGGAGGATTATTGAGAATTAAAGCGGGGGAAAACAAGGGAAAGAAGAAGAAGAAGAAGAAGAAGAAGAAGAAGAAGAAGAAGAAGAAGAAGAAGAAGAAATTAAGGTAAGAATAGATATTTGTTTACTTTTCAGCAGTTACGGTTCAAAAGAACTTTGAATCAACTGATTTAATGCAGTAAAATTTTGACTATCAAGAGCGAGAGGCTCTATGTTCCTGATTAATTGTAAATATGTACAAATAGCAAATAAACTGGGAGTATTCGTATGCATAAAATTAGGTATATATATATATATATATATATATATATATATATATGAGGATAAAATGCACGATATATCATGAAAGACAGGGTGTGTATATACATATATATTTAAAGGTACATGACCGACGGACAGTTATAAAAGTGGGGGGGGGGGCTCCGGTTAAACACATGCATATACAAGTTCATTATTGATGACCGTAAAGTGTGGGGTGGCAAGTCAAAAAGTGGGGGGGGGGGCTTGAGCCCCCCCCCCCCTCCGGTGCCGCCGTCCATGAGGTAGGTATGTTTATATATTTACATATACATATATTTATATATATATAAATATATATAAATATATATATATATATATATATATAATTAATGACACTATATGTATTAGCATATACTTTGCATTCTCCTTAAAAGATTAAGCTCGATGATTTTCAATTAGTGACAACAGAGCAAATATAAGTCATGTTCATATTATATTCAAGTAACCATGTTTTTATTTTATTATTTTTATTTTTATTTTTTCACATTTCCAATATATATATATATATATATATATATATATATATATATATATAATAATAATAATAATAATAATAATAATAATAATAATAATAATAATAATAATAATCCTGGTAAAACGTGAACAGGGTAGTAATCCAAAGAATTTCAGCTGGGTTTATAAAAAGTGTTCAATATCAAATAGAGCTTTTATATATAATAATTTTTATTTACACAGACATGTACAAAATCTGCGACACTATATATATATATATATATATATATATATATATATATAGCAATACTTACGAAGGAATATTAAATTAGTTATACCTACATACGCTGGCTTTAGCTCTCATCAGTGTAGGATGCAATAATTTTAGACGGTCGCAAGGCGCGAACCCGGTTCACTTATTCAACTCTGTACGCTTTCGCTCTATCCTCGCTACCGATCAAAGAAGACTCTGTACGTGTTGGCTCTATTCTCGCGGCCATCGAAAATTATCACGTGATACGGTAGAAATGAATTCATAGTCATGCTTAAATACAGGTTTCTACGAACGTAATCTGAACTTTTCATATAGTTAAGTGACCGTCTGTTTTTTAATATCTCCGAACAGTGCTCAACGTTAATCTCTTAAAGGGGTGTATAACAATATTTACAATGAAATATTAAATTATTTATACCTCATGTAAGTATAAATAAAGAAAAATTAAATTATGTATACTTATATATGCCGACGTTTCAAGCTTACACTCTCATCAGTGTAGGAAGCGATAATTTTAGACGGCTACATTGCACGAACTCGGTTCAAAGAGTCAACCGTGTACGCTTTCGCTTTCTCCTCGCGACCATCGGACATCATCACGTTATACGCGAGAGATTGAGTAAAAGTGTAACCTCCTAAACTAATGAAAGGATAATTATTAATTTTGTATATATATTCTAGGCTACACAGTGAGTAACAAGGGGCACAATTTTTTGTAAATGTAAACATTTATATGGCGAATATATATATATATATATATATATATATATATATATATATATATATATATATATATATATATATATATATTAAAAAAAAAATGTTACATTTGTTTGTAAACCAATTATTATTAATTTTGAAATGCATATTCTCGGCAACCATATGCGTAACGTGAGCACATTATTTATTGTAGTTTTTTCCAATATGAAAAGCTTCGAAAAGGCTTTTCCAATATAAACATCCAAGTGAAAAATCAGACTTTGTCCAACTTGATGAGATCTTAGTTTCTTATAACTATTGATCGATAACATCGATATGCCAGTGTAGCGGCTTTTTGTATATGTCTGTATAAATAAAAATAATTATATATATATATATATATATATATATATATATATATATATATATATATATAAATATTATTGAAGTGTTAGTTATTAACAATACTCGACCTAGCCTGTGTAGACAAATGATTTTGAAGCATCAGTTGGAGATCTTTAATGATTCAAATCCACCATAACTTTGAGAGCTTTACGTATTTTTTGTTTTTCTTAATCGTTTTCTCCAACTTTAACAATTTCTCCCCTCATATCTCATTCGATTGTCATAGTTTTTAATTTATCATTTTGACGTTTCCCCTTAGAGGGTCAGACAATAAGGCCTTAAATAAATATTTTAGCAATTTTCTTTTTTCCACCCGCCTGTTTCATTGGTTAAAAAATGTTTACGCTGAAACATATATATATATATATATATATATATATATATATATATATATATATATATATATATATATATATGTAATTGAATGAGTGTTCATTCGCTCAACGGCACTTAAGAAAAACAATAACAAAAAAAAATTAGATATAAGGCGCTAAAACCCACACTTAAAATTAAACAGGTCTTGTGGACCAGAGGTAAATTTCTAGATTACGGGCATCGGGGTTGTGGTTTCGATCCGTGTTAACTATCAGTAAATATAAATACAGAGTGAGACAAACGTAGGTGGACAGTAAAAACCATTTTCCTTCTTGATTTACACAGCTTTGAAGTTTGCCTATTACGCTTCGACAAACAAATGTTTTTACTGTCCACACCTGTATATATATATATATATATATATATATATATATATATATATACATGTCAATATTTGTTTTTTATGTATCATAGAAATCACTATGTTAACAGTCAAAACATTTATGTTTTTCACAGAATTCAAAGACACCATAGAAATGTTCCTTTGTGCCATCTTGGGTCACTAGAGGCAATTATCGGTAAAGTCCATAAAATAACTGAAATATATTAGAACGTAAGCCAACTAAATTTTCATAAAACTTAAATAAAACAAAGAATATCTCAGTGAGGAAATGTATTTCAGAAAATGTTTAAACACTTAAATAATACATTTTTTGCTATGTTTAAGAGTAAATATGATTAAATAATTAAATAAAAACGAATTATCCAGATATTCCAGTATTTGTAAAGAGGTATGGCACAAGTCACCAGGTCTACCCTGGTTCCTTGTGCCATACCTTTTTTGGCTTTGGAATCGTCTATTGGCCATCTATTAGCTGACAGTGGATGCTGTCCTAATAAGTATAAACTATGGTAATCTCACAGAGCGACGGCAATCCAACAAAGTCTGGTAGTATAGTGAGATACTGCTGGGGGATTCTGTGTTAGTGGTGATAATTTTCCGGCACCGAAACCACGCTTGAAATTAAATTCAAATAACTAGCAGAATTATATTTGCAGATCAAGTATTCGCACGCGTTCATGTGTGTTTTTATTTTTTTAAAAACTAATTCGCGATTATGACAGTAAATGTCGACATTTTGTCCACTTATACTTAATTCGCAATGTTGACAGTAAGAAATCCCCTGTTACTGCTGTCGTGCTTTCGACCCTAGCCTCAGGCCCCGTTCTCTGGCAACACAGGGAAACATACAATAATCAGAAGGCGTCATTGTTGACCGTATCGGAACACCGCTATTAAAAAAAAATGCATTCATATTTTAGAGATAAGAAAAACATACATAAATACTTTGGGAAAAAATTAGGATTGAAAAAATTAGAAACAAATAAAATAGATAACGTGTTTGTCTGTCTGTCTGTCTGTTTTTCCGACTAAACTTGACATGTTATGATCTATATACAGTGATAAAAGCTGTGAAAAGTTGACCTCGGTTAACTTTGAAGGTCATGGATGGTTAAAACAAAACTAGGCCAAATGCGTTAATTCAGACAATACAAGACGAACCTCAAAATAAGCGATCGGATGGGATCATAAAGTACCACTGTCTGCGTCCATGTTACAAAATATGACGTTTTAAAGGTTCACACACACACACACACAAACACACACACACACACACATATATATATATATGCATATATATATATATATATATATGTATATTTCGGCAGCAAGTCATTCATTATACATTTTTCGTTGAAGACCACGAAGTTTTCTTTCTTTGCTATTTTTCTGGTTAACTTCTCGACCCGGCGAGCGATTCGTCGGTTTTCCGGTGTCAATTGGTGGATTATGGCGCCTAACGTTGTATCTTGGACCACTTCTCTAGCGCTTTCGGTCTCGCGACTGTCTTCAGGAGGCTGTGTCTTATTGTTAGTAAAGAGCCGTATTTATGGTTTTATTTATGGTGATATCTATTAATTTACATATGTGTATATACATATATATATATATATATATATATATATATATATATATATATATATATATATATATATATATATGCCCATTCGAGGAATGTTTCCCCAAGACCCAAACAGACAAACACAGTACTTATATTGGCCATACAACTACAACCCTCTCCCGACGCCTTACGCATCACTTAAATGATACTAGTGCCATCCAGTGACACATTACCCCACATACAAAAGCATAAAATCAACTGAACTAAGACAAATATTAACAACTAACACTAAGATCATACATAAAAACAACTGCACCAACAGACTAAAAATCTTCGAAGTCCTACACATAAAAAAATTACAACCCACAATTAATAAAATAGCATTCATCACCGGTACTAACGCCTTATCAGTCTTCAACAATTAATACATAATAGAAATAATAATAATAATAATAATAATAATAATAATAATAATAATAATAATAATGATAATAATGATAATAATAATAATAATAATAATAATAATAATAATAATAATAATAATAATAATAATAATAATAATAATAATAATAGATAATAATAGATAAAATATATAAATAAATAAACAAATAAAATAAAATAGAAATACAATAAAATAAATAAAAATAAATTAATAAATAAATAAATTAATAAGTAAGTAAATAAGAGAATAAAGATATATATATATATATATATATATATATATATATATATATATATATATGTTGCATAGCCACCCAAAGGGGCGCGGTACCAAAAGGGCATTTGTCAAATAACAGCAGCAAAAGGGATATTGTTACATAGTCACTACTCCTGCCTGGACCGCGGCAGTTCTCTTAAACCAGTCAAACAACTGGTTACGGCCCCCAAAAGGCATTTGTTACATAACATTTGTTAATTAAAACTTCTCCGAACCGAAATCAATACGAAAGTTTACGAGAAGTTTATTAAGCAGTTTTAATCTTTTTTTAATTCATTTCGTAAGGCACTTTCAAGCGACATTTTTAACATGCCCTTTTAATACACATCTCCTTAGGGCGATTTTATGGCATTTTTAAGCCTTTAAACTGTTAACCTATTTTCAACAATTCTCGTTAAAACATCTGCTCTTTAAAGATTTCAAATTACACATTTTAAACATTGTTCGTTAGGCATATTCGATTTTTAGTTCTTTTCGTTTTACAGATTAGGACCCAAAATGTTATGCACAAAGAAAGTTACCTTACAGATTTCTGCCTCCGCTGGTCGTGGGTTTGCTGGCAGACTCATCTCCGTCGCTGGCTCGTGATCGCAATGGTGTACCTGTTTAGTGGGCAAATTCTGTTTTCATGCACGGAGACAAAAACATTCGAAGACGAGACTTTTTGATGGAGAGTTCTATTCTTTTATTTCACACTTCCATCGGAGAGATTTCCATTCGTCGGTTCGTTCATTCAAACTCTGTCTTTCTTTCATACTGTTGTGTGGAAATGTGACGAAAGCTAATTTCTCACCAGGGATCTGTAACGTCAGAGCCCTTTGACCCTTCAACGAATGTCATAACATAACTCAAATCGCTTTTGTGTCTAACTTTTTTGATCCGAGCGTTTCTTCTGGGCCAGCATACATCCAGTATGTTATGATTCCCAGAATGACTCACTATGAGACATGTCTATTTGTCCCAAATCGCATATGCACTAAATTTGTACTTCCTCCTATTTCTTTCACCCAGTTCATAATTCAGACTAGCTACTTTACCCGTTTTCAAAATATAAGGCCCGTCCTAATGTAACATATACACATATGTAAATTAATAGATATAACCATGAATAAAATCATAATTACGTCTCTTTACTAACAATAAGACACAGCCTCCTGAAGACGGTCGCGAGACCGAAAGCGCTAGAGAAATGGCCCAAGATACAAGATGCGCCATAATCCATCAATTGACACCGGAAAACCGATGAATCGCTCGCCGCATCGAGAAGTTAACCAGAAAAATATAAAAGAAAGGAAACTCCGTGGCCTTCAACGACACATGTATAATATATATATATATATATATATATATATATATATATATATATATATATATATATATATATATATATATATATATTGTCTGTGTATTTAGGCAGCATTTTCTCATTTATGCAAACATTGTTACAAATTACAGAATTCGTTTGTTTAATTATACCTTTTTTATTCTTTTCAATTTTTCTGATGGTCTTTTTCTAAATTAATAAATGTTCCATAGGTTTCACGAACGTTTTCGATTCTTCATCGAATCATCCTCAGGTGCCAAAAGCAATTGAACAAAAAAACTGGAGAAAGAAGATAATTATTTAAAAGACGTTGGAGAAACGCACAGAGAACGTTTTTCGCATAATTCCAGGAAGTCGTTGACGATTTAAATTCAGTAATGCGAAAAACGTTCTCCGCTTTTAACACCTGAGGATGATTCGACGAAGAATCGAAAACGTTCGTGAAACCTATGGAACATTTATTAATTCGTTTTTATATTTTAATACAAAAAGACCATAAAAAAATTGAAAAAATAAAAAAGGTATAATAAAACAGACGAATTCTGTTATTTTTAACAATGTTTGAATATATATATATATATATATATATATATATATAATTCAGGTAATTTTATGCCTACAGGTTATATTTCAGTGACTTATATATATATATATATATATATATATATATATATATATATATATATATATATATACAGGTTGTTGCAGAAAAATATGATACTTAACAAAAAGTCAACGAAATACAAAGAGCTGCTAAGGAGCGTGGTACAGCAACAGATGGACGAGGTCGCCGCCGGACGCCCTTAGGTCTTCCAGCAGGACTCCACTCGTACACACAAGGCCAAGACGACCCAGGCGTGACTATTCAACAATGTTCATCACAAATCGTCGCTATAATCATGACTGCCCTCTTCGCCTGACTCAACTCGCTGGACTATTTCTTGTGGGGCGTGATTAAGATCAATATCAACAAGCACGCACACAACACGATCGACTCTCTGACGGCTGCCATTGTAGAGGCTTTCGCCGGTACAGTATACGTTTGTTCTTCACGATACCATCCTCCCAGGATTACCTTCTCCTTATTTGATGTATGTGAGAGTGGGTAGTGTACTATCTATTCTGTTGTCATAATGCTTCGAGGCATCAATTCCTACTTTTTGAGGAGGGAGGGGTAGTGTTCGTTCGTCATGATATCATCCGCTTAGTCATTACCGCCTTCTTTAGAGTCAGTGTATGGATTTAGTTTACAGAAGATCAGAACAACATCGATACCATCGGTTTCAAAACCAAACAAAGGGGACTTATAATTGATCTGTTTAAACAGCTTTAAAGGAGAGTAGAAAGTTGACCTAGGGTTTACTTTCGGCAGTCTCGTAACTCTTGCTTTCCTTATTTTGTCCTTTAGACCTCACATTCCATGAGCGATGTTTCTGAAAAAGGGGAAAGAATTACTGCTTTCCGGCAATATAACACTTATCCTTTGTACATTTTTGACCTTGTAGTAATATTTTTAGCTCCTTCCATTAAGTGGCTTTATGCTTTGTCGATTTCCATAAAAAATAAAAATAAAACCAGACTCTCTTCAGTTTTTGTTTATATTTACCTTCCCAGAAATGGCGGCTCGCGTGTTGTGTGATTTTTTAACGATATTGATATCCTCTCTTTTATTTTTATTTTTGATTATCTTTACTAATTCCGCATTTCCACCCATAAATTCTGCCGATATATGCGTTGTGGGCAAGGTAAAAAAAGTTTTTTTCCCTGATCTGTAGATATAAGTCGTGGTCATACTGACCTCCGATCGGGTTAGGGTTAAGTCGTGGTCATGCTGACCCCCGATTGCATTTTCCTTATCTCTGGCGTTGAAGAATTAAAAATTAAAATCTAAATTAAAATGTCAAAATTCCAAACATTAAATCACCTCACCACCGAAAAAGGGGGAAAAAGAGGAAAATTAGTATTAGGAATTAATAATGGGTGTCAATAGCCTACGATAAATTATAGAAAAAAAACTACTTGGCAATAAGTAAACAAAAACCGTCAGGCTTATTTTTCTGTTTAAAAATAATTTAGACAAAAAAAAAAAAACAGACAAATTACATTTAAAAATTTTAAGACGAGCAACCATTTTGCGTAAGATGACAATTTTGACACCTACCAATCGACGTTTAACAAAGTCGGTCATCTCAAACTATAGGCAGGATTGGCTAGAATCGGTCCGTCTCCCCTTCCTTAACTATATGCACACACACCCAGACATACGAACACTCACACTAACACACACACACGCTTATACGCACACACTCATACACTCACACATACACACCTATATAGATATATAAATAAAAACATATATATATATATATATATATATATATATATATATATTTATTTATTTTGCGTAATGTATTAAGGAATTTTAATTTTTTATTTTATCTTCTTTTTCTTATTAATCATAATCCCCATAAGCTGCCAAATACACTGTTATATACATTAAGGCAATCGCTATTTATTAATCATATTTACCTACGAACTAAGTTGTTCCAACAATAATATTATTTCCCTAATTAATTGAGAATTAGACACCAAGTTTTTAATATCGACTAGTTATTATTTTTATCTAGTTCTTTATGATAATCTACTCAATACTTTATTATTTGTAATAATTTTGCGTTATTTTATAAAGGAATTGAACTTTTATTTTATTTTTTTTAGATTTATTATATTCTTTCTTTGGAGTGATCTTAACTTCTGTGTTCATCTATATTGATTTAGCCTAACGGACGTTTAATTGATATTAATTTAAGTTCACTAATTTTATCAATATGTTTACCCTTCAACAAATCTCTTCTTTCAATATAAAGTCTAAACCTTGTAACTTATTAATTTGTAGATCTCCTGGTTACTAATAGTTATCCCATCATCCGGAGTTATACCAATACGATCAGTTACATAACCTATTATGTATAATAATAACTTACTAAAATAATCTGAAAACTATATCTATAATACTAACATTAATATCTATACATGCCCAACATTTTAATTAATAGTGGTTTTGATTAACCTACCTTTATTTTCATTAACATATATATATATATATATATATATGGGAAAATGAAAAAGGAAAACCAAAAAATGGATGTTTTTATTCTCCAACAAGTACGAACATCCACCCAGTAGTGGCCATTATTTCATTTTATTTTTCCTCCCAATATGTCTATCCTACATTTATCTGTACTTGCATGACATTTTTTCTCTATTTTATCATCCTGATGAAGTCTTATAAATAAAGACGAAACGTTGATGTACACATAAAAACATCCATTTTTTTGTTTTTCTTTTTCATTTTCCCATCACGTCGGATTACCTTCATCCTTCTCTTCCCATATATATATATATATATATATATATATATATATAATATATATATATATATATATATATATATATATATTATTGTTATTAATTACATATTTAAGATCTCTACATCCAGTTATCTTATTAGCTAGTTAGTTGACCAAATCCCACCTGTCGTTGTTAATTATGATACATTAATTACGCGATCCTTTATCGTTTGTAAAAATTTAATGTTATGTTTAAAGAGATAGTGATTTTAATTTTTAATCTTCATTTTTTCAATTTTTTTAAATTATGTTTACATCGTTCTCACAATATTTATCTAATGTGAACCTTTTGAAGTGCCTGCAATTGTAACCTACCTCGCCCCTCTGGTTTAGTTAAGCATTTTTATTAGGAAAAAAAATTATAGTCAGTTTTTCATTTAAAATCAGAAAACAGGTAGGGTTGTTTAGTGTAGGTATTGGTGCCTTTTTTTAAAATACTCCATTTCACTACAGGAACTATGCCATTTCTGTGGTGTTCCCTGGAGTCTTAGTGGCAACAAGCCTCACCAGATTACCAGTAATTTCCACCACTTTTGATAACCATTGCAAATGACTTTGCGTTATCGCAACAACCGCTTACCATTATTTTCATGCTGGTAACGACTATTGGTCTTCCCTAGGAGTTGTGTGTTAATAAGTATCCACTCTTCCAGTTCAAGTCTGGCTAGTGCTCCTTCTCTTGAGTCCTTCCATCCTCCTTGACCCTTCAAAACTATTTTGTGTAGTGTCAACCGAGGCTGGTGCTTTCACTTATTTTTTTCTAGGGGGAGGGGAACATTTTAGGGGTCGGGCCAAATTTTTTAGGGGTCGGGCTAAATTTTTTTTTTTCTTTGAACTTAAAATATTTGTCAGGGTTGTGGGAGAGTGAAAAAAGGTTGGGGAGGGGGCTTGAGAGATTAGGAGTCGGGGAAAATTTTAGAGGTCGGGCCGAAATTTTTAGGGGTCGGGCCAATTTTTTTTATTATTAAAATACTTCTCAGGGTTTGGGGAGAGTAAAAAAAATTTGGTGGGGGTAGGGTTGGAGAGATTAGGGGGTTCGGGGAAAATCTTAGGAGTCGGGCCCAATTTTTTAGGGGGTTGGACCAAATTTTTTTTTTTTACTCATAATATTTTTAGCTTTGTGGTAGAGTACACATTTTTAAGGGTTCGGCGGGGGTGGAGGGTAAACATTTTTTGTGGGATTGGGCAAAATTTTTTAGGGGGTCGGGCCAAATTATTATTAAATATTAAACTTAAGATATTTCTCAGGGTTGGGGAGAGTAAAAAAAAATTGGGGGGGGGGCTGGAGAGATTAGGGGTCGGGGAAAATTTTTCTAGGGGGTAGGGCCAAACTTTTTAGGGGGTCGGGCAAAATTCCTTTTTTTTCATGTTTTTAACTTAAAATATTTCTGAGGGTTGGGGAGAGTAAAACATTGTTGAGGGCGGTTGGGGGTGGAGGGTAAAAAATTGGGGGGGTCGGGGAAAATTTGGGAGGGTGATGGGGCTAAATTGTTTTATTTTTTAACCTAAAATATTTCTTAGGGTTGGGGGAGAGTAAAATCTTTATTGGGGGGTGGGGCTGAAGGGTAACATTTTTTTGGAGGGGTCGAGGAATTTTTTTTTCTTTAACTTAAACAGGGTTCATTAATATGAGTTCTTTTTTTATGATAGTGACACTACATAAATGACCTTGATTTTTTTTCTTTGATACGACAGGAGCGCATTAATATGAGTTATTTTTTTAGGATAGTGACAAAACCTGAGCAAACACTATTTTTTTTTGACATCATAGGGGCGCATTAATATGAGTTCTTAGGTAGGCCAACTGGGCTTGAGATAGGTACATATATAATATGTGCACTCTTGCAGATATAGGTAAGTATATAGTATGCACACAGAGGCGGCGATAGGTATAATGTAGTATGCGCACCGAGGTGGCAATAGGTACGTGTATAGTCGTGCATAGGGGTGGCGATAGGTACGTATATAGCATGTGCACAGGGGCGGCAATAAGTACGATAGAATGCGCACCAGGGCGGTGATAGGTATATATTTAGCATACGCTCCGGGGCGGCGATCAGTACGTATATAGCACGCGTACCAAAACGGCGATAGGTACATATTTAGCATTCGCACCGGGGCGGCGATAAGTACTATTTAGCATTCGCACCGGGGCAGCTATAGGTATTTATGTAGTATGCACACCGGGGCGGCAATAGGTATTCATGTAGTATGCACACCGGGGCGGCAATAGGTATTTATGTAGTATGCACACCGGGGCGGCAATAGGTATTTATGTAGTATGCACACCGGGGCAGCTATAGGTATTTATGTAGTATGCACACCGGGGCAGCTATAGGTATTTATGTAGTATGCACACCGGGGCAGCTATAGGTATTTATATAGTATGCACACCGGGGCGGCAATAGGTATTCATGTAGTATGCACACCGGGGCGGCAATAGGTATTTATGTAGTATGCACACCGAGGCAGCTATAGGTATTTATGTAGTATGCACACCGGGGCAGCTATAGGTATTTATGTAGAATGCACACCGGGGCGGCAATAGGTATTTATGTAGTATGCACACCGGGGCGGCAATAGGTACTTATATAGTATCTGCACCGGGGCGGCGATAGGTACGTATTTAGTATGAACACCAGGGCGGAGATATGTACCTATATAGTATGCACACCGGGGCGCAGATATGTACCTATATAGAAGGCGCAGACAGCGGTGGTAATTTTATGGAAATATGTAATACTTTTGCCCTGGGCAACGTAAGAGGAATGGTGGGGAAGAAACAGCTTTCGCGAAAGGCAAAATGAGTAAGTAGCGGTGAAATGGGGCGACCAGGAAAGAGAAAGGTAGAAAGATAAAGAGACGGCTATAGAGAGAGGGAGAGAAATAGAAGTTTGAATATAAAGATGTTACATACGCGATTTTTCTTTAATTATATGTTTTTATGACCCCGAGCAACGCCGGGTAGCCCTGCTAGTTTGTATATAAATATAAAAATGAAAAAGTTTGTGCTGTTCTTGCTTTACTCCGCTGGGATTTTGGCTGCTATCATCTTTCGGAGGTCACCAACAACTATACGGGTTGTTAGCAACATAGGTAGGTTTAAGACATAGATTGATGAATTTACAAAGTGCTCGTGTTTTGTATCTAAGGTAACTCGCAACCGATAACAAATAACTTGTTATTTAGTTTTAGGCTGAACACATAGATAAGAAGAGTAGATAACGAAACTGGGAAATCATTGTTACCTATTTGCGATAAAATAATAATATTTAATAAAAGTTATAAGCCTTTAACGTTTGCGTAAATAATGATTCTGAACAAAGTAGCCATCTTTGTTTAGTCGGTTTGTAAGGTGAACAAAGATGGCCTCTTTACTCAGAATTATTTTTTTTCTTTTTAACGCAAAAAGGTCACAAATAAATAGGTAAAGCAAAATAAAATTGCTTTTGACAAATTTTCCTAACTGTATTTTCTATCAAAATAATTCATGTCGGTAATAGTAATGATTATCTGATATTGTCTGCCTTTGTTTAATATGTGAGATTCATCATAAAGGAATAATCTACCTGATTTATTTTTAGCTGCAAACACACAGACACACACAGAAACGTAAAACACCTTTGTTCACGGTCTTTTGAAAGGATATAACATGTCGTGGGTTAATGAAAAGGACAATGGGAGGGATATAAAAAAATGGCGAGTTAGAAGAGGATGGATGAGACTGGAGGTATAAACGGTTGGCAGGACACGAAGATGGAAGAAGAGGAAAGAGAGGGTATTGATTTACTCCTCTCCAGGAGTTAGGCACAAGGCCAGTTTTTATCTTACTACCACAAGTAAGATGTGACCCAAGTTCGGGTCGGGAAAGTGGGGTTTAAAAATTGCCTGGGCAGCCCCGTCGGCATTCCCCGGTAGGGGCGCCTCAGGCAGAAAGCAATAAATTTACTCCTCCCCAAAGAGGGGAGGCGAAGCCTGGGAGGGTGGACCTCCTAGAACTGCACAGAACAGACCCATAGACCGGCGTAAATCAAGCCCCGAAGGCTAAGACAATACCAGTCTATGGGGTGCAGTATCAATCGGAACAGATACTACACTTTGATCTTAGCCAAAAGGCCAAGAACAACATATTTGAGGAAAGAGGGGGTAGAAGAGAAAGTCGAACGATAATGAAAAGAGAGGCGAAAAGGAGAGAAGAGAGGGGTATAGGATGGGAGAGAAAGCGAGATTATTGGACAGGGGGGGGGGGAGAAGAGATGCAGTTGGACGTATACAGAGATGGAAGACGAAAATAAACGAAAAGGGTTTATATGAAGAGAATGGGGTGGAAGGATGGGGAGGAATATAGGATGTGACAGAAAGTGAGAGTAGTAGGCAGAGGAGGGAAATGAGAGACGGTTGGGTGATAAAGAGATGGAAAAAAAGGAACGAGGGAAAGAAAAAGAGAGAATCGAAATATATAGAGGAAGAGGAAGGGGCGGAAAGGAGAGAAGAGGGAGGTATACGATGGGGGTGAAAGTGGGAGGAATAGACAGGGGAAGGAAAAGAAAAACGGTTGACAGAGATAGAAGGAGAGGAAAGAGGGGAGAAAGAGAGCGATTCTAAAGATATAGAGGGAGAGGGGGAAGTGGAAGAAATGGAAAGGGGATATAGGATGGGAGATATTGTGAGAGTGATATACAGATAGTTGGATAAAGTGTAAGAGTAATAGGGAGTAAATGGGGAAGAGAGAGAGAAGGGGATAGATGGTTAAAATGATGCAGACACAGAGTAAGCGATATTATATGGAAGAGAGATTATGAAGAAAGAGATAGGGAAAGAAGAAGAAAGTAGAAGTAAAGGGATGGGAGAGAAAGAAAGAAAGAAAGATAAATAAATAAGAAAGAAAGAAAGAAAGAAAGATAAATAAATAAATAAATAAGAAAGAAAGAAAGAAAGATAAATAAGAAAGAAAGAAAGATAAATAAATAAGAAAGAAAGAAAGATAAATAAATAAGAAAGAAAGAAAGAAAGATAAATAAGAAAGAAAGAAAGAAAGATAAATAAGAAAGACAGAAAGAAAGAAAGAAAAATAAATAAGAAAGAAAGAAAGAAAGAAAGATAAATAAATAAGAAAGAAAGAAAGAAAGATAAATAAATAAGAAAAAAAGAAAGATAAATAAATAAGAAAGAAAGAAAGAAAGATAAATAAATAAGAAAGAAAGAAAGAAAGAAAGATAAATAAGAAAGAAAGAAAGAAAGAAAAATAAATAAGAAAGAAAGAAAGACAGATAAATGAGAAAGAAAGAAAGAAAGAAAAATAAATAAGAAAGAAAGAAAGAAAGAAAGATAAATAAGAAAGAAAGAAAGAAAGATAAATAAATAAGAAAGAAAGAAAGAAAGATAAATGAGAAAGAAAGAAAGAAAGATAAATAAGAAAGAAAGAAAGAAAGAAAGAAAAAGAGGAAGAGAAATATAGAGTGTTAGACGAAGAGATAGATGATACGTAAGACGGACTGATAGAGATTGGATGAGCAAAATATATGTGGAGAGATGGAGAGAGATATAGATGGGATAAGAAGATATAAATAATTAGAGTTTATAAAAAGAAACAGAGAGAGCGAGAAAGGAGGGGAGGGAAGTGGAAGAAAAAAGATGAGGCAGAAGAGAAAGAGAGAGCGAGAGAAAGAGAGAGAGAGAAAGTTAAAGAGGGGTCCTAATTGGGAAGAGATATGCAAAGAACACAGATATAGAAGAAAGAAAACGGAAATAGGAAGGGAAAGATAGATTGAAAAGAGATGAGGAGAGGAGGGTCAGGTAATATTCGAGAGATTGGTAAATATAAACACATGTGGCAAACCAGAAGAGTACCCGACTCAAAGTCAGCAGCAAACGGTGTTCGGTCAGATTTAGTTCCTGGTATTAAAGACTTCCTGTTTTGGGTCGTTTATTCTTTTGGATTGCCAAGTGCTATACTAATTTTTATTTATTAATTTATTTACTAGATTGTAAGCTGAAAGTACAGAATAGTTAACAAAACCCCCTCCCATGTTAAGAATGGCTTTCTAAATAATCTTCTGTAGTTTACGGTAAGTTCTGAAATAATAACGCTATTATTTAGAAAGTTATTCTTAACATCGTTAACTATTATGTACTTTCATCTAACTAAATTAACAAATTTGGGAAACTGAAACTCTCACCGGAAGTTATATTACGGATGAAGTTTAATATCAGGAACTAAATCTGACCGGACACTGTCTGCTGCTGAATGGCTTATGAATGTGTCGAGTTAAGATTAAGATAAACAGCGAATAACCGACATGATACTAGCGCCATAGCTCAACACTTAACTAACGACCATTCCTGCCCCCGATCGGAATTCAGAAAACTCTTAGTAGAAAATACCAAAATCTTAGAATATGGTACTAACAAACAAAAACTCCATATATTAGAAGCCCTATATATAAAAACCAAAACCCGTAATTAACAGAATTAAGTTTAATACCAGTAAAATATACTAAAATGTATATAATTCTAACTATAGTTTACATAATTCTCGCCAAAACCATCTATAATACTAACATATAGTCTCTACCTGATTATCCTCATTTCCCTGAAGATAGACCCCCCTCCCCGAAACTAAGATTCTGATTCGGAGTATTGAAAGGATCTACAAAAGGATATCCAGACATAAGTTGTCTGTTATATTCAACAATAATATATATATATATATATATATATATATATATATATATATATATATATATATGTCCCGTCACACAAAAGTGAAGTAAATGTAAATTGATACTATGAACGTGATGTATGAAAAGTGCCGAAAGATATTGTTAGTGCGAATAGCTGATTAATGTGTCGAGTTAAGATTGACAACCTGAGGGTGTTTACAGACTTTTACATGTGAACACCACCAAGTATTTAGAGGCCAAAAGTTAGTAATAAAATAATGATATTTATTTTTTCTAAACAAATGTGAAGTATTTAATTATGTAATACTATTTAAATGTGGGTGTTTAAAAATAAGATTAGAATCAGAAATTTCCATATAAAGTTATAATTAAGTAACGTGGAATTTTCTATCAGAATTCCAGTGAGAGCTACGTGTCCTGGCAGTTTCGTTGCAGACAGGAAGTCACTAGTGTGACGTGGCGAATGAGTAGTTCAGATCTTTCTATTTTCACTGAATCAACAGAGAGAAAGTGGTTTGTTTTTCAATAGCTGCTCCCACCAACAATATGTGGGGGTATAGCTGCTCCCCACTTCATGACGGATGAGTTGGGGGTATTTTATATATCTGCATGTATACTTTCAAGAAAAACAATAAAATGATTGTTTAAGTTCAAGAGAATTTATGCCGTTCCTTTTTAATAACGTTTAGTAAAAAGAAGACGTCTACACCCAGAACGAAGAGGGGCGGAAATGAATGTCGTCTATCAAAGAGAAAGCGAAGAAAGTCGTCCTCTCTCGACTTCGTATTGGCCACACAAAATCCACACATTCATTCCTGCTTGAGCAGAAGGAGCTACTATAGTGTGCGTCAAGTGCCATACTCAGTGAATCTATCGGTTGTCCATCCTGTGCAGTTCTAGGAAGTGCACCCTCCCAGGCTTTGCCTTCTCATCCTTTGAGAGGGGGTTAGTTTATTGCTAATCGCCTGAGGCGCCCCTACCGGGGAATGCCGAGGGGGCTGCCCAGAGCGCTCAAATTCTCGAGCGCTGGTTTTTCAAATCCCACTTTCCCGACCTTGTGTCACATCTTACCGTGTGGGAGGAAGATAAATGAACTCAGTGAAACACTTTATGTGCGAAGGTGTTGATTTTGCTCTTATGCGACGAAAACACTACAATGTTGGTACTATGAAGGAACTATTTAAAGACATCAGAGTGGAAATCATAATGTCCTTTTTGAAAATGAAAATCCAATGAAAATCCAATGTAAATTCAATGAAAATCCAATGAAAATCCAATGAAAATCCAAACATGAAAACAACAACAATTATTTCAACGAGAAATGAGGGTAAATATGAAACCGTAAAGGATTTTATTTTTCAAAGTATTTAAACATTAAATTCAAATATATAAGCATAAGTTGAATTAGCTGTTTGCCTAACCCTAAGTCTAACCCTAACCCTAATCCTAACCCCGCAAAAATAGATTAATAATGCCGACATTAAAACAGGAAACAATTATTCATAACTGCAATTTTAGAAAAAAGATTAGCATAATACATAGTAAAAATGTCTGATTTTACAAGGACAAGAAGAAACTCCGAATGAAAGAAGAAAGCAGACGAGATTTTTTTTAAATGAAAAGAGATTATAACATTACAACTATTACTACTGCTACTACAAGCAGCAAATATTTTTTTTAATAGAAAACAATGAGCACATTTTAATGTAACATTATTTAGAAATATTATAAACGAACGGGAACTATTTAACAAAACAAATTCACACAATAAATACAAAATACTATGTATTACAGAGACGCATTTATCTACAGAGAATATACGTAGCAGTCATAAACATTTTCATTTCTTTCCTCTGGTGGAAGAACAGCCCTAGCGATGTCGTTTGGTCAAATTATTAATTTTGGCCGGACCTTGTAAAGACCCAACACAGGACCTTTACGGGATTTGCAGGGCAGTCAGAGAGTTTCCAGGCAGCCATGAAGAAAGACATTGCCCTATCCCCTGTCCTTATCGACTAGACATCGAGCAAGGCACTTGAAAATATGCTGCTCCAAGAAAAAACCTTTCCGTAGCCGACTGTTATTATTCCTATTCCATTCCTTTCTTCACTGTCTTAACTTCTGACAACCTACACCCAACGGTGTAAGTCATTTAAATAAATATACATAATTGGTTATTGATAGAAGGGCCTTGTTTTCTTTTATTTGCAGATTCTTTTGTTACAGAATATTGTAAGGCTCTTGTTTCGTTCATTGTAACATTGACTCTATTTTCAGGCTACGTGTTGTTCTTGCTGTTGGGTTTTCTATATGTTCTATGATGGCATGTGTTCTTCAGAAGTATGTGATCTATTCCCTGCTTCTTTTGTTTCAGCTCGTTTGACTCGTTGGTCTAGTGGTCTCCATCAATTCGCTGTTTTGATGTCTCATTGTAATACAGCTTCTTATTCCAGTAGCTTCTTTCCAAGAACTCTTGTAGACCTCTCTTCCTGCTGACTGTTTTCCTCCTACCTATAGCCTTGGTATTTTCAAGACTAAGGCAAATATGCATCTCCTGTCTTTGCGATAATCATATTTCGTTCTTGTTTTCTCCTTACATCAAGTGGCTTCATGCCTTGTCTGGAGCGATTTCCATAAACAATAACGTATCAATGGAAGACACTATAAATTCCATGATAAAGTATGAATGTCTCGTCAATTGAAATACAAGTGTTTCCTTCACTCTATTACATTATCAAACAATGTTTTGTTGTGTTTGTTATGTTTCTACTAACTATAGCATTTGTTTTTTCAAAAGTTAGGCCAATAGGAATCTCCTGTCTTTGCGATAATCATATTTAGTTCTAGTCAGCTGCTTACATCAAGTGGCTTCATGCCTTGTCTGGAGCGATTTCCATAAACAATAAAATATTCACCGAAATATGAATGTCTCATCAATGGGAATACAGGTTGTTCTTCAACTTTATTACATTATAAAACGATGTTTTGTTGTGTTTATTATTACAGAAGTCTTTCTTTTCAATAAATCATGTTAAGTCTGTAATAGTGACTCTGTTTGGCTATACTTATTTCAACCTATGAGAAGGAAACATATTTAAAACATAGTAGTTTTTTATTATAGACTTGAGGATGACACCATCAACAAAACTAGCATAGTTACTCATAGTCTTTAGAAGTTCAGGTTGGTTTGAGTTTCGTAGTCTGTTTATATTCAAATCTATACAGTCTTACAGTTTATGTTAAGATTAGCTCCTATAAACATGTCGTTTCCCAGCTTTCAAATATTTAGGGATAGTCTCCTTTAAGTGTAGAGATGACTCTATTATTTACGGAAAAAGTCATGACTAAAAACTGTGTGTATGCGATTCCATGGAAGTGTGGAAAAGTATACAAAGGTGAGATATGTCGTCCACTAAAGGTAAGGCTAGAAGAACACCGGAAAGCCGTAATACGTGGAGAAATCGAAAAGTCAGATATGGCTGACCACATATGGAAGGAAAAGGGAAACTATCTACCCTTATGGGATGAAGTAAAAATTATAGATAGAAAAGAACGGTGGAGAGTAAGACGACTCAAAGAAGCAGCACATATGTTAGGCGACAATGACTTACTAAGCAGACCAATACAATATGGGAACCTATAATTATAGATCATAGATAAGTAGTGACCTATAGTGATAAGTAGGTAGATCAAAAACAAGAATGGGGTTCAGGCCCCCAAAGTTCATACTAGAATAGTCCGCAAGGACCCGTGGCGCAGTAGATATACAGGGTGGGCAAAAATAAGGGTCCTATTTTTAAAAATTCATAACTTTTTTATTTATTGATTTTTTTTTAATTTTTTTTTAGAATAAGTAAAGGACCCCTTCCGAAGCAAGCATGAGCCGTATTAGCCCTAAGGAACGTACCCTCATTTAGAAAACATTATTTTTGCTTAAAAAACTCAAAACAGTGTAAAAAACAATACTTTAGTTTTTGTAAGTTTTAAGAAGTGTTTTTCGGCTAAAATTTGTTTTGTTTATTTCAAAAAATCTCGGAAGGGTCAGTCTACACACACATAAAGTTTGGTGAGTTTAACTTTTATTTTGTGGAAGTTATTCAAATTCAAGTTATTCAAATTTAAAGATAGGACCCTTATTTTGGCCCACCCTGTAGTACTAAGTAAAATTCAGTTCAAGTGACAGTCATCTGAAGGTTGAAGGTTCTATCCTCAGTGTGGACGATATGAAGAATTGCGGATTACTGAAGACTTCTTCCCAATCATGACAGATGAAACAAGATGATTTAATAAACGGTTCTGTTCGAAATTCTATCCAGATTCCCGACAGAAAGATTCCCGAGTTCGACAAAGTACACTTGAAGAAGGTCGGAGGTTATATCGGCCGAAACATTGTGATAAAAACACCCTAGATGGGAACAGTAGTCCGAATATACCAACCTCTATATATTAAAACTGTTTAATTTTGAATAAAGAATCTGAAAATGAAATTGTTAATTTATTTTTGATTTTTGCGCTAAATCTGTTCAAATAATCTAATCTAAGAGAATCATGAGAAAGTGGAATTTGAAGAAGAACTGAAGCATCGAAATAAGATTGTTAAAATATTAAAAACAATTGTTAACCCTTATTTAAATATGTAAACGTAAAAACTAAAATTTTCAAGAAAAAAACATTTTTCAAGAAAAAAAAATAACAACACAGGTCAATAAACATACTCACCCGTTCGGTTGTTATCAAGATGTTTTCAATCTGTCCAGGAGAAATTTGGTCTGCTAGCTGAAGAAAGTTATATAGATACTGTAAATAGGAGTAGTCTTGGGGAATTAGTAATAACAGTTAATAAAGTAAAATATTATATACCTCTCTATATATAAAGTAAGGTATATATATATATATATATATATATATATATATATATCGTATACTGGTTTATTCCAATGACCATGCAAAATTTAACCCAAAATCATAATTTTCATAAGTTCTATCAATTCTTTATTATTTTAAAAAATTTATTTCTACATCTCGATGGATGTTTATCATTTTAATTTCCATTATTATATTTAAAAAATCATCTTTAATATTTTGCATTCTTACACGTGTTTCTTGGCAGATTGAGACAAAAATTACAGTTCAGTAGCCCATCTGTCAATCTTCAGAGAATATTATAATGTATATTGAAATTGTAGCAACAACTTATAACGTCAAAAACCAGAAGAAAGAAATTTCATTTACAATATGAATTTTGGAATATATAGTCTAGGCAATACGGTAACATAGGCACATTGTTTTTTTTTGGTAAATTTTATAATTTAGGAAATCAATATATGTAAAGTTAGGTATGTGTATATGTTTATATATGTATATATTTCGTTGTACATGGTAAACTCCTAAATTAATAAACCGATCATTATGAACTTTGGAAGTTATATAAACTCTTCTCTGCCCCAAATAACTTTTTGAATAAGTTAGCTACAAAATATTTACTAGAGCAAAAAGAATTGCTCTACATCAAATTTTGAGTTTTATTAAGTAATACATTTTAAAAGCATCAGTGTTACAGTAAAATCCTAAACTTGACAAAAAGTAAACGATCTACCAGAGAGAAATTGGGGAGAAGCCGTGGACAAGATCGCCGCCGAATGCCTCTACGTCTTCCAGTAGGACCTCAGCAGGACTCCGCATCTGCACAAAAGGCCAAGACGACCAAAGCGTGGGTTCTCAACAATGTTCCTTAGCAATGGGCGCCTGACCCAAATGCAGCCCTGACTGCAAGCTCCTTCACTATTACTTCTGGAGCGTGATCAAGGCCAAGACCAACAAGCATGCACACAACATGGCCGACTCTATCAAGGCCGCCATCGTTGGCCGCTACAGACATTGACACGGTCGCTAAAGCGTGTGACTCATTTCACGCCCGCTTTAAGATGGTCGTCTCCGTTGGAGGCGGTTACATTGAAAAATATTATAGTATGTATCTCTATGTCTGGTCTTTACGTAAAAACACTTTTGTTTTTATTGTCTATTTTGCTTTCTTTTTGTCGAGTATCGGATTTTGTTGCAACATCCTGCAGTATGTATGGGCTTGGTAAAATCCCAAACTATTGAACTTAGTTTTTTTGTAATCTTTACCATTTTGAGACCACAACACATTAAAATGTAATACTAACGCTACATTTATTGCTTATATACGTCCTAGGACGAGAATATATATATATATATATATATATATATATATATATATATATATATATATATATATATATATATATATATATATATACAGCGAAACAGTCTGTATGTGGATGACTATATAAAGCTCCCTCCCGGGGTAGAGCTTATTTTGTAAGGATATCGCCAACTGCCATTAGCTTTAGGTAAAACTAATTCGAGCTCCCGGCACTTGCAATGTTTACATTGAGATATTTCTTACATTCAGTCCGTGTCGTATGATAGCGCAGGGGTTATCAGCGCCGACCGTCAGCTCAGATTTCAATCCCGGCTTGAGACACTAACTGGTCTAGCTGCACTGATGAGCTGTGAAACAGCGAAACAGTCTGTATGTGGATGACTATATATGTGTATATATATATATATGTATTTATATGTATATATATAATAACAATAATAATAGAATTAACGATAAGTGAAGTATCGTTAAAGTGATCTATTGTGATAAAATAAAGCTCAATACGTTGAGTAGAACAATCAATTTAAAGAAGGAAAGAGGAAGATAAAAAAATTGCACAAACTGACATAAAATTACCATTTATTTCTTTATCCCCAACCTTTCCTGTTATTTCTTCTTCAATTTTCAAAGTGAAATGGAACAGGTAATATTTATTTATTATAAATATCACATTACCGAATTTTATCCTTTGATGAGAAGAGTTTTATCTTTGAAAATTCATGGATTAAGGATTAGTCTAACTCCTTGCATCTGAACTTTCGATGTAATAAAATTTGTATCAATTTTAGGTAAGTTTATGTAATTTTTTGCTATTTTTTATCTTCATCTTTCCTTCTTTAAAATTGATTGCTCTAATCAACGTATTGAGCTTTACTTTATCACGATATATCACTTTACGATACTTCACTTATCGTTCATTCTATTATATATATATATATATATATATATATATATATATATATATATATATATACATAAATCGCTCCAGACAAGACATGATGCCACTTTATGTAAGGAACTGACAAGAACGAAAAATGATTAGCGCAAAGACAAGACATGCATATTGGCTTTAGTCTTGAAAAGACCAAAGCTATAGGTAGGAGGAAAACAGTTAACAGGAAGAGAGTTCTACAAGCCTGTAGTTCTTGGAAAGAAGTTACTGGAATAGGAAGCTCTATAATAATGAGGTATCAAAACAGCGAAGTGATGGAGACCACTAGACCAACGAGTCAAACGAGCTGGAACAAACAGAGCATTGAATAGATCACATAATTCCAGATAATACATGCCATAATAGTATTTATAGAAAATACTGAGACTAGCAACATCATCTCTTTGAGAGCGAAGGTGCAGAGAAGAAGAAAGGGTGGGGCCAATCAAATTACAGATACGTTTCTGCACCTTATCAAGAACCCTCAAATGGGACAGAGATTCACAGGCCCAAATATGACAACAGAATATACATATATATATATATATATATATATATATATATATATATATATATATATATAATAATAATAATAATAATAATCACGGTAAAACATCCACAGAGTAGTAATCCAAAGAATTTTAACCGGGTTTATAAAAAGTGCTCAACATCCAATAGAGCGTTTATATATAATTATTTTTATTCACACAGACATGTATAAAAAATTTCATTTTTTATTGTATTTTGGTTTTGGACTTTAATATTTTGATTCTCAACTGTCCCAACCACGTGACTCCCTAAATTTTGAAATTTACATTTCTTTTTCTTTTTCTTTCTTTCTACATTTCATATGATCTAGGGTTAAGATCGGATTCTAACTCTGCCTGATGAGATCTCAGTTTATAATAGCTTTTGATCGATAACATCGACATGCCAGTGTCGAAGATTTTGTACATGTCTGTGTAAATAACAATAATTATATATATATATATATATATATATATATATATATATATATATATATATATATATATATATATATATATTAAATAAAGCGTTGCTCTTATGGTCAGTTAAACTAAAGACTATATATTTATCTTGACTTTGCTGTGAAATGCTCGTAAGTAAAAGTATTACATTTGGAAAAAATTGTTAACCTTTGTTTTGTGGAACGAAGACGATTCGCTAAAATATGAAAATAAAGAAATTGAAACAATAAATGAAAATTATGATTTGCGGTTGATTTTTCGTATGATCATTGGAATGCAACTATAAAGTATAACATATCTCTCTCTCTCTCTCTCTCTCTCTATCTATATATATATATATATATATATATATATATATATATATATATATTTAGTAATTTTATACGCACATAAAATATTTTGCTAAAGTCTGAACGTCCTCTCTTTATTGCATATTGTTACATATTGATTTATAACAGAAAGAACCTTTGTTTAGGGTAGAATTACAATTGTAATTCTACCCTAAACAAAGGTTCAATACATTTAACTGGTACTTATAGATCAGTTTCTCTGACGAATTTTTATAAGATATTCGAGAACACACTATGAATCTTATTCTTAAACAATGTCTATTTGTCTATTTGAAAATGAACTTTATCAAATATTTTAGAAAATATTTCTGTTATAAATTAATATATATATATATATATATATATATATATATATATATATATATATATATAAATTTTTTACGTACATAAAAGTAATCAATGGACACGTGTTTCTGGCTCACAGCCGTCATCAGCATGGCTAACTTACACAGAGATCGAACCCTCGATGTTGATGTCTATAGTCCAGCGTTCTACCACTGCGCCAAGACGCTCTGATTTTTATCACCCAAGTATGTAATAATTTTTTATAGGTGATAGCTCGTTGTGATTGAACTTACTATTATATTTAATTGTTTCACTTCCTAAGTGCTTAAGATGCAGAAAAACTGCATTATTAGTCGTCCTCATTTCAAAGGTCGTATTTTTTGTTTTTATATATATATATATATATATATATATATATATATATATATATATATATATATATATATTAATCTTTTACGTACATACAAGTAATCCATGGACACGTGTTTTTGGCTCACAGCCGTCATCAGCATGGCTAACTTAAATCTTTTAAAATTATATATTGCTTACTTTACCCAAAAGTACTGGCCCCCAACATTTCTAGTCCCCCCACTCATGGACAATAAATTCTTTTAACAACTTTAACTAAAACACCCTACCGCCAATATTATATATATATATATATATATATATATATATATATGCGCGTGTGTTTGGACTTGTTGGACTTGTATCTCGGCGGTTCCCGGGAAAACTGAGGAAACCAAGGAAGTCCACTTTTTTTGGGGGGGTAAGGATACTCACGCATGTGTGTGTATGTTTAGGGTCTTTGTTTTTAATTTACAATTTATAAGTAAAAATTGTTAAGACTCAAGTAAGTCCAATCAGAAGCAAATTCACCGAACTTTTTGTTTTGCATTAAAAATGCCCAGCATTTATCCACGATATCAAAATATTTTTAAATCAAACTATGTGTTACATTATAAAATGGTAACAATAGAAACGAATATGTAATGAATGAGATGCCCTTTTGCAAAACAATATGCAAATTAGTCAACCTCATTACTTCGATTGCATACGCATGATCAGTATATAAGTTACTATTGTTCTTTTATTATTATTAAAAAGCGAAATAGTGCAACTTTATAAATCTACACATATGTATTGAATAAAACTAAAGAATTATAAATGAATAATACTTATAAAAATATTATTATTATTTTATAAAATATTATCAAAATAAATTAGAAAAATGAATATATGAATTAGCCATTACACAAATATATGATATATTTTGTTGTATATCTTCTTCCTTAGGTATCAGGCCTGTTTGCAGACATCGATGATCATGGCTCTCCATTCATTTGAATATTTTGTTTCACCATGATGTTCTTTGCAAAGAGGTTACCTGTTGTGGGTTGTAATTACCTTCTATAGAGGCAGTGCTCTTACAGAGCAGGAAGTCTTAGCCATTGTATAAAAATCAGTATCATCTGCCTAGCACAAAACGAAGGATTGACCAGTTTCTAAAATCCATTAAGCTGCTCAATCTTCCATCCATCACTTGCCTGCCATGACTTCACGTACCCTAATCGGAGGCTAAGTGAGTACTCGACCTTGCCTAGACTGGCGGAGGGAAGGGGGCGCCTTACTTCTCCTGTTGGTGGAAATGTTTTCCCCCCACTACCCACGTGTTGTATACAGAAATTTAATTTAGTATTAAGAAGGAGGATTAGATCAACAGTGTAGATAATATTAAACATTATTTCCGAATGATAGACATTAAAAAGATAAAATCATAGTTAATAAGACGTTACATGCGTATCGGGTATTTTGAAGTAGGATTGCGGAGTCAGAAGATATTAATGTCCGACTCCGACTCCTGGTATTCCAAAAATTCCGTCCTCTTTATTTTAAACAATTATAATATTCAGAAAGTCTGTTGATGCTTCGGAGATATTTTTACTTCAATTAATTCTAAACAAAGCACACTTTTTTATTAGTAGTAAAAAGATAAATGGTTTTCATGACAGTGTACGCCCAATGGTAGTAATACGATCTGCTCATATTAAAATGCTTGTTGTGACTATATGACATCAGTATGGATTTAGGCAAACACGGTCTACTGCGGATATCCCAAAGGTCGTCTCCGAACACATATACCATACACTGAACAAGGCTGATGAAGCTAGAGCGGTAGCGCTTGATATATCCAAATCCTTTGACAAGGTCTGTCATAAAGGTCTTCTCATAAAAATTAATTCGTATGGTATTACTGGACGAATGTTTAATATATGATTTAGATCTTTCCTAACTAAAAGAAAGATCCAGGTTGTCTATATTTTCTGACAACTCCACGCTCTACTCTCGTAAAGTGGGCAAAACGGACGCGCACATATCCGAAGCAATGGCTGAATCCTTAGAAAATGACCTGCAGTCTGTAGTGGAATGGGGTCAGAGATAGATGGTAACATTTAATGCGGCAAAAAAGCGCCTTTCCTTCATCAAGTACAAGAAACCTCTTCAACCACCGATTGTCATGGCAATAACAACCTACCCGAGAGTCCAATGTCTAAACTCGGCCTAACATTCACAGCTAACATGAATTGAAAAAAAATACAAAGAAGACAGCGCCAAAGCTGCTGCAAAGAAAATGGGCTCCCTCTACTGTGGTAGAAAACTTCTCACACGTGACATTATCATATATCTCTACAAGCCACCATCGGCCCATGAATGTAGTATTGTTGTCACATCTGGGATGGTGCACTATACACTGGTCTCTCTTAGACAGAGTCCAAAAAAGAGTCGCTAATCTAATAGGTCCATCGCTGTCCACCAAGCTCCAGCCCCTGTTCCATCGCCGTAATGTAACGTCCTTGTGCTAGTTTTACAAGTACTTCAATGGAATGTGCTACGATGAACTTGTTGCTCTGGGGCTCTCTCGACGTAAATACACTCGACCAACCCGACAATCAGCTAAGTCCCATCCATTCACTGTGGAGGTCCTCAGATCCGAAGAACCTTCGACTCCAATAGCTGCTTTCCTCGTGCTGTCGGCCTTATGTAATTCCTTCCCTGCTCCCCTTTTCTCCCCTGTACCGACATGCAGAAATTTAAAACTAATGTGAACAAGCATCTCGCTGCACAGCTCACAATTTAGGATGACCACCAAAATGTTCACCCTAATTCACCTGCCCCTTACGTCTACAGTGGCAACTTGCCATGTTTGGAGTGAAATTCGTTCAAAAAAATGGCAGTGATTTCAATTGACTCGCTTGAGGACTCCGCGTCAGAATATTTGAAGAAGTTCCCGCCTATACTTCGACTTCCTCGAGAACTGTATTCACTCATTGTTGCTGAACTTCCAGGTAAAAACTATCGGATTTCAGCAACTAGCTCTAGCAGCTATTGACCACACGCGTTTGCGTACTAACAGCAATGGATAATATTGTCTTCGCACTATTTTAAGACTCAAGTATCTTGAAAATCAACACAGTTAAAACTCAATGTAGACACGTAATATATGTTTATATGCACGCATTCTTATACAAAGGTGTACTGAACTAACCACATCCATCTACTCTCTGTAAATAATTGTATTTGTTTATATAAACGAATATGAATGTCTTCATGTTATTATTGCGTTGCTCATTATTTTATCAGGTTCTCTGGAAAGTTAATACTGAATTTTGACAGAAATGAAAACTAAAAAAGTATATGTAATTAAATATTCAATTAAATGTTCGTGAATCGTTCATTTTGTTACGTTAAGCCTTTCTGCTAGTTCTGGTGTTGTGTAACGTCTTGATTTCGTTGTCATCCTTAGAGGGTGGTCTTCTTGAGCGGTCTTCATCATTAAGGCTAAACTTCTCCAGCCCTAAACTTTGCGAACCACTTCCGTAAAGTTCTGCTAGCTGATAAAGCATCATCAGCATTTCCATAAAAGGGACAAAACATGCCTCGCAAATAACAAAAAGACACTGCGTATATCTTTTTGTTATTTGCGAGGCATGTTTTGTCCCTTTTATGGAAATAGAAAAGCATCAAGTGCCTAAATGGCTCTTAGAATCTTCAATTTCAAAAGGGCTCCAAAATTAACACAACTTAAATAATTTTTCACTTTATTTCTCAAGAACACCCTTATGATATGCTCTAACCGGAAATGTAAGTGTTAGGGCATCTAACGAAAACGAATTACTTCCCTTGAACCATTTCGGGAGTTAAGAGTTATCCGCCCTTGGAAATGGTCTTCTGCCCAGATAGAAAGATAAACAAAGATCACAACTTCAGACTGTTAATATGTCAATCGCGCCCAGCGGCAAATTAATTCATTAATTAATTCTGTGTTCAGTTTTAATAAATCTGTTAAACGTTTCTCTTGATAGTTCATCCATTTCTTTACAAGTTATCATTTATTATAACCTAAATTACGAGGTTATAAAAGTAAGGATACTATATCTGTCAATAATTTGACATTTTCTAACATGTCGAAACATGAACTACTAAAAATCAGCACGAACTTTCCGGATAAGTTCATATTTAATTTTATTATGATGGTCGTTTGTTACTGAAAATAACGAGGTCAGCAACATATATCTACCTAAGAAGTCTCAGTTCTTTTGGTTTCGTTTTAGTATCTATATTTCTAGCTGCGTTTGCTAAGTGCTATTTTATTTCAACTTACCTGTAGTTGGTCAGAGTTTCGCATGTTTTTTAATATTTCGTTTGGTTTCATCAGTACCGTCGGCTGTATGTTGCTAATCTTCCCTTTGGTTCCAGTTTCTCCCAGTCTTTCACCAGATTTTTCAGAACTGGTCATAGTGCTCCTATAATCATCGGTAGTGCGGTAGTTTTCTTCATGCTCCATATTACCTTTCTATAAACGAAAGAACATAAAATTGTTAAAATACATTACATTCTATTCTCCAAATCAATCGATTAGGGAATAATGGTTAATGTTCGCTAATGGGCTGATCGACCAGGGTTCATACCAAAGATTCAGACAACGGTACTTGATGCTTCATTGCTAAACACTAAACATTATACGGTTAGGACCAAGGGTAAGTGGAGTAAACAATGAAAAGAGGATCTCCGGGTCCCTTTTTACTTGCCTCCAACCGAGGGCAGAGTTAAACACAAGGTCGGTTTTTAACGTGGAGAAAAGTCCAACTCTCCAAAATGGGGCACTCTGGATGGGGACAATAATTACAATTGCCCCAGTCTAGAAGGATTTCTCCTTCATTGACCGAAGACAAAAGATGTGAAGTGTAATATCAGAACAAATACTAAACTTTGCTGGTGCCCTAATAGGGGTGTTGAGTGAGCTGAAAGAATAAAAAAACGAAATACGATGCTTCTAAAATTACAGATACCTATTAATTGTATTTTTTTACAAAAATTCAGAAAATAAACGTACAAAGATATATGTCATGTTGTATTCTCATGGCCAAATCCACTTCGTACTAGTTTTAAAGAAGGTTGAGATCAGAAGGCCAAAGAACAATGTTGAAGGCTGTGTCGCTGTGTGGAAAAATGTTGTTAGGTAAATCGAAAATGACGATAGACAAAACTAGCGAATTTTAGTTTGGTAGGGTAGTTTTACAAGAGAAACGGGAACAGAAACAAACTGCGAAAAATACGTCTAACGTCGTCACAGAAGATAAAAGCAAGCTCGACAAGTAAGAGACTAATGAATGAAAAGAAAAGCAATGGTAAGATATGAATGTTAGGGAGTGGGAGTTTTGTGGCGACACTCCCTAGGGGCAGCGGGCAAAGTGAGGAATATATAGAGAGAGAAATTGTGTCGAGGGGGGGGGGGCGAGCAGTGCTGGATTACCTTGCTGGATTCTCGTCTCAATATAAGCAACTGTTTTTTTTTTTTACTAAGAAACTCCTATTGGCTTGCCCGTGTAATTCACGTCAGTTTAGACAGTGAGAGAGAATTCAAGCTAGAAATATCTTAGCTGTCGAATCAACCCTAACCCTAACCCTAACCGACTGGATTTAACGAAAACTCCAGATTAAATATGAGCACCTGCTAAGAATCTTACATACGAAGTTGATGGATTCATGTATAACCGAATTCTTACTCCGATAATATATATACATATATACTTACTCCGATATATATATATATAAATATATATACTTACTTCGATAATATATATATATATATATATATATATATATATATATATATATATATATATATATATATATATAACTTCTTTGTAATATAGCAAGAAAAATCCCAGCAGAGTACTCGATTGATTGAGAATTAAAGTTAAAAATTAAGATCGAAATATTAATCTATTTTAGTACAGAAAAAATAGTACAACATTCGTACCGTCGATTTAAAGCACAGAAGGACTTAGCCATCCGGGTATCTTCAGCTTCTTTTGTCATGGATGTCCGGGATGACAACAGAAGCTGAAGAGAGCCGGATGGATAAGTCCTTCTGTGCTTGAAACCGACGGTACGAATGTTGTACTAATTGTTCTGTACCAATATATATATATATATATATATATAAATATCAATGCATGTTCCTTTCAGTAGAAGAACACTTTGAGGACGGCTGCCTCTAAAAAGGATTAATCCTTCAGTGATGATGGTCGTGTGGGCTAAGACATCGGAATTTGAGTTTGAAACATAATTCGTGTTCCGGGTTCGAGTCCGGCGACCGGTATGAATACTCTTCTCTACACTGACGATTCCCGAAAGGATAAAACGTATACGTATGAAGATAAACGCACATATATATATATATATATATATATATATATATATATATATATATATATATATTTATAGATGATTATTTTCATTTATACGGATCATATTTGGTAAGAATCCTTATAATGGGATTCTTTCCAAATATGATCGGAAGTAAGGATCGGATTTTAACTCTGTCTGATGAGATCTCAGTTTCTAAGAGCTGTTGGTCAATAACATCGACATGCCAGTGTCGCAGATTTTGTACATGTCTGTATAAATAAAAATAATCATATATATATAAGCTCTATTTTACATAACGCACTTTTTATAAGCCCGGTTGGAATTTTTTGGGATTCCTATCCTGTGGATGTTATCCTTGCCTGAATTATATATATATATATATATATATATATATATATATATATATATATATATATATATTATTTGCTGCTATAAGAGTAGTCGAGTTTACTTGATTTTTATACCCGTTCGAAGTGTACCTTCCTGTGTATAGGTTGATGCCAATCCTGCTGGCGCAGCGTTGGAGGAGTTCAGAGCCGACCAACGAAGTCGATTCAACATAACCTACCTTCCCTAGAGAAACGACATCCTACCCAAGAACAAAACATTATGACGTCCCGAGACAAGACGACGACCTGGTTTGGCGACGTCGCATTAACCTTAAGGTTCTGGGGTACGCTAAAAGTGGTGCCGTAGAGTAGGCAGCAAGCGCTTCACAATTGGTTTCTGTGTACCAGGATGGATCCTTGGGGATGTCCACAGATAAGTTGACGAGAAAGTTTCACTCGGTGTCTTGTGTCGGGCGTGGACCCTTGGGCATTGCAGAAAGAACAAACCATCGATTGTTCTCATTTAACTGATAACAACTAACTGATAGCAACTAACTAAGAGAGCCAGTAAGAATCCGAGAAAAAGCGCCGCATTAAGCCTAGGATGCGAAGGCAACGCTACAAGTGGTGCTATAATCTAGGCAACAAACGCTTCACACTAGCCAAAAGGCCAATCTCGAGTCACTCTCTAATATAGTTGATGTATTTATTATTTTATATATTCTCTAAATGTTTCATGAAATGCTGAAAAATCAAAACTTATTCATGTATGTAAATATTGATTTCAAATTTTGCTAGTATGCGGACTCAGGTATATGTTTGATTTAATACATTAAATAAATAGATGTTGGTTTTTATATGCGGCCTACCAAATGCGACCTGTGTCGCAAGGCTTAGAATATTGTTGTGTGCTCAGAGGATTGCGACGCACAGTTGCGAAAACGACGTGGAGTGACATGCACAAAGTTTGAAGAATCCATATCAATACCAGATGTTTTAAGTATGCGTCATTAATTATTATAAATTTATAAATTAAAGATAATTGAATTATCGTTTAATAATAATCTATCGTTATAATATAAAGCTCAATACATTGAATAAGGGCAATCAATTCTAGAGATGAAAGATGAGAATAAAAAATTGTAAAGATAAAATATTTATTAAAACATCAGAAGTTCAAAACAAGGAGTTTCATATCCTTAATCCATGGATTTTAAAAGACAAACTCTTTTCATCAGAGGATAAAAAAGGACTATGTAATTGTAAATATTATCGGCAACATTTAACTTTAAAAAAATTTATACAGAAAAAAACAATGATGAAAAAAATTTGTCTTTGAAATCCATAGATTTAGTATATGAAACTCCTTGCTCTGAACTTCTGATGTTTTAATAAATATTGTAGCTTTACAATTTTGTATTCGCACCTTTCATATCTAGAAATATATATATATATATATATATATATATATATATATATATATATATATATATATATATATATATATATATATATATATATATATATATATATATATTGCATTACCCGTTCTATTAGGGTACCCTGTAAGATCCAACAAGAATGACAAATAACAGAACGTATATGGAAAAACTTAGGTTTTCTTTATTTGCCATCACCGGATGGTTTACGTCGGCTACGCACACATATTAAACAATCTTTTGACATACTTTTGTCTCATCAAAGTCTTTTTCTTGATGAGGTCACATACTTAGTTTCTGCTAGAAACTCGTTCGTATATAGATCCGATTAGAAAGCAATTTGCTCTGCATTGTCTATCCGAGCGTGAACTGAAGCAATTGTTCCACAAGCACTTTGATGAAGTACAAGTCAGGGGATTCCTTTAAAGTACCAACTTGCTTATCATCCGCATTTTAGTCAGCGGGCACGAAAGCCTAACAGCAAGACGGGCTTGTGTATCATAGCCAATAAAGCTTCATCGGTGCCATAAACATCGGTAAACTCCCATTCTTCCGGTACTTCGATACTCCGATCACCAAGCGTTTCGGCTCTTCGCGTTTTTGAAACCGCCGTCTTTCAAGAATCATTGCACTGCGGAACCTTCTCCTTTTCAACAGTTATCAAGTCGCTTTTTTTTCTTTCTCGGCGTCCCACCTACAATGGACTCGTCCACGATTCATTTTAGCCACTCTTCATTATCTTACATATATATATATATATATATATATATATATATATATATATATATATATATATATATATATATTACATCAAGTATCCACATATAATATAATATGGAAATATAGTATATTATGCATCGATTTTCGTATTTACTTCAAAAGTGCTCAATACGTGAGTAGAGCTTGGTAGTAAGTTATGAAAGCGTACTGTTGCGGCTTCGACATACGTACAGAATCAAAAGGCCGAGTCCGTAAATTAATTTTGAAGCAAATAATTTTTTTAATACAATAAACACTACTTATTTTGTTAAAGACTAAGATTTTACAATGTATGACAATTGGAGTACTTTTCCCGACTTCAGGCTAAGGTTGTATCTTTTCAGTATTCCTCCCTGGTATTACCATCTCCGTCGTGATTTACAAGTGATATTCATCTCCTCTTATAGGACGGGTGAAATGCGTTTATTACCTGTCGCCCGAAGGGCTTGAATCAGTGAAAAAACATACCTGTATTAAAATTGTTCGTTTACGATGCCTGTGGAGATGTTGTTGTGATGAAGTTGACACTGGCACCGATTGATGACTGGGGAAACACGAAATCTGCTTACATCACATAAAACACAAAATCTGTAAACATGAGATGACACACAAACTCTGCTTACATCACATAAAACGCAAAATCTGTAAACATGAGATGACACACAAAATCTGCTAACATCACATAAAACGCAAAATCTGTAAACATGAGATTACACACAAAATCTTCTAACATCACATAAACGCAAAATCTGTAAACATGAGATGACACACAAAATCTGCTAACATCACATAAAACGCAAAATCTGTAAACATGAGATGACGCACACAATCTGCTAACATCACATAAAACGCAAAATCTGTAAACATGAGATGACACACAAAATCTGCTAACATCACATGAAACGCAAAATCTGTAAACATGAGATGACACACAAAATCTGCTAACATCACATAAAACGCAAAATCTGTAAACATGAGATGACACACAAAATCTACTAACATCACATAAAACGCAAAATCTAAACATGAGATGATACACAAACTCTGCTTACATCACATAAAACGCAAAATCTGTAAACATGAGATGACACACAAAATCTGCTAACATCACATAAAACGCAAAATCTGTAAACATGAGATGACACACAAAATCTGCTAACATCACATAAAACGCAAAATCTGTAAACATGAGATGACACACAAAATCTGCTAACATCACATAAAACGCAAAATCCGTAAACATGAGATGACACACAAAAACTGCTTACATCACATAAAACGCAAAATCTGTAAACATAAGATGACACACAAAATCTGCTTTCATCACAAGAAAAATGGAATCAGTTAACATCATAGGAAACACAGAAATCTATTTAATCACCGGAAACACGTAACTTTCTAGCATCACAGGAAACACGGATTTTCTTACATCATAGGGAACACAAAATCTCCAAACATAACAGAAAATACAGAAGCTGCTTACATCACAGGAAAAATGACATTTTCTAACATCACAAGCAACATAAAATTTGTAAATATCATAGGAAACACGAAACTTTCTAACGTCACAGAAAACACAAATCTTCAAACACGGAATCTGCTTACATCACAGGAAACACAAAATCTTCAAATATTACAGGAAACACGGAATCTGCTTACATCACATGAAACACTAAATTTTCTAATGTCACAGGAAACACAAAATCTTCAAAAATTACAGGAAACACGGAATCTGCTTACATCACATGAAACACAAAATTTTCTTACATCACAGGAACACAAAATCTGCAAACATTACAGGAAACAGGGAATCTGCTTACATCACATGAAACAAAATATTTTCTTACATCACAGGAAACACAAAATCTTCAAACATCACAGGAAACACGGAATCTGCTTATATCACATGAAACGCGATATTTTCTTACATCAGAAAAAATACAAAATCTGCCAACATCGCATGGAACACAAAATCTGCTTATCTTACAATGTCACCACTGGATGCAGTTTCCTGCTTAACCCAGGATATTGGAAATGTAGTAAGACTTGTAATCACTCGGACAAGACCACCTGCAGGCCGTTACCAACGAGAATGGTGGTAAACGATTGATGCGAACACACAAAGCAGTTGCTATGGTGATAGATAAGAAGCACAGATTACTGACATTCAAAGAGCCTTGTAAATCGGACACCAGAGAGGACTAACTATTTTTATCAGTTGGCAATCACTGGAATTGAGGCGTGGGACAACTCCTCGTGAGTATTAAATAATAATAATGATGATGATGATGATAATGATGATAATAATAATAATGATCATCATCATCATGGTATGATCATCATCATGATGATGATGATGATCATCATCATCATAATAATAATAATATCACTACTACTACTACTACTACTTCTACTACTACGACTAATAATAATAATAATAATAATAATAATAATAATAATAATAATAATAATAATTGCACATACCGTATTCATGGCCAGTAAACTTTTAAGTCGAAAAATGTAACTTTCTTATTGTATGTTCGTGTCTTTCTGTTCCTCTCATAAAAACATCGCAACACTGGTAAGATACCTTTTCCTTGTCAAAAGCTGAATTACTCGTTGTGTCGTTCTTTTTTTACATTTATTTTAATTTGATTTTGTTTTTAAATATAAAATTATAATGTTCGCCGGGATTGATAACATTCCTAGTTTTTCAAACAATAGTCGTAAATGCAACTATAAATGTTTTCATTTAAATATCATCGATTGTTTTGAAGAGGAAATCAGATGAATGGATTTCATGAACGCAGTGCATGTATCAACAATGAATTGATTTCAGATTTTGGGGCTATTGGCCACTCACGTTCCTGAGTTAAGCGATTCGAACTCGAAATAATTTTTAATATTGTTTAAACAAATTCTACCCTTAAATGAATAGTTTTAATAAACACAATAAAAAATCGGAAGAGATGCACAAGTGAAATTTGGCAGCTCAATATAGTTTCGATATACTTATGGATCGCGCAAAAGTAGATATCTAGACTAAAAATGACGGAAAATTATCGAGTAGAATTTTACTTAAAAATAAAAATCAGTTTTAGCGTATATGTTCAATTCTAGGTTGGAGCGAACCCATTTTACATCTCATCTTCCCTTTTTTTCTCCCTTTTACTCAACTCTTCTAAATTAAAGACGTATAATGGGGTCGTTCCAACCTAAAAAAGGACATGTACGATAAAACTGATTGTTATTTTGAATTTTCCGTTATTTTTGTGTAGATATCTACTTGTGCCTGATAGGTAAGTATATCAAAGAATGTTCCTGTTAATTTATTTTCAACTGCCATATTTTACTTGCCTATGTCTTCCAACAAGCACCAAATATTTCTATTATCTCCCTTTGTTTTGTCAGGTTTAGTTAAAGAAAGAAATAGAATTATCCCCCTTACATTTGCAGCCACAAATAGAGTATTGATTTACTCCTCTCCAGGAGTTAGGCACAAGGCCAGTTTTTATCTTACTCCCACAAGTAAGATGTTACCCAAGGTCGGGTCGGGAAAGTAGGGTTTAAAAATTGCCTGGGCAGCTCCGTCGGCATTCCCCGGTAGGGGCGCCTCAGGCAGTAAGCAATAAACTTACTCCTCCCCAAAGAGGGGAGGCAAAGCCTGGGAGGGTGGACCTCCTAGAACCGCACAGGACAGACCCATAGACCGGCGTAAATAAAGTCCTGAAGGCCAAGACAATGCCCGTCTATGGAGTGCAGTATCCATCGGAACAGATACTACACTTTGATCTTAGCCAAAAGGCCAACTGTACAAAGTAAAGTCATTTTTCCCGCATAGTTTCGTATCTAAATTTCAGGGGGGGGGGCATTTGCCACACAAATCTCCGAGTTAAGCAATTATCAATCTAGTCAATACTTGATTGGGTAACCAATGAATGCCTTGTAAGCAATGACGCTTAGTCTCTGGTTTTTCTCCATCTTATCTAAACAATAGCCCGGTCTAAAAATACTAAATAACCAGTGATAATGTGGATACAGGTCAATAAAAGTAACGTTCAGAGAGGCGTATGTAAAATGTGTTTAGCAGGGAAACAGTGAGTGTCGAGACAAAAACAACACCAGCAGAAGGAACGATTAGAAAAACATAGGCTGACAGTATATACGTATGCCATTTCACTGCTAGCTTATCATTAGACTGGACTAGTATTTAGGAAAGATGGAGACCAATTTACGTTATTGTGGCCATTCGTAATCTTCTTTTTTTCTTCTATATAAAGTAAAGACGTTTTCCCCCTCCAACTTGGACTATAGTAAGAAAATAACCACATGCATCATAAACTACTAAACTCTACGTTTGAGAAAATCACCATCTCTATATCTCTCTTTTTATTTACTAATTTATTTATTATAAAAAAACGGTTTATTTTTATTTATTCATTTTTACTTTTAAAAATATACTTAACCTTAAAGTGTATTATCTGTTTCTTAATATTTTCTCTTCTCGGGCAGTGAAAGAGAAATGTTTCTAAAGTGCCGAAATTTTTCTTATTTTGATTACTTTTCCTCTATTTAACGGTTTGTCGATTTTAGAAGAAATATTTCGAGATTGTGGTAATTTTTTTCCATGAAATGATGTTCAACACATTAAGAATCACCATTGCATAATTCTCCCCTCGTGGTGAGGCAACGAAATAGCAACAACATCGTCAATGGTAACAGTGCAGATTAGTTAACAGTCTATAAATCGAAAACAAAATAATAACAACAAATGCCTTACATCAATCGCCGTATATTTTAAATCAAGGCCAGAATTAGACGAAAGATCGATTTTTGATTTTGGTGAATTCAATCTTTCACAAAAATGGGCACTCCTGATTGGGATAAAAATTGCTTCAGTCTAGAAGGATTTTTCCTTCACTGACCTTTGAAAGCAACACACATATTTTTGGATTACATTTACTTGGTTTGGATTTTTACGAATAACCCGCTACTTACAATCGTATGGGGGGTGTCACCTAACACATAAATAAATCTATTTTTTTTTCATTCAAAACATGAGTAAATCCTATTTTAATCACCTAAATTACTTACAGGGTTCTCTGCTGGTTACAACTTAGTCGTATTCAAGTCCATTGATACTTGTTAAAAAACGCCCCATAAGTAATAAGCTCATATCATTGACCAAATGCCAATGCTCCCATAGTATTCCCCATCTATCAGCTGACACCAATTTCAGTCTTATTAACCCTTATCGTCGAGTGGCTCTTGGCCTTGATAAGCGGTGTTTGAATAGTTATATATATATATATATATGTGTGTGTGTGTGTGTATGTGTGTATGTGTATATATGCCAGCTGACTATAATAGGTTTAAACTCTCGCCGATTTATTTTATCAGGTTGTTCATAGTGGCCGAGTGGTGTAAGACGTCAGAATTTGAGTTTAAAACAACATGACTCGTGTTGCGGGGTTTCGTATCCTGCGATTGGTATGAATAAATGAATAATCATCTCTACACTGACGATTCCCGAAAGGATGAAACCTATACGTAGGTAGATGAACAAATATATATATATATATATATATATATATATATATATATATATATATATATATATATATATATAGTCTCGAAAGTTTCTCAACCATTAAAACTATATAAAAATTAAAAATATATATATATATATAAAAGAAACAAAAAAAAAACTTATAGTCTCAAGTCTTCCAGTGGAAAATCACTCATGTAAGTCAATTTATTTTTTACAGTTATTATATTAGTTAGTTTCTAACACTATTTTAAAGGATCATCAGTTGTTTACCATGAAAAACTGTTTCGGGAATTTAATATATATATGTGTGTGTGTGTGTGTGTGTGTGTGTGTGTGTGTGTGTGTGTGTGTGTGTGTGTGTGTGTGTGTATCTTGGCAGCATCTTTTCTTTTATACAAGTATCATTAAGAACTTAATCAGAAAAACGGAAAGGATCATAGAAAAAATATCCAGACACAAGATGTCCGTTATTTTTAATAATACTTATATATATATATATATATATATATGACAAAATAATTTTATAAATAGAAATTACGACCTTCTTTACTTAAAAAGTCTGATTTCTATAAGGCGTGCAGTGCAAATGTGAACCACAGACGATATCGACTCCCTCACCTAGGTTTCTATTTTCATATTCGAGATTGTTTATAGAGAAAAGAATTGGAATTTTCAAACAATTTAAACGCAATGTAAACACGTTTGTATCATATCTATAGTGTTCACTGTCTCGCTGCGCATGCGTCATCTCCCATAGTTGGTGTGAATTATTTGAAACACTTGACATGAACGACACTAAACATTTTATGGGCTATTCAAAGAAACGAAAACATATCGGTTGCTCTTGACATGCGATGACGACACACATGATACATCTAATAAACCGATTTCTTTTTTGTTCTGAATAACATATACTAAATAACGGTTAAAGAGAAAAAGTCTGCCGGGTGACGGCTTCCGGTCTAAAAATCGGAAATTAACAAGCGGTGTTTATAAAAAAAAATAGTCCCTCATAATCTTATACCTCTTAGATGTTGGCGGAATTTTTAATTTCACTACTTCGTATACATTTGGTTAAGAAAGTTTACCAAATGTATTCATCACTAACCCTACGTCCGAGTGGAAAGGTTGTAAAAACACGTGTAATCGCCTAAAAAGGTAGAACGCCTCATAATTAAAATTTTGATTTGATTATTTGTAATTTTTAAAAAAATCCGATTATAAAAAACAGTTTGATTTTCTTATGTGTTAATAATTTTTTCAAATAGTGAAAATAAATTATTAATTGCCCCCAAAAAACATCCGACCTAAATTTAATTGATAACTGTTTATTTGATAAACACCGCTTGTCAATTTTTTATTTAAAAACTGGAAGCCATCACTAAGTAGACTTTTTTATTTAACCTACATAACTAACGTATAAAAAATACTGCATAGTTACATTAGATCATTGGAAGTTAAGCGACGTTGAGCCTGATCTATACTAGATGGGTTTTCACTGAATTTAGGTAATAAGTAATAATGCCACAATTAGGTAAACACGTCGTTTCTCGACCAATGTAATTTATCAAAAGTTGTAATGAATAAATGTAAGACAAAGTGATTAGAAGTGAAGTATTTTGGTGAGTTATATAAAAATATGGTATATTTAAAATATAAAGTATTTTATTAAAAACAATTAAAATATAAAAATATTTTATTTAAACCAATTAAAATATAAAAAAAATATTTAGAACAATTAAAATATGAAACACTTTTTAAACAATTAAAATATCATTTGTTTTATTTAAAACAATTAAAATATAAGAATAATTATTTTTTAAATTAATATAAAAATCATTTATTTAAAGTAATTAAAATAAAAACATTTTTTTTATTTAAAACAACTAAAATATTTGAGGCAACGTGTTTTACAGAATTATTTTATTAAAAAATATACAAGATTTTTTAAAATCATTTCTTAGCATTTAAAAAGTTTTCATTATTTACAAAAATAATTTTGATATATTGCTAAAACAAACGAAGTTGAAACAAATATTTTTATATATTTATCTTTAAAGACTAAAATATTTTAATCGTGTTAAATTAAATATTTTTTATAACTCACTAAAAAAACTTTACTTCTCATGGTCGTTTTCAAGTCCAATGTTCACAAATTATTGTCGAGCCGTCCTCTTAAATAATCAAATGCTGCCAGTTTCAACTATCGTAACTAATCCTCCAAGTGCTGTCTCGCCGTTCACTTGAGAAGCTCATTAATCCGTATAGTCGAGTCGCCTTTGGACCTTGATATGTGGTAACTCATCAAGAGATAAAAAGAAACACTTTCCTTCAAAAACTAACGCCATCAAAATCATCTTACGTGACCGGGAGTTTCGTGGCCCCAATCCAACATAAATCTTGTATCAATGTATTGAATGCAATTGAATACTTTATCCTCTTTGTGTGCACACCATATTGACTGGCTCTTTGAATCGGCTCAAACTTGAGCTTAATAACTCTAGCAAAACTCACTGGCATTTATTTGAAGAAGAAAATTACGAGAATATAGTATCATCTTTCTGTATATATAAACAGGAAACCGATAGAAGACACGCTCTATCTGGCCATGGACAACCAAGTTTTATTTACTCCTCCCCAGGAGTTAGGCACAAGACCAGTTTTATCTTACTCCCACAAGTAAGATGTGACCCAAGATCGGGTCGAGAAAGTGGGGTTTGAAAAGCCAGCGCTCGAGAGGTGAGCACTCTGGCCATTTAAAAATTGCCTGGGCAGCCCCGTCGGCATTCCCCGGTAGGGGCGCCTCAGACAGTAAGCAATAAACTTACTCCTCCCCAAAGAGGGGAGGCAAAGCCAGGGAGGGTGGACCTCCTAGAACTGCACAGGACAGGCGTGCAGTATCCATCGGAACAGATACTACACTTTGATCTTAGCCAAAAGGCCAAATTAAAATTTAGAAGCAGTTTTATGACCAAAGAGAGTCTTGATCCTGTATGGTCACAGGAATATCACATTGACAGATGCGTGATTGGAATGACTATTTGAACGAAGCTATCCAAGAACCGAGAGAACATCTTCCACGTGGGACGGATCTCCCAGGGAAGGACTGGGTGACCTTGAACCGAGCAAGAGCGAAGGTTGGAATAAAAGTCAACAACCTCCCCAGGCGAGGACCAGCAACAGCAATAAAACTGCCCTTCGCAGACAGACAATGGAACACAGTCTTAGTGACTGCAGTGATGGACCAACTTGTACTTACCAAGATTTGATGAACTGTAACCTTAATACTTAACGATGAATCCAGTATTGGTATCATGATAACGATGATGATGATGATGGTGATGATCATCTCTATATGAATACAATTGTGTGACCACTTCTCGTATGTCTTCGTATATTGTAGTGTTTATTGTAGCGTATATTGTAGTGTTTATTGTAGCGTGTATTGTAGTGTTTATTGTAGTGTTTATTGTAGTGTATATTGTGTGTTTCTCTAAGCTAACCTTAACCCTAACCTTTACTATTAATCGAATGTTAAATACAATGAAAACGCAATAGCATCAAATAAAACGCATTTTTTTAAATTATATTTTTAAATAATTTAATTACTCAATTAAATCCACCATAATGCGTATCGATTACTTGGTTAACAAGTCGGACATATTAATATGTGTTTATATTTAAAAATATTTTCAAAAAAGAATAAATTATTTCGTGACTCTTCGAAATTTGAAAACAAAATCTGAAAGCATTTAAACTGCTGAATAAAACGCCATTTCCGGCTTTGAAATGCTTAGCGAATCGTCAGGCATTAAAAGATTGAAACTTTCAGAAGACATTTACATCCAAGAATTTTATAAGGAGAGGGGGGGGGGGCGGGCTAGACATTAAAAGATGTAACTGGACTTTTCAACATAAAAGACGCTGCAGAAATGAAATGATCCAAAAATGAAATTGATTCGAATGAACGAAAGCAGTCGTTGCACAGATCGAGATTCGTTTAACGTTAGTCAAAGTTTCACCCCGAAAAGTGACTTTCATTTGTGCTATTTAACTGTATTTAATATCCGCTCAATTGTAGAATAGGAACTGTTAAAAAATATCTTGATCTTTTTTCTTATATCTATCTACAAGTATACGAAGAATCTTTACTGTGTTTATATGATAGTGCTCAATAATAAATAAAGCTATATATTTATAATTTTAAAAAAGTTTTATTTAGACAAACATAGTATGGCTACACATTTCGGAACATTTTTCAGTTGTAGTTATAATATGTTTCACATTCTAAAAGGTGCGTTTTTTTACGCCTTAATATTGTATATCGAAACAAAATTACAAGCCGTACAGGTCACGTGACTAAATCTAATTTTCTATTAAATCTGATTACCGAGACAGTAGAAATCTCACGTAACCTTGATTTGACAACGTTAGAAATTCAAATATATTATAGTGTAACGGTAAGTATGTTAAACAAAATGAATAAATGTATTTAAAACATTTCAATTTAGTCACGTGACCCTTGGAAGCTATTTACATCCAATCATTTTATAAATAGAGATTAAAACAATATTACGTTTACAAAATTAGTTATATTTTTATAACAATTTTTATTCATTTTATTTTACTGATAGTTATTAAGGTCCAGAGCCCACTCCACTCGAGAATAAAGGGTAAGGAAACCATCGGTTGAACGATAATCTCCGCCATTAGAGGACCGGAAACAATAGGTGGAAAGGGCGGAAGATTACTAGAAGGAATTGATTATCCAAGAGGACGGATCAACAAGTACTTGTTTATATTAGACTTGAAGACGACCATGATGAAGTCAGTAAGGAAGAAGACTCGTAGTATTTTGTTCCACAGATTAGACGTTCTAAGAAAGAAACTTTGTTCATGGAAGAGAGAGAGAAAGAAAGAGAGAGAAAGAGAGAGAAAGAGAGAGAAAGAAAGAGAGAGAGAGAGAAAGAGAGATAAAGAGAGAGAAAGAAAGAGAGAGAAAGAGAGAGGGAGAGAGAGAGAAAAAGAGAAAGTTCTTAGGGTTCAATTCATGATGTAATAACTAAAAGATACCATAATCATTGTAATTTAGTCCGTTCTTATCTAATCGTATTTGTGCCTCGATCAAGAGGACACCATTTTGGGGAGCTAGATTTACACCATATAAAATCAACCTTGTGTCTAAATTTGACCTCGTTGGGAGGCAAGTAAATAAGGACTAGTCTCCTATTAACAGTCTTTTCTGTACTTCTAGACTTTGGGGCTACGATCAAAGTGTAGCATCTGTTATGATTTGTTTCGAATATATGATTCCGTTTTTCTAAAAAACAAACAAACGGAATAGCTTTGAAAACAGCTAAATAAAAATGAAAGTCCAACGACGCCTGGGCAACGTCGGGTTGGTATAGATAGTAAATTAATAACATTTAAACTAATCATGTTTTTTAAAAATATATTTTAGAATGAACTGGATGAATTCAGAAATAAAGATAAAAAATAAATTTAATGGGATATTGTTGGGGATCTATCATATGTTACATTCCAGAGAACTTGATCTGTATATCAATATTATATATTTAGGTGAGAAAAATCGTACATATTTATAGACAGGGCGTCTTGGTCCGATGGTAAAACGTTGGACTATAGATATCAATATAGAAGGTTCGATTCTTGTCTAAGTTAGTCATGCTGATGACGACTGTGAGCCAGAAACACGTGTCCATAGATTACTTTTATGTACATATAAAATAAATATATATATATATATATATATTAACGAAAAAAAAAAAATATATATATATATTAACGAAAAATACGTCTTATAAAGTTAAGGGCGACTAATAATGTAATTTCCTGCATCTTAATCACTTAGGAAGTGAGACAACCGAAGTAGAAGTGAGCAAAAGAACAACAAAAGTTGCAATAACCAATAAAAAATAATTACATAAAAATACATTAAATATTCAGGTGATAAAACTCGTAATATTTATCAACAGGGCGTCTTGGTCCGATGGTAAAACACTGGACTATAGACATCAATATCGAAGGTTCAATCCTTGTCTAAGTTAGCCATGCTGTGAGCCAGAAACAGGTGTCCATAGATTACTTTCATGTTCGTATAAAATATATATATATATATATATATATATATATATATATATATATATATATATATATATATTAACGAAAAATACGTCCTATAAAGTTAAGGGTGACTAATAATGCAATTTTCTGCATCTTAATCACTTAGGAAGTGAGACAACCGAAGTAGTAGTGAGCAAAAAAACAACGAACGCTGCAATCACAAATAAAAATTATTACATAAAAATACATTAAATATATTCTGTAAAACTTGCTTAAGTTGACATAAGATTCTCTAATATATAAAGTAAAGAAGATGTTTCCCCTGTACCTTCTCGGAGTATAGGAAAATAACCACATGCATCACAGGCTACTAAACTCATCTCTATATCACACTTATTCACTCGAGCGTGTTTTAGTAAATTTCTTCTTATTTTTTTTCCAGCTAACACTAAATATTACATTTGGCCCGCCATCTCCGACTCTCCGACACACCAACTCCATATAGGTGGTAGCAAAAACTTTCCTCCCTAACAATTATGTACTGTCACTCTACTCATCTACACCGGGAATTAATAAGCACAGTTTACTTTTCACAAAACAGTCCGTCCTTATTTATTATTTGCCTGGTATTAATTTACTACATAATATAAAGCAATACGCAAAGACTTAATGACCGCTCCCGTTCACTCCGGTGATATTCCGCGAATATCAGAGTACGTTATTTCTAATTCTACCTATGACTTCTATATTAAAATTCATTCCGGATTTCAGCGAATGAAATTAACGAACACAGTTCTTGCAACATTTAAGCATTGAACATGGAAGCTACAATTTCTTGATCGAATCGATTTGCTATTTAATTCAATAAGCGCCAAGATACTGGTAGATCCCGATACATTTACATTTTCAAAATCATACACATTTAACACGCATATTATAGAAAACTTGCCCAAATCCAGTCATTTTCATCATCTACAAATGACATAAACCGTATCATTGCTGAATCTTAACATAACACGCATGCCCATAATCAAGCTTAGCTTAATTGACCTATTTTCACATGTACTTTTAACTTGAAACAGTGGCGCAGTGGTTTGGAAGGCAGGTTTCATGATCGCCAGTTTGGGCGTTCGATCCCATTCTACTATATCGCTTTTTTCTTTTTTTTTTAATTTATAGCATTCGCAAGCACGGTAGAGGGGGGGGGGAGAAAAAACAATAGGCCGTTTCCTTTTTTATTCGACGTCATGCAATAGGTAGTACTTTCTCCCGTGCAACGCCGTGCGACGGGTTCCGCTAGTTAATTATAAAAGGAGATCCGTCAATATATAAATGAATAAATAAATACATTTAATTCGTTTGAATTACCCTCGTTCCAATAATGAGATACCTTTCAACTTTTTAAAACGTGCGATAAGTAGGTACTGATATAGAATGGGATCTAATTCCCGCCGACTTTGCGTCGGACTTCCGGCAGTTTACGTAAGCGCCCGGAAAAGGCCGACACGAACACTGACAAGCGCTAAGACAAGATTAGCCAATCAGCTCGAAAAGCACTTGTTTAGCTCTGTTTCGTTCTGCATATATAAAAAGGTTTTTACCAGTTGTCTGTGTATATAGAAAAAATACACTGTTTACCTGTTTACTATTTTGTTTTCCTTGGACCCCTAAAAAAGTTATGAGAAACTTTTCTTAAAAATAAATAGTTGGTTAGATAAGTTTTGTTTATTTTATCGAAAAAAACTCATCTTGGAAAGAAAATTGTTTATTAACAGTTGATTAGTTATGGTTTCTGAGTATAAACAAACAAACAAATGTATACACTTGAAGCAGCAGCTTCCTTATCGCCTGTCAGTCATCGCATCGTTTTTTTCCGGTGGCTTACGGAAACTGCCGGAAATATATTACACACAATGCTTCATGCAAAATACATCACACTTTCATAAAACATTATTGAGCGTTTTGTCACTTTTGTGTTTCTGTAGTCTAATACAAGGTCAGGCAAAATGACGACATTTATAATATGATCATGGGAGTTAGTAAACACCAACCATTGTTTTTTTTTGTATCTGGCAGCAGCTCTATTGTGGGATCCTACACCATCAGAAGTAATCAGTGGAAGACCGTAATGCTGATTCAACTCCTACGTTGCTTACAACTTTATGTCACGGCGGAGCCCCTCCTTGATGGAGGATTCCATGTTGGTGTTGATGCTGCCAGAAATCTTTGGTAACCACAATTGTCGATTACTTCCAGCCAGGATCTTATTCATGCTTTTCCAACAGGCATTGTCTCTCTTTAGCAACAATTAATTAAACACATTTTTAATGAATAATTGATTGTTGGCGGATATTGTCACTATATTAATATGCTTCACAAATGTATCTATTATTTGTTCTTTTGTCTCAAAATTATCCAAGTTATCTCTCTTGGATCATTCTTGAAACCTCAGAGAAATACGCTCTTTTGTTCAGAAGCAAGTGAACTCGTCCTATGCATTTCAGAAGTTAGAACAATATCTATCAAGCAGTCGTAGAATACGACGTATTCTGGTGACAGTCGCCTAGACTCCTCCGAACCCCACAACTACAAATGTAAGTTATATTTACTTGTACATAGTTCACTATCTTCTCTATCTACGCCCATGCCAACACATGTGTCTTATTGTATTGAGACATTAAAGTATTCTCTCTCATAATTATGTCTAATATCTATAGCTATGCACATATTGTATTAATTACCACCTGACATGTTTCATATCCCTTTTTACGTTTCTCAAAGACAAACTGTTTGTGCGAGAATACCTGCATGTATGTAAATCTAACCGTTTAAACCTCAGCTGTTTCCTGGAGTTTCAGTCGTAACTTCCGGGCCTCTGTTTTACATACACACACACACACATGGACTGGATATCGAACTTTAATAGGGGAAGAGATAGGTGTAATGTCTAGCATGTAGAGTTATAAATACGATCGATGTGAATACGTGTCACTTAACGATCGATACTGATTGAAACGACAGTCATATCTGCTTGTCTTTGTTATTTCTTTGTTTGGCTTTGCCCTTCGTTTCAGTTTCGCGAGCCGAGTCTACGATATCAAACTCCTGTGGTACAAATCCCCTGCAGTCAACCGCGAAATCGCGTAATTCTACCTTCAAAGTTAAAGTTATAAAGAAGCACCCACAATTCCATAAAACAAACATATCAAATTCATTTATTAGACGAATTAATAAAAAAAAAACTTGCTCAAAAAGTTTAACATAAAAATGTGCCTATTTTAATAATCTATATAATAATACGCGTGTAGCTTCGACACGCTATAAGTTTCGACACACCTTTTAAATAATGAGATCGCCCGATCACAAAAGATAGAAAGTAAATAATGGTTATCTGATGTCGCGATGGTCAAAATTACGGCTTTACACTTTTCAAATTGAATTGTTCCAAAATCGAATTAGATGTCATAAATAGTATTTCAAAATAATCATACAAATGGAACCGCTTTTTAAATTAAAAATACAGATTACACGGCTAAAGTTATGGGCTTTATTTTTTTTATTTTGTAGAAAATTAGGTTAAATTTTTTAAATAATGTTTTTTCGCTAAGCAAAGTCTACGCTGTCTTTAGTTGTCATTATAAGCTGGTGCCATTCTGTTTTCCATGTTATGTTTGCCGTGTTTTGAAAGTTCATTGTGTACCATTGAATGGTCTACCATTGAATGGTCTACCATTGAATGGTCTACCATTGAATTGTATATAGTTTACAACAGTACTGGAATTACCATGAGGTTTAATTAAGCCATGAAGGGGTAAAATAACAGAAGACGCCAATTCCTTTTTTTTACCTTCATTGTTTACTAAACAAACTATACAACAAGATATTGTTCTCTTACTCTCATATGGCTTCATCTCTATGCCACTCTCTCTCTCTACCTCTATCTCTCTTTAACTCTCTCTCTATCTCTACCTCTCTCTCTATCTCTCTCTCTCTATCTCTACCTCTCTCTACATCTCTCTCTCCATCTCTCTCTCTCTCGATATATATATATATACCTCTCTCTACCTCTCTCTATCTCTCTCGACATCTCTCTCTACACCTCTCTCTCTCTCTCTCTACCTCTCTCTCTCAACCTCTCTTTCTACACCTCTCTCTCTCTCTACCTCTCTCTCTCTCTCTCTACACCTCTTTCTCTCTACCTCTCTCTCTCTCGACATCTCTCTACACCTCTCTCTCTCTACCTCTCTTTCTCTACCTCTCTCTCTACACCTCTTTCTCTCTACCTCTCTCTCTCTCTCTACACCTCTCTCTACCTCTCTCCATCTCTCTCTATCTATCTCTATATCTCTATATCTCTCTACCTCTTTCTACCTATCTCTACATCTCACTTTCTCTCTCTAACGCACGAATTTGAGATTAAATTCGGACTTATCTGGTTTGTTTCTCTCAATCTCTAATTAGATCCTGTGTTAAGTCATCTGCAGATCGCAATGAGCGCAAAACCATTGTTATGGCATGTTAAAAACAAGTAATTCTTTTAAATACTATAAAGCTCTGTATAAGAAGACACTGGACACTGTATTCAAATGCAAATCCAAAACTCTAGGTCGGACAAAAAGCCGATACTCACAACCGTCAAGATACAGCAAAATCTCTGTTTTATTTTTTGGTAATAGAAATTCATTAAAATGCCATTCCTTACACTTCTATTGCCCTCAGCCTCCTCAAATTGAATTTATCATGAAAGGACACCATCGACTCCCAAACTCCATCCCTATTTAATTTCCTCCAACTTGAATCACACTCCCACTCAGAGATCGTCCCGCATGTTTTTGGTTCTAAACAAACCGGAAAACTATAAGTCATCTATTCTCAGGAAGAGTTGGGATGGTTCTACTAACCTACCCCTCATTTTATTGAACTTTTTTCTTTTGGGCTGGGTTTTTTTTCGCTCATGTTTCATTATATTTTATTTATTTTCGTAATTAAAATCATGTGAAACCATTTGGGATATTTAATATAGGGTAATGCATAGAGTAAATGTGGTATTGTGGTGACTACTTAAGTAACAGTTATAGACAAATATATAAGGCATAAAAGTAGCAGTGCTTGGACGAATTAGTCCAGTTAAAATCAAAATAGACAGAAAAGGAGCACCGACCCCCTACATTTTTAAGACCTTGTGCTTACTTTAAAGTGTAGTATCTGTTCTGTTCTCGGTCAGAGGAAGAGAAATTCTTTTTGACTGGAAAAGTTTTATTTTGCCACATTCCGTGTCCCGTTGGGGGAGCTAGCTATCTCCCACGTTAAAACATCCCTTGTGTCTGCCTTGGCTATTGTGATGAAGACGACTAAATAGTGAAGTGAACATTAAACAAAACAAAATTATCTGGACTCGTGTACTAACAACTAGTCTATCTAACTTGGACAAGGTACAAAAATGAATATCTAACCTAATAGGTCCCGCACTATCTACAAAGCCCCAGCTCCTGTCCCATCACCGCCATGTTGCATTTCCGTGCTTATTTTGCAAGTACTTTCACAGAATGTGTTACGATTAACCTACTGCACTTGTAGCCTCTCAACGTAAATACTTCAGACTATCTTGCCTAGCAGCAAAATTCCACCCCTTCACTGTAGAAGACTTCAGATGTCTAAAAAAAAACTTCTACTTTAGTAGGTTCTTTCCTCAGACCGCTTGCGTTTGGAATTCCTTCCTTGCTCCCAGTTTCCTCGACTATACCAATATGCAGGAATTTAAATGTAATGTAAACAAACATTTTGCTGCACAACTCCCCACTTATGACCTTTATATAAATCTGTCCACTAATCACAATAGCCCCTTACGTCTAAGTGGAAATGTGTTTTGTTTACGGTGAATAAAAGTTTTAAAAAAATTTTTAAAAAATATTATTATTATCATTATCATTATTATTATTATAATAAATACAAAATAATTTTTAAAATAATAATAATTTTTTTAAAAATGAATTAAAAAAAAAATTTTTTTATTATTATTATTATTATAATAATAATAATAATAATAATAATAATAATAATAATAATAATAATAATAATAATAATAATAATAATAATAATAAAAAAAAAAATAAAAAAATAAAAAATAAACTTTTTTTTTTAATTAATTTTTTTAAAAATTATTATTATTTTTTTTTTTTTAAATAGTGCCGGCTTAGGCTGACACCAGACAAAATATTTGTAGAGGGTCGAAGAGGATGAGAAGACCGAGGAGGGACAGCACAAACCAGACCTCCACTGGAAAAGTGCAGAGACTGCTGGGACCTTGGGGAGGCTTATTGCCACCCAAATCCCAGAGAAGACCAATTGTCCTTACCAGCGAGAAATCAATGGTAAGAGGCTGTTGCGATACCGCATCGTTATCGAAAAGAGGTGAAGAATACTGGAAATCTGGGGAGGCTTGTTGTCACTCAGACTCTAGGAAATGCCACTGGTTGTTGTCGGTGAGCAATCACTGACGATGACTGTGTGAGAACTCCTAGTGAGCATAAATAAATAAATAAATAAATAATAATAATAATAATAATAATGATGATGATGATGATGATGATGATGATGATGATGATGATGATGATGATGATGATGATGATGTAAACACAATCAGTAGAAAATCAAGTTTGTTCACTGTTGGGGGAGCTGGATAGCTCCCCACGTTAAAACAGCCTTTGTGAGGTGAACAGGTCTATAGTGACGTATGCATTAAGCTAAACGGAAACAATAATAAAAAAGCACAATAAAAAAGCACAATAATAAAAAGCACAATAATAAAAAAGCACAATAAAAAAGCACAATAATAAAAAAGCACAATAAGGAAAAAATAAAATTTATTCACAGCAATATAGCATGTAGGTTGATGAACATGAAACTAAGGCCCATTATCGTTGTCAAGTTTTGTCGGAACTTCCAGATATAATCAAAGAACTTGTAACTCGCAAAAAACAAAAGACAAGGAAAAGTGGGCTACAATTACCAACAAAAATGGTCTTGCTTTATTTAAGATACTTTATTTTACATAAAACTACTCAAAAAGAAACACATTTAAGGTTGCGTATAATTCCCTATGCTGCTAACAAATATTATAAATTCGCCAATTAACAAATAAAGTAAAATAGAAAGTAATTGCATACAAACAGTTTTTGTTAAACTAAATAAAAATATAAATGGACAACTATTAATAGGCAACTACTTACAATATATTTTTCACGGACGAAATTGTCTGACAGAAACAAAAACGGGCATCTTTTACGAGACTCAGCAGAGTAAAAACGCTAAAAAAACAAATATACAACCAATAAAAGTAACTGTAAGCTGTAAAAGTTAGTTTCAAACTTGCATGTGCTATTTGTTTGTATTTTAAACCCGTTTGAAGTGCTATTTATTAGAAATTTAAGTTCAACACACGGTTTTGGAAGAATTCAAAATGGCCGCTCTACGTAATAATATAGAGGGACTGGCCGACATTTTCTTTGAGAAACTAGATGTTTTAAAAAACAAGAAATTTTTTTTTAACATCTAATAAAAAGCCATTTATACTACGTAAAAATACAAACAAATTACATAGGTAAGTAGAAAAATGTCTATTCTAGACATAAGTCAACTTTACTTGTTGCAAATTTATGTTTTTAAACTCTTTCTCGTTCTTTTTTTGGACCCCGTTCGCGTCTCTGCTGAGCGTCGTAACATATACCCACAAAAACTTCAAACCTGGACGTTTAAATACTTCTAAACTACTGAATAGACTCCCTCACGAGAACCAAAATTCGTTTTTCTTGCAACAACAACACGCTGACTCTTCTCTTCCAGTGTTAAAGATGTTCAAAAGAAGAAGTTCAAACTCGTCACACGCTGGATGCAAAAGGGAAGAGATTTGCTACCTCAAAATCTGATGTCAGTCTCATTCGCTTTCTGTGAGAACTGCTTAGCTCTGCGTTGCTTGATGGCAACTAGATGAACTCAATGGTATGGGTAAAGACGAATACAAGACACCAGTCTTAATGTACCCAATATTAGAATGTCCTACATCTCCCTTCGAATTTATTTGGCTACTTAAAGTATATAATCACACATCATGCTCGAACCAACCATTTGCACCAGTCTTCGTGGCCTCCCAGAAGCCGATGTTATCTCTCCAGGTGCTGATGTGAAAAGATGGTCAAAACAGAATAGCGACCAGCAAAGCTAGTCTCGCCGGTTATCTCTCTTTACGCGAAGTTTCGTATAAAAGCGAAAAGTACTAAACTATGGATTAACTTGAAAGTAAACTCAAATACGAAAGTATGTAAAAATATATGCAATAAAAAAGTTACATATTTGTTAGAAATAAAATCCAACAGTATGGACCTTTTTTTCAAATGTAAAGCTATTGTTTGGATATACGACCTGTATGCTATCAAAAATAATTGACATGCTGTCAATATGTTCTAATTGATTGTGTGTTTAATATATATACATATATATATATATATATATATATATATAGAGAGAGAGAGAGAGAGAGAGAGAGAGAGAGAGAGAGAGAGAGGGAGAGAGATTGTTATTTCCCTGCGCAGATGAGAGCCATAAGCTCGAAACGACGTCGTGCGTAGGTAAAATACTAAAAGAAATGATTTAATATTATTAGAAGCCCCTTTACAGTAAAATTGAAAGTCGAGCACTATCGGAAAGATTAAATATAAACATTCAATTAAAAGCCTCAGTGCAATGCTCCGACTCTGTCGTTGAGTACTATCGAATGTTTAGATAGCTATGCTCGCCGCTTTCAGTGTAAATATTATTTAATTTCTCCTATATCACGTGACAATCTCTTGTGCCCTAATAGGGCTAGGTAAACGCTTACAGATTCAAATCGATGGTAAGCGTCTGTTGTGATAATGCAAATTTATTTTCAGTAGTTATTGAAACAGGTGGAGAGCACTGGAAATCTGGGGAGACTTGTTGTCTCTCAGACTCCAGGGAACACCACTGGTGATTATCAGAGAGCAATTACTGATTACTGTTTTTGTGAGAACATTTTGTGAGTAAAAAATAATAATAATAATAATAATAATAGTAGTAGTAGTAGTAGTAGTATTAATAGTAATAATAATAATAATAATAATAATAATAGTAGTAGTAATTGTAGTAATAGTAATAGTAATAATAATAATATTATTATTATTATTAAATAATAGTAATAGTAGTGGTGTAGTAGTAGTAGTAGTAGTAGTAGTAGTAGTAGTAGTAGTAGTAGTAGTAGTAGTAGTAATAGTAGTAATAATAATAATAATATTCATAATAATAATAATAATAATAATAATAATAGGAAGAAGAAGAAGAAGAAGAAGAAGAAGAAGAAGAAGAAGAAGAAGAAGAAGAAGAAGAAGAAACTGTACTAGAAAACGAAAAACACAAAATCATATGGGATATGAATGTACAAACAGACAAACCCATAACAGCAAGGAGACCGGATATGATAATAATCAACAAGAAAGAAAAATCCTGCAAAATTGTGGACTTTGCAGTTCCAGCAGACCACAGAGTGAAGATCAAAGAGACGGAAAAAAGAAGCAAATATACTGAACTTGCCAGAGAATTGAAAGGAATATGGAACATGAAAAAAGTCAGTATAACACCAATAATCATAGGAGCACTAGGAACAGTCCCCAAAAACATGGAGAAAAGACTAGGAGAAATAGGAATCAAAGGGATAACTGAGACCATACAAAGGACAGTAATGATCAAAACAGCTACAATCCTGAGAAATGTCCTCGAATGCGGAAACCAACCCACATAAGCAACGAATGGAGAACAAACACATGGAAGCACAAAACAACAGAACCGGGGAAAATACAACCGCACGAATGAGGCGCAAGTATAGGCTGACGCCACAAAAATTATGGACAGAGGGTCGAGGAGGGAAAGCGCAAACCAGACCTCCACTGGAAGAGCGCGGACAGCTCTGGGACCTTGGGAAGGCTTGTTGCCACTCGGGCCCCAGAGGGGACCAATGACCCTTATCAGCGGGAAATCGTTGGTAGGTGGCTGTTGCGATTACCGCAAGGTCATCAGCGGTGATGAACGAAAAGAGGTGGAGCATACTGGAGGCCTGAGGAGACTTGTTGTCACTCAGACTCCAGGGAATACCACAGGTTGTCGGCAGTGGGTGACCACTAACGATGACCAGTGTGATAACTCCTAGTGAGTAAATAATAATAATAATAATAATAATAATAATAATAATAATAATAATAATAATAATAATTATAATAATTATAATAATTATAATAATAATAATAATAATAATCATAATAATGATAATAATAATCATAATAATAATATTAATAATAATCATAATAATAATCATAATAATGATAATAATAATAATAATAATAATAATAATAATAAACAACAAACAAAGAGTACTAGCTTAATCATTGATATATCCTGCCCTTCGATACCAGAGTGCAGGAGAAAGCACACGAAAAAAAAATATCAAGACCATAAAAAGGGAATTAGTTATGCTATGGAAATGTAAAGAAGTAAAGGTGATTCCCGTTGTAATTGGAACGTCTTGGAATCATAACGAAAAGCCACCATAAATGGTGACGAGACAATTTCTTTTCCAATTCTGCAGCGAAAGTGTTAAGATATAGCGGTCAAGGAAATTGATGTTCAAAAAAAAGAAAACTCCAACTAAAAACATCCAAAAGTTGAGACTACTATGAAATAATAATAATAATAATAATAATAATAATAATAATAATAATAATAATAATAATAATAATAATAATAATAATAATAATAATATCTATATCGTGCGATGTGTGAAAGAGATGTTGTAACGTGTATAACAAAACTGAAACATATATTAGTTGTACTAGTAGTTAAAAAGTAAGAAGAATTGATAACATAGGGAGTGTCGATACTGCTTGACTGTTTAACCTTGTCAGGATGAAAGAAACTATAGAAAGAGAGGATGTCGGTGAATGTTTGTGTTTGTTTTTCACCTCGGGAATTCATGAGAAAAAAAAACGGTAGACAAGTAAATAATAATAAAAACACTTATGTAAGTAATAACAGAAACACAATCAGTAAAAAATCAAATTTATTCACAGCTGTTAACAGCAATATATCATGTAGGTCGCTGAATATGAAAATAATACCCACTGTCGTTGTCAAGTAAAGACATTCATCTTCCAAGGTAAAACTATTCTTTGGATATACGATCGATGTGTTTTTTAAAAAAAATCGACATTAGCTCAACAATATGTTCTGACTGATTGTTAGTCTGTGCGTCAACGTTTCTTTCTCCAAGGTTGTTTCCTATATATTTGAAGAGTTCGAATGCAAAACGCGATAAACGCCATTTAAAAAAATTACTAAGCTACTACTATAAAACGTGTTGCATTTCAACGCCCAACCACACCATGGAATCCTGTGTATCAAAATATTATACCATGATAATTTCTGTTTGCTTTAGATTAAAATAAGCTTTCAGCCGAAGTCTAGATTCAATATATTTTACCTTTTCATTGTTTAGTGTTTCAATTTAAACAGATTGGATCTATCGCGTTTTGCATTCGAACTCTTCATTTGGTTTTCAAATAAGTTTCTGCCGTTTCTTTTCATTTTGAAATCGATTGTTGTCAATTTTTGAATCTATTTATTCTAGGAATTCTATTTTAAAATCATTTTGTTATCTATTTTTCGGTTGCATGTTTTTAGTTAAAAATGATCTTCCAGAGATTATTGTTCAAGAAAATTAACATCTGTGCTGCTGATACCACTGTCTATTCTGGTGTTGCTTCTCGCCCATCTCCCTCCGATCAGTCGAAATATGCAGCTGACCTAGAAGTTGACCTGGATGCCGTTGTGGATTCGAGTACGAAATTGTTTGTTTCATTTAATCCAGTTAAGACTCAGTTCGTGTCTTTTAATCGTAGGCGTGCCCCTTTTCTTCCTGGGATTCTCATGGATGGCTCTGCTCTTGAGGAGAAATCGACTCTGAAACTTATTGGTCTTTCTCTCTCATTAAATCTTTCTTGGAGTTCATACATTAGATCCATTGCACTTTCTGCTTCTCGTAAAGTCGGTTCTCTCTATCGCTCCAAACACTTTTTCACACCTGAGGCGATTCTCTATCTCTACAAATCTAAAATCAAACCATGCATTGAGTAGTGTTGTCATATTTGGGCTGGTAAATCTCTGCTCCATTTGAGGATTCTTGATAAGGTGCAGAAACGTGTCGGTAATTTGATTGGATCTACCCTTTCTTCTTTTCTGCACCCTTTCTCTAACAGACGTGATATTGCTAGTTCTAGTCTTTTCTATAAATACCATCATGGCATGTGTTCTTCATAATTGTCTGATTTATTCCCCGCTTCTTTTGTTCCAGCTCGCTTGACTCGTTTATCTCGTGGTCTCCATCAATTCGCTGTTTTATTACCTTTCTGTAATACAGCTTCTTGTTCCAGTAGCTTCTTTCCAAGAACCACAGGCTTGTGGAACTCTCTTCCTGCTGACTGTTTTCCTCCTACCTATAACATTGTTTTTTCAAGACTAAGGTCAATAGGCATCTCCTGTCTTTGTGATAATCATATTTGTTCTCGTTAGATCCTTACTCCTTACATCAAGTGGCGTCATGTCTTGTCTGGAGCGATTTCCATGGAAAAAAGTGTATTTCTGTTTATTTTTAGATCATTAAAATAAAATCTCAAGTTAATGAAAAAAAATTAACATTTTCGACATCTCCTGCAATCAAGGTGCTAAGGCCGTAAAAGCTGCTCGCGACTTTTATGCTTTGTATGAAGAGTATACCAAAGCTAAAAAGACTGCTCGTGATTGATATACCAAGTTCAAAAACGGAAATTCTGACCTCAAAGACACAACTCGTTCTGGCCGTTCAGTTGAATTCGATGGTATATATATTCCTCCCACAGCGGTAAGAGGTGACACAAGGTCGGGAAAGTGGGATTTGAAAAGCCAGCGCCCTCGAGAAGGGAGAGCACTCTGGCCTACAAAAAATGCAGGGACAGCCCCGTCGGCATTCTCCGGTAGGGGCGCCTCAGACAGTAAGCAATAAACTTACCCCTTCTCAAAGGGTGAGAAGGCAAAGCCTGGGAGGGTGGACCTCCTAGAACTGCACAGGACAAATTCACAGACCGGCGAAATCAAGGACCGAAGGCCAAGACGGTACCGGTCTATAGGGTGTAGTATCCATCGGAACAGATACTACACTGTAATCTTAGCCGAAAAGCCAAGAGCGATTACACCTACTTTGTTACGAAAATTCTCACCAAACGAGGACACTGACAGAGAACATGAAAAGCTCACACAATGCTATAAAATGAGAATCTACACTCGAATGGGGAAGGTTAAGAAATGTGGATCATTGGTCCTGCATGCTGTTAGCGACAACAAAAACCTAATTAGTCACAGTCTCCACTGGTTTGCTTGTTTTCCACCGCTCAACTCAGACACGGGTAATCATTTCTTTACTGAATTGTTACTGGCGACAAAAGATGCTGCCTTTACATTAATATACAGCAGTGCAAGGAATGGCTTAGCCTCAGTAAACAAGCGACACCGCGCGTGGAACAAGTGCTTCATCCGCGTCAAACGATGGTGGGACTGGGAAGAGATTATCCATTATGAATTGCTTAAACAAAACTAAACAGTCAACACGAAATTCTATGTCCAACATAAACAACGACTCAACACAGCTAGTCAAGAGAAAACACCGGTACTGATATAGAATGAGACCCAATTTCAACCAACTTTGCGTCAGCATCTTATGGCAGTTTACGTAAGCAGCCGGAAAAACCCGACGCCGTGATTGGCAGGCGATAAAGACGCTGCTGCTTCTAGTAAAATTACTTAAATCGATTAAATTAATTTTCTGATTTGACAAATTTTTTCTTGATTTAATCAATATCGAATATTGGTCGTATGCTGACATCTGACTTGCTAATTTGTCTTAGCGCGTGTTCGTCTTTACATCGGCTTTTCCCCGCGATTTACATAAACTGCCGGAAGATGTCGCAGCAAAGTTGGAGAGAGAAAAATTTATGTTCTTGACTTCTTTATTTAATCAGTATTTGACAGGTAAAGATAACTTTAATGGAATATTCGAATATCTACGTATCTCATTTAGAGATCAAATATTCGCCCCACATAGGGGCCATTTGATTTCTGAGAACTTGGACTGAAGTAAAATAAAACATAATGAATTTATAAATAACCATTGTTAGTGAATCACAATAGTTAAAGGTGCCTCTCCTTCCCTCTTCTCTTCTCTGTCTCTTCTTTCACTCGCTTTATTAATTCTGTAATCTCGAACTGTATTATAACTTCATTTGATTTTAGTTTAGTTTGCTTTTTAAAATTTTATTTAATTTTATTTAATTTTATTTTACTTTTTTTATTGCATGTCATTCTATTTTCACTCTCATTATTTTAAATCTATTTTCTTTGGAATCTTTTGAATTTCAAAATCTTTCGACTCTTACCTTCTAATTATTAAAACTAAATTTAAGTTTTTCTATATATATATATATCAATACGTCCTCATATCATTTACATAATTTTTACTTTCACTTCCACCGATATATTCAAGGTATTGGGTCTGGTATATATATATATATATATACTAATGATAATAGAGTTAACGTTAAGTGAAATATCGTCGAGTGATCTATCTCGATAAAATAAAGCTCAATACGTTGAGTAGAGCAATCAATTTTAAAGAAAGAAAGATGAAGATAAAAAAGTTGTACAAAATTACATAAAATTACATAAATTAATACAAATTTTATTACATCGAAAGTTCAGATGCAAGGAGTTACATTAATCCTTAAACCATGGTTTTTCAAAGATTAAACTCTTCTCGTCAGAGGATAAAATCTGGTAATATGGTATTTATAACAATTAAATATTACCTAGTTGTTATAAATACCATATTACCAGATTTTATCCTCTGACGAGAAGAGTTTTATCTTTGAAAAACCATGGTTTAAGGATTAATGTAATTCCTTGCATCTGAACTTTCGATGTAATAAAATTTGTATTAATTTATGTAATTTTGTATAATTTCTTATCTTCATATTTCTTTCTTTAATATATATATATATATATATATATATATATATATATATATATATATATATCGGACAAACATTTTATCTTTATATGAGATACATAGATATCCGAGTGTTCCATTAAAGATTTCTTTTACCTGTCAAAGTAGTAAAGAAGTACGAACATTAGTGTTCGTCTCTGCAATTTACCTGTTAACTATATTATAGTATGTCTTTCTTGTGGCCTCTTGGTCTTACCGGATTACAGGACAAGAATTCATCTGGTCTGGTGGAGTATTTACAACGTTGAGTTAGTAAAGTAGTAAAGAATCGAAGCACATTATTTTCCTCTTTCTAATTGACCAGTTAACGATCTTATATATTTCTTGTGGTATCTTGGTTTTACAAGAATTAATTTAGTGATGGAATATAAAGCCTAGTGCTGTTACTAACGGCACCATCTCTCGAAGAAGGTGCACAATTCCTCGAATAATCCAGTGTAGTAATACAGAGGGGATCTGATTTGGGCTTCGAGTAATATATTGTCCTGAGAAAACTATGTACAGAAAGAACTTAGATATTCGAGGATAGTGTTTAGTCGGAATCTAAATGTGTGTATGCAAGTAGAAGTATATATATATATATATATGTGTGTGTGTGTGTGTGTGTGTGTATGTATATCTAGGCAGCATCTTCCCTTGCAGGCAAGTATTGTTTAATATAAAAGAGACAATTTATGTCTCGATATCCTTTGGTAGATCCTTTTAATAGTCCGAATCAGGATCTTAGTTTGGGAGGGGAATTGGCTGATGAATTTGTCATAGTTTAGATTTGTATCCCAAGTACATTCAAACCCATCGGGTCCATCTTCAGGGGAATGATGTTAATCAGGTGCAGCCCCTGTGTTAGTATTATAGAAGGTTTTGTCGGGAATTATGTAATAAGTACGAAACTATAATTAGAATTATAGACATGTTAGTATATTATTACTGATATTAAAGTTAATTCTATTAATTAGTTTTTTTTTGTTTTTATATATACGGCTTTTAATATGTGGAGTTTTTGTTTGTTAGTACTATATTCTAAGATTTTTGTATTTTCTATTAAGAGTTTTCTGAATTCCGATCGGGGGCAGGAATGGTCGTTAGTTAAGTGTTGGGCTATGGCTCTAGTATCATTCAAATGCATCAACCAATTCCCCTCCGAAACTAAGATCCTTATTCGGACTATTGAAAGGATCTACCAAAGAATATGTAGACATGAGTTGTCTCTTATATTCAACAATATATATATATATATATATATATATATATATATATATATATATATATATATATATATATATATATATATACATTGAGGGTTATATTCATACATGTATGTATATGCGTATATATAGTCGTGCGTTTTCATAACGGTGACACGTATTCATTTCCAAGCACTTCAGACCGATTGTCTATAAGACTCTTTATGACAATCCAGATGCTTTAAAAACGAAAGGGTTGTTAACGATGTAGAAAATCAATCAATTCACTTATATGAATGTATACAAAAATGGGGTTCGATGTATGCAAATATGTATAAATAAAAATATAGATATATGTGTCTATGGGTGCATATGTATATATATATATATATATATATATATATATATATATATATATATATAGGAAATGAAAAAGAAAAAAACCAAAAACATGTTTTTTTATATATTCATCAACGTTTCGTCTTTATTTGTAAGACTTCCTCAGGATAATAATTTTAAGAAAAATGTCATACAAATACATGAAAATATTGGGTTGACATGATGGGTTAATGAGAAGAAGTAGTCGTCACTACTGGGAGCGCAGGACCGAGGTCCGGGTTGAAGGAAGTCGGTGGCATTGAATGAAAATAATGTGGATGACTGTGAGTGAAAAAGTGGAGGGGTGGGGGTGAATGAAATTAATGTGGATGGGTGTGTGTGAAAAAGTGGAGGGATGGGGAAAAGAGGAGTGGATGGGATGCTCTGTGTTTTTGGTGTGTAAGTTTTTAGAAAAGATTTGAAAAAATGAAGGTGATTGGAAGTGGGAGGGGGGATGAGTAAGAGTGTGAAAGAAGTAGTCGAAAAGGTGAAATGGGTGAGGGGGAGAGGGGAGATTTTGTTGTGGTTAGGTGTGAAATTTTTGGAGGGTAGGAGTGTTTGACCAACTGGCTATTTAAGGAATGTGTGGATATAAGTAAGTTAGAAGGAAAATGTTGAAATGTGCTGAGAAGGTGACAGTGAGAGGAGGAAAAAGAAAAGAAAAAAAGAAAAAGAAAAAGAAACAGAAAGAGAGAAGTGATATTAGTTTAGGTGATTTTGGTAATTTTGTGCATGGAGTGATGACGGGGTTTAAATATCTAATATATATATATATATATATATATATATATATATATATATATATATATATATATATATATATATATGAAGCAATCCAACAAAAGATATAAGCGTCAACTAATATCTTATAATTAGTGAAACATCCGGATAAAAAAACTGAAGCTCAATATACTGGATAGAGCATTAATATTATAATATAAAATGAAGTAATAAAATAAGGTGTCAATCAAATTTTATTAGAATTCAAAGTTCATGCAAAGCATCCTTAAATCCTTAGCTCATGAGTTTTCAAAGATAATTCTTCTCTTCAGAGGACCATTACCGCAGTTATACTACTACAGGCAATAAAATTACGCTTTGAAAATATATAAAATTATATACACAAATATATAAAAATACATAACATCAAACATATCAATCCAAAAACATACTTTTGTTGAATCCATACAGTCCATCCAGGTCATACAAGTTGAGAAGCATAATCAGGAAGGACATTACTCCAAGATACAAACAGCAGTCCAAATATGTGAAATTGAAGGGGCCGGCAAGGTTATCCAGTCGCGAAATGTGTCCATATTCAATGTTAATGATAAATAAATAAATAAATCAATCAAAATAATACAAAAAGTCCAATCAAAGTTCCGAGATCCCAACATGTGCAACTCTAATCAAATCCAAATTCGTTGTTTAATTAGAAAACCAGCTAAATCCGAATTGAGCAAAACAAGACGGACTCCCATCACATCTAGCCAGAAGAGCGAAAAATATATACTTATATATTTTTCGCTCTTCTGGCTAGATGTGATGGGAGTCCGTCTTGTTTTGCTCAATTCGGATTTAGCTGGTTTTCTAATTAAACAACGAATTTGGATTTGATTAGAGTTGCACATGTTGGGATCTCGGAACTTTGATTGGACTTTTTGTATTATTTTGATTGATTTATTTATTTATTTATTTATCATTAACATTGAATATGGACACATTTCGCGACTGGATAACCTTGCCGGCCCCTTCAATTTCACATATTTGGACTGCTGTTTGTATCTTGGAGTAATGTCCTTCCTGATTATGCTTCTCAACTTGTATGACCTGGATGGACTGTATGGATTCAACAAAAATATGTTTTTGGATTGATATGTTTGATGTTATGTATTTTTATATATTTGTGTATATAATTTTATATATTTTCAAAGCGTAATTTTATTGCCTGTAGTAGTATAACTGCGGTAATGGTCCTCTGAAGAGAAGAATTATCTTTGAAAACTCATGAGCTAAGGACTTAAGGATGCTTTGCATGAACTTTGAATTCTAATAAAATTTGATTGACACCTTATTTTATTACTTCATTTTATATTATAATATATATATATATATATATATATATATATATATATATATATATATATATATATATATATATATATATATATATATATATGGGTATGTCTGTGTATAGGTTGCTTTATTCTAGTTGCATGTGCGTTGGACACATTCTGGATAGTTTACTGTAGATGCCTGTTTAGCATTAATTGCATATAATTCCCTTTCTTTGCGTGGTAATTTCTAGGGTGACCTGTAACCGTTTGGATCTTCCGACCGTTTAAAATTATCATCTCCTTTACTGATGATAGAAATGTTTTGTTTTCTTTTCTTCATGGAAAAAAACAATAGAGACTAATGCTTGACTTGAGGGAATAATTGTTTACGGAAAATTTTGTGTGTGTTTAGTGTTTCATCCCTAGTTGTGATCCTCAGTGAGAATGTAAAAAGAGAAAAAAAGAATGGGAGCTATTGCCCTGTTCATTTGTTTGTTTTTTGTTGTTTTTGTTATTTGTTTCTTTTTTTGTCTTCTTACAAATCTTTGAAGAATGAAAAACATACAGAAAAGGAAAGGGAAAGCTAAGTTGTTTATTGTTGTATTATTATTATAATTATTATTATAATTATTATTATTATTATTATTATTATTATTATTATTATTATTATTATTATTATTATTATTATTATTATATTTCATGGCAAACAAAGCAGGACGCCACTGTAGACGTAAGGGGCTACTGAGAATTAGGGAGTAGGTTCAGGGTGTCATTCCAAATTGGGAGCTGTGCAGTGAGACGTCTGTTTACATTAGTTTTTAAACCTCTGCATGGTAATACTGTCGGGGAAACAGGGGCAGGGAGGGATCTCCAGAGGCTGACCGCACGAAGAAAGAAGTTATTGGAGTAGAAGGCTCTCCGGCATCGTGGGACCTCCACAGTGAATGGATGGGATTTAACTGATTGTCGAGTTGATCTAGTGAATTTACGTCGAGTTAGTAAAAGTTGTAATCGTTGAATTGTAAGAAAAATATTTCCCGTGGATTCAAAAAGTATGTACGTGGTGCACCGGGAAGAAAGAGACTCATTTCATTAATTTTTCTTTGTTTTTTGGTTGAGCCAGAAAGGAAGAAGAAATGTTTCCCTCTTGTATTAGAAAAATATAATTAAGAAAAAAAAACAGTAACTAAGGATTAATTAATAGTAAGTCAATCAGAGAAAAATAACCTGGATATGAGATCCTACATATTCTAGCGGTACTTATTTTTGTCGGAATCGAGGGACTTGTGTAACGGCAAAGGTAGATTGCAGAAACCCTCACAACGGTTACATTGGAGAATTCTCATGGTGTTCCACAGTATGGAGCAGCTCGAAGGAGCTAACGAGGTATATTATATTCAGCCGGTATGAGGCGAAGCCTGGTTGCGGTTTACCGAGTGTAAGGATTGGATAGAGATTTCCTTCACATACGGAAAGTCTGATGGGAGTGGAGATGGTGATGACAGGGAGGTCATTGTTGTTTTGTGGGTCAGTCGAACCTAAGATAGTACCGCAGCTACGTAACGGATCTAAATGATTGATTGTGAAATTAGGTTGGAGAAAATTGAACTTGTTTTCGGCTCGAAGCGGATTACCATTGCACCAGAACGGCCGGCATTTCGGAAATAGTTAAGAAAATTGGGTTCTGTCAATGTGGACATGAACGAGATTATGGTGAAGCCCCCTTAGAAGGGATAGACAAAGAGCATGTTTAGCCGGCTCTGACACGAATTGGACGAGCCATCTGGGTGGGAAGTTTGGAGAGTTATTTCTGGACTCCATGTTTAAGAGCGGGAGTGTCGAACTGTATGATTAGTAACAATACGGATAACTACAGAAAATACAAGAAAATATAAAAGTATGAAAAAACGATGTTCTGTTTTTCCCGTTTTTAGTTTAAAGATTGAATGGAACGAGGTGAAAGGGGGGACGTAGAAAAATACCTCTCAAGTAGATATTTTGAGAGAATGGAAAGGGACCTATGTTAGACGGTGATAGGTTCAGATAGAGAGAGCTCCCTGCGAGAGAGAGTGGCGGTTAAAACTGAAATAGGAAATGACGCCACAACCCATTTTTATCGAGCTTTTCTGTTTTTGACTACTATTAAAATTATTATTAAGTGCAGTGAATTCTAAGTGCCCTGTGATTGGATGAGAATCAGCCAATCACAGACCACTGCTTCAATTTCAGCAGAAACTCCAGGAGAGCGCCTTTTTAAAAAATATCGCTCTCTTCTCTCCAGCCTCGCTACCATCAACATCGTTCTCCTCTGCTGCGGCAGGTGCGAACAGGCACATGCTTTTTTTAGCGTATATAATACGCACGACGCCATCTTGATATTCTGAATTATTCTTTACAGCCTTGTCTACAGAATGAATCCTGTTACAAGACAGCTGGCATTTTCAGTGAGTCCGCAAAGGCACTTCTTTTGCAAGCAACTTTCTCTTTCTTTCTTCTCTTTTTTTATCCATATAAATATCCTTTCGTTATCTACCCACGTTGTTTGTTATTTCTGTTCTTGTCACGTTTATATGCCACCTACTTTTATTCCAGCAGACTACAGTCTTCGTCCTTGATTCTAACGGGAAAAATCCCAACACTACCAAGAGATGAGGACATGAAAAGTTGATCCGCTTGCCTTGCGGTAACGGCCATCGCAGTGTGACACATGGCTTAAAAGTTAAGTAATTATTTCTCTTCTCTCTCTCTCTTTCTCTCTCTCTCTCTCTCTCTCTCTCTCTTGTTAAAGCAAACCAACAGCGTGTCATCTGTTTCGTGTTAAATAAATATTATAAACTAAAACACAGAGTCCATGTAATCGATCACAGCCAAAAGACAAGATATACAAATCGGCAGAAATTAAGCTTTGGTACACGTCCGAGAAGGTAACATATTCTTCATTCAATTTGTTTATATTTCGATGCGGCACGAGTATCAATTCAAGGAACAAACACAAAGCAAACTTTACCAAGACAAACAAAGAACATCATTAAAACCCAACATATGTACTAAGTAAATAAACACATCCTAGCATTAAATAAACTTAAATACAGTGTCAATATAAACATAAAGTTAAGTATAACATCAAATGAAGATAAATAATAAGAGAAAAATAAAGAGAAAACAGATAAAATCAAAACCTACACTGAGGTGAGATATAGTAACATACAATAACATCAAAAAATAAAATAAAAATTAAAAATAAAATTAAAATTAAAATTAAATTAAAAATATAACAATAGGGTGGGAAGAAGCGTAATTTCAGCGATTAGTAGACATTCAATGTTGGTGTTTACATAGCCACTATTTTGTACAGCGTAGTTATAGGTATAACTGTTATTATTAAAAATTACATCGTTAGAGGAAGTTTTGCTAATTATATGACTGATTGATATTGCGATATGCTCAATAAGGCAATGTGGATGATTCGACTTATGATTAATATATTGGGTCGTAATTTTCGTTCACATATTGTTCATAATTTCCCTTGTAAAGGTTAAATTTTACATCTAGGAAGTTTCTCAGATCCCGCTGTAATTTCAACTTAAATTTCGTAAATAAACTTTTTAATTCTTTCAGCCATTAGTATTACTAATTATAGCTACGCAGTCATTTTTATATAATCGTATATCATTAACGTTGATCATCCCTGTTTCTGTAAGTTAATATGAAATAAATGGTCCTACAAAATCAAACATTGAAACTGAATCTAGCGGTCCCACCACTACATCGAACGTATCCGAAGCATCCTTTTTATCCCTTGCGCATTATTACATATTACTACTGTCTTCCAAGACTTGCATATAACAACCATTATTAAATCCAATTGATAGTTAATAATACAGTTATGGTGATATGCTTACCCCAAGCTTATTTAATTACTAGGATGAGGAAAAGTGGTTGATTTCAAATAATGAAAATATATGTAGCACATGAAAATGTCTATGAATAAAAATTATACTTAACCAACAGTTCTATTCATTATGAAGCTCTAATATATAAACACATCTTGCGAATTCTTAACCTGTAGTTACAAACTTACCTGGATTAATATATATATATATATATATATATATATATATATATATATATATATATATATATATATAAATAAATTACTACAGTTAAGCGTGAATCTACAAGGTAATAATCCACTGAATCCTTACTAGTATATTTTATATGTATACAAATATTTGTGTAAACAATGGCGGGGCATAATTTGTCTTCCTTTAACTTCACTGATTGTGACTTTATTTTATACGAATACAAATAGCGTCTATTAATTGTATTCCCCCTCAGCAGCCTCCTTCTGTTGTAATTTCCGGTTCAAGAATGACTTGCATTTTTTTACAAATTACTAAATAATATAATTGTGTTCTATTAAAATTAATACATTATTAAATTTTTAGAAGTGTGCGGTTATTGATTCAGCAACTTTTGCTTAAGTACATACTTTTGTTAAGAAAATGTGCGGCTTCTGATTAGACAACCCTTGCTTCACTACACACCTTTGTTAAGAAAAAGTTCGGTTTCTAGGTGGGAGAGAAAGAAGAAAGGAAAGTAGAAAGGGTGGGAGTGAGAGGGAAAAAAAATGAAGAAAAAAGTGTGCAGTGGAAGGGAATTTCATCCCGACACTCTCTTCATCTGATGTCATTTCCGGTCGAATGATGACTTGCATTTTGTCTACAATTATACATAATATCATTGGTTTCTTCTAAAATTAGTACATAAAAACGTTGGAAAATGGAAGAAAAAAGCTACCCCCATTGGAGAAAAGTGCTCTGTGCAACCCCAAAGATAATTTGTTTCTAATTATTAGATATTATACGTCCGACAGCTGGCTGGTTCGAATGATATCAACTTTGTGACTGTTGTTGAGTACTTTCGGAGAAGATACGTTACATACAGATATAGAGATAATTTTTTTCAACTAAAAATATATCTTTGGGTTGTGGAGAGTAAAAATTCTTTGGTGGCGTGGGGGAATTTTTTTCAACTAAAAATATTTCTTTGGGTGGGGAAGAGTAAAAATATATTTGTGGAGGGAAATTTTTTTTAACTAAAAATATTTATTTGGGTTTGGGGAGTAAAAATATTTCGTGGGGGGAGAAATTTTTTTAACTAAAAATTATATTTGGGGTGGGAGAGGGTAAAAAGATTCGTTGGGGGGGATTTTTTTTAACTAAACATTTTTTGGGGTAGAGGAAGGTCAAAATAATTTTTTAAAGAAGATGGAATTATTTTGTTTTACTTTAAAAAAATTATTTGGGTGGGGTACAGTAAAAAAAAACACTTTGGGGGGTGGGGAAATTTTTTTAATTTTATTCTTAACTAAACATATTTCTTTGGGTGGGAAAAGTAATTTTCTCGGGAGAGGAACTTTTTTTTTTTAACTAAAAAAATTTTTAGGGGAGGGTACAACATTTTTTGGGTGGGGTGGATTGAATTTTTTTGTTTTACTAAAAATATTTCTTTGTGTGAGGGAAAGTTTAAAAATTCGGGGGGACGGTGAGAAATCTTTTTAACTAAAAATATTTTTGGGGTTGGGAAGAGTAAAAAAGTTTTTTGGGGAAGGGAATTTTTTTAACTTGTTAACTTAAAATATTTCTTTGGGTGAGGGAGAGAAAATAAATTTGATGGGGGAGGAATTTTTTTTCTCTAAATCAAAATATTTGTTTGGGTGAATGAGAGTAACAAAGATTTTTTGGGGGGGCGACTTTTTTTTTTAACTAAAAATATTTCGTAGGGTGAGGAAGAGTTAATAAAGTTTGGGGGTGGGGCAATTTTTTAAATAAAAATATTTCTTTGGGTGGGGGAGAGTAACAAATTCGGGAGGGCAGGCAGGGAATTTTTCTTTTAGATAAAAATATTTCTTTGGGTGGGAGAAGGTTAAAAGAAAAATGTTTTGCGGGGGTAAAAATTGATTTTTTTCCTACAAAAAATAAATATTTTTACGACGGTAGCCGTGAGTAAAACAATTTTTTTTGGGGGGGGGGGGGGCTGAAAGATTTTTTTTTAATCCTGTTTTTTGTAAAAAATTTTTGCTTTTTGCGCTTTTTCGAAACTTTTGATGTTTTGTGATGGCTTTTTTTTTTTTTTTTTTTTTTTTCATGTTTTTTTGTCAATGTTATTTATTTTCTTGTTCTTTTGATTTTATTTGATGTTTTTTATGTTTTTCATGTTCTTGTCAATGTTTTATCTTTTTTCTTTGGGGGGGAAAATTTTAATGGTTTTTGAAAACATTTTTGTTTTTATTTGTCTTTTTGACGTTTTATTTACGTTTTTTCACAATTTTTGCGCGAATTTTGATGTATTTTTTTTTTTTTTTTTACTTTTCATGTGTTTTTCGATGTTATGATTTTATATTTTTGTCAATGTTTTGTTTTGCTTTTTGGCGCAGACGTTGATGTTTTTTAATAGATTTTTAATGTTTTTACGTGTTTTTTACCAATGTCTTTTTTTTGCTCTTTAGCCCCAGTTTTGAGGGCTTTTTTGTTTCTTATGTCTTTTAAAAGTTTTTTTTATGTTTTCAGTCAATTTTTTTTTTTTTTACTTTTTTTTGGTCATTCTTAACAGGGCGCCAGATCGAGATACAGCCCGATCTGGACGCGTAAGACGATTATCCGTCGAAGAGTACAGGGAGTGTAGTATTTGTTCTATTGTCATGATACCATCCTTCCAGGCATCACCCCTGATCTTTAGAAAAGTGTTGAGTTAGTGTAATATCTGTTCTGTTGTCATTATTCAATCTTCCCAGGCATTACCTCCTCCTTTTTCAGAGGTGTGGGGGTGATGTAGTATATGTTCTCCTTCCAACTAGCAAGATTATGCGACCAAATGATTGTGTAGTATACCGCCTCTATGGAATGAGTTTTTAAGGGGGCTTGTGCAGTATTGCGCCATTATGGAATATGTTTACTTCTTCATCATGAACATGCCACAAAGGCACCATATGGGTTCTTTGATATGACGGGGTGCATTAATATGAGTTCTTTTTTATTATAGTGACGTTACATGAATAAACTTGATTTTTGTTCTTTAATACAACAGGGACGCATTAATATGAGTTTTTTTATGATAGTGACACAACAGGAACGAACATAATTTTAGTTCTTTGATATGACAGGGGCGGATTAATATAGTTCTTATTCATGCACACCGGGGTGGAAACGGTACTATATAGTATGCGCACCGGGGCGGTCATAGGTACGTACATAGTATGTGCCCCAAGGCGGAAATAAGTACATATATAGTATGCGCACCAGGATGGAGTATGTATATAGTATGCGCACCGGCGCAGTGATAGGTACGTATATATATGCGTACCGGAATGGTGATAGGTAGTAGAAAGTATGCGCACCAGGGCAGTGACAAGTATGTATATAGTATGCACACCGAGGTGATGATAGGTACGTCTATATATGCGCACCGGGGTGATGATAGGTACGTATAAAGTATGCGAACAGGGGCAGAGATAGGTACGTATATAGTATGCGTACCGGGGCGGGGATAGGTACATATATAGTATGCGTACCGGCGCAGAGATACGTGCGTATATATAAGGCGCAGACATAGGAAGTACTTTTAATATAAATATGTCATACTATTTCCGTGGGCAACAAAAACGGAAGGGTGGGGGAGAAAGAGCTTTCGCCGAATGCAACAAGGAGAAGGTTGCTATGGGGAGAGGGAGAATTCAAATAGTCCACAAGGGAAGTGAGAGCCGCGAGCAACGCCGGGTAGCCCTACTAGTATATATATATATATATATATATATATATATATATATATATATATATATATATATATATGTATATATATATGATATTTATATATATATATATATATATATATATATATATATGTATATATATATGATATATATATGATATTTATATATATATATATATATGATATTTATATATATATATATATATATATATATATATATATATATATATATCATATATATATATTATATATCAATATATATATATATATATATATTATATATTAATTAAATATATCATATATATATATATATATTATATATATTTTTTATATACATTATGTAATAGGGAGGTGGTGTCTGATCAACACTGCTGGTGGCATGATAAAGAAATACTGTTTTGCTTTTAAAATCCCGAAACAGTTTTCATGGTAAACAACTGACGATCTCTTATATAAAACAACATATATAAAAATATATTTTAAGAGTAAATTCTTGAAAGTTAACTAATATAGTGATTGCAGTAGATTGATTGACTTACATGACAAAAATCTTTCAACAAAATTTTTTTTTTCCAGTTTTGAAGGTTAAAAATACTTCCGAGTTTACATATATATATATATATATATATATATATATATATATATATATATATATATATATATATATATATATTGTGTGTGTGTTTACTGTTTTCTCGACAGTAATGATCTTCCGTGCGGATGTAAACAGTAAAAGGAAAGAATGCGAACTATTGTTTATTTGTTTGTTTTTGTTGTTTTTTGTTATTTGTTTCTTTTGTTTGTCTTCTTTCTTACAAACCTTTAAAGAATAAAAGAGATACAGAAAAGGTAAAGGGAAAAAGAAGTAGTTTTATTAGGTGTTGTTTTTAGTTAGTAAACGTTGTAATTGTCGAAATGTAAGAAAAATATGTTTCGGAAAGTACGTAAGTAGTAGTGGTGGATTTTTCCTTAACTAAGGATACATTGATAGTAAGTTACAAGGGTTACATTGGAGAATTTCTATGGTGTTCCATAGTATAGAGCAGCTCGAAGGAGCTAACGAGGTATATTATGTCAAGCCAGTATGAGGCGAAGCCTGGTTGCGGTTTACCGATTTAAGGATTGGATGAAGATTTCCTTCACATACGGAAAGCCTGATGGAGATGTTGATGACAGAGGAGTCATTGTTGTTTTGTGGGTCAGTGGAACCTAAGATAGTACCACAGCTACGTAGCGGATCTAAATGATTGATTGTGAAATTAGGTTCGAGAAAATTGAACTTGTTTTCGGCTCGGAGCGGATTGACATTGCGCCAGATCGGCCGGCATTTCGGAAATAGTTAGAACAATTGAGTGGGGTCAATGTGAGCATGAACCCTTTGACAAAGGATGTTGTGAAAGGCGAGTAAGCGACTCCGAGATTATGGTGGAGCCCCCTTGGAAGGGATAGACAAAGAGCATGAATAGCCGACTCTGACACGAATTGGACGTGCCATCTGGGTGGGGAGTTGGATGGTTGTTTCTGGACTCCATCTTTAAAAGCGGGAGTGTCGAATTGTATGAGTAGTAGCAACAGGGATAACTACAAAAAAATAAAAGAAAATATAAAAGTATGAAAAAGCGATTTTCTGTTTTTCCCAGGTTTCAGTTTAAAAATTGAATTGAACGAGGTGAAAGGGACAACGTAGAAAATACCTCCGAAGTGGGTATTTTGAGAGGATGGAAAGGGAGGTATGTTAGACAGTGGCAGTTGCAGATAGGGAGAGATCCCTGCAAGAGAGGGTGGCGGTTAAAACTGAAATAGGAAATGACGTAACGACTCATTTTTATCGACATTTTCTGTTTTTGACTACCAAGAGATGAGGACATGAAAAGTTGATCTGCTTGCTTTTCAATAACGGCCATTGCAGTGTTACACATGGCTTAATAGTTAAGTAATTCTGTCTCGATTCTCTCTCTCTCTCTCTCTCTCTATCTCTCTCCCTCTCTCTTTCTCTTTCTCCCTATCTCTCTCTGTCTCTCTCTCTCTCGTTAAAGCAAACCAACAGCGTGTCATCTGTTTCATGTTAAATAAATATTATAAACTAAAACACGGAGTCCATGTAATCGATCACAGCCAAAAGACAAGATATACAAATCGGCAGAAATTAAGCCTTGGTACACGTCCGAGAAGGTAAGCAGGGATTCTAACATATTCTTCATTCAATTTGTTTATATTTGGAGTGGCACGATCATTAATTCAAGGAACAAACACAAAGCAAACTTTACCAAGACAAACAAAGAAAATCATTAAAACCCAACATATTTACTAAGTTAATAAACACAGCTTAGCATTAAATAAACATAAATACAGTTTCAATATAAACATCAAATGAAGATAAATAAAGAGAAAAATAAAGAGAAAACAGATAAAATGAAAACCTACACGGAGGTGAGATATAGTAACATACAATAACATCAAAAAATAAAATAAAAATAAAAATTAAAATTAACATTAAAATTAAATTAAAAATATAACCAAATATATGCTTAATAAGGCAATGTGGATGATTCGACTTATGATTAATATATTGGGTCGTAATTTTCGTTCATATATTGTGGATAATTTCGCTTTTAAAGGTTAAATGTTACATCTAGGAAGTTTCTCAGATCCCGCTGTAATTTCAACTGAAATTTCGTAAATAAACTTTTTAATTCTTTTAGCCATTAGTATTACTAATTATAGCTACGCAGTCATTTTTATATAATCGTATATAATTAACGTTCATCATCCCTGTTTCCGTAACTTTATATGAAATAAATGGTCCTACAAAATCAAACATTGAAACTTAATCTGGCGATCCCACCACTACATCGAACGTATCCGTGGCATCCTTTTTATCCCTTGCGCATTATTACATATTACTACTGTCTTCCAAGACTTGCATATAACAACCATTATGAGATCCAATTGATAGTTAATAATACAGTTAGGATAATATGCTTACCCCAAGCATATTTAATTACTAGGATGAAGAAAAGTGGTTGTATTTCAAATAATGAAAATATATGTAGCACATGAAAATGTCTATGAATAAAAATTATACTTAACCAACAGTTCTATTTATTATTAAGCTCTTATATATAAACACATCTAGCGAATTATTAACCTGTAGTTACAAACTAACCTGGATGAATATATATATATATATATATATATATATATATATATATATATATATATATATATAAATAAATAAAAATTACTCAAGTTAAGTTTGAATCTACAAGGTAATAATCCACTGAATCTTTACTAGTATATTTTATATGTATACAAATATTAGTGAAAACAATGGCGGGGCATATTTTTTCTTCCTTTAACTTCACTGATTGTGACTTTATTTTATACGAATACAAATAGCGTCTATTAATTGTATTCCCCCTCAGCAGCCTCCTTCTGTTGTAATTTTCTGTTCAAGAATGACTTGCATTTTTTTTACAAATTACTAAATAATATAATTGTGTTCTATTTAAATTAATACATTATTAATTTTTAGAAGTGTGCGGTTAGTGATTCAGCAACTTTTGCTTAAGTACATACTTTTGTTAAGAAAATGTGCGGCTTCTTATTAGACAACCCTTGCTTCACTACACACCTTTGTTAAGAAAAAGTTCGGTTTCTAGGTGGGAGAGAAAGAAGAAAGGAAAGTAGAAAGGGTGGGAGTGAGAGGGAAAGAATAAACGAAGAAAAAAGTGTGTAGTGGGAGGGAATTTCTTCCCGGCACTCTCTTCATCTGATGTCATTTCCGGTCGAATGATGACTTGCATTTTGTCTACAATTATACATAATATCATTGGTTTCTTCTAAAATTAGTACATAAAAACGTTGGAAAATGGAAGAAAAAAGCTACTCCCATTGGAGAAAAGTGCTCTGTGCACCCTCAAAGATAATTTATTTCTAATTATTAGATATTATACGTCCGACGGCTGGCTGGTTCGAATGATATCAACTTTGTGACGATTGTTGAGTACTTTCGGAGAAGATACGTTACATACAGATATAGAGATAATTTTTATCTTTGGGTTGTGGAGAGTAAAAATTATTTGGTGGCGTGGGGGAATTTTTTCAACTAAAAATATTTCTTTGGGTGGGGGAGAGTAAAAAAAGTTTGTGGAGGGAAATTTTTTTTTAACTAAAAATATTTATTTCGGTTGGGGGAGTAAAAATATTTTGTGGGGGGAGAAATTTTTTTAACTAAAAATTATATTTGGGGTGGGAGAGGGTAAAAAGATTTGTTGGGGGGGATTTTTTTTTAACTAAACACTTTTTGGGGGTGGAGTAAGGTCAAAATAATTTTTTAAAGAAGATGGAATTTTTTTGTTTTACTTTAAAAAAATTATTTGGGTGGGGTACAGTAAAAAAACACATTTTGGGGGGTGGGGAAAATTTTTTAATTTTATTCTTAACTAAACATATTTCTTTGGGTGGGAAAAGTAATTTTTTCGGAAGAGGAACTTTCTTTTTTTTAATTAAAAAAATTTTTAGGGGAGGGTAAAAAGTTTTTTGGGTGGGGTGGATTGAATTTTTTTTGTTTTACTAAAAATATTTCTTTGTGTGAGGGAAAGTTTAAAAATTCGGGAGGGACGGTGAGAAATCTTTTTAACTAAAAATATTTTTTGTGTTGGGGAAGAGTAAAAAAGTTTTTTGGGGGAGGGAATTTTTTTAACTTGGGAGGTGGAGGTAAACTTTTTTTTGTTAACTTAAAATATTTCTTTGGGTGAGGGAGAGAAAATAACTTTGATGGGGGAGGAAATTTTTTTCTCTAAATCAAAATATTTGTTTGGGTGGATGAGAGTAACAAAGATTTGGGGGGCGACTCTTTTTTTTAACTAAAAATATTTCGTAGGGTGGGGAAGAGTTAATAAATTTGGGGGTGGGGTCAATTTTTTAAATAAAAATATTTCTTTGGGTCTCCCACCCAAAGAAATATTTTTAGCTAAAAGAAAAATTCCCTGCCTGCCCTCCCGAATTTTTTTTTATTTTTTATTTTTTACTTTTCATGTGTTTTTCGATGTTATGATTTTATATTTTTGTCAATGTTTTGTTTTGCTTTTTGGCGCAGATTTTGATGTTATTTAATGGATTTTTAATGTTTTTTCGTGTTTTTTACCAATGTCTTTTTTTTGCTCTTTAGCCCCAGTTTTGAGGGCTTTTTTTGTTTCTTATCTCTTTTAAAAGTTTTTTATGTTTTCAGTCAATTTGTTTTTTAGTGTTTTTTGGTCATTCTTAACAGGGCGCCAGATCGTGATACAGCCCGATCTGGACGCGTAACACGATTATCCGTTGAAGAGTAAAGGTAGTGTAGTATTTGTTCTATTGTCATGATACGATCCTTCCAGGCATTACCCCCTTCTCTTTTGAGAAGTGTGGAGTTAGTGTAATATGTGTTCTGTTGTCATTATACAATCTTCCCAGGCATTACCCCCTCTTTTCTGGGAGGTGTGGGGGTGATGTAGTATATGTTCTGCTTCCAACTAGCAAAATTATGCGACCAAATGCTTGTGTAGTATACCGCCTCTATGGAATGAGTTTTTAAGGGGGATTGTGTAGTATTGCGCCTCTATGGAATATGTTTACTTTTTCTTCTTCATGAACATGCCACAAAGGAACCTTATGGGTTCTTTGATATGACAGGGGTGCATTAATATGAGTTATTTTTTATTATAGTGACGCTACATTAACAAACTTGATTTTTGTTCTTTGATACAACAGGGGCGCATTAATATGAGTTTTTTATGATAGTGACAGAACAGGAACGAACACAATTTTGGTTCTTTGATGACAGGGGCGCATTAATATGAGTTCTTATTTATGCACACCGGGGTGGAGATAGGTACTATATAGTATGCGCACCGGGGCGGTCATAGGTACGTACATAGTATGTGGATCAAGGTTGAGATAAGTACATATATAGTATGCGCACCAGGATGGAGATAGGTATGTATATAGTATGCGCATCGGCGCAGTGATAGTTACGTATATAGTATGCACACCGGGGTGGTGATAGGTACGTATATATATATGCGCACCGGGGTGGTGATAGGTACGTATAAAGTATGCGAAAAGGGGCAGAGATAGGTACGTATATAGTATGCGTACCGGGGCGGGGATAGGTACATATATAGTATGCGTACCGGCGCAGAGATACGTGCGTATATATAAGGCGCAGACATAGGAAGTACTTTTAAAATAAATATGTCATACTATTGCGGTGGGCAACGAAAACGGAAGGGTGGGGAAGAAAGAGCTTTCGCCGAATGCAACAGGGAGAAGGTGGCTATGGGCAGAGGGAGAATTGAAATAGTCCACCAGGGAGGTGAGCGCCTCGAGCAACGCCGGATAGCCCTACTAGTATATATATATATATATATATATATATATATTTATATATATATATATATATATATATATATATATGTATATATATATATATATATTTATATGTATATATATATATATATATATATATGTATATATATATATATATCTATATGTATATATATATATATATATATCATATATATATATTAATTAAATATATTATATATATATATATATATATATTATATATATATATTATTTATATACATTATGTAATAGGGAGGTGGTGTCTGATCAACACTGCTGGAATGCCATGATAAAGAAATACTGTTTAGCTTTTAAAATCCCGAAACAGTTTTCATGGTAAACAACTGACAATCCTTATATAAAAAAATATATATATATAAAAATATATTTATATTAGAGTAAATTCTTGGAAGTTAACTAATATAGTGATTGCAGTAGATTGATTGGCTTACTAGACAAAAATCTTTCAACAAATTTTTTTTTCCAGTTTTGAAGTTTAAAAATACTTCCGAGATTACATTTATATATATATATATATATATATATATATATATATATATATATATATATATATATATATTGTGTATGTGTGTTTACTGTTTTCTCCACAGTAATGATCTTCCGTGCGGATGTAAACAGAGAAGGAAAGAATGCGAACTATTGTTTATTTGTTTGTTTTTGTTGTTTTTTGTTATTTGTTTCTTTTGTTTGTCTTCTTTCTTACAAACCTTTAAAGAATGAAAGAGATACAGAAAAGGTAAAGGGAAAAAAAGTAGTTTTATTAGTTGTTGTTTTCAGTTAGTAAACGTTGTAATTGTCGAATCGTAAGAAAAATATGTTCCGGAAAGTACGTAAGTGGTAGTGGATGATTTTTCTTTGTTTTTGGGTTCAGCAAGAAAGGAAGAAGAAATATTTCTCTCTTTTATTAGAATAATTATATAGTTACGAAAAAAGCCTTACACAAACCCTAACCCTAAACTTAATCCTAACCTTTACCTTAACTAAGGATATATTGATAGTAAGTTGGATCTTATATCGGCGGTACTTATTTTTTGTGGGAATCAAGGGAATTGTGTAAAGTCAAAGATAGATTGCAGAAATCCTAACAAGTATTACATTGGAGAATTCTCATGGTGTTCCATAGTATGGAGCAGCTCGAAGGAGCTAACGAGGTATGTTATGTCCAGCCGGTATGAGACGAAGCCTGGTTGCGGTTTACCGATTTAAGGATTGGATGAAGATTTCCTTCACATACGGAAAGCCTGATGGAGATGTTGATGACAGAGGAGTCATTGTTGTTTTGTGGGTCAGTGGAACCTAAGATAGTACCACAGCTACGTAGCGGATCTAAATGATTGATTGTGAAATTAGGTTCGAGAAAATTGAACTTGTTTTCGGCTCGGAGCGGATTGACATTGCGCCAGAACGGCCGGCATTTCGGAAATAGTTAGAACAATTGAGTGGGGTTAATGTGAGCATGAACCCTTTGACAAAGGATGTTGTGAAAGGCGAGTAAGCGGCTCCGAGATTATGGTGGAGCCCCCTTGGAAGGGATAGACAAAGAGCATGTTTAGCCGACTCTGACACGAATTGGACGTGCCATCTGGGTGGGGAGTTGGATGGTTGTTTCTGGACTCCATCTTTAAAAGCGGGAGTGTCGAATTGTATGAGTAGTAGCAACAGGGATAACTACAAAAAAATAAAAGAAAATATAAAAGTATGAAAAAGCGATTTTCTGTTTTTCCCAGGTTTCAGTTTAAAAATTGAATTGAACGAGGTGAAAGGGACAACGTAGAAAATACCTCCGAAGTGGGTATTTTGAGAGGATGGAAAGGGAGGTATGTTAGATAGTGGTAGTTGCAGATAGGGAGAGATCCCTGCAAGAGAGGGGGGCGGTTAAAACTGAAATAGGAAATGACGTCACGACTCATTTTTATCGACATTTTCTGTTTTTGACTACCAAGAGATGAGGACATGAAAAGTTGATCCGCTTGCCTTGCGATAACGGCCATTGCAGTGTTACACATGGCTTAATAGTTATTCTGTCTCCATTCTCTCTCTCTCTCTCTCTCTCTCTCTCTCTCTCTCTCTCTCTATCTCTATCTCTATCTCTATCTCTATCTCTATCTCTCTCTCTTTCTCCCTATCTCTCTCTCTCTCTCTCTCTCTTGTTAAAGCAAACCAACAGCGTGTCATCTGTTTCGTGTTAAATAAATATTATAAACTAAAACACAGAGTCCATGTAATCGATCACAGCCAAAAGACAAGATATACAAATCGGCAGAAATTAAGCTTTGGTACACGTCCGAGAAGGTAACATATTCTTCATTCCATTTGTTTATATTTCGAGCGGCACGAGTATTAATTCAAGGAACAAACACAAAGCAAACTTTACAAAGACAAACAAAGAAAATCATTAAAACCCAACATATTTACTAAGATAATAAACACAGCTAAGCATTAAATAAACTTAAATACAGTTTCAATATAAACATAAAGGTTAAGTATAACATGAAATAAAGATAAATAAAGGAAAAATAAAGAGAAAACAGATAAAATCAAAATCGACACTGAGGTGAGATATAGTAACATACAATAACATCAAAAAATAAAATTAAAATTAAAATAAAAATAAAATTAAAATTAAAAACAAAATAAGAATGAAATAAAACCAAAAGGTAGCATAACAATAGGGTTGGAAGAAGCGTCATTTCACCTGTTAGTAGACATTCAATGTTGGGGATAACATAAGAGTGGTATTCAGTGGTGTTAACATAGCTACTGTTTTGTACAGTGTGGTTATAGGTATAACTGTCATAATTAAAAATTACCTCGTTAGAGGAAGTTTTCGTTCATATATTGTTCATAATTTCCCTTGTAAAGGTTAAATGTTACATCTATGAGATTTCTTAGATCCCTCTGTAATTTCAACTTTAATTTCGTAAATAAACTTTTTAATTCTTTCAGCAGTTAGTATTACTAATTATAGCTACGCAGTCATTTTTATATAATCGTATATCATTAACGTTGATCATCCCTGTTTCTGTAAGTGTATATAAAATAAATGGTCCTACAAAATCAAACATTGAAACTGAATCTAGCCGCCCACCACTACATCGAACGTATCCGTAAGATCCTTTTTATCCCTTGCTCATCATTAAATATTACTACTGTCTTCCAAGACTTGAATATAACAACCATTATGAAATTCAATTGATAGTTAATAATACAGTTAGTTATTTAATTACTAGGATGAAGAAAAGTTGTTGATTTCAAATAATGAAAATATATGTAGCTCATGAAAATGTCTATGAATAAAAAGTATACTTAACCAACAGTTCTATTTATTATGAAGCTCTTATATATAAACACATCTAGGTAATTCTACACCTGTAGTTACAAACTTACCTGGATTAATATATATATATATATATATATATATATATATATATATATATATATATATATATATAAATTACTCTAGTTAAGTTTGAAGCAACAAGGTAATAATCCACTGAATCCTTACTAGTGTATTTTATATGCATACAAATATTGGTGAAAAGAATGGCGGGGCATAATTTTTCTTCCTTTAACTTCACTGATTGTGACGTTATTTTATACGAATACAAATAGCGTCTATTAATTTACCCCCACCCCTTCAGCAGCCTCCCTCTGTTGTAATTTTCGGTTCAAGAATGACTTGCATTTTTTTTACAAATTACTAAATAATATAATTGTGTTCTATTTAAATTAATACATTATTAAATTTTTAGAAGTGTGCGGTTATTGATTCAGCAACTTTTGCTTAAGTACATATTTTTGTTAAGAACATATGCGGCTTCTGATTAGACAACCCTTGCTTCACTACATACCTTCGTTAAGAAAAAGTTGTGTTGCTAGGTGGGAGAGAAAGACGAAAGGAAAGTAGAAAGGGTGGGAGAGAGAGGGAAAGAAGAAACGAAGAAAAAAGTGTGTAGTGGGAGAGAATTTCTTCCCGGCACTCTCTTCATCTGATGTCATTTCCGGTCAAATGATGACTTGCATTTTGTCTACAATTATACATAATATCATTGGTTTCTTCTCAAATTAGTAAATAAAAACGTTGGAAAATGGAAGAAAAATGCTACCCCCATTGGAGAAAAGTGATCTGTGCACCACCTAGGGATTTTTTTTTCTAATTATTAGATATTATACGTCCGACGGCTGGCTGGTTCGAATTATATCAACTCTTGTGACGGTTGCTGAGTACTTTCGGAGAAGATACGTTACATACAGACATAAGGATACTTTTTTCAACTAAAAATATATCTTTGGGTTGTGGAGAGTAAAAATTATTTGGTTGCGTGGGGGAATTTTTTCAACTAAAAATATTTCTTTAGGTGGGGAGAGTAAAAAAAATTGTGGAGGGAAATTTTTTTAGCTAAAAATATTTATTATGGTTGGGGTGAGTAAAAATATTTGGTGGGGGAAAAATTTTTTAACTAAAAATTATATTTGGGGTGGGAGACGGTAAAAAGATTTGTTAGGGGGGGATTTTTTTTTAACTAAACATTTTTTGGGGTAGAGGAAGGTCAAAATAATTTTTTACAGAAGATGGAATTATTTTGTTTTACTTAAAAAAAAATATTTGGATAGGTTACAGTAAAAAAAACTTTTGGGGGTGGGGAAAAATTTTGTATTTGATTTTTAACTAAAAATATTTCTTTGGGTGTGAAAAATTATTTTTTTCGGGAGGAGGATTTTTTTTTTACTAAAAAAATTTTTAGAAGAGGGTAAAAAAAATTTTTGGTGGGGTGGATGGAATTTTTTTTGTTTTACTAAAAATATTTCTTTGCGTGCGGGAGATTTACAAAATTTGGTGGGGAACGGTGAGAAATTTTTTAATTAAAACTATTTTGGGGGTTGGGAAGAGTAAAAAAGTTTTTGGGGACGGGAATTTTTTTAACTTGGGGGTGGAGGGAAACTTTTTGTTAACTTAAAATATTTCTTTGGGTGAGGGAGAGAAAATAAATTTGATGGGGGAGGAATTTTTTTTCTCTAAATCAAAATATTTGTTTGGGTGGATGAGAGTAACAAAGATTTTTTGGGGGGGGGCGACTCTTTTTTTAACTAAAAATATTTCGTAGGGTGGGGAAGAGTTAATAAATTTGGGGGTGGGGGCAATTTTTTAAATAAAAATATTTCTTTGGGTGGGAGACCCAAAGAAATATTTTTAGCTAAAAGAAAAATTCCCTGCCTGCCTTCCCGAATGTTTTACTCCCCTCCTCCCACCCAAAGAGAGAGTAAAAGAAAAATGTTTTGCGGTGGGTAAAAATTGATTTTTTTTCCTACAAAAAATAAATATTTTTATGACGGTAGGCGTGAGTAAAAAAAAATTTTTTTTTGGAGGGGGGGGCTCAAAGATTTTAATTTTAATTTCAATTGTTTTTGCTTCTTGCATTTTTTCGAAATTTTTGATGTTTTGTGATGGCTTTTTTGTTTTTTGTTTTTTTGTTTCTTCATGTTTTTTGTCAATATTTTTTTATTTTCTTGTTCTTTTGATTTTATTTGATGTTTTTTATGTTTTTTTATGTTTTTGTCAATGTTTTTTCTTTTTTGGGGGGGGGACAATTTTGATGGTTTTTGAAAACATTTTTGTTTTTATTTGACTTTTTGACGTTTTATTTACGTTTTTTTACAATTTTTGCGCGAATTTTGATGTTTTTTATTTTTTTATTTTTTACTTTTCATGTGTTTTTCGATGTTATGATTTGATATTTTTGTCAATTTTTTGTTTTGCTTTTTGGCGCAAATTTTGATGTTTTTTAATAGATTTTTAATGTTTTTTCGTGTTTTTACCAATGTCTTTTTTTTTTGCTCTTTAGCCCCAGTTTTGAGGGCTTTTTTTGTTTATTATCTCTTTTAAAAGTCTTTTTATGTTTTCAGTCAATTTTTTTTTTAGTGTTTTTTGGTCATTCTTAACAGGGCGCCAGATCGAGATACAGCCCGATCTGGACGCGTAAGACGATTATCCGTCGAAGAGTAGAGGTAGTGTAGTATTTGTTCTATTGTCATGATACGATCTTTCCAGGCATTACCCCTCCTCTTTTGAGAAGTGTGGAGTTAGTGTAATATCTGTTCTGTTGTCATTATACAATCTTTTCAGGCATTACCTCCTCCTTTCTGGGAGGTGTGGGGGGTGATGTAGTATATGTTCTGCTTCCAACTAGCAAAATTATGCGACCAAATGCTTGTGTAGTATACCGCCTCTATGGAATGAGTTTTTAAGGGGGCTTGTGCAGTATTGCGCCTCTATGGAATATGTTTACTTCTTCTTCTTCATGAACATGCCACAAAGGAACCATATGGGTTCTTTGATATGACAGGGGTGCATTAATATGAGTTCTTTTTTATTATAGTGACACTACATGAATAAACTTGATTTTTGTTCTTTAATACAACAGGGGTGCATTAATATGAGTTTTTTATGATAATGACACAACAGGAACGAACATAATTTTGGTTCTTTGATATGACAGGGGCGCATTAATATGAGTTCTTATTTATGCACACCGGGGTGGAGATAGGTACTATATAGTATGCGCACCGGGGCGGTCATAGGTACGTACATAGTATGTGAATCAAGGTTGAGATAAGTACATATATATGCGCACCAGGATGGAGATAGGTATGTATATAGTATGCGCATCGGCGCAGTGATAGTTACGTATATGGTATGCACACCGGGGTGGTGATAGGTACGTATATATATATGCGCACCGGGGTGGTGATAGGTAAGTATAAAGTATGCGAACAGGGGCAGAGATAGGTACGTATATAGTATGCGTACCGGGCGGGGATAGGTACATATATATATATGCGTACCGGCGCAGAGATACGTGCGTATATATAAGGCGCAGACATAGGAAGTACTTTTAATATAAATATGTCATACTATTGCCGTGGGCAACGAAAACGGAAGAGTGGGGAAGAAAGAGCTTTCGCCGAATGCAACAGGGAGACGATGGCTATAGGGAGAGGGAGAATTGAAATAGTCCACCAGGGAAGTGAGAGCCTCGGGCAACGCCGGGTAGCCCTACTAGTATATATATATATATATATATATATATATATATATATATATATATATATATATATATATATATATATTATATATATTAATTAAATATATTATATATATATATATATATATATTATATATATATATATATATTATTTATATACATTATGTAATAGGGATGTGGTGTCTAATCCACACTGCTGGAATGCCATGATAAAGAAATACTGTTTTGCTTTTAAAATCCCGAAACAGTTTTCATGGTAAACAACTGACAATCCTTATATAAAAAAAACACATATATAAAAATATATTTATATTAGAGTAAATTCTTGGAAGTTAACTAATATAGTGATTGCAGTAGATTGATTGACTTACTAGACAAAAATCTTTCAACAAAAATTTTTTTTCTCCAGTTTTGATGGTTAAAATACTTCCGAGATTACATATATATATATATATATATATATATATATATATATATATATATATATATATATTGTGTATGTGTGTTTACTGTTTTCTCGACAGTAATGATCTTCCGTGAGGATCTAAACAGAGAAGGAAAGAATGCGAACTATTGTTTGTTTGTTTCTTTTTGTTGTCTTTTGTTATTTGTTTCCTTTAGTTTTGTCTTCTCTCTTACAAACCTTTAAAGAATGAAAGAGATACAGAAAATGTAAAGGGGAAAAAAAGTAGTTTTATTAGTTGTTGTTTTCAGTTAGTAAACGTTGTAATTGTCGAATCGTAAGAAAAATATGTTCCGTGGATTCGGAAAGTACGTAAGTGGTAGTGGTGGATTTTTCTTTGTTTTTTGGTTCAGCCAGAAAGGAAGAAGAAATGTTTCTCTCTTTTATTAGAATAATTATATAGTTATTAAAAAAGCCTAACCCTAACCTTAACCCTAACCCTAACCTTAATCCTAACCTTTACATTAACTAAGGATACATTAGTAGTAAGTTAGATCTTATATCTGCTGGCGGTACTTATTTTTTGTTGGAATCAAAGGAATTGTGTAAAGTCAGAGATAGATTGCAAAAACCCTTACAAGGGTTACATTGGAGAATTCTCATGGTGTTCCATAGTATGGAGCAGCTCGAGGGAGCTAACGATGTATATTATGTCCAGCCGGTATGAGGCGAAGCCTGGTTGCGGTTTACCGACTGCAAGGTTTGGATGAAGATTTCCTTCACATACGGAAAGCCTGATTGAGATAGAGATGTTCATGACAGAGGAGTCATTGTTGTTTTGTGGGTCAGTCGAACCTAAGATATTACCGCAGCTACGTAACGGATCTAAATGATTGATTGTGAAATTAGGTAAGTTAAAATTGAACATGTTTTCGGCTCGAAGCGGATTACCATTGCGCCAGAACAGCCGGCATTTCTGAAATAGTTAGGAAAATTGGGTTGGGTCAATGTGGACATGGACGGGGCTCATTTGACGAAGGATATTGTGAAAGGCGAGTGAGCGGCTCCGAGATTATGGTGGAGCCCCTTGGAAGGGATAGACAAAGAGCATGTTTAGCCGACTCTGACACGAATTGGACGTGCCATCTGGGTGGGGAGTTGGATGGTTGTTTCTGGACTCCATCTTTAAAAGCGGGAGTGTCGAATTGTATGATTAGTAGCAACAGGGATAACTACAAAAAATAAAAGAAAATATAAAAGTATGAAATAGCGATTTTCTGTTTTTCCTGTTTTTTAGTTTAAAGATTGAAGTGAACGAGGTGAAAGGGAGGACGTAGAAAAATACCTCCCAAGAAGGTATTTTGAGAGAATGGAAAGGGACATATGTTAGACAGTGATAGGTTCACATAGAGAGAGCTCCCTGCGAGAGAGAGTGGCGGTTAAAACTGAAATAGGAAATGACGCCACAACCCATTTTTATCGACCTTTTCTGTTTTTGACTACTATTAGAATTATTATTAAGCGCAGTGAATTCTAAGTACCCTGTGAGTGGATGAAAATCAGCCAATCACAGTCCACTTCTTACATCTCTGCAGAAAACCAAGGAGAGTGCCTTTTTTGAAAATATCGCTCTCTTCTCTCCAGCCTCGCTACTATCAACATCGTTCTCTTCTGCTGCGGCAGGCACGAGCGGGTACATGCTTTTTTAGCGTATAGAATACGCACGACGCCATCTTGATGTTCTGAATTATTCTTTACAGCCTTGTCTACAGAATGAATCCGATTACAAGACAGCTGGCATTTTCAGTGAGTCCGCAAAGGCACTTCTTTTGCAAGCAACATTCTATTTCTTTCTTCTCTTGTTTATCCTTATAAATACCCTTTCTTTATCTCTCCAAGTTGTTTGTTATCTCTGTTCTTGTCTAGTCACGTTTATATGCCCCCTACTTTAATTCCAGCGGACTACAGTCTTCGTCCTTGATTCTAACGGGGAAAATCCCAACACTACCAAGAGATGAGGACATGAAAAGTTGATCCGCTTGCCTTGCGGAAACGGCCATCGCAGTGTGACACGTGGCTTAATAGTTAAGTAATTCTTTCTCTTCTCTCTCTCTATCTCTCTCTCTCTCTCTTTCTCCCTATCTCTCTCTCTCTCTCTCTCTCTCTCTCTCTCGTTAAAGCAAACCAACAGCGTGTCATCTGTTTCGTGTTAAATAAATATTATAAACTAAAACACGGAGTCCATGTAATCGATCACAGCAAAAAGACAAGATATACAAATCGGCAGAAATTAAGCTTTGGTACACGTCCGAGAAGGTAAGCAGGGATTCTAACATATTCTTAATTCAATTTGTTTATATTTCGATGCGGCACGAGTATCAATTCAAGGAACAAACACAAAGCAAACTTTACCAAGACAAACAAAGAACATCATTAAAACCCAACATATGTACTAAGTAAATAAACACAGCTTAGCATTAAATAAACTTCAATACAGTGTCAATATAAACATAAAGGTTAAGTATAACATCAAATGAAGATAAATAAAGAGAAAAATAAGGAGAAAACAGATAAAATCAAATCCTACACTGGATGAGATATAGTAACATACAATAACATCAAAAAATAAAATTTAAATTAAAATAAAAATAAAATAAAATGAAAAATAAAATAAAAATAAAATAAAATTAAAGGTTAACATAACAGGGGTATTCAGTGGTGTTAACATAGCTACTATTTTGTACAGCGTAGTTATAGGTATAACTGTTATTATTAAAAATTACCTCGTTAAAGGAAGTTTTGCTAATTCCATGACTAATTGATATTGCGATATGCTTAATAAGGCAATGTGGATGATTCGACTTGTTATTAATATATTGGGTCGTAATTGTCGTTCATATATTGTTCATAATTTCCCTTGTAATGGTTAAATGTTACATCTATGAGATTTCTTAGATCCCTCTGTAATTTCAACTTTAATTTCGTAAATAAACTTTTTAATTCTTTCAGCCATTAGTATTACTAATTATAGCTAAGCAGTCATTTTTATATAATCGTATATCATTAACGTTGATCATCCCTGTTTCCGTAAGTGTATATAAAATAAAAAGTCTCACAAAAAGAAACATTGAAACTGAATCTAGCGAACCCACCACTACATCGAACGTATCCGTAGAATCCTTTTGTATCCATTGCTCATCATTACATATTACTACTGTTTTCCAGTACTTGTATATAATAGCCATTATGAAATTAAATTGATAGTTAATAATAAAGTTAGGATGATATGCTTACCCCAAGCTTATATAATTACTAGGATGAAGAGAAGTTGTTGATTTCAAATAATAAAAATATATGTAGCACATGAAAATGTCTATGAATAAAAATTATACTTAACCAACAGTCTTATTTATTATTATCTTATATATAAACACATACAGCAAATTCTTAACCTGTAGTTACACACTTTCCTGGAGTAATATATATATATATATATATATATATATATATATATATATATATATATATATATATATATATATATATATATATATATATAAAATAAAAATATGATAAACATTAAACTATTAAATACTATATTCGTCCGGATTATTACATCTTAAACCTGTAAATTCTAGATTTCCAATTGTCATAGCTCTAATTTCGCAAATGAAACATTTGAAACTTTCTGAATTATATTTAATATTGTATAAAAATCCGTTTAAATACGGGGTCACTCCACCCCCTCTCGAAGTGTTTACTTACTGACCTGAAACGCTATTGTTTTTAGCTTATTCTAACCCCACCTCAACTCCTAAGTGAGGCCATCTCAGGCCTGGCATCATTTTGTTACTTACTATCGATGAGCTGTAACTAAACAAACCTTTCCCCTACCCTCCTTCCAGCATCCGTCATAGTTCAATCTACTAAACTAAACTACCTCATCCTTCTCCCTTAACTGTACTCCTTCCCTCACTTTTTACTGGATTTGTCTCCGACCAGAAATCTCACTCTCATTTCTTAGATTTGATCGAAGTTACCACCGAAATTCCTGACTGCCTGCTTATAATATCATTTTTTAAACTCAACTCCTTAAAAAACTATTTTCATTCCTGGTCCACGGAAGTATCTTAAACTGGCCGTAATTCTCAAAATTACATCCGAAGAAGTGCCTCCCATCTACGATTGAACTAAACATCTTTCTATTGGATTTACTTCATTTTGAACATTTTTAACGCTGTCTTATCCCTCTTCCCATCTTTAAATCTTTCTTCAGCGGACACTTTGTCAACGGGCATTTACCAACTGGACAGACTCAATATGTTGATAAGCTTTTTCACACGCACATTCTTACTCTCCATCACTTCATATTTTTTTCAAATTTTGAATTTTAACTATTCCGCTGCCAACTTATCGATCTATGTAACTCCTCTGATGATAATATTTTAATTCTAAGTATAAATCACCACTAGTAAAATATGTCATTTTTAACTGTATTCAATAAACGAGAACTGTAAAAAATTGTACAAAATTACAAAAAAGACTAAGCACTTTCCCTTTAGAAATGCCTACAGCATATTCCTAAAGTAGTCGCTGATCACCACTTAAATCATCCATTACCTCTGCAGGAGACGCAAATTATCCAGAAGACCACTAATACTATGAAATGCTACCTGGGGCAAATCCTGGTAATTAGTTCCACAAAGTTCCCCTAGAAGACCAGAGAAAGTGGTAGGGCTTCTTGTAGTCTCATCAATTAACTTAAAGATGGTTCTAAATGTCAGTTCATTTTGATGAATGGTATGTAAGTTTTTTTTCCAAAGCTGTAACCATCTCTGTTTCGCAACCAGTGTTTGTACTGGTATTGCCCACCAAAATTGCCTTAACAGTATTTACACTGCTGTACTCTTCTAAGACAGCAGCAACATCCTCTACTAGAAGAAGACAAGTTGCACCAATGTTGGATATCATTGTATGGGCTAGATATTTACTTGCAGTTCCTATCTCTTTGGTAAATGCTAAGTGGCGCTCTGGTCCTTTGCTTTTCTTAATCATGTTTTCCCCATTTCTCCTGTAACCTCCTTTTAATACAAAGTGTCCTTATCAACTCTGCAATCAACTCCAATGCAGTTAAGATGTTCATATTCCTGGACATGTTTTTGATGGCTGGTTACTTTCACTCTTGCCCTTTCCCTATCTATTTCTGATTTATCTATAATAATATCTTTTAAATTAATGGTTGGATGAAGAAGGCCCATGTGTTGTAAGTCTAATAGAAAAGCATTAGCAGGACAAGCCCCAAAGTTAGAAGATATATCACCTCTTAGCAGTTCAATAGAATTTCTAAGGACTTTTAAAAGACTGTAAGGTCCCTTAGACTGTCTCTCTGGCTCAAAACTGTCATCGGTTGTTTCTTCACTGGAAGATGTCTGTGAAAAGATTTCTGATGTAGAGGAAGCAACATGTGAAGAATCTTGTTGCTGTTTTTCAATCTGCCTGTCTAATCTATCTGCTTCAGCTGAATTCTTTTTTGTATTTTTGACAGCATCTTTGTCAATAGGTCCAAGTTGGAAACTGCCTTTTTGTCCTGTTTTCTCTCTCTGAGCTTTTAAATATTCTTTCTCTTCAATGGGAATCTGAAATTTTAAAATGTGAATGTGTTTAATAACAGATCTAGCTTACATGACAAATATTAAGGAAAATATCACAATATTATTTACTAGAAAAAGGAAGATATTCAGAAGTAAATTCATATTTTTCAATTAATTTAAATATTTAAAATTGGGACATGAATTAGTTTAAATTAAAAAATGCAAACAAAAAACAACCATAGAAGTAATATTACCTTCTTGTTGGGAGGATAAGTGTAGACTATATGCCTTGTTAGGCAATTTTGTGCATTACACTTTGCAGCAAAGGTATCACATCTTAAGACAGGCAGTTTGCAGCAACATGAAGAAATATCAAATAATTTGTCCAGCTGTTCCTTAATTATTTTCACTTTGGGTGCAGTAAGAGTTTTCCTGTTTATAGGTTTGGCCCTCTTGAAGCAAAATACTTTCACCTTCTGCCCTATATAATATTCCCTTAACAATGGCAATTGTGGGTTCACTGCTTGCCAAATATTGATTATTTTCTTTTGTAATCAATTTGGAAATATAATTATTTGAAACGTGGGGATAAGTATTTTTAAGGAAATAGCTAAACTGGATAACTTGTCGTAAAGTTGTGGGTTCCGTTTTATCCAAAGGGCAAAGGTGGATCACAAAATCTTTTTGAATTCTTACTGCGAGTTAAAACGGACATTTTATCTGAAAATTTTTTTTAAAAATGAATAAGTCTAAAACAGTTTGATTTATAATATCTTCTAGTTGCATATAAAAAATTGACTGACAACTATGGTAAGATGTTTTGGTTAGCTTTAGTGATAGTGTGTTTGAGTTAGGGTTAGGCTGCATCTAAAAGTGTGGCTTGAAATGGCAGAACCATTTAAACAGACTCTCAATACTGTTTTAGTTATGGTAAAATCCTTTTTCTTTTTTTCTTTTTTTTACCCAATATTTTAGATTTTAAAGTGGGGGATAATTTTCTCAAATAAATTTAATGTAAAATGATCACCCAATTCATGACCATCACACTATAAAAAAATACTCTAAAATCTAAAATATTGGGTTAAAAAATCAACAAAAAAACGGATTTCTCTAGCGACATAACCGGTAATTATACACAGAAAAAAATGGTCCATAAAAAATGCAAAAACAGGTGTTGGGTATTTTTTTAGTGTGATGGTCATGAAGTGGGTGATCATTTTACGTGAAATTTATATGGCAAAGTGATCCCCCAATCTAAAATCTAATTTATTGCGTAAAATATAAAAAAACGGATTTCTCTAGCGACATAACCGGTAAGTTATCACATAAAAAAATGGTCCGTAAAAAATGGAAAAACAAGTGGTGGGTAATAACTTAAAAAGAGCCAAAAATGAGCTTAAAGTATGCCGAGTATAACATAGTATCAGCTATATTTTTTATACAAAACGTAAACATTGATACAATTTAATTTGAAACACGAAAAAAAATAGAAAGAACGAAACTGTATTACTTACCTAAAAATGGAAATATAATTTCTTCAGCGGAGAAAAACAAACGCGTTTGAATAAACGGCAGATACACTTAAAATATAAAATCATGTAGATTAAACAAGGTTTTTTTCTTTCTATTTCAAATAATTAAGTTTCTTGCATAAAAATACAAAATTACTAATTATTAAAATCCAAAAGCGGTCAATATTTCATACAATTCATAAACAATAACAACAGCATTCATTTAAAACGGTGTAAACTTAAATAATAACCAAAATAAAGTTCCAGAGACACTATTATGAACAAACTATATTTATTTTATTTTATCATTAAAATGAAGACATTTTCGGTTTAATGGTGTTTTATTGATAATTAAAATTAGTCTAATTTGTTTTCTACTGAAAAATCACAAATCCTGAATTCCATGAGAGAAAAAAAAAGAAGCGATCTTTTATCGCTGTCACTTACGTAAATAGAAAAAGACTGTGTTTACTAAACACTGTATATTTAATCTCCATTTTGCTTTTACAAGGGTATATTTTTCATTATTTATAATCCTTATTTATTTTTATTTGATTTATTGAGAACAATGTAAATAATTTAGTTGACAAAATCTTTATTAAATGAGATTTACACATTTTTATTACCCTAACGGTACGGAATTTTTTGACGGCGGTAAATCTTTCACTGATCACCGAAAGGACATGCGAAATCGTTAATTTCCAACCTTTCAAGTCGTTTCCTTACTTAATGGTAACGATTTGGGAAAAAATATTTTGTGTTGTTATTTATCATGCCAAACTCCAACTATCATTACCATCGCATTACCACGGTTCCAAAATCGACCTGCCCTGATGTCCATATCTTCATTGCTGTTGGTGTTTTTTTTAGAAAAGTTCTTCACAAATGAACGCTGGGTACCCTTGTCCAACTGTGTTTGAACCAACTTCAATGCACAAAACGCCTTCCTCGTCCGGTGAGTGTCATTTCCATACCTGTAAAGATGAACACATTACACATAATATTACGACTCGTTTCAATAAATGCTGTTTAAATTTGAAGTCATTTTTACGGGAAACTGGTTAGATTGTGAAGTGATATCAAATGGTTTAAACACTCTCCCTCTCCTTCTCCGTCTATGTATATACATATATATATATATATATATATATATATATATATATATATATATATATATATATATAAGTTCTACACATATATATATATATATATATGAAAGATCGACATATAAATATATATATATACATAAATGTTCGACATATATATATATTTAAGAAAAAAACATCAATTCCGGTCATTAAATCAGATTGACGAGGGATTCAATAGACTCGATGAAATGTGAGTATTATCGAAAGTACAATACAGGAAGTGAGCTTCGCTTACAGTCTACGTAAAAAAGTAAAATGACCTGTGTTTGTGAAGACTTCTTAAGATTAAACCATGTACTAAAGGATTACCACTACCCTCTGCCGAAGTGATTTTCGCTAAACTCAACGGAGGAAAATTTATTATCTACAAATACCCGTGAACGAGGAGTGCCCGATGCTACTTTGTATTTAAAAAAAACATAGAGCTTTCTACAAATTCGAACGATTGCCATTTGAGATTAAGATTGCAATAGACATTTTTCAACTCGTAATGAGAACATTGCTTAGAGAACTAGAATTTGTAATGGCCTATATAGATGACATTCTAGAAATTAGTAAAAGCACCGGGCAGCACAAATCACATGTACACGAAGATTTAAGAGAATCTATGGATTTAAATTTCTCTCACTCTCTCAGCCACAACTACTCTTACCGCAACCCATTTCTATTCTAGTATTAAGGAAATACGGAAGAAATTTAATTATCGTCTTTTCATATCATACCGTGCGTTCGCTAACTTCAGATGTATCACTACACGACCTGACAATACTCGGTTAAAAAACCTGGTGTGTCGGCTCCGTGTTCGCCGACAGAAAATGGCGAAAGCTTATCCTGTTTGCTTTCAGTGAAAACATCTGTTTATCGTTTGTTTAACACTAAATAATACTTTTTTCACATTACTTTTCACTTATTTCCCTCCATATAACGTTCCCCTTACAATTATAATGCTAATTGCGTTCGGTCATTTTCTATGTCTAATAAACAACACCTTTTTTATTCAGAATAAAAAGAATGCACAAAATAAATGTTAGACTTTCTTCTTTTTTCCTTTTTTTACATCAATATGAAGTGAAAATTTTACTTTATGCTTAATTTCATGAGTCAAGCATTCACATCCAAATCAGTCGCTTCATCATATGATATATTCGTAGTTGCTTCTACAATCACCGACGAGTTTACATATAAAACTTAATAGCCGTAATAGCTAAATCATTTATTTCCCTCGTGAACAGCGGACTTGATTTTGATCTTAATATAGATTTTAAGCAACATTTATATATCAGGTTAGAAAGAAAGTAATGTCGTATTTTTTTATTTCATCACTTTGCAGCTTCCTAAGTTATACACAGTTCTAGATTTTTTAGTGAATTGGAATCTTAATTTCTTGCTTTGCCTTTCAGATATAGTAATTACTTGAAAAATATTAAGTTTAACGGTCTCAGCCGTCATAAAATGGATATTAGTGAGGCGCATCTGAGACATTGCATGCTCTATGAATTCAAAAAAGGAAACTCAGCTGCAAAAGCTACAAGGAATATTGGCACTGTCGATGGGATAAATTTTCTGAATGATCGAAAATATCAACGGTGATTTGCAAAATTTTCTTCTGGAGACTTTAACCTGTCAGATCAGCGACGTTCGGGAAGGTCAAAATCAATTAATAAAGACGCCATTAAAGACACTGTGGAGCCCAATCCAAAGTTAACCAGCAGAGAATTAGCTCAACAATTCAATACAACCCATACCACAATTATTTCATGCCTTCACGAGTTAGGAAAAGTATCAAAACTTGGACTCTGGGTTCCCCACGATTTGACCGACGCTTAACGAAATCAAAGATTGAGTGTTTGCACATCTTTGCTTTCTGGGAATCATCGAGAACCATTTTTGCAAATAATTGTGACTGGAGATGAAAAATGGGGTGTTTACAAGAATACCCAACGCAAAAGACAATGGTCACACCGAAACCAAAGTCCACAGCCTATTCCAAAACAAGGACCACACCCAAAGAAGGTCATGCTCTCTTTATGGTGGGACATGAGAGGTCTGATTCATCATGAGTTACTAGAGCCTAATCAAACAATCACAGCAGTAAAATATTGTTCGCAGCTGGATGATCTAAGAACTGTTCTATCAAAAAAACGAATAGCATTACTCAATAGGAAGGGTGTAGTGCTTCAGCATGATAACGCGAAACCTCACACAGCAAAACTCACTCAGGAAAATGTCATGAGTTTCAATTGGGAAGCTTTGCTTCATCCGCCTTGTTCACCTGACATTGCTCCATCCGACTACCATCTTTTCCGATTCTTGCAGCATCACTTAAACATTAAAATTTATGAAAATGACGAATAACTAAAAAATGACTTGAATTTGTTTTTCTCTAAAAAATCAGAGACATTTTTTGAAGAAGGCATCAAGAAGCTAGTTGATCGTTGGACAGAAGTCATAGAAAATGAGGGAAATTATTGTGAAGATTAAAAATGCCCTAATGTGAATGTTTCAGATAGAAATAAATGGGTTGAGAAAAAACGAAATTACTTTCTTTTCAACCTGATATTATAATACGATACTGCGTTTGCGTCATCATCATCATCATCATCATCATCATCATCATACTTAAACGCGATAACATTTTCTTACCTAAAATATTTCTAGTCGATATAAACGCGTTCTCCTAACACGTAACGATGATGCTGCGTTCTCCTAACACGTAACGTTGCTGCTGCGTTCTCCTAACACGTAACGATAATGCTGCGTTCTCCTAACACATAACGATGCTGCTGCGTTCTCCTAACACGTAACGATGCTGCTGTTGTAGTAGTAGTGCTACTACAAACGGCAGCAGCAACAACAGCCGTCATTAACGATGTTTGAAATATCTTCTTCACTTCTAAGCTGGACGCTGATTGGAACAAACATTTAATTTCGATTCTGATTTAATCAATCAGCAACATCTCTTACCACTCTGGCCCCGAAGCTTATTTAGAGGAGTGTTCGCCACCTTTCTTGCACTGTAACTCAAGAAGATCCCTGTTGAGTAATCAACCCACTTTGCTGAGTTCGACCACCAAACTCCTCTCTTGGAGCGCAAACCCAAACCTACCGCGTCAGGGGCTTTCGACTTCGACAACGCATGGACGGCGGCACCGGGTGGCAGGGGGGGGGGGCTCAAGCCCTCTCAGTTTTTTTACTTGAACCCCCTCACTTTACAGTAATCAATAATTAAGTTGATATGCATGTGTTTAACCGGGCCTCCCACTTTTTATGAGAGCCCCCCACTTTTATACCTGTCCCGCCGGCCCTGCAACGTGCTCAAGTTGACGACCTGATGCACGTGGACCTACAATTTACAACTCTTCTTCGTTACTTGCAAGCAAGACATTAATTCTACGTTTTGTCAACAGACGTTCGCTAAACACTACAACAAAATTCATAATATAACCTCTGCCAGCCTTACACACAACCTCTCTAATTATACCTGCATACCTACGGACTATTAAGAACATTCGCTACTGGTGAAGTTTACGTTTGGGTCGGCATTTTCCGGCAGTTTATGTAAACAGCCGTGAAAAGCCTAATGAACACTTTGTGATCTCAAATAGAAAAACTAGGCGATGCTAAATAATGGATAAATATGCATTGTTTTACTAAGACGCTATCAAACTCGAAAAATTAAGGGGAAAACATTTAAATCAATAAAATAAAACCGTCATCATACAGTAATTTAAATGAAAGAATATTTATTTTTACGAACAAAATATAATTAAACCACTTTTAGCAAAATTTTCTTTTTTCTGTTTCGATAATTTTTTTGGCTGGTGCAGTTTTTAAACCTAACCGACTTGGTTAGGGTTAAGTTAGGGTTGTTAGAGTAAGTGTTGGATTAGTATTGGGATTCGGTTATTTTTGTAAGGTTAGGGTTAGGGTGAAAACGAGCATGTTCTGCAACTTATCTGTTGGCTTTCTTTTCTTTTCTGACAAAATTCAATAATTCCATCCGGAAGCGTCTGCCCTAACTCGATGAAATTCATGATCCCTTTAATCAATTTTCTTAACTTGTTCAATTTTACGCTATATTCAATTCGATATTGATATTTGTCGTCTGTTGTAATCCGATTGGCTAGCGAAACGTAGGTTTCAGCACGGATCATAAACTGCACAAGTACCAAAACATTCTTCTATTACGAACTCTTCTACAAATAGGACATTTATTCTACATTTTCATCGTCTAGACTCATGCACTTTTCTTTTATTACTAACATCTTCTCTATTATTACATGTTAACGAAGGTGGATAATGAAGTTAATATAAATGTTGTCCTTTTTCTTCGTTGTTACTTTTACAATCGCCGACGAGTTATTAACTTATAAAACTCTATTTTAAAATATTTCTTAGATCGGCAGTGATAGTGTGGGAAAATGTGAGTTGTCTTTGAGCGTGACAGTTATCGGTCGATATGCTCTAAGTGTTGGATAATGGCCCTATCGGAATGGACGTATCTGTTGGAAATCGTTGGTGTGACTTGCGCGAATTAACGCGGGGTTGACCAGCAGTTGAGTGCAGAATAGGGCCTGTTCTCACAGGTGGAAATCACAGACGTGACAAGGCCGCCGTGTGACGAGACTCCCAATCAAGGGTCGGTATGCACCTGCGAGAGGCTCTGTGACGTCACAGGCCTTGCGTGGGAAGCAGAGGGATCCGTGACGTCACTCGTTCTTCGTGAGAAGCGAGTTTCGTCAGTCTGGGTTTTGGAGGCAAACCGATTAGACGTGATTGTTGAAATGAAATTTACAACAGATAAAGGAAATATTTCCCTAAGGAAATACAAGCGAGAGATCTCCCCCACCCCCTCCACGAGTGATTAGAAAATAATTGTTAACTAACTACGATAAAGTAGTGATTTGCTCTCTCTCTCTCTCTCTCTCCCTCGACGTGGTGAATATTCCCAAGCTGATAAATAACAAACGCTTATAATAAAAATAATTGAAATTTAAGGAGATCGTTGTTTGGTGAGTCGATCGTGGTGTTTTGTTGCAGATAACGGACAGCGTGGTTCACGGCAGGAAGGAAAGAAGAACGAATTCATCCACTAGACGACATCGAGATGACACGACCCTCTACACGGCGAGGAAGAAAACTAAGGTATGCAAACAATATATGAACTATGTGATTTATGATGTTTTAAAAATGACGAGTATTAAATGTGAACCGCCACGGCCCTTTTGAGAATGATGAGTATACAGAACGAGAACCGCCGCGGCCCAAGCATTGTTATGAGCATAAGCTTGGCTGCCTTGTGTCTGAATGCAGTTGGGTGTTTTAGGGTGTACACTTGTGTATGTATATTCACACGAAGTATGAAAACATACGTAAACTATAGCATCTAAGAAATGATCAACTACGGAACAATGTGTTTAACTAAATATTAAGGGATGATAAAAAGTATCCACAGTCCCTGTCCTATCGCCGCAATGTAGCATCCTTGTGCTTGTTTTACAAATACTTCAATGGATTGTGATCCGATGAATTAGCTACTCTGGTGCCCCCTCGACGTAAATTCACTAGACCAACTCGACAATCAACTGTGGAGGTCCCCAGATGCCGGAGAGCTTTCTACTCAAATAGCTTCTTTCTTCGTGCTGCTGGCCTGTGGAACTCCCTCCCTGCCCCCTACCCCCTGTTTCCCCGACGGTACTGACATGCAGAACTTTAAAACTAATTTAAACAGACATTTCGCTGAGCAGATCCCAATTTAGGTTGCCCCCCCCCCCAAAAAAAAACCTTCACCCTTTTTTTCTCAGTAGGCCCTTACGTGTACAGTGGCGACCTGCTTTGTTTGGGGTGAACTATGTTTAAAAAAAATATCGCGTGTCGTAGTTTTTGTGAATTATGCAGCGATGTACGCAGAACTGTAATTAGATCGATGGGACGTAAGAAGATTCAAGGAAGAAAGTTTTTTTTTTAAATTAACGCAAATTTAGACTTAGATGCAGTTGGCATTAGGTTTACTTTCGGCAGCCTCGTAACTCTCTTTCCCCCCTCTCTATTTTGTTATTTCTTTATGTTTTATGAGGGAATTTTTCTACAAAGAGGGAAGAATTGCTGCCTTCTGGAACGGTCGTTTTGAGTGTGTAGCATGTGTAGATTTTCATGGCGTTCATCATAATTTAACTATCAATCTATTCATCTCATTAACCTTATCCTCGAGTGTTTTCTAGCCTTGATAAGCGGTGATTCATCTGTAAAAAAATGTAATAGATAACGTATTAGTTTTTCACGAAATTGTGCATAAAGTCCAGAAAAATGATAAAACCGTATTTTTCGGAAAAATGTGAGATATAGGCGTCTGAAATGCCCTATATTAGAAAATATATATTTATTTTTATTTATTTTTAAAAAAAAAATTATTTATTTATTTCTGTATTTATTTATGTTTTTTGTTGTTTTGTTATGTTTTTTGTTTATTTATTCATTTTTATTTTTATTTTTTTTACTTAGACTTAGGAATTCCCACGTCCTGCGACGCATAAGGCAGTCAAAGTAAACGATCGTTTTCTGTGTGAAGCCCTAATCTCGACCACTCATCCAGCCTGTTCCCGTTGCGATCAAATATTCATAGGTTGTTTGCTTCCACTTCCTTTTTGGTCTTCTTTTTCCATCAGGGGTCCACTGAGCACTTGGTTGGGAAACCTCTTTGAGACCTATCTTAGGGCATGTCCAAGCTAGCCGAGGCGTCGTTTGCAGATTATTGACGATATCACCTGTTGGTTAGTGCGATATCTGACTTTATTTTTTATTTTTTTGCAATTACGTAAAATTAATTTTCTTTTGTTTTTTGTTTTTTTTGTTTAAAATCTACGAAAAGTTCTAATTACTGGTTGTTTACATGAATTACTAGTGACGCATGATAAAGCCGAACAATAGTTGATTGTGACAATGGAAGTTACTGTAGCGTTGCAATGCGGCTGAATAGTAGTTCATGGTCCCCTGGTAAAAGAATTAATATGTTGAAACCCGAATCTTGTGAGCTCAGGGTAATATCGTTAACACCGTTTGTGCGTATTTTAATAAGAAACCCTAGCGACAGAAGCATAGAAGAAAGAGGACAGATACGTCGACGTGGATGAGGAGTATAAAAAACAATGTTGAAAGGTTCAGTACTATCATGTGGCAGTTGGTGCACGAGGATATGTTGAAAATAAACTTGTCAACATATTTCAAACACGATTTTGTTATACAAATTATAAGGTAAGAGCCCTGGATTAATATCTAAAGGAGACGATGTAAAAAGCTTCTGATTGGATGTGGTTATAAAGAGAGAACTCTTGGCTCGAAAATCAGCAATTGACGCCTGCATCATTAAGGGAGGTAATTCGGTATAAAAATGAGCTGACAAATGTTGAGATGATGTAGAGGACAACAACCGACCAAGTCTGGAGTTTTTGTTGCCTGGCAACGCAAGTTGTTTTCGCTTGTTGAAATTAACATAGTGGCCAACCAGTCATCTACTGATAATGTACTTCTTAGCATCGATCCATGTGGACAAACAATGGTTGTCCATGGGGATGTTGCTCGGTTTCTTGGCAGATAAACTTTGTACTGTTATGTCCACGCCCATCTGCCACATTCATAGGGCTCATCTCTCTTTTCTTCTTTATTTCATTTTCTCGTCTCTCTCCCTCTCCCCCCTCTCTCTCTCTCCCTTTCTCTTTTACTTTATTTGTATATCTTTCTTTCTTTTTCTTTCTATTTTTCTCACTATATTTTATTTATCTTTCTATTATCTTTGTCTCCCTCCCTTAATTTATCTCTGTTTCTTTTCTTTTTCTTTTTCGCCCTTTCTGTTTCTCTCTTTCTTTTCTCTCTTTCTTCCATTTATCTTTTTTTCACTTTCTTTCCCTCGTCTTTTTCCTCTCTTTCGTTTTTTCTTTTATCTTCCTCTCTCTCTCTTTCTATTCTCCTCTCACCCTCTCTTTCTTTTTTCTATATTTGTGTATCATCCTCTTTTTTCTTTCTTTCTTTCTTTTCTATGATTGTCAGTATATTTTCTTTTTTCTTTCATCCAATTTCTCTTTCCCTTAATTTCTATCTCCCTCTCTTTCTCTCTTTATATTGCCTTTTATTCTATCTTTTTTCTTTCTCTTCTCTTTTTCTGTTCCTCTATTTCCTTTTTCCTTTTCTACTTTTCTTTCTTTTTTCAATTGTCGTTTCTTCATTTGAACATTGCCCAATCTCTCTTTTCTTATTTATTTCATTTTCCTATTTCTCTCCCTTTCCTATTTTCTTTTTTTGTGTGTCACATTTTTTCTATTTTTAACTATATTTTATTCATATTTCTATTTCTTTTCTTCTTTCATCCACTCTCTTTCTTCATTTATCTTTCTTTCTTTTCTCTTTCTTTTTCTCTCTTTCTTTTGTTTTTTCTTTTTTCACTTCCTTTCCCTTGTCTCTTTCGCATTTTCGTTTTTCTCCCCTCCACTCTCTCTTTCTCTTTATATATTTCTTTCTCAATATTTCTCGATTCTTTTTATCTATATTTCTCTCATCCTGTCTTACCTTACACACACACACACATATATATATATATATATATATATATATATATATATATATATTAAATATTTAAATACCTAGAGACATCGATGTTTCATGCTAACGCAATCTTCAGTCTAGGGACTAATTCCCGACGGTCGGTGGGCGCGAACCCCGAACACAAATCGCCACTGATTCGTAGTCGGTGATCTTAACCAAAGGGCCATCGTCAATTAGTTAGTGAATATAGAATAACTTTAACTGTAAATAGCGACACGTGGCAGTCATTTACCAGGCAGCTCAGAGTGATCTTACGAACCGGTGTTCGGATCTCGCATATAGCTATTAGTACTGCTTGTTATTAAAGCTACTCGAAAGTGCCCAGCCTTTGTGGGAAGGGGGGCTGATAAACAATAATATTTTTTTAATAAATATTAAATATTTAAATACCTAGAGACATCGATGTTTCATGCTAACGCAATCTTCAGTCTAGGGACTGAGAAATGAAAAAGGAAAAACCAAAATATATTTTTTATATATTCATCAACGTTTCGTCTTTATTGTAAGACTTCCTCAGGATGATAATTTTAAGAAAAATGTCATGCAAGTATATCGAAATATTGGATTGTCATGATGGGTTGATAAGTAAAAATAGTGAAACTGGCTACTAAGAGCGCTGGACGAGGGTCCAGGCTGGGAGAAGTCAGTAGTGGCAGAGAGTGAAATGAATATTGAAAGCTTTGAGTGGGTACCATTAAGGCAGCAGTAAAATAGTGGAGGGGTAAGAGTATTAGTGAATTTGCCTTAGGTTGGGAATGAGGAAAGGGGGTGAGGTTTTTGTCGTGGTGAGGTGCGGCATGGATTTTGAGGGGCTGGGGAAAGAGGAGGGAAGGGGGAACTCTGTGTGTTTGGTATGTAGGTGGTATCATAGTTTTAGAAAAAGATTTGAAGAAATGAAGATAACTTGAAAATAGGCGGGGGTGGGTAAGAGTGTGAAGGAAATAGTAAAAAAGGTGGGAGAGGTGAGAGGGGAGATTTTTTTTGTGGTCAGGTGTGAAATTATGGAGGGTAGGAGTATTGACCAGCTGGCTATGTCAGGAATGTGTAAATATAAGTGAGTTTGAAAAAATGTGTTGAAGTGTGCTGTGAACATGACAATAAAGAGAAGAAAAAAAAAGAAGAAGAAAGAATGATTTTAATTTTGGGGAGAGATAAGTAAAATGCAGGATGTGTTGATAGTTTGAGATTAAATTGAGGGCAAAAAGGGTTTAAATATCTAAATATTTGTGTGGATGCGTAGATTGTGTTCATTGGTAAGGATGTTATTTGTGGTGAAGTAGTTTTGATTCGTTGTGGGTGGTTCATGGGTAAAAAATGTCTCTAGGTTTTTCCTTTTTCATTTCCTATTACGTCGGATTACTCTCATCCTTCCTTTCTCATATATATATACACACACACACACACACACATATATATATATATATATATATATATATATATATATATATATATATATGCTCTCTCCCTTTCTTTTATTTTCCTTCACTGTTCTCTATTACCTTTTCTATTTATGTATATTTGCTTTTCTCTCTCTTTTATCACTCTCTCTCTCTCTCATTCCCCCCTTTTTCTCTTTATTTTACGTTCTTTTTTCTTATTGCTATCTATCTATTTATTTCTCTCTAATACTTTTACTCTATTTCTCTCCTTTTATTGTTCTCTATTACCTTTTCTATCTCTGTATATTTGCTTTTCTCTCCCTCTCTCTCTCTCTCTCTCTCTCTCTCTCTCTCTCTATCTATCTATCTATCTATCTCAATTTTTTCTCTTTCTTTTTTTCCTTCGTTTTTTTTCTTATTGCTAGCCAGTCGGTATACTATCTAGAGTTTAACATCTATGTGCGTCCCAATTACCTCTATGATAGCGTTATTGAAGTTCTATTTACTGCACTTTTGTAATGTAATTTTCATGTCTTGACGGAGTAAGTGTTATATTAAAAATCCAAGACAAAGAAAATGTTATCATAAATCCATAAGTCTGAACTAAGAAAATGGTATTATAAGTCCATAAGAAGAGAATGTTAGTATAATCGTACATACGTAGGTAGGGGCTCGTGATATTGGCAGAGTTCGCATAATTATTAGTAGTAAGTTCATGTGCCCAAGTGTCGCCATGTTTTGAAGTAAGTTCACGGGCCGATGTCAATAGCTAAAGGCTAAAGGCAGGTTTTGTTGGCGCGCTAATAAAGAGTTTGGTAGTTGTTATATGTGACGTGGGTTCGTCAGATGAACTAATTTAAACGAATCTGTTATATTTATGGTAAATGCCTATTAACCTGGTTCGTTATTACGTCACTATGCTGTCATCATGATGCAATTTAACCACAGTTTGGTTTAATGCGGTCAAACATATTTAAAGATGATCTCTCTACTGCAAATTCTGTTGCAAGCATTGCGTCGGCTTGCCCTCTATGTAATAACATGCATCCTTGACAGGGTGATGAAGTTAGAGTTCCACATCCAACATCCATGATTTCAAACGGCCCATCTCCCAATTCCTTATCCTTATCATTACGGCTGCTAGTGACCATGGATCTCTTGCAAGGCGTGCCCCGAGGAAAAAGTAAATAGATATTTAGCTTTTACGTATATACAAGCTGTTTTCCTGAGAGACGCTCGATGATGGAGACCTACTTCGGCGAAGCAAGAGTCACTTGTATATTTTGCTGTGGATCAAAGAGACACCCGATGCGAATTCCATCGCAACAATATTAGAATAACACAGCGCAGGCGTTACCAGCTAAAATCAGTGAATGTAGGTAAAACATGCAATTTAGTACCGCAAAACTAGGTCACCTTCGTGGGTAAGCAAGTAAATATTGACTAGGTATCGGAAGGAGGCTGAATATGAACCAATTTTCAGTTGCGAGTCACTTGACTTTTGTGCCTTCTGCTGGCCAAATCGGTATTCATGTTGTTGCGCGATACGATTGAACGTTGTTTGCAGCCAGTTTGAATAAGCTGCTTCCCTAGGTCGAGCTCTTTTTTTTTCATTCTTATAATCCTAGGTCCGAAGATAATGTGATTATTAAACTGACTGAACGCAACTGCCGAAGTCAGAAGTCGTGATAAGAAAGAGAGACATGTCTTCTTTTGACATATTTCGTTATTTCGTTACATAACAAAATATGAAAACATGAAAAGAAAAAGAAAAAGAACTGTGCATCATCTCATTCTACAAATGATATTTCCATCCAAATAAAATATTGGAAGAGAGTGACGCGCATAATGATGATCGCGCCGGATTAAAAAATTCGGAAATTTTTGCCACAGCTCTATGCTCGTTTAATATTTTGAAGGCCGTGAGATGTGAGCTAAAGAATTGAGACTGGGTTATGGAAGCAGTAAGGATCCTGGCATGCGTTCTGACCGTGTCCGCACAACAATTCGCTGGGAAGCTGAAAAAAAAGGTGTGGCAAGATCCAAGAGATAGGCGTCGGAGTGGCGACTATGCAAAAAAGCGCTAAACGAAGATTTTAGCTACTTCTAAGACAAGAGTCAAAGAGGAAAACTACTAATCACGAAGACTTAAGAACGGTGCTTTACGAGCCAAAGATGCTCTGGCTCTTCTCAGAAGCAATTGCACATCGCACAGAACATCAGGAGACTAGCCTACAGTCTGCATGAAGTTCCGTGAGTTATGAAGAAAAAAGCGATGTCTAAATTGTTAACAGTAGTAGTAAATACAAAAACAACAACCGCAGAATAACGATGTCTTGAATCGTTCGATATTTGTTTGACTTAAAGGCTTGGTACTGATTGAAACAAATACTCAATTTCGATTCGTTTTTTATATCAGACTTTAGCCAATCAGAAAAAATCTCTCAAGGAGCCGGTCACCTGTTCTAAAATCTTATTTAAAGGATCGCATCCGCGCTTTCAACCAATTAGTCGACGTGAAGGCCAAGTTTCCTAAGGAACCTACGTCACATATAACAACTACCAAACTCTTTATTAGCGCGCTAACAAAACCTGCCTTTAGCCTTTAGCTATTGACATCGGCCCGTGAACTTACTTCAAGACATGGCGACACTTGGGCACATGAACTTACTACTAATAATTATGCGAACTCTGCCAGTATCACGAGCCCCTACCTGCGTATGTACGATTATACTAACATTCTCTTCTTATGGACTTATAATACCATTTTCTTAGTTCAGACTTATGGATTTATGATAACATTTTTTTTGTCTTGAATTTTTAATATCACACTTACTCCGTCAAGACATGAACATTCAATTACTTCATTAAATAACTTCTTTACTAACTCATTTTTATTTCTTGTGAAGGGCATGTGGAATAAAATTGATAAAAATGTGAGAATAAAACTTTGTTATTTCCTTTAACTTTGAATGAAAATATCATATTTCTACTGCGATATACTTTAGGTGTGTTTCCGGCGAAAACCATATCCGACATATTCGGAAAGGGACTGAAATTCAATTCAGATGGTTATATTGAGCTACTGTCCACTTTTGTCAAGCGCCGGGTAAAGAGTTATACCTATAACAGCAGGACTCAGCACTGTCATATCTTAAAAAAAACAACAATACCTATATCGAATATGAACCAGTTTCCGTTAACTTTGTGTCGGCAACATTCGGGCATGTTACGTAAACACTCGAGAGATGCCGAGCGATGGGCCAATCAGCTACCAGACGACAATTTTCTAACCAGTATTGAAATTGATTGAAACCAGAAGCTATTGTTCAAAGCCAGTGCACGTTTATTTTGTGTTAACCCCCCCCCCCAAAAAAAAGCTACAATTTTAAATAAATAAAGAAAGAAAGAAAGAAGAAACATATTCGTTTTATTTATTTATTTAAATGATATTTATATGACAATCACAATTTTTCTTACGGATGAATAACGTGTCATTTTAATAGTATTTCAAAAATAAATATGATTATTAACAGTAAATTTTACAGATTGATGTAGAAAGCACCGTAGCATTTCCACGGGTTAGGGTGAGGGTTAGGGTTAGTGCTAAATAATTTCGAATATGTTGTAACAATGTTGATCGACACTAGGATGATAAATAGATAGTACTTTTATCCAGACTTTGAGCAAGAAAATTCAACAATGGTCGAAATTCATGCGAAATGTCTCTTATATTCATTTTAATTTTGGCAACATACGGCCAAATGAAATGTACACACCAATCTCGAAGAATGATTTTGGCTAAGATCAAAGTGTAGTATATGTGCTCTGTTCCTTGCGAAAAAGTCGAGACTTTTTGTGCTGATTCCCCCGACCCGTACCTCATGTTAAGAAGAACACAGCAACAACTCAGTTTTGTTGTCAGCAATCACTCTAGCATGACTGACCCACTTATGTCTACCCTCTTTCTCCCATCCGGGGTCGAGATGTAACCCTCGCTTTCTCTTTTCCTTTTTACTTTTCTCCCCTCCCTCTCTCAATTAATATCGCCGTTTTGCCTCCACCTCTTTTTGGGCCGGTAAAACCGGTTTTCTGATCGTACGCCGTCTTTACGCCAGTTGAAATCGTGAACTTTTTAACTCCCCCTCCTTTTTTCTTCAACTGGCTGAGACATGGAAGAAAGCGAAAAGAAACCCACTACCACAAACTATACTGAAGAGTGCGGTACATCCTGGAGCCTGGGGTCGGCTTCAACAAAGAATGGATGCCCCATCCCGGGGGCGACTCTCTTTAAGGATTACTTCCCCAAGGATGAAGTAAAAATACAAGAAAAAGAAGACGGCCCATACCGCCCTGATTCAAATGCAACAGGGGCTGCTCTCCTTAACAATGTCTTCTTTGGTAGGAGTCTGACCCTAAAAGGGGTTGCTCCCCTAGAGCGTGGCTCCCCAAGCCAAAGCTCCTCCAAACCGAGGGAAAACGTGAAAGAAGGGACATACAGCCTGGATATAAAAACCAAAGGAACTGCTTCCCCAAATAGGTGTTTCCTTACCCGAAGCTCCCCCTGGTGAGCTGGACTTTCACAAGAGATCTTCCCCGGATAGGATCCGGGCGACCTCTTCAACATAATCCTGTGGGATGCTAGTATAGCCTTCCCAGAGAGTGACTCTGATACTAGGAGCCGGAGCTCACCTAACGAAAGAGCAGCAAAAGAAAAAGGGACAGTATCACCTAATGTGGTGGTGTCTCCTGTAATGAAAGCCAGCCCGGCGACCCCAGAGAGTGGATGCTCTCCCAGCGAGGGAGCATAAAAAGTAAAAGTGGCGGTTTTATCCAATGTGGCGATTTACTATAGATCTGACACCTTCCAGTCACCCGCAGTAAAGAGGCTCTTCTTCCAGGAGTCAAGGCGCCCCGGTTCCGCCATCAAAGATCAGGGGGCGGACAAAGCAGCACTAATCCGCTTGGGGAGGGGGAAGAACCCAGAGAAAGGATGTTCCCACAAGAGTACAAGGAATTGTACTTAAGAAAATATAAGCAGTAAATCGAAGGGGATGTACTGCAGCCTGTTCCTTGTTCCTGTGTGGCGATTCGGGACAGTCTTGTCCCTCGTCACTTCGGACTTAAAGGAAATCGCTTCTGGGGATTCAAAAATGAGAATATGGCGGAGCTCCCGAAGAAGCTGAACATTTCTGCAAACGATATCTGCCAGAGAAGCGTCGCCATGTGAGACATCCTGCTCCCTTCAAGGGAAGAAGTGGTACGGTTCTCCATGGAAGAGATGAGGAGCAGGAGAGTGAAATTGCAGCCTAAATACCAATCCATAAGGAAAACTCGGGTCCACATTTATAATGTCCCAACTCAGCTGTGCGCGGTTTACCTGGGTGCGTACCTCAGCCAGTTTGAGGGAGGAACAAATGGACCTGGTAAGAGCCAAAAGCGGACTCCACGTGGCCGACTATACGGTCGCCATGAGGCTGAATAGAGAACGCTTACTGACAATCCAGGCAGTGCTGACACACAAAGGCTGAAACATTACGTTGATGGTGGAATTTTACTTATCTGGAAAGGTCACCATCCACCCCAACAAATTCCACCCCTATTACATTTTTCTCCCACTAAGATCCCACTCCAATCTAGAGATTGACCTTGAAAAAAGTGGGCGAATTATTATTTAGAAAGGGTTAGTGGGATAGTCTTACTAACCTATTTTTTTGTTGTTGTTTTTTTGTTTTTCCCACTCCCCCATTTAATTCCAATTATTTTCTGTAAATGACCTCTTGAGAAAATTTGACATTGTGGTGACTGAGATGACCTATTTTTTTTGTTTGTTTTTCCCACTCCCCCATTTTATTCCAATATTTTTTTGTAAATAAATATTTTCATGTAAAATAAAATTTCAAAAAACTTTGACCTCTTGAGAAAATTTGACATTGTTGTGACTGAGATGATTCTAGTTAGAAGTAGGATAGACATTTTTATCACTTTTGACCAAGGATGACCAACAACCCCTTTTTCTCCCATTTTTGATGGCCTTGTGCCTTATTTGTTACATTTTAAAATGTTTACTTCATAGCAAATAAATAATTCAAAGTGTAGTATCTGTTCTTCTAGTTCACTTGATCTGTTCTGACCTTTGTCATTTAAGGAGAACTCTTTCTAGACTGAGGCAATTTGTATTTTCGTCCCAATCCAGAGTGCCCGTTTTGGAAGCCGGATTTTCTCCACATAAAAAAAACTGAACTTGTGGGTAGGCAAGTAAATAGGGCTTAATGATAGTTCGAAATAAAACTTTAGATACATCTTGAATCCAATAATTGCATCAATTCGATTTTCTCTTTCCTTTATATGAAAACTCGCGTGGTTATCTGATGCTGCCCGGAGGCATAGACAACAATATTGAAGAGTTAAAATGTGCAGTAGATTCTTTTCAAACTCTCTCTCTCTCTCTCTCTCTCTCTCTCTCTCTCTCTCTCTCTCTCTCTCTCTATCTATCTATCTCTTCCCCTCCCTTTTTCTTCTTCCCTTCTCTCTTCCCCTCTCTCCCCACCCTTCTATCGCCCCTATCCCCGTTTCTCCTCCTTCTCTACCTATCTATCTTCATCTCTTTCCTTACCCATCCCTCACGCTCTCCCTCTTTCTATCACCCTATTGTTTTCTCTGACAACCGAAAAAAATCGGTGATAATTTACTACATAATAACATTAAATAATCGCTCTAAATGTCGACCCCCGAACTAATTATGTTCCTGTTGACCCCAAAAAGGCAATGCTAAAAAACTATATCAGCTTTGTTAGTTTGTCTTGTGTAGAAATTACTTTTAACTGGATGCGCGCACACACACACACACGGACAAGACCAATACTTACTCACAAATGGATATTTTTTTTAATGGCTGGCCTACAAAAAATTTCCAATGAAGGTTTTACCATTCAGCGATTACGAGCTCAAGCCACCGAAGGTCTAGATGCCAGATCCTATTGGCAGATCGCTACTACACTGCCCATTGGAAGATCTGTGGAAAGATGCCGCGTGGCAGACCGTCGTACATCTGGGGTCATGAACCTTCACCGATTACATAAAACAGAAAAGTGACAGTGTTCTATGAGAAAGACATACAGGCGAGCAGATACATAAAAGACAAGGCTACTAAGCCAAACATTGTTATATGGAACAAACCGGAAATGACTGCTCTCATTATTGATGTAAGTGTCCCTAATAACTCTGGCCTCAATAGAGCCGAACGCGAAAATATAACAAAATATAAGGACCTTAAGAATGGCTTAAAAAGAAATAAACATTATACCGGTCTTGGTAGGGGAAACCTACCTAATGAAAATAAATCTTTAAAAATGCTTAGACACAATTCCTGGAATACCTAGCTTTACCGAAATACAGATAGACGTTGTCCCTTTTAGGGCTGCTATCTTTAAAAGAGCCTTCGGATATAAATTTAAATCATAACGAAATCAAGTGTTAACTCCAGGAGGGAGACCTTTAATCTCTTCGAACTAACTGAAGTGAAACAAAATAAAAGATAACTGTCCTTTATATGCAAATAACTTCTCGATGATGAATTTTTCTGCTGCGATTCCTTCAATTTCTAAGTATATAAATGGGTTTGGGTGTAAAGGGATTCCTGTGACATGAATAATGAAGATGTCTGTAGTATTCTTTTCTTCGCGCATGCTATGGTATTGTTCACAAAAAACTATGGCTAGACTGCACACGACTCAAACAGCAATGTATGTCATCAGGTTAGTGACGCAGCTATTTCGACGGTGCGCATTCGATTGAGCTTAATCATTGTCCAAACATTTATGCCTTTCACAGCCAGAAATGTTATGACAAAAGCTAGTTTTTTTTAAACATTAAAATATTCGATGAAAAAATTCCACGCCAGAAGAAAAAAGTAACGAAACGGGCGACCATTTTTTTATGTATTTATATTTCTCCCACAGTGAGTATTGATTTACTCCTCTCCAGGAGTTAGGCACAAGGCCAGTTTTTATCCTACTCCCACAAGTAAGATGTGACCCAAGGTCGGGTCGGGAAAGTGGGGTTTGAAAAGCCAGCGCCCGAGAGGTGAGCACTCTTGCCATTTAAAAATTGCCTGGGCAGCCCCGTCGGCATTCCCCGGTAGGGGCGCCTTAGACAGTAAGCGATAAACTTACTCCTCCCCAAAAAGGGGAGGAAAAGTCTGGAAGGGTGGACCTCCTAGAACTGCACGGGACAGACCCATTGACTGGCGTAAGTCAAGCCCCGAAGGACAAGACAATACCAGTATGGGGTGCAGTATCAATCGGAACAGATACTACACTTTGATCTTAGCCAAAAGGCCAAGAAGTGAGTGAGTATTGATTTACTCCTCTCCCGGAGTTAGGCACAAGGCCAGTTTTTATCTTACTCCCACAAGTAAGATGTGACCCAAGGTCGGGTCGGGAAAGTGGGGTTTAAAAATGGCCTGGGCAGCCCCGTCGGCATTCCCCGGTAGGGGCGTCTCAGGCAGTAAGCAATAAATTTACTCCTCCTCACAAAGAGGGGAGGCAAAGCCTGAGAGGGTGGACCTCCTAGAACTGCACAGGATAGACCCATTAACCGGCGTAAATCAAGACACGAAGGCCAAGACAACACCAGTATGGGGTGCAGTATCCATCGGAACAGATACTACACTTTGATCTTAACCAAAAGGAAGTGAGTGAGTAGATTTGACAGAAGGTCGTGAAAGTGAGATTGAAAAGCCAGCACCCTCGAGGAAGAGCACTCTCCGCTACAGATACTACACTTTGATCTTGGTATTATCTTGGATTTGTTAAGTCAGCACCCTAGAGGAAGAAGAGCACTCTCTGGGCAGCCACGTCGGCATTCCACGGTAAGGGCGCCTCAGGCGATTAGCAATAAACTAACCCTTTCTCAAAGGGTGAGAAGGCAAAGCTTTTCAGGGTGAATCTTCTAGAACTGCACATGAAAGTACCACAGACCGACGGAATCAATACCCGAAAGCCAAGACGGTACGCATCCATCGGAACAGATACTACACTTTGATCTTAGCCAAAAGGTCAAGGAGGAATTTTAAAATGAATGCAACGTAACTATTGTACACATATCTAAATAACGGGCAAATCTTCACTGATTTTCGACATTTCGTATGTTGCTGACGAAGAGGGCAGGAGTTGGCGAAGATTCACACTCACAATGGAGAAAGAAGACGAAAATATATTTAACGATATATTAACATACGTTAAAAAGTCTAAATATACCGGACGGGTTTAATAAACAAAACGGTGAGTAACAGTGATCTTTTCAAGAGACCGCACTCGGAGTCACTGCTTTTTGTAGAGAAAAATGCAATACTAAAAGAAAGAATGGCAATGTCTATCCATACAAAAGTAATCAATTTTTATTGACAACTTTGTTAAGACCGCGAAATATAATGAGGTCTTAAGGAATAAGAATTCAAAGCGTTCCTATGATCGCGCCTAAGTGAAAGGGTTGTTTTTGTGTCAGAAGAAATCGAGTACATATGTTCATTTCGGCTGGCGCCGTGTGCGTTTACGTGTATGCAGATCGGATAGGCATAAAGATGTGTGTATGTGTATATTAGCATGCCTGTTTTATAAGTGGAAGAGCGTATGAACTAACTTGTGTTCGTGAGTGTTCGGTTAACAGTGAGCATATGCGGGTGCTTAGTAGTCCATGAAAGTTTATCGTTGCGTCTGTCGAGACCGTTGGCCCCAACGTGACTCGGAATGGCGTGTTACGTGCGTACGTGTGATGTTTGTGAATAAAAATGAGGAAAGAAAAAGAAAGCTCTGTGTTTAGGCTTTTATCGTATGCGCGATTTTTTGGGACTGAATATCTTCACTTCTCATGTTGGCTGAAAGAAACTGCCGATTGAAAATTTTGATAATCGAGAATCGATAGGTTATAACAACATTCGCTGCTGCTGTAATTAATTTGTTTTCGTTTTTATTTTATTTCCTGCAATAACATTTCACAACGGAACATGCAGTATAAAATCCATTTTCAACTTTAAATGGACGAAAAAATTCCACGCCAGAAGAAAAAAGAACAAAAGAGAAAACGATTGAGACCAATTTTTAAACGAATACAACGTTACTCTTGCATGTGTTCCTAAATGACGGACAAATCTCCACTTATTTTTATCGTTTCGTATTACGGTGACACACACGACACTCAAGCCCAATAGGAAATATTTTATTACACTTCTAGCATGCCAATGCTTTCTTTGTTCTACAACCAGAATTTGAATTCATAACCGCCAACGACATCGGCATGGATACATCATAACAAGGACATTTATCAAAGAAACAAAAGAAAAAAGTTGTTTTTTTGTTTTTGTGTTTTTGATGAAAAAAAAATACCCAATACTGGTCAACTCTGATGATAGAATTGTATTCCGAAATTAACAAGATTAAAGTAAAAATAAAAATAAACAATGATTAATCTTGCATTGATAAAGGCTTCTATTTTCAATTTTATAATATATATATATATATATATATGAGCCATACTTGTAAAAATGTCAAAAAATACAGTACGTGATTAATAGATCAGTTACACTGATCTGTATTTTTTATCATTTATTTCCTATAAAGCAGTCATGGGCATGCATTATATATATATATATATATATATATATATATATATATATATATATATATATATATATATATATATATTAAAAAAAATATGCAGACATGTAGAAACGCCGCCACACTGGCATGACGATGTTTCGATCTGTAGTTATTAAAAACTAAGATCACCAAAGGCGAAAAATCTGTCCTTTCGTTTAGATGTTCATAATGAAAAAAGAAAGAAGTAAAAAAAAAACTCGAGATTACAAAACTGAAATCAAATAAAAAAATAATATTTAAAAAGACCGTTTTTATGTTTTTAGTTAAAGAGTTCATAAATGATCTATTTTTAGCAGTGACTTCATATTGTCATGTCTAGATTGTTTTAGGTCATCGGCCTGTATGTTAAAAAGGAGAAAAGACAATTGATACGAGTGTGGGAGAGAAGTAAGTTGGTATATACATAAGATCAAGACATGGCTTTTGATTTCTTTTACTTTTGTACTTCATGTGGTTTATGCAATTTTCAAAAGAACATAAATACTTGGGTTTGTTTTTTTCTTAAGTTTGTATAGAAATAAAATGAATTTAAATTTAAATTAAGTTTGATAATAATAATAATAATAATAATAATAATTATTAGAAACTACAAATGTAGAACTACTAACCCTAACCCTAACCATGCCATGGGGTTGATGGATTATAAGAAAGAATTTGACATGGTCCCTCATTCATGGATACACTAATGTCTGGGGGTTTCGGAATAGCTTCAACATTCAAACAGCTTTAAAGAATAGCATGAAGAATTGGGCAAGCAATTTAAATTCAGGGGATGTTGCATTGGGTAAAGTGAAATGTGAAAGCAGGATACGTACTTGGGAGAGGACTTTGGACAGGCAACCACTTACTATGCTTTGCTGACCTTAAGTGTTTTGGAAAGAATGAAATCCAACTTGATACTCGGTTAAATTATTTAGTGACGACATACGAATGGAATTTGGCTTCACTAAATGTGCCATTCTTGTTATAAAAATGGGTGCACGTGTCCATTCAGATGGCCTTGAACTCCCAACAACAGATCTGATAAAGAATGTAGACAGTGGCTGGGCTGTTATTTAACGCCTACCCACAATAGGAGTATGTGACACAAGGTCGGAAAGTGGGATTTGAAAAGCTAGCGCCCGAGAAGGTGAGCACTCTGGCCTACAAAAAATGCCTGGGCAGCCCCGTCGGCATTCGCCTCGGGCAGTAAGCGATAAACTTACTCCACCCCAAAGAGGGGAGGCAAAGCCTGGGAGATGGACCTCCTAGAACTGCACAGGACAGACCCATAGACCGGCGTAAATCAAGCCCCGAAGGCCAAGACAACACCGGTCTATAGGGTGTAGTATCCATCGGAACAAATACTACACTTTGATGTTGGCCAAAAGGAATACTGCATTTAGAGATAATGACAGCTGAAATTGGTTGGTCAGGGGTGATCTCAAAATGGCAGCCCAGGAACAAGCCACCTGCACGAGGTCCATCAAGCATTACATTGACAAAACTGCAGAATCACCGATATGCCGATTGTGTAATGAAAAGGAAGAAACCTTAGCGCATATTGTATCTGAATGTCCAATGCTAGCACAACATCAGTATAAAAAATGGAGACACGACAAAGTCGCTCAGGTATTACACTGGAATATATGCTAACTTTATGAATTAAATCACAATGAGAAGTGGTATAAGCATAAGCCAGAAGTGGTACAGGAGAACGACAATGTCAAACTTCTTTAGGGCATGCGCATACAGATTGATAAGGTTCTTGAACATTCAAACCCCGACTTAATCTTTCTAAACAAAAACAAGAAAACTTGCTTAATCATTGATATAGCCTGCCCCTTCAATATCAGAGTGCAAGAGAAAGAACACGAAAAAACAAATTAATATCAAGATGTAAAATTAGAATTAGTTAGACTATGGAAGTGTAAAGAAGTAAAGGTGATTTCTGTTGTAACTGGAACGCTTGGAGCCATAACCAAAAACCAGCATAAATGGCTTAAACAGATTGACGAGACAATTTATTTTCCAATTCTGCAAAAGGCTTGCCTGTTGTGAACAGCGAAAGTGTTAATGTACCGCTTGAATATCTAAAGTCAAGGGAATTGACTTGATGTTTAAAAAAGAAAACTCCAACGTAAAACATACAAAAGTTGAGACTGCTATGAAATAATAATAATAATAATAATAATAATAATAATAATAATAATAATAATAATAATAATAATAATAATCGAAAGAGGTGGAGAGAACTGGAACTCTGGGGAGAATTGTTGTCACTCAGACTCCAGAGAACACCACTGGTGATTATCAGTCAGCAATCACTGATGACGGCCTGTGTGAGAACTCCTAGTCAGTAAACATATATATATATATATATATATATATATATATATATATATATATATATATATATAAGTTAAGAGATTTGGCCTAGTCAGACTTGTACATCGAACATAGTTGAAAATGTTCAATTTTTAATAACGATTTAATATACATTCAGGGTTTATCAAATAATACATTTAAATAAAGAGCGTAATACCACTCGAAATATAAAAATTCAAATTATAATTTATAATTCACATGCTATTATGTTTTTCATACGACTATTTTTATTATTTATCTAATATGAGGAAATTCCATCATTTTTAGTCGAGAAATAAACCTGATCATATATATATATATATATATATATATATATATATACTAGTTGAACTGTGCCCCGGCGTTGATTTTAATTGAATGCTTAAATCGCTGGCGGCCTTGTATTAATTTTATGGGATGTTTGATTTTCAGCATTACAGTTTATATATTAAGACTTTTTCTATACACTTAATTGGAGGTAAACTTATTTGATTAGTTTAGATTGGTAGTCAGCCGAAACCATTGCCCTTGTATATACATCTCTTGTTCATGTGACTTCGAAGCTCAACTTTCAGTTTCGCTGAAGCAAACAGCATTTGAGATTTTCCTCTTTTTTTCGTTAGTTCAAATATAAAGTTGTTGTTTCCTTAAAATGATGAAACAGATTTGAATTTATTTTAATTCAAAAATAAAAAAGGGAATTAAATCAACCACAGAAAGAAAAAGTAACGGTATTTATTTACTATCACACCCATCTGTTTTTTACGCGATTACACGTAAACAACCTAAAATCAGAAAATAATTTTTTTAATTAAATATTTTACAAGAGTGGGGACAACTTTCCTATACAAATTCAACGTAAGATGAACACCCACTTTGTGTCCATTTAATTGTAAATGTAGACGTGTAGCCATTTCTAGTTTTAATTTTTCTTTTTAAAATATTTTAAAATAAATTTCTGAACTGTACTCGGTTTCTGTGTAACTATGTGACAGATAAGTTTGTTCGAAAAGGGGGTATGGCATGCTGAACGTATTGGAGTTAAAAATCAATTCAGTATTACGTGTTAAATCTGATGAAAAACATTTTTTAAATAAGTAAATATGCTAGTATTATCGGCTTATTTCCTAGATGACGACAGGTTTTATTTGTTCAAGTTGGATGGAAATAAGTAAAGTATGTTAGTGAATTATATAAAAATAATTTGAATTAAGACATTTAAAAAAGTATTTGTTTCAAAACATAATTCTTGTGTTTTCGCAACAGTAGTTTATTTTTAAACAATGAAAACATTTTAGTCTTAAATAAATGTTCGTATTTCTTTCATATTTAAATATCCCAGAAATCTGAATATCCACTTCTGTGAAACAAATAATACTATAAATATTTGGATTTTTAAAATAAAATATTTGTATAACTCACTAAAAGATTTTTGACTCCAAATTTAATGTATGACGACAGTGTTATTTCCTAGTTTAGTCACCGAAATATTGTCGCCGTAAAGAAAAACAAGAAAGATAACTGAAAATGAAAAAACAAATAAAGGCAAACAAACTGACTTATTTGCGTTAATAAAAACATATGTAATATCTGTTCTGTCCTCGGCCAGGGAAGAATAAATCTTTCTAGACTGAGGCAATTCGTAAAGAAAACATTTGTAAGAAAAGTTATGCAATAATTCGTATATATTTGTTCACAACAGAATTCTATAAAGCCAACCTCCTTTCGTTTCGCCGTAAGGATTTACTGATCAAATTGTGACCTTTTTGTGTTAATAAAACTTATGTAACAGCTGAATGCTAGAAACTACTAAGTTTTGATTTTCAAGCGATTGTCTGTGGATGTTTTTCTTACGAAAGTTGAAAAATTAAAGCAAATGGTAGTTACTCGGAATAAATTACTCACGACGTCTAGGCGTCAAGTAAAAGCTGATAATTTGAAAAATGCTCGAAGAACAGATGGCAAGCTGTTCGTTAATTGTTATAATCCTATCTATTGCAGAATGTGTGAATACTGGATAGACAGTCAGAACGACAGATAGTGTTGATTGTTTAAATCTGAATAAATAGTTAATGTTTTGGTTTCACCTGCAGAATATCACAAAAAGACATGAATAGGGGAAGACTTGTCGTGCTGACTACAAATAACGGTCCGTGTATTTGACATCCAATCCGATATTCCTTTATTCCTGTTACACCGGCCGTTTCTTACACAGGAGAAACAACACCGGTTGTCACTATAAAAAGTGCGAGACACCAGAAGACAAAACGCAGTCTTGTAACTGTCTAGCCAAGAGCTAGTCACTTTCTTACTTTGTTAATACACTTGTTAAACCAACCCTCGACTTGACTTCTTTTATTTATTATTTACTGTGGAACAACTTCACAACAATTCCTCAAATAGTCAGAAGCTGCCCCAACGTAATTATATGAAAATATTGATTTAATTTTTTAAAAGAAATAAATATCAGAGTATCATTTTTGAAGAAAAAAATCGACAAAAACTATGTGTTTGTAAATAAATAAATAAAAGTATTTTTATAAGTTTGGAAGGTGGCTAGGCTCTCTATCATATCAGTATAAATAGTACCCCTGCGAGGCAGTATTTTAAAATAAATATTTTTAATTAAGGGTGTAGTGTTGTTAAGCAAATAAAATAGATAAATGATAGTAAAAGAAGTAAATGTGATAAAACAATAGTCGAAAAAGTTGATTGAAACAGACGTCTAAAGTCTTAGCGGACATTAGTTTTTTTTTTAATGAATTCGAATGTGAAGCGTTCAAAAACAAGCGTAATCATTTATGCTCGAATAAAATCTGAGTTCTATATTAGTTTAATTTCGCTTGAGAGCCTCAATATTGTTATTGTTTTGTTATTACATAAATCATATGATGTAAAAAAATGCAAAGTGAACGTTAAAAAGGAAAGCAACAAATATGTATAAGCAGTAATAATACAGTGGGTTGTTAGTATTCTGGAATGTGGAAGAAAGAAAGAGAGGCTCTATTATTTAGATCTATAATGTACAGTAGATAACAGAGAAAAAGAGTAGCGTGAAAAGATAAACACAAGCAGTGTTCATGGCATTATTATGTCATGACCCATTAGGCGCCTGTGTTACTGGGAGCGGGAGGAGTAGATGATAAAATATGAGTGAAAATGCCATCCACCGTCTCTTTAAAGTCTTATTTGAGAGAAGCGGGTAATCCAAAGAAAATGTAAGAATTTTTGAAAGATGAAATGAACGCATCATTTCTGGAAACACGAATGAGGGCTTAATCTAATTGGATGGCAAAACAGATAAGCATATGAAGATGTTGGTTATTAAACCTATTATGTCTGAATACAGAAAGAAAAAATAGACTTTATTTTATTATATATATATACATATTTTTTATAATATTTTGAAAACCTGGACAACGCATATTATTTGTTTTTAAAAATAAATTATTTATTTACTTTAAAAACTTTTTTTTTAAACTTGTGTACTTTCAATGATAAACATCTTTGTCAGAAGTATAAGCATATTTTTATCTTCCTCTTTCGTATAATCCTACTCGACTGAGACATATTTATCGCAGTCAAGTTGAAATTCGTCTTGATGTTATAGACGATAAATGTTGATATGCTGTTGTGTGTAGCACGCAGTTACGTGAATAAGGTAGTTTGAAAAGTCACATATTGAAAACGTTGCCGAAATAGCAATAATAAGGAGAATATTTTTTATAATATTTTGAAAACCTGGACAACGCAAATTATTTGTTTTTTAAAATAAATTATTTATTTACCTTAAAAACTTTTTTTTTAACTTGAGAACTTTCGATGATAAACATCTTTGTCAGAAGTATAAGCATATTTGTTCTTCTCTTCCTCTTTCGTACAATCCTACTCGACTGATATATATATATATATATATATATATATATATATATATGTATATATATATATATATATATATATATATATATATATATATATATATATATGGTACACGTATTTATTAGTTTTTGTAGATGTTAATCCATTGAAACTCCAGTGTTTATAAAAAAAAGTGCTCAATAACAAGTAGAGCTGTTCTTAAGTATAAATTTTTATTCATACAAAGATTATTGGTTACATATTTGCATACATGTTTCGGTTGTACTCTTCACAGAGAGTCAACCTCTTCAGACCAAAGAAGACAAGGAAGGTAGATGAATTTGGAAAACTTTCCCATTAAGTTAATCTTTTGGGGGATGAGATATGTTTATAATTTTTACCGGTCAAGCTCAGTATCGGATTAAATTCTTTACTTGTTGACTGTTTTAATGAGTTTCTATCTTTTTTCATCATTTTTATTACCTACCGTTTCTTTCCATTTCTTTCTATTTTATTTGTTTTATCACACACTTAGCTTAGATTTCTTTTTTCTCCATTTTACATTTCACAGTTTTAATGAACGTACATACATTTTCAAGCATAAATATCTGATCTTAATATAAAATACACACGTGCTCAACAATCTTTA